>CM022298.1:565748065-566948065 GCA_011799875.1 Thinopyrum elongatum | reverse complement strand
TCATACGCGCGGATTAGAAGGGGGGACCCCCTCTCGGCTACAACCGGAAACACCCATGCCCCCTAACCCGATGACAGGATTTAGTCCATGGCCATGGAAACCCTCATCGTGGCCCTCTATGTGGTGTGTACCCGGACAGGGGTTAACAACTTACTAAGTCGTACCTTCCTTGCGGAAGGACCCGTGGCAGCACGGTATCCAGCTAGGTGTAACAGAACAAGACTCGATCTAGGTCGACTCAGGAGGTGTTGCTTATTATCATCGGTATATGTATAACGGGACACCACCGTGTCAAAACAAGGCCCGTGCCCACCGGCACGTCCAAGGCAGGAGACACGCTCCTGAATTCTCACAGCCTTTAACCATGTTAGAAAGATTCTTGAACTTGAGTGAAGTGCAAGCCATGAGCAAGAAATGATATGACCATGCATGCATGCACCTGTGATATACAACATATATGGTGCAACTCCAAACCGATGCAATCATGCAATGCAAAAGCAATCACCATATCCCAAGTTCAAAAATGCTTGCCTTGTCCAAAGTAGTCAGGAGAAAACCCCTCCAAATTTCCAGCAAAGTTTCCTCCCTCTTTTTCTGAAAAATTAAAATTTGAATTCAAATCAACAATTCCATCACAGTACAAAAACTTGTCTTAAAAATATTTTAGATAAATACTAAAAAAAACTAGAAAGAAAAATAAGAATTTCAAAAAAAAGAATCAACTCAAACGGAGTCGTGGTTTAAAAGTTGTTAACCTTTCAAAACCAGGGGTTTTTCTGCAAAATTCTAGTCCCTGTGCGTTTAAAAAGAAAACGCTTCGGGTCAGAGTACGCCTTCCATTACAGAAAGCGTAAAGCGCCAAATACGCTTTTGTTTTTAAACAGAAAAAAAGGAGAACACTGACGAGCGGGGTCCACCCGTCAGGTTCAAATCTGCACGCGCCCATGCGCAGTACAGAAGGGGTGCGGCGATCACCGGCGGCGATCGCCGATGTTTCAGCGAGCGGCGGTAGTCGAAGCTTGATCAGGGTGGACTACCACGTCGGTGGGTCGTGGTGGAGGTCGCCGGAGAGCAACGGAGCGCCGGCGAGGTCGACGGCAGCGGATGGCGTTTCGGGTGATGGTGGATCTTGCCGGAGAGAGCTCCGGTGATGGAATTGGGACGTGGAAATGAAGATACGGTGGACCAGAGGTTGACTGACGAGGTTTTGGTGGTGATGGTGGCCTGACGGCGTCAAACCAATCGGGGACAGTGGCGGCGGAGCGGTGGTCGGAGAGGAGGAAGACGACCTCCTCGAGGTCGGGGGAGTGGAGTGGGGGTCGATTGGGAAGGCGTGGGGGTGGGGTGAGTGATCGCCGAGGCTTGGGGGTCCCTTTTATAGGCGATTCGAGGCGGTCCAGCAAGGTTCGGATTACGCTGGAGTAACGGCGGTCAGTGAAGGTAGCTAGGGCGATGGTCAAGGGCGGCGAGGGGTTAATGAGGGTGGCGGAGCCTTTTGGAGATGCCAGCGCGATCGAGACCAAGCTCCTCGGCCTCATCCACGGAACAATTCCCGTACGGGCACGGTGGCAATGACCAACTCCGACGACTGCCAGGAGGGGTCCAGAGAGTTGGGCGGCGAGATCGGTGTGCGGAGAAGCGGGAAGGAGCGACGCGTGGAGGGAGAGGTAAGTGGGGGAGGTACGGTGGAGTGATGGAGGTCGGTGGCTGAGGCGGCTCTGCTCGGTCCGCCGTGGATGAGCATGGTGGCCGTTACACCGGCCAGCCGACAGCTCAACGATGGTGAGTGGCTGAGGAGTGGGCCAGAGGTTCAGGTATTGATGAGCAACGGTGACGCCGTGGTGGAGAAAGAAGGGGAGGGGTGCACGGCACCGATCGCCACTGTGATTGAATCCAAATTCAGTTAACTGAATTTTTATCAGTGATGAACAGTGCACCCACTACCTATATGATGAAATGACAGAGGATGCTAGGTATTTTAGGAATTTATGTGGATTTTTGTGGTAAGGTGTTGATGCGTAAAAATGAGTTCGGCAAAGTTTCATAATTTTTGGAGAAGTTTAGAATAGGTTTGGAGCAAGGAATCTGTTTCTGGTCCAAATTTGGGCTGAATAAATTTTGAAAAATTTGAATTGTGGAAGCCAATGTTTTTAGTGAAATGGGTTGTGGGTACCATCTAGTTGCTAGGTTAATTTTTGTGGAGTCAAAATAGTTGTATAAAATATAGTTCCTTTGTAACTCAAAGAAACCATGAATATTGCAAATTCCAATTTTGGAATTTGTTTAAAATGAGAAAAATATTTTTGTGGGGAGGGGAGAAGTTGGTTTCTGTCCTAGAAGTTGTGAATGACTTGAGGGATAATTGAGGAGTGGTATAAAAAATATTGGATGGATTTTGGAAGTGCTAGGAAGAAAAGAAAAGGGCATCTCTTTGGGGTTTTCTAGTTAATTTTTTTTAAAGAAAATATTTTGATCTTCCAAAAATAATTTTCCAAATAAAATCATCAATCAAAATAGAACCTTTTAAGAAAATTTTGAACCCAACTACAATTTGGAAAAGGTTTTCAAACAGAAGGAAGAAAATAGGATCAAAATGGTTTTCAAAGAATTTCATTTTAAAGAAAAGATTTTGAAAATCCGGGAAGAATGTTTTGGGGTGTTACAATTACCGAGAAGAAACAAACCACAGTGAGGATTATCAAACTTCATTGGTGCCTGACCCAAACATGATGCCAAAATTGATGATGCATCACACCACGATGAGCTATCGATGCTCATGGTTGCGTCTCATGGCTGCATCAGCTGGTGAAGCTGATCGATGTTCGATGAAGAACGGGCTATCTTCCATCAGTGCTCTTTTCTTGTTACCACAAAGACGATATCCCTCACCAGTTAATCTTGGAGCAGTCGTTTATGTTGGTGCAATTTTACCACACAATTGGATATGAACCAAATGTTTCCTCGTAGAAGCATCGACGTTGGTACTAAGAGCAAAAGTTTTGTATTGATTTCTAAGCCTTCTCACAACTTTGTCTTCAGCTACCCTATAATTTTATTTGACCAGCTTTTAACTAAATATGTGGTCTGACTTTGATTAAAAATATGGTGTGGACTAAGAACCCGGATGGAGGTAGTACCCCTCCGTTTGTATTTACTCTGCAAATTAGATTTGACTGAAGTCAAACTTTAACACAACAAACAATAATTATTGAGAGAGGGCAAACTGTACATACAAAATAATTGAAATTAAATTTCTTTATTTGTACACACTCTCACAGCTTTTCGATAATTTGGCGCGTGTGTGGTTGTTCACCTAACGGAGGGTAGTGTACCGCACGTGAACGACAGGAAGTGAGACCAGGACACGTGGATCGTTACTTGATCGTAGTTTTCTTCACTGGTACGTTAAATAAAGAGTTTCCTTTCGATGAATTTTGGCGTGAAGATCAAGCATATACGTAGTGACAATGGGACTGAGTTCAAGAATACTGGTCTTGATGACTATCTCGATGAACTTGGTATTACTCATGAGCTATCTGCCCCATACACTCCTCAGCAGAATGGCGTTGTGGAGCGCAAGAACAGGACTCTTGTTGTGATGGCTCGCACCATGCTTGATGAATACAAGACACCTCATCACTTCTGGCCTGAGGCAATTGATACTGCATGCCACATCATCAACAGGGTATATCTTCACAAATTCTTCAAGAAGACCTCATATGAACTCCTCACTGACAAGAAACCCAATGTGAGTTATTTCAAAGTCTTCGGTGCTAAATGCTGGATTAGAGATCCACATCACAATTCTAAATTTGCACCGAAAGCACATGAAGGTTTTATGCTTGGTTACGGAAAGGACTCGCACACCTACAGGGTCTTCAATACCTATCACAACAAGGTTGTTGAACCTGTAGATGTGCGGTTCGATGAAACTAACGGCTCGCAAAGAGAGCACCTACCTCCTGTGCTCGATGAAAAGACGCCTGAGGAAACCATCAAGTTCAAAGCTACTGAGGATGTCATTCCTACTGAAGAATCTGCTGAAGAAATCATTCCAGAACATGAAGAACAGCATGTTGGCGCATCTGAAGAAAATGGCTCTGAAGAAAATGCTGAGCCAAATCAAAGTCGTCAACCTGCTCATCCCCGCGTTGCAAATGAAGTACAGATTGAGAGAATCATCAACGACATCAACGCACCAGGTCCTCTGACTCGCTCAAAAGCTTCACATTTATCTAACTTTTGTGGGCATTTTGCTTTCGTCTCTATCACAGAGCCCACCAAAGTTGATGAGGCATTTCTGGAGCCTGAATGGATTCAAGCAATGCAAGAGGAATTACATCAATTCAAGCTGAACAATGTGTGGGAGCTTGTCAAGCGACCGGACCCATGCAAGCACAATATCATCGGTACCAAATGGATCTACCGCAACAAGCAAGATGAAAATGGCCTAGTGGTGAGGAACAATGCTCGTCTTGTAGCTCAAGGCTACACACAGGTTGAAGGAATTGATTTCGATGAGACTTTTGCACCTGTTGCTAGACTTGAGGCTATTCGCATATTGCTTGCTTATGCTAACCATCATAATATCATCTTATATCAAATGGATGTGAAAAGTGCATTCCTCAATGGTAAGCTTGAGGAAGAAGTATATGTTGCTCAACCCCCAGGTTTTGAAGATCCTAAGCATCCTGACAAAGTCTTCAGACTCAATAAGGCCCTCTATGGCCTCAAGCAGGCCCCTCGGGCGTGGTATGATACTCTGAAGGAATTCCTCATGAAGAAAGGCTTCAAACCCGGTTCACTCGACCCAACTCTTTTCACCAAAACCTATGATGATGAATTATTCGTGTGCCAAATATATGTTGATGATATTATCTTTGGCTGTACTAACCAACATTACAGTGACGAATTTGCCTACATGATGAGTGAGGAATATCAAATGTCCATGATGGGGGAATTGAAATTCTTCTTAGGTCTTCAAATTCGTCAACAACGCAATGGCATCTTCATTTCTCAAGAGAAATACCTCAAGGACGTTCTGAGGAAATTCGGTATGCAAGAATGCAGAGGCGTCAAAATCCCTATGCCCACAAATGGCCATCTATGCACTGATGAAAATGGAATAGACTTCGATCAAAAGGTATACCGCTCCATGATTGGCTCTTTATTGTACCTATGTGCATCTAGGCCGGATATTATGCTTAGTGTTTGCATGTGTGCCCGTTTTCAAGCTACACCGAAGGAATCACACCATAAGGCTATGAAACATATTCTTCGATATCTAGCTCACACTCCAACACTTGGATTATGGTATCCCAAGGGCTCGGTTTTTGATCTCATTCGATATTCTGACTCTGACTATGCCGGTGATCGTGTGGACCGCAAGTCAACTTCAGGCACATGCCATTTCCTCGGACGATCCTTAGTATGTTGGTCCTCGAAGAAGCAGAACTGCGTATCACTCTCTACTGCTGAAGCTGAGTATATTGCTGCTGGTTCTTGCTGTGCTCAATTGCTATGGATGAAGCAAACCCTCAAGGACTACGGCATCAATGTGAAGAATGTGCCACTCTACTGCGACAACGAGAGTGCCATCAAAATTGCTCATAACCCAGTTCAGCACTTGAAGACAAAGCACATCGAGATTCGTCATCATTTTCTTCGAGATCATGTGTTGAAGGGTGACATCTCTATTGATCCCGTGAAGTCTGAAGAACAGCTAGCGGATATCTTCACAAAGCCCTTGGATGAGAAAAGATTTAGCAAGTTGCGGTGTGAGCTAAATATCTTAGAATCTTCGAATGTCCTTTGAAAAGGACACACATCCTAACACTTATGCAAATTGATGACTTAGGTGTGCAACACACGAAGAAACGTTTTTCTTCAATCAATGAAGACTAACCCTCTAAGTGTGAAGAAATTAATGAAGAATTGGATTCTCAGAACCCTACGATAATTGTACGCGGTGTCTGAAATCATCATTCTTACACAGTGGGTCACGCCACCACAAAAAGTTGAAAATCTTCAAAATTTGAGTTTTTCATCATTGTGCAAATTCTTCAAATTTTCAAATTCTTCAACTTTGCAAAATCTTCACTCTTTCCGACTGTGTTCTTCATTGACTATATATATATATTTGAGTTTTCTGTCCTCTACAGCATTCACTTATTGCTAATTCTTCAAGTTGTGTTTCTTCTAAGTGAATGTGATCGGACCCGTTCCCCCTCTATGCTAAACTCAATCCAGTCCATTCACAAATTCTTCATGTGCGTTCTATTTGAAACCCGTTCAAAGTCTTCACTGTGTCCTTGACAGCTGAAGAATTTGCGAACGAAACATTAAAATATTCTTATCTGAATTTTCGGCTTTTGCCGCTCAAACCGTTCCATATCCCTCGATAAGATTTATCTATTCACCCACGATCTAACACGATCTCCACTTCACAGTACGTGGGTGACACATGTCGCTAGGATGAGAAGGGTCAGGGGCAGGTTCGTCCATTTTCCTCGGACGAGCGGTTTTTCACCTCGGCTATAAATACCCCTCACCCTCCTCAGAGCTCATTTACCCCGCTCGATCTTACTCCCTCGCTCGAGCTCTCAGACCTAGCGCCGCCGCTACACTCCATCGTCGCCGGTGAGGAAGAGCTTCACTGCCTCGACCTCGTCGCCGTCGTACTCACACCGGCCGCGGAAATCTTCACTCCGCCGCCGCCGTAGCTGTTTTCCATCGCCAAGTTAGGGCGTGGAAGATCTGAACGGACGAACATCTCCACTGCCACTCTCAGTTCGTCGTGTTCTTCGTCAAGGGTAAATAAAATTTATTTTTACTGCCCTTGTTGATTCTGATGATTTCCACAAAATCTTCAAAAGGTGTTTATTCTTCAACTTTCATGTTCTTAAACACCAACTTGCTTCTGTCCTTGATCAGTTTCTCTAAGCAACGTTTTTCTTCAAGATTCCTCAATTGTGTGGATTTTCAATCTACACAACTCTGGAACCTAAGTCAAAATGCTTAGTGAAATTCCTCAAGACACCCCTGGTCATCTTCCTCAAACTTGATACTTTTGAAAATCTTCTGAGAACGCATATGACCTCTCCAAAACTCTTCGCACCTATATTCTGTTCACAGGTACACATGTCCGCTGCTGAATCACTAGGTTCTCATCAACTTAACTCATTTGCAGCGTTCCTTGAAGAAAAATTGCATACCTCATCAGAAAATTTGATTGTTCAAAACCCTCAAGTGAAGAAAATGGCTGATGGTAAAAGACCTCAGAAGGGAGGAAAGAGGCCAGAAACAAATACTGCTTTTGAGATCCCTGATGACATCTATGATGAATATTGTACTCCTGATGAAGCAACTCATGGCAAGGAGAACAAAAATCAGCGCAAAGTGCGCATTCGGAAGATTGAGAGGAGATGGGCAAGAGAATGGAGGGAATATCGCTATGTCACTCCCAAGTACATGAAGAAATTTGCTGTTAACCCTCCATGTCCAAGACCTCCATTGGCTCCTGGCCAAGAAGCTGATCCCACTAGCATCAGAAGAGGTGAGGAATTTCCTCAGGAGTGGGCTAAGCGTCAAGCCAAGCTGGCCAAAGTGGCTAAAGAGGCAGTAAAGAAATTCAATGAAGATTCTGTTGCCGCCGCCGCTGAGGCCTCTGCTATCAAGCCTAAGAAGGCTATGCTGAAGAAATCAGCTGTCAAGACAAGTTCCTCAGCTGCAATGCCCTCACGACCAAGCTCTTCAAAGCCCTCTCGGCCTGTTCCTCAAGCAAATTCCTCAAAAGCAGCTCCAACTCCCTCGGTTGCAAAATCCTCAGCTGCTCCTGCAAAGTCCTCAGCACCTGTGCATCTTGCCACATGCCAAAGGACTACTGGAATCTCAATTGCTTCAGGAGTCTCTGCAAGTTCTTCAGCTCCACCTCAGTCTTCAACAACTCCGACCTTGCTGAAGAAAAAGGCCACTGCTGGACGAGGCACAAGGCCAAGTCCTCACAAGAAGCAAGTCGCCTTTCAGGTTCCGTCAAGCGAAGACGAAGCTGATGATGAAGAATTAGCTGAGATCATCAGAGATCGACAACAAAGGGCTGCTAGAGCCAAAGGCAGTGTTGTGCCCCTCATGATGGATCCAAGGAAGATCCTTGATTTCATCGATCTATGGCACAAGGATCCAAATACACCTTTGCCTGAATTAAACCTCACTCCTGGTCAAAGTCACATGTTGACGGCCTTCATAAATGAAGAGAAATGGAAATTTGAAAAGGCCAGGCAGGTGAAGAAGGCTCAGTACAAGAAGGAGCGTTTTCTGAAGAACAATGTTGTGAAAATGTCTCCTGAAGAACTTGTGTCTATGCAGGCTGAGATCAAAGCACTCAGTGATGAATTTCATGCATTCCATGCAGATTGGCTAGGTGCCAAAGTCAGATTCGTCAGAATGGCAAAAGGATTTACTCCAAGTGTTGCAGCTTCATCGCAACCCAAATTTCCTCAGACTGGAACATCTGTTCAGTCTGCTGAAGAAAATGAAAGCGCCAGAGCTGCTGAAGAAATTCCAGTTTCTAAAGAAAATGCCAGGGCAACCTCCAATATTGCGCCTGAAGAGCAATCCAGGCCAGTTGAAGCATCTGCTACTGTGCCTGAGGAATCTGAACAAGCCAGGGCAACTGCATCAGTTGTGCCTGAAGAAATTCAACCAATTTCCTCTGCTCCTCCTGCACCGATGACAAGCATCAACCTTCCTTCTGCATCAGAAGCGAAGAAAACCAAGGCTGCGGAGCGAGCAGCTGTGAAGAAAAGGAAAGCATCTGCATCTTCAGAGTCTTCAGCTCCCAAGAAATTGAAGACTTTGACGAGTTCATCTGAAAACCCAATTGATGCTATTCCAATATCAAGCATGCCATCAAAGGAGATCATTCCCTTTGGTGAGGAATATGAAATTCCAAGTAAATCTGATGAAGAAGATCCTTCTGCTGCTTCGACAGAGCAGATGGATGAAGAAATTGAAGTGGATACTTTCTCTTCAACCCCACTGTATCATCGCCCATGCCTCAGTTCACAGCTAAAGAGGCAGGCGTCGAAGGAACTGAAGAAGATGAGGATGTGGATATTGGGTCTACAACACCTATTCTGAATGATGACTTTTGGGAAAGTCATCACCCCAATTCACCTCTAACAACCCCTCTACATCATGTTCCTCAGTCCCCTGTGCCAACTGAAGAAATTCATACGGGCTCTGATGAACGTCAAGCTTCACTTCATTCTATTCCTGAAGAAGTTCCAGCCACTAGCGCTGATGTACATATGTCTGAAGAAATGGAGGCCAAGGCTGCTGCTGAAATTCCTCAGCCTGTGGCTCCAGTGGCTATACCTCAAGAGGCTGTAAATTCTTCAACTGTTAATCTTTAGCCCAAGCCACAGAACCCTCACTCCAAGAAGCAGAAGTTTAATGCTGAGGATTTCTTCAACGAGCACATATTCTTCACTGACTACAATCCCTATGACTCTGCTCGTCTTCGTCGCAAGCGTTTCTGGACTGCAAGCCAGATGAACTACTACTCCTCATTGTTGGTTGAGAAGGATAAGATCTTTGAACATGAGCAAATTCCTCATGTAGATATGGAATCGCTACCCTGCTTCACCCCAGTCCTCAGTGTTCTTCATGACGCTGGGTTACTCAATTTCTGCACCGACATCTGCGATTGGAATGAAGAACTCATTCTTTAATTCTTCGCCACGCTGCACATTACTGGAAATGTTGATGATGTCAATTCATGGGTATTGGACTGGATGACCGATAATACTCATTTCAAAGCACCGGCCTCTGAATTGCTTCATGCCGTCCCAGTCAGTCCTCCCACTGAAGGTGCAAGGCTTCTCTATGTTGAACCTGAACTGTCTGATCATCTGATGCAAGTGCTGATGAAGCCTTTGAAGCCAGGCCAAGCTCCAAGGACCAAATTCTCGTCAAGGAATTGCTCTATGTGCCAAGGACAGTCTATCACATATTAACCAAAACCCTCAGTCCAATCAAGGGCCACAACTCTGATGATGAAGAAGTTGTTGGCATTATGAAGAATCTGTTGTTCAATATCATTCACGGTATTCCTATCAACTACCATGATTTCTTCATGAGGACTTTGGCCAATGCTGCTCTGTCACCTTTTGAGTTGAAGCCTTATGCTCCCTGGATCATGAAGTTCATCAGATCAAGGTCTTCAATTCATTATAAGGCTGACTTTCAAAATCATCTCAGCTATTTGCCCCCTATTGAAGTCCTCAAACGGACTATTTCCTCAGCTGACGAGAAGGGCAAGGCTGCTGTTATTGATGAAGGTACTCGTCCATTGGATGGACAGTTTCGCAAAGCTACTTCCTATTCCACCAATGATGACTCTACAACTCAAGATTCTGCCGCCAAAGCTTCAGAACATCATCCTCAAGCCACAGCTCCATGTGTGATGACTGATCGTGAACTTCTCCTTAGTCTTCATCAGAAAGTTGATCGAAATCACAAGTGGGTCAAGCGTCAGTTTGGTGCAATTCTTCAGAACATGACAGTCACTCAAAATACTATGAAGAAGAATCACTACTACTTGCATGAAGTCTTTGACCGCACTTGGGCGATTCTGTCTAATCTTCAGAGTGCTGAAGAACTCAAGGAGATGGGCTTCCAACAGGACTTTGACTAGTCCCAGCCACCTTCGAAGAAATTCAAGAAAGTCAAAGTTCCTCAGCTTGTTGCCAGTTCATATTCTTCATCGCGCGAGACGGATGAAGCTGAAGACTTGAACGACACTGCGGCAGGCCCTACCTCAACAGATGACCCCAACAATGCTGGCGCTCCTCCATCGACATCATGATGATATTCTTCAGGGGCGTTAGTCCTCATTTTTCGTCCCTTTTGGTCATTCGATGACAAAGGGGGAGAAATTTGAGTTTAGTCTTCAAGCGGGTCTTATATATGGGTTATATTTCTGTTAAGTTACAACTCTTGCTTTTCTGAGGTGTTTGCTCTGATGAGTTGTAAACTTAAGTCCTATGGTGGTCTGATACTTTTGCTCTGTTTTTCTGCATGCTATTTCCTCAATACCATAATGCACGCATGCTGAATTTCGTCAGACACCATATTTCATCATGCATTTCAAATTCTTCATATCATATGATAAATGCGTGTATGAATTTCAAGATATAGGAGGAGATCTCCATGATATTATTCAACAATGTGCATTTGCTATTTCAAAGCAAATTCTTCAAATATGCACATCTTCAGGGGGAGTTCTTCTATATCTTGCAGTCAAATTCCTCAATATTAGTATTTACACTTCATATGTTTATCCCCGTTGAAAACTTAACCTATATTGTCATCAATCACCAAAAAGGGGGAGATTGTAAGTGCATCTAGTGCCCCTTAGTGATTTTGGTGTATTGAAGACTTATAGGTTAAGGGTCTAATGTGTTTGTGAGTGTACACAGGTCTATAAGTCTATGAGGAGTTTGTTATTTACGATGAATGTCGACCCCTAAAAATGAATGTCTTCAACTGAAGACTTTGGTTTTCTTGAAGACTTTGAAAGTGAAGAAATTGGTGTGACCCTGAAGACTTGATATTCATGCGAGGATTATGAAGCGTGAAGACCTTTGTTTTCGTAGTTTCATTTTCTTCTTCTTGAGTCATAGGAAACACCGTACTGTTAAAGGGGGTCGAGGTAAAACTAAGGAAAAATTTCCAAGTGATGCTCAACTCAAAATCCTACACCTACCCAATCCTTTCGAGTGAAGCCATTGGAAATCTCATACAGTTTAGTCAAGTTCTTCAGTGACAGAGACGAAGTTCTTCTGTTCTCTGAGGAATTTGTTCTGACTGAGGAGTTAGGAATTCGCCAGTGCGGATTGCCTACAAGTGAGGATTATGATAGCCCTGAGGAATTTGATACTCAAATTTCCGACCGTTGCTGTGCTACGTGCCAGCTGTCCCAAAATATCTACCCACCTAACGGTCATATCATTGAAGGGCATTTATGTCTTATCATGTCGGGCTGCTCCCTAGGCTATAAATAGCCGCCCTCTACAACCACTAGTTGGTTGGCTGCTCCAAGAAATAGATTGACACTTGTCATTTAGAGCATCCCATCCTCCGAGGACTTTGAGCGAAAATCATCAAGTGAGGAAAAACCCAAAAACCCAAACACCTACAAACCCAAAGTGATTGAGCATCACTGAAGAGATTGTTCCTGTGTGGAACTGACGCTTGTTACCTTTGAGGACTGTGCATCCTCCAGACGGTTAGGCGTCATGGTCTAGAGCATCCAAGAGGAAATTGTGGATTGCCGAGTGACCGAGTATGTGAAGGTTTGGAAGTCACCTGAAGACTTACCACGAGTGGTTGGGCGAGGTCTGTGTGACCTTAGCTCAAGGAGAATACGGTGAGGACTAGGTGTCCTGGACTGTGTGTTCAGGACTGGGTGTCCGGGACTGTGTGTCCTCAGGTTTAAATACCTAGCCGCTCCAACCAGACGTACAACTGTCACAGCAGTTGGAACTGGTCTACCAAATCAGTGTCTTCACCGAGCTACTGGTTCTATTTCCTCAACCTCTTTCATTTCCTCGCATACTTGCTATGTATTTGATCATTACTGTTTGAAGACTTTGACTGAAGACTTTCTCAATTTCCTCAGTTCAATTTCTTCAGTCAGTTTGTCTTCAGCCTGCTTATCCTGTGTTTACGCTACTCGTACTCTGTGCTTGTTTTCATTTCATCATGATGACTGTGCTACTGCTCTGTTATGCTTGCATCTGAGTACTTATTCCGCTGCTAAGTAGTTCGTCGCTTAGGAATTTCCTCACCTTGAAATTCCTCAGTGACGAATTTGTAAAAATCGCCTATTCACCCCCCCCCTCTAGTCGATATAACGCACTTTCAATTGGTATCAGAGCAAGGTACTCCCTTGTTCTGTGTGATTTTGGTTTAACCACCTGGAGTTTTAGTTATGTCGACTGCAGGCATGATCAAGGTCTCAGCTGGGTGTCCTACCTTCGATGGGACGGACTACCCCTACTGGAAGAACAAGATGCGCATGCATCTTGAGGCAATTGACAACGATCTCTGGTATGTTGTGGAAAAGGGTGTTCCCTCTGTCACTCCTTCCGTAAACGCTGCTGATGTGAAGAGATTCAAGCAACTCGACTCTCAAGCGAAGAATATCATATGTGGCCATCTGAGCAAAGGGCAGTATGGCAGAGTGAGTGCTTTGGAGACAGCTAAGCTTATCTGGGATAGGCTGTCCAAGGTCAACGAAGGAGTCTCAACTCAACATGACTCTCGAGTTGACGTTCTTCGCAATCTCTTCAACCGCTTCAAAAGACTCGACAATGAAAATGTTCAGCAAACCTTTGATCGCCTCACTGACATTTCAAACGAGCTTCAAGCACTGGGTGCCACTGACATCACCGACCATGAGGTGGTGAAGAAATTGCTGAGGTCACTCGATTCTTCATTCGATACACTGGCACTGATGATTCAAGAACGTGGAGACTACAAGTCACTTGATCCTGCTGATATCCTCGAGAGGCTAAATACTCATGAATTCCAACTAGCTGAGAAGAGAGATCTCTACGGACCGAGCTATGGTAGATCTCGTGCACTGAAAGCCAAGGCAGTCTCTGAATCTGAAGATGAAGATTCTGGTAGCAGCCTTGGTGATCCTGAAGAACTGAGTCAGGAGCTAGCAATGCTCGTGAGAAAATTCCAGAAGTTCTCTAGACGTGGCCGATTTGGAAAATCCTCAAGAGGTGATGACATGAAATCAGATTCCTCATCCCGTGATTACAAGAAGAGAACTTGCCATAAATGCAAGAAACCTGGTCACTACATTACTGATTGTCCTCAGTGGGAGAAGGAATCAAAGAAGAAGAAATACAAGGATGATAGTTCAGATGACTCTAAGAAGAATAAGAAATCTTCAAAGTCCTCATCGTCAAGATCTTCAAAGTCTTCATATCACAAGAAGAGCAGCTCCAAGAAAGCTCGGGCATTCATTGGCAAGGAAATGGACTCTGAAGCTGAATCTGAGGAACATGAGGAAGAGGAGGCATCTGAGGAGTCAGACTCTGGTGTGGCGAGCCTAGCCCTCTCCACTGCTTATATTAGCAAGTCCATCTTCAACACTGAGGAAAATGGCTTCCCCAACACTGCTGATGACGGCAACGATGACTATGCTCCCACCTATTGCTTCATGGCAAAAGGTGCCAAGGTACTCAAATATCCCTCCTCTGAATCAAGTGAGGATGAATCTGATGATAACCTCAAACCCAGCTATTCCAAACTTGCTAATATTGCTGTTAAACAACAAAAGGCTTTGGAAAAGGTTCAAAATATGCTAGACAAAAGCGATGATCTGTTAGGTGAGGAAATGGATCAAACTCAAACACTGACTGATAATCTTCAGCAACTACAGTCTAAGTTTGCCAACCTTCAAGGTCATCATGAAACTCTCCTAGCCAATCATGAGAAGCTTTCTTATGAATTTCTTCAAAGAAAGCAAGATCTTGAGAAGCAAAGGGTGAGTCATGAAGATCTTCAGAAGGAAAATGATTCTTTGCTTGCTCAACAGATCAGTTCCGCTCAGGAAGAATTTATTCCACCATGCTTGAAATGCATTGAACGTGAAACTGCTAATTCTTCACCTGAATGTTCAAATGCTTCCATTGCTGCAAATTCTTCAACTATCTCTGTGGTCACAAATTCCTCATCTGAGGATACCACTAGTATCACTGACGAAAATGCAGGGTTGAAGGAATTGTATGTGACAGGCATGTACAAAAGCCTCAAAGGGCATCAGACTCTTTGTGATGTGCTCAAAAGGCAGATCTTGAACAGGAACCCTAGGAAAGAGGGTATTGCCTTTGAGAGGAAACTCAATGCTGATGGAACCTACTGGAAACCGGAGCAGTATCCCAAAACCACATGGGTTGCTGCGAAGGGACCTCCCGTAGATCCATCCACTTTATCTGGCTTTACTTGTGAATCCTCATATTCATCTGATGAGTCATTTGACTCCAACTATAAACTGTTCAAAAATCAGAATGGTGAGGTATTTGCTAGATATGTTGGATCTAACTGCAGGAATGGTCCCCCTATGAAGAAAATCTGGGTTCCCAAAAAGTGCCTTGAAAGTCTTCAGGTGAATGTCCTCATGACACCACCTGTGAAGAATAAGAACCCCAGATCAAATTCTTCATATGAACCAAAGTCTTCATATGGATCCAAGTCCTCTTATGGATCAAATTCCTCACATGGATCCAAGTCCTCACATGAACATCATCGTGCTAACACTTCTGTTTCGCAGGGAAAGCCTAAGGGCTATGAATATATGCATTATTCTTCAAATCATTATGTTCATAAGTCCTCGAAGAATTTCTCTGCTTATTCATATGCTTACCCTAACCCCTCTTATGTGAAACGAAGTGGTCTGGCGTCTATGCCACCTTTCTCTTATGGAGCTCGCAGAATGATGAACTCTTTGCCACCCCTCCAGATGTGGGTGGTGAAGAAAAGGAACTAATCTCTTATGCAGGGTCAGGTCTCCAGACGAACTAAATCGTCTGAAGAATTTGCTGGAGACCTGAAATGCTTGAAAGGACGCAAGCTAATCTTGAAGAAATGATTTATTCATTTCTCACGTCCTCACATTGCTATATATACATATGTTGCTTTAATTGATGAAATATGTCTGATGAATTTGATGTCATATTCTTCACTCTGAAGTATATGAGTTCGTAAGATGCACTAATTCATCTGCAGGATGATTTACCCAAAGCTACTGAGTGGGTCCTCGATAGTGGATGTACAAATCACATGACCGGTGACAAGAGCTTACTGATGAACACTCCTTTATCTCCATCACACTTGAAGCATATCACCTACGCTGACAAAGGCAAAAGCAAGGTATTGGGTCTAGGTAGGGTTGCAATCTCAAAGGATCGACACATGGATAAAGTCATGCTTGTCGAGTCCCTCGGATTCAACCTCATGTCTGTCTCAATGCTTTGTGATCTTGATATGGTTGTTGTCTTTGGCAAATATCGTTGCTTAGTGCTCATGGAATCTGACAATTCCAAAGTCTTCGAAGGCTTTAGGAGAGGAGACTTGTATATTGTTGATTTCTCTGCAGGACCACAGCCTGCCACTTGTCTAATTGCTAAAGCTTCAGAAGGTTGGCTATGGCATCGACGACTGGGTCATGCTGGCATGAGGAACTTACACACGCTCGTGAAGAAAAAGCACGTCATTGGCATCGAGGGTGTCAAATTCCTCAAAGATCATCTTTGTGGGGCTTGTGAGGCTGGAAAGATGACCAGAGCCAAGCACCCCTCGAAGACTATCATGACTACTTCTCGTCCTTTTGAATTGCTTCATATGGATCTCTTTGGCCCTACTCATTATGCCACACTAACAAATGCAGCATCTCTATATGGCTTTGTCATTGTTGATGACTATTCTCGTTACACATGGGTGCATGTCATTACTTACAAAACTGAAGTGCAGGAAGTCTTCAGACGATTTTCCTCAAGGGCTTCGACGAATTTCGGCGTGAAGATCAAGCATATACGTAGTGACAATGGGACTGAGTTCAAGAATACTGGTCTTGATGACTATCTCGATGAACTTGGTATTACTCATGAGCTATCTGCCCCATACACTCCTCAGCAGAATGGTGTTGTGGAGCGCAAGAACAGGACTCTTGTTGAGATGGCTCGCACCATGCTTGATGAATACAAGACACCTCGTCACTTCTGGCCTGAGGCAATTGATACTGCATGCCACATCATCAACAGGGTATATCTTCATAAATTGGTGAGGAACAAGGCTCGTCTTGTAGCTCAAGGCTACACACAGGTTGAAGGAATTGATTTCGATGAGACTTTTGCACCTGTTGCTAGACTTGAGGCTATTCGCATATTGCTTGCTTATGCTAACCATCATAATATCATCTTATATCAAATGGATGTGAAAAGTGCATTCCTCAATGGTAAGCTTGAGGAAGAAGTATATGTTGCTCAACCCCCAGGTTTTGAAGATCCTAAGCATCCTGACAAAGTCTTCAGACTCAATAAGGCCCTCTATGGCCTCAAGCAGGCCCCTCGGGCGTGGTATGATACTCTGAAGGAATTCCTCATGAAGAAAGGCTTCAAACCCGGTTCACTCGACCCAACTCTTTTCACCAAAACCTATGATGATGAATTATTCGTGTGCCAAATATATGTTGATGATATTATCTTTGGCTGTACTAACCAACATTACAGTGACGAATTTGCCTACATGATGAGTGAGGAATATCAAATGTCCATGATGGGGGAATTGAAATTCTTCTTAGGTCTTCAAATTCGTCAACAACGCAATGGCATCTTCATTTCTCAAGAGAAATACCTCAAGGACGTTCTGAGGAAATTCGGTATGCAAGAATGCAGAGGCGTCAAAATCCCTATGCCCACAAATGGCCATCTATGCACTGATGAAAATGGAATAGACTTCGATCAAAAGGTATACCGCTCCATGATTGGCTCTTTATTGTACCTATGTGCATCTAGGCCGGATATTATGCTTAGTGTTTGCATGTGTGCCCGTTTTCAAGCTACACCGAAGGAATCACACCATAAGGCTGTGAAACATATTCTTCGATATCTAGCTCACACTCCAACACTTGGATTATGGTATCCCAAGGGCTCGGTTTTTGATCTCATTCGATATTCTGACTCTGACTATGCCGGTGATCGTGTGGACCGCAAGTCAACTTCAGGCACATGCCATTTCCTCGGACGATCCTTAGTATGTTGGTCCTCGAAGAAGCAGAACTGCGTATCACTCTCTACTGCTGAAGCTGAGTATATTGCTGCTGGTTCTTGCTGTGCTCAATTGCTATGGATGAAGCAAACCCTCAAGGACTACGGCATCAATGTGAAGAATGTGCCACTCTACTGCGACAACGAGAGTGCCATCAAAATTGCTCATCACCCAGTTCAGCACTCGAAGACAAAGCACATCGAGATTCGTCATCATTTTCTTCGAGATCATGTGTTGAAGGGTGACATCTCTATTGATCCCGTGAAGTCTGAAGAACAGCTAGCGGATATCTTCACAAAGCCCTTGGATGAGAAGAGATTTAGCAAGTTGCGGTGTGAGCTAAATATCTTAGAATCTTCGAATGTCCTTTGAAAAGGACACACATCCTAACACTTATGCAAATTGATGACTTAGGTGTGCAACACACGAAGAAACGTTTTTCTTCAATCAATGAAGACTAACCCTCTAAGTGTGAAGAAATTAATGAAGAATTGGATTCTCAGAACCCTACGATAATTGTACGCGGTGTCTGAAAACATCATTCTTACACGGTGGGTCACGCCACCACAAAAAGTTGAAAATCTTCAAAATTTGAGTTTTTCATCATTGTGCAAATTCTTCAAATTTTCAAATTCTTCAACTTTGCAAAATCTTCACTCTTTCCGACTGTGTTCTTCATTGACTATATATATATATTTGAGTTTTCTGTCCTCTACAGCATTCACTTATTGCTAATTCTTCAAGTTGTGTTTCTTCTAAGTGAATGTGATCGGACCCGTTCCCCCTCTATGCTAAACTCAATCCAGTCCGTTCACAAATTCTTCATGTGCGTTCTATTTGAAAACCGTTCAAAGTCTTCACTGTGTCCTTGAAAGCTGAAGAATTTGCGAACGAAACATTAAAATATTCTTATCTGAATTTTTGGCTTTTGCCGCTCAAACCGTTCCATATCCCTCGATAAGATTTATCTATTCACCCACGATCTAACATGATCTCCACTTCACAGTACGTGGGTGACACATGTCGTTAGGATAAGAAGGGTCAGGGGCACGTTTGTCCATTTTCTTCGGACAAGCGGTTTTTCACCTCTGCTATAAATACCCCTCGCCCTCCTCAGAGCTCATTTACCCCGCTCGATCTTACTCCCTCGCTCGAGCTCTCAGACCTAGCGCCGCCGCTACACTCCATCGTCGCCGGTGAGGAAGAGCTTTAATGCCTCGACCTCGTCGCGGTCGTACTCATGCCGGCCGCAGAAATCTTCACTCCGCCGCCGCCGTAGCTGTTTTCCATCGCCAAGTTAGGGCGTGGAAGATCTGAACGGACGAACATCTCCACTGCCACTCTCAGTTCGTCGTGTTCTTCGTCAAGGGTAAATAAAATTTATTTTTACTGCCCTTGTTGATTCTGATGATTTCCACAAAATCTTCAAAAGGTGTTTATTCTTCAACTTTCATGTTCTTAAACACCAACTTGCTTCTGTCCTTGATCAGTTTCTCTAAGCAACGTTTTTCTTCAAGATTCCTCAATTGTGTGGATTTTCAATCTACACAACTCTGGAACCTAAGTCAAAATGCTTAGTGAAATTCCTCAAGACACCCCTGGTCATCTTCCTCAAACTTGATACTTTTGAAAATCTTCTGAGAACGCATATGACCTCTCCAAAACTCTTCGCACCTATATTCTGTTCACAGGTACACATGTCCGCTGCTGAATCACTAGGTTCTCATCAACTTAACTCATTTGCAGCGTTCCTTGAAGAAAAATTGCATACCTCATCAGAAAATTTGATTGTTCAAAACCCTCTAGTGAAGAAAATGGCTGATGGTAAAAGACCTCAGAAGGGAGGAAAGAGGCCAGAAACAAATACTGCTTTTGAGATCCCTGATGACATCTATGATGAATATTGTACTCCTGATGAAGCAACTCATGGCAAGGAGAACAAAAATCAGCGCAAAGTGCGCATTCAGAAGATTGAGAGGAGATGGGCAAGAGAATGGAGGGAATATCGCTATGTCACTCCCAAGTACATGAAGAAATTTGCTGTTAACCCTCCATGTCCAAGACCTCCATTGGCTCCTGGCCAAGAAGCTGATCCCACTAGCATCAGAAGAGGTGAGGAATTTCCTCAGGAGTGGGCTAAGCGTCAAGCCAAGCTGGCCAAAGTGGCTAAAGAGGCAGTAAAGAAATTCAATGAAGATTCTGTTGCTGCCGCCGCTGAGGCCTCTGCTATCAAGCCTAAGAAGGCTATGCTGAAGAAATCAGCTGTCAAGACAAGTTCCTCAGCTGCAATGCCCTCACGACCAAGCTCTTCAAAGCCCTCTCGGCCTGTTCCTCAAGCAAATTCCTCAAAAGCAGCTCCAACTCCCTCGGTTGCAAAATCCTCAGCTGCTCCTGCAAAGTCCTCAGCACCTGTGCATCTTGCCACATGCCAAAGGACTACTGGAATCTCAATTGCTTCAGGAGTCTCTGCAAGTTCTTCAGCTCCACCTCAGTCTTCAACAACTCCGACCTTGCTGAAGAAAAAGGCCACTGCTGGACGAGGCACAAGGCCAAGTCCTCACAAGAAGCAAGTCGCCTTTCAGGTTCCGTCAAGCGAAGACGAAGCTGATGATGAAGAATTAGCTGAGATCATCAGAGATCGACAACAAAGGGCCGCTAGAGCCAAAGGCAGTGTTGTGCCCCTCATGATGGATCCAAGGAAGATCCTTGATTTCATCGATCTATGGCACAAGGATCCAAATACACCTTTGCCTGAATTAAACCTCACTCCTGGTCAAAGTCACATGTTGACGGCCTTCATAAATGAAGAGAAATGGAAATTTGAAAAGGCCAGGCAGGTGAAGAAGGCTCAGTACAAGAAGGAGCGTTTTCTGAAGAACAATGTTGTGAAAATGTCTCCTGAAGAACTTGTGTCTATGCAGGCTGAGATCAAAGCACTCAGTGATGAATTTCATGCATTCCATGCAGATTGGCTAGGTGCCAAAGTCAGATTCGTCAGAATGGCAAAAGGATTTACTCCAAGTGTTGCAGCTTCATCGCAACCCAAATTTCCTCAGACTGGAACATCTGTTCAGTCTGCTGAAGAAAATGAAAGCACCAGAGCTGCTGAAGAAATTCCAGTCTCTAAAGAAAATGCCAGGGCAACCTCCAATATTGCGCCTGAAGAGCAATCCAGGCCAGTTGAAGCATCTGCTACTGTGCCTGAGGAATCTGAACAAGCCAGGGCAACTGCATCAGTTGTGCCTGAAGAAATTCAACCAATTTCCTCTGCTCCTCCTGCACCGATGACAAGCATCAACCTTCCTTCTGCATCAGAAGCGAAGAAAACCAAGGCTGCGGAGCGAGCAGCTGTGAAGAAAAGGAAAGCATCTGCATCTTCAGAGTCTTCAGCTCCCAAGAAATTGAAGACTTTGACGAGTTCATCTGAAAACCCAATTGATGCTATTCCAATATCAAGCATGCCATCAAAGGAGATCATTCCCTTTGGTGAGGAATATGAAATTCCAAGTAAATCTGATGAAGAAGATCCTTCTGCTGCTTCGACAGAGCAGATGGATGAAGAAATTGAAGTGGATACTTTCTCTTCAACCCCACTGTATCATCGCCCATGCCTCAGTTCACAGCTAAAGAGGCAGGCGTCGAAGGAACTGAAGAAGATGAGGATGTGGATATTGGGTCTACAACACCTATTCTGAATGATGACTTTTGGGAAAGTCATCACCCCAATTCACCTCTAACAACCCCTCTACATCATGTTCCTCAGTCCCCTGTGCCAACTGAAGAAATTCATACGGGCTCTGATGAACGTCAAGCTTCACTTCATTCTATTCCTGAAGAAGTTCCAGCCACTAGCGCTGATGTACATATGTCTGAAGAAATGGAGGCCAAGGCTGCTGCTGAAATTCCTCAGCCTGTGGCTCCAGTGGCTATACCTCAAGAGGCTGTAAATTCTTCAACTGTTAATCTTTAGCCCAAGCCACAGAACCCTCACTCCAAGAAGCAGAAGTTTAATGCTGAGGATTTCTTCAACGAGCACATATTCTTCACTGACTACAATCCCTATGACTCTGCTCGTCTTCGTCGCAAGCGTTTCTGGACTGCAAGCCAGATGAACTTCTACTCCTCATTGTTGGTTGATAAGGATAAGATCTTTGAACATGAGCAAATTCCTCATGTAGATATGGAATCGCTACCCTGCTTCACCCCAGTCCTCCGTGTTCTTCATGACGCTGGGTTACTCAATTTCTGCACCGACATCTGCGATTGGAATGAAGAACTCATTCTTCAATTCTTCGCCACGCTGCACATTACTGGAAATGTTGATGATGTCAATTCATGGGTATTGGACTGGATGACCGATAGTACTCATTTCAAAGCACCGGCCTCTGAATTGCTTCATGCCGTCCCAGTCAGTCCTCCCACTGAAGGTGCAAGGCTTCTCTATGTTGAACCTGAACTGTCTGATCATCTGATGCAAGTGCTGATGAAGCCTTTGAAGCCAGGCCAAGCTCCAAGGACCAAATTCCTCGTCAAGGAATTGCTCTATGTGCCAAGGACAGTCTATCGCATATTAACCAAAGCCCTCAGTCCAATCAAGGGCCACAACTCTGATGATGAAGAAGTTGTTGGCATTATGAAGAATCTGCTGTTCAATATCATTCACGGTATTCCTATCAACTACCATGATTTCTTCATGAGGACTTTGGCCAATGCTGCTCTGTCACCTTTTGAGTTGAAGCCTTATGCTCCCTGGATCATGAAGTTCATCAGATCAAGGTCTTCAATTCATTATAAGGCTGACTTTCAAAATCATCTCAGGTATTTGCCCCCTATTGAAGTCCTCAAACGGACTATTTCCTCAGCTGACGAGAAGGGCAAGGCTGCTGTTATTGATGAAGGTACTCGTCCATTGGATGGACAGTTTCGCAAAGCTACTTCCTATTCCACCAATGATGACTCTGCAACTCAAGATTCTGCCGCCAAAGCTTCAGAACATCATCCTCAAGCCACAGCTCCACGTGTGATGACTGATCGTGAACTTCTCCTTAGTCTTCATCAGAAAGTTGATCGAAATCACAAGTGGGTCAAGCGTCAGTTTGGTGCAATTCTTCAGAACATGACAGTCACTCAAAATACTGTGAAGAAGAATCACTACTACTTGCATGAAGTCTTTGACCGCACTTGGGCGAT
Organism: Thinopyrum elongatum; assembly: GCA_011799875.1. NCBI lineage: Eukaryota > Viridiplantae > Streptophyta > Magnoliopsida > Poales > Poaceae > Thinopyrum > Thinopyrum elongatum. The sequence goes on along the minus strand of CM022298.1, from coordinate 566,925,028 downwards.
TCTGTCTAATCTTCATAGTGCTGAAGAACTCAAGGAGATGGGCTTCCAACAGGACTTTGACTGGTCCCAGCCACCTTCGAAGAAATTCAAGAAAGTCAAAGTTCCTCAGCTTGTTGCAGTTCATATTCTTCATCGCGCGAGACGGATGAAGCTGAAGACTTGAACGACACTGCGGCAGGCCCTACCTCAACAGACGACCCCAACAATGCTGGCGCTCCTCCATCGACATCATGATGATATTCTTCAGGGGCGTTAGTCCTCATTTTTCGTCCCTTTTGGTCATTTGATGACAAAGGGGGAGAAATTTGAGTTTAGTCTTCAAGCGGGTCTTATATATGGTCTTATATATGGGTTATATTTCTGTTAAGTTACAACTCTTGCTTTTCTGAGGTGTTTGCTCTGATGAGTTGTAAACTTAAGTCCTATGGTGGTCTGATACTTTTGCTCTGTTTTTCTGCATGCTATTTCCTCAATACCATAATGCACGCATGCTGAATTTTGTCAGACACCATATTTCATCATGCATTTCAAATTCTTCATATCATATGATAAATGCGTGTATGAATTTCAAGATATAGGAGGAGATCTCCATGATATTATTCAACAATGTGCATTTGCTATTTCAAAGCAAATTCTTCAAATATGCACATCTTCAGGGGGAGTTCTTCTATATCTTGCAGTCAAATTCCTCAATATTAGTATTTACACTTCATATGTTTATCCCCGTTGAAAACTTAACCTATATTGTCATCAATCACCAAAAAGGGGGAGATTGTAAGTGCATCTAGTGCCCCTTAGTGATTTTGGTGTATTGAAGACTTATAGGTTAAGGGACTAATGTGTTTGTGAGTGTACACAGGTCTATAAGTCTATGAGGAGTTTGTTATTTACGATGATTGTCGACCCCTAAAAATGAATGTCTTCAACTGAAGACTTTGGTTTTCTTGAAGACTTTGAAAGTGAAGAAATTGGTGTGACCCTGAAGACTTGATATTCATGCGAGGATTACGAAGCGTGAAGACTTTTGTTTTTGTAGTTTCATTCTCTTCTTCTTGAGTCATAGGAAACACCGTACTGTTAAAGGGGGTCGAGGTAAAACTAAGGAAAAGTTTCCAAGTGATGCTCAACTCAAAATCCTACACCTACCCAATCCTTTCGAGTGAAGCCATTGCAAATCTCATACAGTTTAGTCAAGTTCTTCAGTGACAGAGATGAAGTTCTTCTGTTCTCTGAGGAATTTGTTCTGACTGAGGAGTTAGGAATTCGCCAGTGCGGATTGCCTACAACTGAGGAACATGATAGCCCTGAGGAATTTGATACTCAAATATCCGACCGTTGCTGTGCTACGCGCCAGCTGTCCAAATATCCTACCCACCTAACGGTCATATCATTGAAGGGCATTTATGTCTGATCATGTCGGGCTGCTCCCTAGGCTATAAATAGCCGCCCCCTTCAACCACTAGCTGGTTGGCTGCTCCAAGAAATAGATTGACACTTGTCATTTAGAGCATCCCATCCTCCGAGGACTTTGAGCGAAAATCATCAAGTGAGGAAAAACCCAAAAACCCAAACACCTACAAACCCAAAGTGATTGAGCATCACTGAAGAGATTGTTCCTGTGTGGAACCGATGCTTGTTACCTTTGAGGACTGTGCATCCTCCAGACGGTTAGGCGTCATGGTCTAGAGCATCCAAGAGGAAATTGTGGATTGCCGAGTGACCGAGTATGTGAAGGTTTGGAAGTCACCTGAAGACTTACCACGAGTGATTGGGCGAGGTCTGTGTGACCTTAGCTCAAGGAGAATATGGTGAGGACTAGGTGTCCTGGACTGTGTGTTCAGGACTGGGTGTCCGGGACTGTGTGTCCTCAGGTTTAAATACCTAGCCGCTCCAACCAGACGTACAACTGTCACAGCAGTTGGAACTGGTCTACCAAATCATTGTCTTCACCGAGCTACTAGTTCTATTTCCTCAACCCTTTCATTTCCTCGCATACTTGCTATGTATTTGATCATTACTGTTTGAAGACTTTGACTAAAGACTTTCTCAATTTCCTCAGTTCAATTTCTTCAGTCAGTTTGTCTTCAGCCTGCTTATCCTGTGTTTACGCTACTCGTACTCTGTGCTTGTTTTCATTTCATCATGATGACTATGCTACTGCTCTGTTATGCTTGCATCTGAGTACTTATTCCGCTGCTAAGTAGTTCGTCGCTTAGGAATTTCCTCACCTTGAAATTCCTCAGTGACGAATTTGTAAAAATCGCCTATTCACCCCCCCTCTAGTCGATATAACGCACTTTCATGTAGTTTGTGCAGGACTAGATTTACTGCCCTCACATAGGAAAAAGGTTCAAAGAGAACAAATATGGGACCAATGCAGATATGCTACATGGCAACATACTCTGCATCACCCATTTATACGTGTAGACGCACATGGTGCTGGCATGTTCCATGTCCCATACAACTATTTTGCTATTGTTAATCTAAGAATGCCGTTGGAAAATTGAAGCAATGCCACTGTTAAAAGTAAATTACATTTTTAACGAATGTTATTTTAAGAGAATGTATCTGTTAATATGAATCAATGCAACCGTTTTAGAAATGCTACTATCCTACTTTGTTTTCCATCAAGATAAGGTAGATGCTTCTTTTTGTGGCCATACGATTCAGCCTCCTTTATTGGCCAATAATAGTTTCTTTTTTTACCTCTGAAAACAGGGATATCTATTCAACTCGTTGCTATTGCGACCTTTTGTTTCACTATGCAAAACACTTCTATTTTAAGAGTGTTTTGTGCAGTTCAACTTAAATGTCACACTGGCAACTTTGCTTGATTTAGTTGAACTACACAAAATGAGATTGGATTTCCTATTCATGTTGGCAGATTCATATTTGATCTTGTCTGCCTCATGAAAGGTCAGTACCGGCCTTCATCCATATGATTGTGCAGTGTGCTTTGAGATGCTGTGCTACTTGTAGTGGTACTGTTTTAAATAAATATTGAATTGAAGCTATTGTATTGTTATCTTTTCCCATTAAGTGAACAAAAATGGGACCAACCCAGACATGATGCTTGTTTCTTTGTTACAACAAACTCTGCATCACCCCCTTTATAAGTAGATGGAAGGACATGGTGCTGTTGCGCCCACTCTCCCCTGAAACTGTTTATGTTTTTTGTTAATCTAATGCCACTGGTAAAATTAAGCAATGCCACTCTCAGAATTAACTACTGAATCTTAGTTCAAAACTGTAACACTTGTTAGGGATCGGCGGGAGTACCATTTCTGTTAGGGATCAGCGAGAGTACATGTTTAAGAAATGTATTGTTGAGATAATGTCTCTGTTATTATATATCAGTTACAGTGTTTTACAAATGGTACTACCCTGCTTTGTAGTTCTTTCTACATGTTTAACTAAGGTATTGTTAAGATAATGTCTCTGTTAATATGAATCAGTTGCATTGTTTTAGGAATGGTACTTTTCTGCTTTGTCGTTATTTATACATGTTGAAACAAGGTATTGTTAAGACAATGTCTCAGTTCATATGAATGAATCACACTGTTTGAGAATTGCTACTGTCCTGCTTTATTTCCCATTAAGATAAGGTAGATGTTTTTTCTTCTAGGAGTATAAGTCATCAATCGTTATTTCTTAGTAATTGTTTTCTTTATACCTATTGTTGCATACAGGGATATCAAAACTTCTGCTCGGTTCTATTTCGACTTTGATTTTAGTTGAACTGCACAAAAGGAGCCAATGTGTTTAAGGCAAACTGTTGCATTATTGGGCCCGGTTGGTCTTTCCACTTTGCAGAAAGAAGCAGTCACTGTTTGCGCTACATTACACAAGGAATGATCGAGAAGCTTTACAGAGTATTAGTAGACGCTGGTGACATGACTAGTCTGCAGAGAGCATGGGAAACTCAACAGCACATGGAGTGCAAAATTCACTCCACAAGGAAAGGTATGACCAAGTCAGTGGCCGACGCAGCTGTAACAAACGAGGTCAGTATCGGCCTTCATCCACATGACTGTGCTTTGTTATGTTGTGCTACTTATACTGTTGTATTGTTTTGAATAAATGTTTAATTGAAGCTATTGTATTGCTATCTTTTCCTGTTAAGATAATGAAGATGATTATAGTTGTGAGCGTATGTTTAATCAACTAGTACCACTATTATATTCATCACACTTTTTTGTATTTATGCATACAGGGATGCTCAGCTTGATTTCAGTGGAACTGCACAAAATGTTCAGATGGTTCATGTCCTCCATAATACTTCATCATGCACAATACATCGAATGGTTCTCTAATCATTCGTCGTCACCTTGAGCCACCGGACTATCTACATGAATGGAGCTGCCAACATCTTCAACGCCTTGCAACATATAAATACGAAATCCACCATGCTACGCAAGACATTGTTTGATTTCAGTGGAACTGCACAAAAAGATACGTTGGTTAATCCGGCTCCATGTGCCATTTCAATGTGCAAACTGATGACAAACCCTGACCGTTCAACAATCATAGGCATTACATATTTTGATGGGAAAAGCTTGTCAAAGTTTAATCATTGATGTTAGCAAGAAGACATTCGTTTAATATTTTGGAATTGGAAAACCTTGTCAAATTTTGCTCATTGATGTTGGCCAGAAGACATGCATTTGATATTTTGGAATGGGACGCCCTTTGCTGTGAGCAGCATCGATCGTTTTTTCCTATTTGTGTGTTCAGTTCAGAAGTAAATATTTACTCTGATGAGATGCATAGTCACATGAATGTTGACTTACGTAAGGTATTTTAAGAGTTTGTTCTGAATGTTGTCTATGAAATGCCAGGCCTTGTGAGTTTGATTGCAAAGTTGAGCTTGGAATGCTGTGGCATGCGGCATCACGAGCTGTTCACCGTACCTCCTGAGAGTAATGCTTCATATTTGTTTTGCATGTTGATCTAATGCCAGTGATTTGCATGTTAAGAAGATCATCCTCTTCTGTTGTTTCTGTGCTTAAGAAGTTCATCGTCTTATGTTTCATTCATAGCCTATACGACAACTCAGGCTGGTTAGAGGTGAAACCATATGATCTTCCGACCAACTCATCATCTTAGGCCGTGATTGGATCGTCGTTTTCCAACCAAAACTACTTGTAAAACTGACGCTTGTAAATAAAAGCAGATGGTCTTGGGCGAAGCGCTTGGTTGGTCATTTTTGACTGGTAAAATATACACTGGTCTCACAAATTACACGCGTAACTCGCCGGTTTTCGTTACAGACCTCGGGCCGTCAGTTTCATTACGCCTGTATTTTACACGTTGTTTCCGGTGACGAGTAAATTACACTTGTATCTTAATACAGGTGTGAAACAATCCAGAGCTCCCAAGCGCGGCCTTACAGTTTCATGTCGGCTCAGTCTCTCGAAGGTGCTCATAGGTGTCCGATGATCCTGGCTTCCTGAATGTGCAGCGGGCGCCGTATCAGACTATCCGTAGGGCCCGCGAGGCCCTATCCGTCGTCCTTCGAGTTGTTGCGCTCGCCGTGGCGCCGAGCGTTGTCAACATGGTCAATGAACATAAGGAATCAGGAGATGACTTTACTTGGAGAGGATGACAGTAGGGACCCACCAGGGCCATAGCCGTACGTACGCAAGTTCCTCCTTATTATATACAACTATATTATTTTTTTGGCTTCCTCCTGGTTTCCTGACATCACGGTCCCACACCATTGTCAACCTATATAGTCAATAAACGAGAGAATTGCACAAGGAGCGGCCGACAGCTGGGACCCAGCAGCTCGACCAGTATTTGTTTTTTGAGGTGTGAGCAGAGTTTTTCTTGAGCGATGTTTTTGTTGTTGTTCAGAGGAGCAAGGTATCAACTGGGCGGGCTGTGGCCCGTCTAGCCCAGGCTATTATTTTTTGTCGACCAAATATCCAGCCCAGATATTAATTTTTCAAGGTGAAAATGGCTAGCCCAGCTATACTTTTTTTGCGGAATACCCAACCCAGGTCAACTTGTTATTCTCCGCCCCGCTGGGCTGCAAATCTTTCCTAGGAGGGATGCATTAGGCCTAACAAGAAAATGGGCTTTAAGAAATAATAAATGGGATGTAATTATAAAAACTGGGCTGTAAATATACAAAAACGCACCAAATAGGTAATTAGTTTCAAACAAAATATTTTTGGATTTCGAAAATTTTAATTTCATTACTTGTTGCGTGCGCAATATTTCGTTAGATTTTTACCTAATACAAATTTATTTTGAAATTATATTTAATCTGACTCGAAACTTCGGGATAAAAATATTTCGGATCCCATCAAAATGTGGGATTTTTTGTTGAATTCTGTTTTGAGCAGTTGGTTAAAATTATTAATCGTTGTCCTGGAAGAAAATGGGCTGTAATTTTAACAAACTGTAAATGGGTTGTAGTAAATTCTATTAGAATTCAAAAATTGGATGTACATTATTACAAATCGCAAATGGGCTATATGTTCTCTGCCACAGATGTGATGCTCACTTGTGGGCCTACTAAGGCTTTGTCAACTTATAGTCAACACATGATTCTAGCAGCAGTGGCCGTTGGATGTCCATCCAACGGCTGTAGTGCTTCTTCAATCTCGGATATTCTTGCTTCAGCCGCCCAAACCACCGCTGGCGGTACCGCCTGCTACCGCCTCCCGTGGCCGGTTGTGCTGCCGCGTAGGCTTCACCGGCCCACCCTACTCCCAAACACCGTCCAGGCCATTCCTCTACTCACCAACATCTCATGTTCTTCTCCAGCTACGGCAACCTCACACCGCAGCCGAACCAGTGAACCCATGTACTCCCCTCCGCGTGGGCATCCACTGTTGTGTCTTCGCCGGCTCCGGGTCATTCCCTTCCTAGGACTCGCCATCTTTCACCGCGCTGGTTCTCTCGGCGCGGCGTGGTCAACTTTGTCAACAAACGACAGCCATCGGAAGAGGCATGTACGTGGAGTGGCTGACAGTAGGGACCCACATGGCCCATGGCCGCACGCAGCAAGTGCCCCCTTATTATGTGAAAACAATGATTTCTCCCCCTGACAGGTTTGACGCACCAGCTACATCTTTGCATGCAAGGAAGTGTTTCCTTTATTACGCGGAAATAAAAAGTTTCCTCTCCCTGACAGCTAGGACCCACCAGCTTTATTATGATCCATTTCGTGAAAATATAGATTATACCGAAGATGCTAAATTGTTTTCTTTTTATTCTAACTCAAAAAAGAAGAAATTAAAAAAAACCAGAAAACATCTTCGCACGCAAGGAAGTGCCACCTTATTACGCGCAAAAAAATGATTCTCCCCTGCTAGATGGCACCCACCAGATTTGGAGGCTGACTTGTGGGCCTACTAAGTTAACACATACGCATGGCTTTGTCAACTTAGTCAATAAAATATTCTAGCTGCAGTGACCGTTGGATGTTAATCCAGCGGTCGAGTTGCGTCTTCAACCTCTGGTCTTCTTGCTCCAGCCGCCCAAACCTGCGCCCGCCGTACTGCCTGCTCCAGCCTCTCGTGGCCGGCTGTGCTGCCGCGTAGGCCTCACCGCCCGACCATACTACCACTGGCCAGTCCATCCCTCTACTCACCCATACCCCCTGTTATTCTCCGGCGACGGCAGCCTTACACCGCAGCCGAACCAGTGAACCCTCGTACTCCCCTCTGCGTGGGCATCCACCTGCCTCGTCTTCCCGGGCTCAGCGTCGTTCCCTTCCTAGGCCTCGCCGTCGTCCAACGCCTGGTGCTGTCCGCGCGTGCAAAAAAATGAATCCTCCCCCTGACAGCTCGGGCCCATCATCTATATCTTCGCATGGAAGGAAGTGCGTCCTTATCCTCCCTGACAGCTGGGACCCACCCAGTCGAAGCGTACGTAATGTAGTATGTCTGGTCGCGGACGTGTACGTACATACTGGTCGATCGGTCTCTCTGCAACGATGAACCGTGGCCGAGCAAGCAGCGGCACGTGTAGTAGTAGAGCCCCCGACGTAGCAGTTTAGGCAGTCCCTTCTAAACTGTGTACATGTTCATACAGCCACATGCCAAAAAATATGGCCACGTACGTACATACGGGCTGGGTCTTGAAAGCGTACTCGCGCATACGTACGACCAGGGCTCGTGTACATGGAGAGGCAACAGACGGCAGCAACGGCGTCCTGTTCATCGGCAGCCAACCGGCTGGGTCGGAACGGAGAAACAACGTCCGGTTCATCGGGAGGCAACAGACTGGGTCGGAATGCGTCATGTTCAACGAGAGCCAACCGGCTTGGACGGAACAGCCGGAACGGGGTCTGGCATACCGCAAAACGGAGGAAAACGGCCTTCTATTTGACCGCGTACAGTCGAAACGGGGTCATGTTCATCGGGAAGGGTCTGGCGTACCGCAGAACGGAGGAAACGGCCTTCTGTTCGAGTGCCTACGGTCGAAACGGGGTCCTGTTGATCGAGAGGGGTGTGGCGTACCGCAAAACGGAGGAAATGGACTTGTGTTGGAGCGCCTAGGTCGAAACAAGGTCCTGTTCATCGGGAGGGGTGTGGCGTACCGCAAAACAGGACTCCACGGGCTACTGTTCATCCACCGTCTAGTGCCTCGTTCCAGCCTCCACGGGCTACTGTTCATCCACCATCGACTTCCTCCAGCCTCCACCTGCTACTGTTCATCCACTGTCGACTTCCTCCAGCCTCCACCAGCTACTGTTCATCCACGGGGGGTCCTGTTCATCCAGCCTCCACCGGCTACTGTTCAACCAGCCCTCCACGGGGTCCTGTTCATCTAGCCTCCACCGGCTACTGTTCAACTAGCCCTCCACGGGGTCCTGTTCATCCACCCCCAACCGGCTCGGGTGTGGCGGCCTCCTCGATCGGGGTCCTGTTCATCCAGCGGCAACGGCCTCTACACTACCACGGGGTCCTGTTCATCCAACCCCCAACGGGAACAGTTCATCCAACCCCCAACAACGGTCACTGTTCATCAAGAGGCAGCAGGTTCGATCGGCTTCAGTTAGCAGCAGTAGCGAAGGAATCGCTCGGGTTCAGTTAACAGCCAAGGGATCGATCGCTCGGGTTCAGTAACGTAGCTAGTGCAATCGCTCGGGTTCAGTAAGCGAACGTCTCGCTCGGGTTCAGTTAGAGCCCAACGCCTCACACACACGCGCGTACGTGTACAAGAGAAACGCGCAAACCTCCATGCATCGCTCGGCCTCGACCACCCACCTTAACCGGGAACTCCCCGAAATTTTCCTCGCCCTCACTTCTACCATGATTTTTTCCGTCATGGACGGCCCAAAGAATGTCATGCAGGTGCGTCCCCGGCCGGCCCAGGACGAAAAGCCCATTTTCTGTCATGATTTTTTGTCATAGAAGTAGGAGCCCACCACATCTATGATGATACATGCTTTTGTCACAATTATCATCATAGAAGTGTCATAAGCATGACAGAAAAAAAATTCATTCGGCCCAAAATGTCACGGATGTGTCTTTTTTTGTAGTGGTTCCGGGAAGCCCCGGGAGTTTAATGGACCAAACGGGCCAACGAAGGAGTGCACACCAGCCCACATGGGGCTAGTGCACTCCCACCTCTAGGCTGCCGGCCCTAGGGAAGGAAAGGGAGGGGGCTAGCCCCTCTTGCCTTTTCTCCCGCATGAGAAAAAGGGAAGGGGGCGCCACCCCGTCCTGCCTTCTCCCAGGCGCCAAACAAGGGAAATGGGGGCCATAGGGCAGGCGCCCAAGGGGGCCGGCCGGCCACCTTGGGGCACACCCTGGCTGCCTCCCCTCCCCCCACCTATATATATGAGAGGGAGGGGGCGCCACACAACACATGACAATCTCTTAGCCGTGTGCGGCGCCCCCTCTACACAGTTTAGTCCTCCGTCTAGTTTTCCGCAGTACACGGCGAAGCCCTGCGGGAACAAGTTCACCACCACCGTCACCATGCCGTCGTGCTGCCGGAACTCATCTACTACTTCGCCCGTCTTGCTGGATCAAGAAGGCGAGGACGTCATCGAACTGAACATGTGCTGAACGCGGAGGTGTCGTACGTTCGGTACTTGATCGGTTGGATCGCGAAGGTGTTCAACTACATCAACCGCGTTGATAAACACTTTCGCTTTACGTTCTACGAGGGTACGTAGACACACTCTCCCCTCACGTAGCTATGCATCTCCATGGATAGATCTTGCGTGTGCGTAGAATTTTTTTTGTTTTCCATGCAACGTTCCCCAACAGAATTGTCCTGAGGCAACCAGCTAAGTTACTAGACCTATGTCAAGTTTTGATGTAGGAGAGGCCTCTTTTGCATGTCATCCCTTAATTGGAATTCTATGCTCTTATGATTGGAACTATTAGCAAGCATTCACAAATACTAACAAATTTTATTAAGGTAAAACGCAACCATGGCATTAAGATACATTGCTCCCCCTTCAATCCCGTAGGTATCAATTTCTATGGTAAGAGGAAGTTTCTGTCGATACTAATGCATAGTCCTATCAACATACAACTAACCCTATGGTGTGATACATACGCGCGCTCATATGATAGGCACCAAAGGGCAGTAACATAACCACAAGAAATTTAAACCAATCACAGAAATTCATTAATTAACCCATAGGACAAAAGTGATCTACTCAAACATAATAACGATGACACAAATCATTGGATAATAATTCATAGCACCAAAAACCATGTTCAAGTAGAGGATTACAACGGGTTTCGGGAGAGTGGACCGCTAATTATAGAGGGAGGAAGATGATGGAGGTGTTGATGAAGACAATGTTGTTGATGAAGATAGTTGCGGTGACAATGGTTCTCCCGATGGCGCTCCGGCGCCACCGGGAGAGAGGCCCGCTCCTTCTTCTTCTTCTTCCTTGGCCTCTCCCCTAGATGGAGAGAGGATTCCCCCTCAGGTCCTTGGACACCATGGCTCCTGGAAGGCAGGAGCCCCTCTGAGATTGGATCTCCACTCTCTTTTTCTCTAGGTTTTCATCTCTGTTTCGGTACTGTTCTGCGGCTGAGCACCGTTTATTAAATAGCCGAGATCCATAACTCTTATTGGGATGAGATTTTAACACGATTTTTTCCCATAAATTAGCTTTGTGCCCTAAGGAAAGATCCAACCGACTTATGATTTACCCACATGGACGCATGGTGCTGGTACCCCCTAGCCATGGGGCCTGTCCATGTGGGCCCACGTGTACCGGATTGCATTGATTCTTCTGCCAAAAAATCAAATATACTCCAAAAAAATCAACAAAAAAATTCAGGCCATTCCGGCTCCGTGAAATTTTTACCTAAAAACTCAACAACAATCGAAAACAGGAACTAGCCTTTGGTACTGGGTTAATAGGTTAGTACAAATAAAAATAATACAAATTATTGCCAAATATATGTAAAAGTGGTATGATAATAGCACGAAACAATCAAAAATTGTAGATACGTCGAAGACGTATCAGAGAGGTGCAGGATCGCTTCCCACCGGTGTTCGCTTCTCTCCCGAGGATGAGGTAGTAGCAGTTCAAGTGCTCCTTAGTAGGGTTTACTTTGTTTTGGTGGCTCTCCTGGCCTAGTTTGGCTAGGTTTTGTGGTCTTAGGCGCATGTGGTTTTTTCCTAGTTTCCTTCTAATTAACCAAGCTTTGTTAGGTTGTTGGGCTAATTTTCCTTATAAACTGGACAGTGTTGGTTTTTATGTATAATTTTTCTTAAACTAGACCAACTCTACCCTTCTTACAGAAACGAGAACCCCCTACCCTCTTGAAGATGTTCTTTGAAACAAAGCAGTATACAATTGACTCATCTAGCATGCACCGATATCGACCATGCACTAGTGGAGAAAAGCCTAGCTACGGCGTGCCAAAAATAGCCTTGGTGGCGTGGACACCCGACGCCACCAATATGGCGCCAGTGTTAAAAATTAGCGCTCGCGTTGGCACCTACGCCATTAGTATTTTGGACGGTAATGGCGCGTGCCGAGTTGTCCACGCCAGCAGTATTAGTCATCAGTTGTGACGTTCCATGTTTTCTCGATGCCACTACTTTGATTTTCAAATTTGAAATAAAAGCTGTACAGCAGCGATTTCAGCCAGAATGACAGCAAAATCCAGTTTAAGAACAGTCACTAAATCAGCTATAAATAGACCCAATGATAGCATTTAAGTTCAACAATGCACTTATTGATATAGTTTAACAAAGTAGGCAAAGTAACACACATATGAATGTACAAGTTCAAATAAATAGAGGTGATAATAACATGATATCTTCCATGCATGCCAACTAGCTAACTACGACTTTTCGGCGGGCGGAGTCAGGGTCATAGTCCGGAGTAAGTGCACCATCATCGCTATCAGCAGGCTTGTAGTAGACCATGATCTCGTCACGATCGTAGTCGAGGTAGAACGTGGCTCTCTCCCCAGCTTCCATCTCATAAGCATCTGCAAGGGCTTTCCAACCAGGGCAACCGAAGTAGGTGCGGTTTGCGTCGTTGGTGACAAGACAATTGAATTTTTGGGCCGTCAGCATCTTCATGAGGGTGCACTGGAATGTGATGGTGGCATCAACTGGAACTTTAAACTTTTCTAAAAAGTCACGCCTTGCCCCGCAAGGGATGACCTGAGCAAAATTGAAAGAAAGAAGTAGCTAGCTAGTTACATAATTGTCTTGTCATGCATGAAACTCAATCAAAACACATGTTCAACTAAAACATACCGTCCTAGTGAGAAAGTCATTCGACAGATCTATGAAGAACTTCTTATCCCTTTGGTATCTCACCGAACCACAGGTATCACATGGGGCATCTATTTACTGCTTTCATGCATGAAGTTGAGAAAAATAAGCATACATAAGATGCACATAAATATAATGCAACATAATAAGCAGTTAGTACGAACCAGCGCTATCTGCCCATCTAGTTATTAACACATACGTACTTGTAATAAAACATTTCTACAAACTATGCGTAGTTCAAACATAAAACATGCATAAAGTTAAACAGTTCATATGAAATAGGTAGCGCGCACTAAGCTAGTGGCCAGAGGGATCGGCCTCGTGGTCGTGCCTAGTCGATCTACGACGACACCCCTGCTGACCCTACTCACACTCCAAGGCATCCCATTCTATGGGATCCTACTCTGCGCACTTCATGGCTGCATACTGAAATAACATCATCTTGTTGGCCTCCACGAGTTTGTCATCTCTCGCAGGCTCGCTCATCAATGGGTCGAAGAACTGCATCTCGGCCTCTTTGCTCTCCTTCTCCTCAACCCTAGTGCACATCCTCATGTCCTCAGGAGCGAGGAACATCACGAACTCACGACACTCAGGGAAGTTCAGATTCGCCCCTTCCTGAAAGAACTCTACTGCCATGACATCATAAGCGCGCGCCGCTAACTCCAGGTGTCCCAATGGCCAAGTTCGTGAACGACATTGTCCTTCCTAATGGTGACATAGTACTTATTTCCCTTTTATCGCACACCATGAAACTTCGGGGCCATCTGTGACGATGCATATATATAAAACTAACAAGTTAGTAAAAAATGTGCATATTAATGAGTACCTGCAAAACCTGCAATGCATAAAACATTCTTTCACCACAAGTACACTACTAGAAATACAATAAAATTACGCTATTTAAAATCATAGTCTACAACTACACTACATTATTTCACCACAAGTACACTACTAGAAATACAATAAAATTACACTATCTAAAATCATAGTCTACAACTACAATATATTATTTCACCACAAGTACACTAATAGAAATACAATAAAATTACACTATCTAAAATCATAGTCTACAACTATACTACATTATTTCACCACAAGTACACTGCTAGAAATACAATAAAATTACATATCGAAAAAAGTCTAGGCTACAACTACACTACATTATTTCACAAGTACACATAGAAAACATAAAATTACACTATCAAAACAAGGCTACAACACACTACATATCACCAGAAGTACACTACTAGAATAACAATAAATTACACTAGCGAAAAGAGGTCTACAACTACACTATATTATTTCACCACAACTACACTACTAGAAATACAATAAATTTACACTATCTAAAATCATAGTCTACAACTATACTATACATTCTTTCACCACAAGTACACTACTAAAATACAATAAAATTACACTATCTAAAATCATAGTCTACAACTACACTATACATTCTTTCACCACAAGTACATTACTAGAAATTCAATAAAATTACACTATCTAAAATCATAGTCTACAACTACACTAAAATTTTACACTACTCGTATACACAAAATTCGATATTTTTCTACACTACTATTACACTACACTAAGTATAACTCACCCGCGGCGGCGGTAGACGGGGAGGAGGCGTTGCGGGCGACCGGGGCGGTGGCCGGGGTGGATGCGGAGGCGACGGCGACAGAGGCTTCGACGGAGGTGACGACGACGGAGGCGACGGCAACGGGGGCTTCCACGAAGGCGACGACGACGGGGACGGGGACGGCGACGGGGACGGGGCGGTGGCCGGGGTGGATGCGGAGGCGACGGCGACGGGGGCGGGGACTTCGGCGATGGAGGCGGAGGCGATGGCGATGGGGACTTCGGCGGTGGAAGAAGCGGAGGCGAGGGCGACGGGCGCGGCGGCGATTTAATAGGGATCGACGACGGTTGTTGGTTGGGGTTAATTTAATCAATATCTCCTGCGTGGGGCGGCAGGGTAATTGCTGGCGTTGGCCTACGCGACCAACGTCATTGCTATCTGTTACACATATTATTATTTTACTTTTAGTTATGTGTTAGACATATTGTTTTTTATATTTATATAGATGTTTAGTTTATTATTTTATTGTTTTATTTTCCTATTATTTATTATATTGTTGTTTTTACTAATTATTTTGTGTAAATATGTAACCATACAAGGGAAACCAATAATTAGAGAACATCGGCCAACATCGATCGATCTCATTAATCTAGCATAGATACATAATAGTTGAAGGATGAAAATAATAACACATATATATAACTTCTAGTACTACACACTCTTGATCTAGACTAAGAACATCATTAGTGTAATGATTCCCATGAGAGAAAAAGCTGCCACCGATCCAGCAGGGAGAACGAGGCCAAGCATAACACCAGTTAAAAGGGCATATCGAAGCATCTTGAATTTTTGGATTTGGCCGCGCATCACATCAGTCTTCAGCTGCATCTCATCTATCTGTTGTCTTAATTCACCAATGGAGTACTCGAGCAACTCGCTCATGTACTTCTGCACGAGATCAACCCATATGGATCACAATATACACACACATATATTAATGATCGTGAATTGTGCAAATTAGCAGAAAATATATCGAGGTATTTTCTGTCATATTACCTTTCCATGGTTACCGCAGATGTAGAACTCTCGCTCTGGATTACTTTGTGTGTGCGACATATGCTTATCAGCAGGGCGTCCACAACCGCAAAAAAGCAGCACAGGTGCCCTCGCTCGATTCCTGACAGCTTCGGTACCGGTGGCATAGCTGCTGGATCGTCGAAGAGACGTCGCGCTGCAGCGGGATGATTTGCCAGACAGGGCTGGCTGCATTGGCCATGGCGAGCGCATGTCGTGGCCAACGGGGCCTGATGAGAGATCGGCCAAGGCGGCGGAGTCCCAAACTTGCGACACGCCACGCCGACGTGGGCTCGAACGGGTGGCTCGTGCCGATTCGACAAGCTCCGGTGGGTCCATTGTCACCAAAGCAGCTGACTAAGAGGGAGTAGAATTTTGTGGAGAATGAAAGTGAATGTATTTGATAACAAGGGGCTGCCAACACATCTATATATAGGCACAACTTAGTGATGGCGTTCCGGTCGAAGACACGACAGCACAAAGTTAAGTATCTATGGCGTGTCTATAAATCGCACGACAGCAATATACTGCAACTGGTCACGACAACTGGGCCCGCATAGTAGTGGCGTAGGATGTATAGCCAGCGTCAGCAATAGCAACTTATAGCTGGCGTACCAATTTGGCAGACGCCAGCACTATTTGGAAAAAATAGTGCCGGCGGTGATGAAAAATGGTGCGCCACAAACGGAAGTTGTGGCTAGCCGTTTTTCCACTAGTCATGGTGCTTCGTGTTCTTGCATTGATGTCCGCTGGAGCTAAGTTACACCTTCGAACAGATTCATCTTGTCCACATCCATCTGCAAACCTTCCCACAAGCGGATACATGGAAAGATGTAACATATCAACTCCACGGTAGATGATATAAGCCTCCTCTCTAAGCATGCTTTATTACGTGTTTCTAGATTTCTTACCATAAGCTAACAATCCTCAAAATATGCAAATTAGGAATCACATTAACCACCCAACAAATATATTGTACGAAGGGCATCTCCAAAGCGAACCCTCAAAGTGTTTTTATATGTCCGGACCACGGCGTCTAAACCGCTTTTTCCATCCAACGGGGTTCCCTAAATGTCCAGGGACCGGTCTGCATGTCCGCTTTTCAATATATTCGAAGCAAACATGTCGGAGCTTTGCGGGACTCTAGACATCCGCATGTCCAGCCAAAAGCAACCATGTGCCCCCTCTCTCCTCTCTCTTTTCCATCTCATCCCAGCCGCACACCACACACACATGCCAACCAAAAGAAACCACATGCCCCCCTCTCTTCTCCCTCTCTCTCCTCTCAAATAGACAAATGAGGAATTTTTGGGGATAGCGTTGGATGGCTCCCTCCCCTATCCTTTGCGGACATGTCCTGGACGTGTCCGCAGACATTTGTGGTGTCCGTTTTGAAGGCTCGCATTGGAGATGCCCTAAGACAACTAGGTGTTGTATAAGCCTACACAATTTTATTAATGCTTTATTAATGACATGCGACATGTGTGAAAAGATGATAAATATTATCATCTTTGGTACAAAACTTGTAGGAATAATCCCCAACCCACTTTCTCATGTTCATATTATCACTGGTAGCAACTGGATTATGCTATATTAGCCACAACCAGACTTTGATTTCAACGAAAATATTGGCTTTCTGCATATGCTTAAAAGGATATGTGTCAAATTAACAGATGATAACTGCTTATACATGGTTTTCACAATGAACATTCTTGATTTAGTGAATTTGCACGTGGGAACATATCTGAGCCCTCTCACACAACAACTCCAAGTAGTCTCTCCATTTCTGTATATATACAAGGCCACTATGAACAATACATTTTGCAACTATACAAGGCCACCAATAGTAACCGAGGTAAAAATTGATGATGTTGCCTCGTACTAGCAACCCATAGTTTAACTACTTGCATACATGAAGTGGATGATAATCACATTCTCAACTACTTCCTGCCTCACATCCACTCGATTTGCTCTAATTTGCATGTGCCCTGTTAATTAACCCGGTAAATGAGAACACGAGTGGGCTTGCAAAGTAGGCATTAATTTTTACCTTGATACCTGTAATTTTATTTTGTGGCCTTGCATAAGTAAATGGAGGGAGTAACAGGCTTCTCAAAGTATTTGCATTGATATTGTAGTACACATCCAACCAACTTCTGAATCTCAGTTGCTAATGTGACTCAGCCCTTTTCTTGCGAATATGTAAAGCTTGCGTATCTTTTATCGATATAGAAGATAGAGAGTACAGAAGGGATGTTGACCAAGACAAACGACCCGGCCCTAGCCCAAAGGCGAGCCTCGTCCTGGATGAGCGACAACACCGAGCGAACAGAAGGGGTGGCACGATCGAAAATGCAGTTGTTGCGACGCCGTCATAGCAGCCAGGCAGTCAGCAGTAGCAGGGTTGAGATACCTTTGTGACGGGAGGGGGATCATCTTCCCTGGTGTCGGCCCACCAAGTTTGGAAGGGGACATCCGGGCTAGGGATGGAGGCGGTGGATCGATACCAGGAGAGGACCTCATGCCAAAGCTAGCGGGAGAACGAGTAGCCGACAAGAAGGTGGTGTATGATCTCCGGCTCCTGCCCACAAAGAAGACAATGGGGTGCATGCGATCGTGCTAGGCAAGGAGGTTAGCAGTCCAGCACCTATCCTGAAGGGTCAGCCAGATGAAGATCTCGAATCGAAGTGGAGCCCAAGTCCTCCAGATTAACCGCCAGTTCACATCCGGGAGCGAGCCGTGGAACATGGCCAAGTAGCACGAAGAAGCCGAGTAAACGCCCGTCTTAGTCCAAAGCCAAATGAACCGGTCAGGGATTGCGGAGAGGGTGGTGGGACGAAACAATCGCCAGAGCTCAGCATATTGCACTAAAGACGTAGGGCCAAGGGCCTCATGGATGTCTTTCACCCAGCAACGAAGGTGGAGGCCACCGCACACAGTCCGTGTCTTGCGACGCCATCTGGGGACCAGATAGTAGATTAGGGAGCCAGGTCGGCGATGCAGCGACCATCTATTCAGTGATCAGTCGAAAAGAGGCAAGTTTTACCATCACCAAGTTGCCAGGAGGTGGATGCGCTCACGATGACATGTACCTTAGGGTCGCGGGGTAGGGGGAGGTGGCTCCACGACCGCTACGAGTCGGTGCGTTGCAGCCAGATCCAACGTGCTCGGAGAGCAAGATCGGAGCGGTGCAGGTGACGAACACCGAGGCCCCCAAACTGGAGAGGACGACACACGCCAGCCCAGTTCACCATGCATTGGTTGCAGCGGGCGTCTTTGCGGCCGACCCAGAGGAAAGCACGGATCACCGATTCGTACCAGCTTGGTGACCGGTAGTCCTCATCGACTCAACCCTTTTAGCTATTGTACAGTTCTGGCCCATAATCATATTGTGGGCATGAAACCAGAAAACCTTTAACAGTGAGTGATCTGGACACAAAATTATTCAATTTCCATTATAAGTTAGAAACAAGTTTAGGCCACACAACTAGTTCAAACAAACTTCACGAAATATATAGTTTCTGTGCAGTAGATCATATACATATCCTAGACCTACGAGATGATGTCACATTCAAGTGTCCCATTTATGCATCCGTTCTTGTAAGCGATGGCGATCCGTTGACAAGAAATTACTTAGATTAATAAGGTTTTGTGACTACGAGTTGCAGAAAGCAGTGCAGCCAATGGCCTAGGCTTTGAGTGGTATGAATTGAATAAAATATCATAATAAGCGCGATCGCAACGTTGGGCTCAGCATTAAGAAAGAGAAACCGTGGGAGATGGTCACGATGGACTTTATTGAGGGCCCGTCGCTAGGGAACTATACTCACTAGCCCAAACTACTGGTTTTATTTATAGAGTTAACGGTGAGCATGTGACTCTAACTAAATAGCAGCGTGCCTTTGGCTCGCAGTATTGGAAAAAGATAAGCACGGTACAGGTAGACTAGAGCGGCTGGTGGAGTACCCAACGGCTGAACATGGCGTAGCACCTCTCTGGCTCATACTGAGGCGCCGTGTGCCCGCCTCCCTGCAAACGCCAATCGGCAACAGCAGCTTAAAACCGGGTAATCCACCAGTGACCACGCGCGCCACATACGCACACAGAAAATGTTCCTACCTTTACGGTCGCGAAGGTCATGTTGTTAGAGTAAGCTATGGTGAATCTGCATGCAAACCCAGGGAAGAGAAAGCAGAGGAATCACTGTCAGCGAGTGAAAGAAAAAAGACAGAGCATGCAACGCAACGAGAAGGAAACGAGGACGAACCCGGCAGACTGGCCGTCGAGATGCCACGCCCTCCAGTCGTCGACGACGGGGAAGCCGAGCGACCTCACCCACGCCTGCGTCCCCAGGTGCGGCACAATCGCATCGTGGTCGCCGCTGCCGACACCAATCAAAAAACTCAGTCAGGTTCCAGCTTTCAGCTGATCAAATATCCCAGTTTCAGTAGCAACTTACTACTAGTACCTGTACACCAGCGCACGGTAACCATTGGTGGTGACATTCCGGTGGTACTTGATGCTGCTCCCGATGTCTACGGCGTACGGCAGGTCGCCGCTGTGGCACCTCACCCACTCGTCCACGGTGCCGTCCTTGATCCCCAGGGCGTCTCGGGTGAGCGCGTCGTTTGCCCAGAAATACGACAGGTAAGCCGTGTAGCTCTGAATCCATAGCGTGTAGGTCAACCGAAGAAACGCCTACACCTGCAATTGTAGAGGTCTGTGTATGCATGATATGCTGACTTACATAACACCCGAGTGGCACACGAGGTGGTGGATGTTTCAGTCGTCTCCCCGTCACGATCACTGCTTCCTCGCTTAGGATCTTCCGACTAGCACTAGCTGACTTGTCCGTCTGGGTACCTGGTCCATCGGACGCAAGATAGCAATTGTCTAACAAAATTTGTGCGGTCATAACTTCGGAGCGTAGCTGCAATTTGAATTGGGAAACAGCACATGACCTTCAGCCAAGTAATAACTGGGACTTGGTACGCAACTTGAATGTATTTTGTAGGATATCTCGTTCTTACGTTATTGAAAGTGCCCAGTGCTCGGGCACACGGTGTATTTGTAGGTTTCCTGTAGTCTTCTCCTTGGCAATGCTCCAATATCGTCTTCCAGGATGAAGAACAGACAGACAGACAGAGAGTAGCATGCATATCACTCGGAGTGCAGAATTCTATGTGTGCATGCAGACATATGGGCACGGATCTAGATGGGTTTAATTACCTCATATAATTGATCTGGTATTATACCAACTCCATGAGCATATGACACTTTAGAGCTTTCATCAATGATTTCACCCGTCGCCGGGTTGCCTACCAAATAGCCCTAGGAGAGTGAAGAAATTTGCATAAATATGATAATTCAACCTGGAGCCCGGGCTCAGATGAGCCCGTGAACAGTACCCCCATATAAAATAGAAAGAAACTTCAAAAAAAATCAATTTTTTGTGTGATGCAAGATTCTTCTGTGCGTGAACTCCGTGCAAATTTTTGTGAAGTTTGGACATTCGAGGAGCTCGTGGCAAAAAAGACAAAATCAGTCATGAACAGTGCAATTTTCAAAAGTTTCTCGGACATCCGAAATTTGTCTTTTTTGCTACGAGCTCCTCGAGTGTTCAAACTTCACAAAATTTTGCACAGAGTTCATGCACAGGAGCATCTTGCACCACAAATTCTTTTTTGAACTTTTTTTCTATTTTAAATCATGGTAATGTTCATGCCTGGGTTCATATGTAAATATGACATGCATATGCAACAAACTCTTTCTTTTTCGTATATTAGTTTTATCTTAAGTCAAATTTATAAAATTTAATCAAATTATTTTAAAAACATCAACATATACAATACCAAATAAATATAATATAAAAGATATTTCATGATGAATTTAATGATACTAATTTTATATTGTTAATAATAATATATATTTTTATAAAATTGGTTAAACTTTTAAAAGGTTGACTTTAGCCAAAACTAATAGGCCAAGGAAAAAAATGAAGGGAGTATTAAAGTATAGACAAATGTGTTGTCTACAACAAAAGACTATTAACTTTAGCTACAATTGTAGTTGGTCTACAACACCGCTGTGCTTACTTAGAGCATAATCACAGGAGCACCCGATATATTCATGTACTCCCTCCGTTTCTTTCTACTCTGTATGTAAGTTTTGTCTTAAGTCAAACTTCATCAAGTTTGACAAGATTGTCGAAAAAAATATCAACATTCACAATATCAAATTAATATCATTAGATGCATCATAGAAAAAACTTTTATATTGTATATCTTCAGTATTGTACATGTTGATATTTTTTTAATATAAATTTGGTCAAACTTTATGAGTTTGACTTAAGACAAATTTTATTTGTGAAGTAAAAAAGAAACAGAGGAAAGCAACAACGGAGTTCTTTTATGTGCACACTTATAACATGAAGTACTATCATTAATTTGGAAATACAATATTTAGCGTCCACAACACTCGCTCCCTTTTGGTTTTGTAGGCATATCTCAAAAGACTAGAATTTTCAATATGTAAGAACCTTTACTTTGAGAATAAGCAAAACATTAATTGCAGTCATATTAATTTTGATTCTTATTTTGGTTTAAAGTATGGAATCAACCAATGCTTGAAGTAGGAGCGACAATGCATGCTTGACTAATACGTGTTCAAACATTTATTATGTTCTCCTTGATTAGGCTTCTACCAATGCACAATTACTTAGATGAGGTGCTAAGTGCATGAAAAAGCTTAGCAACTAAACTCTTCATGCATAGGTGTTGACATCGTTTCTTTGTGGGGTCACCAAAGTGTTCCCTTTCCTTCTTAATTGCTTTGCTACGTCAGCTCTTCACCTATGTGGCATCCTTAGCATATGTACACCGTGAAGCATTGAAAATGACCTTATATAGTGATACCTAATAAACTGCAAAAAGAGGGAATACCAGTGGAGCCACGCGAAAGATATGGTCATCGCACTGAATGAGAAGGAAGACATATCGGCTCCATTTGAGACTTAAAGACTATTGATCATAGGTTCTTTCATTAAATGAAATCTATATACTACCTCTATCCGGGTTTATTAGGCCCTCTTGTATTTTGGATCCAACTTTGACTTTCTATTTGACTAAAAAAACACAAAGTGTATGTTACAAAAAGTATATTGTTAGATTTCTATTTGAAAGAGATTTTTAACGGTATAATTTTGTGACATATAATTTACATTTTATTAGTTAAAATCCATGGTCAAATCTTGACCTAAAAGGGGGGCTAATAAACCCGAACAGAGGGAGTATTATATATAGATAAAGCCTCACTATAAGTCATTAATTGCTATTTTCTGCTCATGCGTGCTTCCACATTATCCAAATTGTTGTAGCCATTGGATTTGTTGGTCTGATCAGCTAACATCCGTCTAATCATGTTAGTCTCTCTACCATGCAACATGCATAGTGGATTTTAAATGCCAGCACATGTAATTTATGACATGTTCAACTTTTTTTTTATTTTATTTTTTACTTTTTGTTTCTACATAGTTTAAATCTTAAGGGTGAGTTTATATTGTGTGCAATATTTAGTAATCAAATATCTAATCACGTGGTAATGCGTGGCGTATCATCTAGTATATAAATAAGAGAGTGATCCGCACTACTTCTAATCATCTTAACATGCATGCTTCCACATCATCAAAATTGTTGCACCTACTAAATTTACTAACTTGATCCACTAGTATCCGCCAGATCTACGCATGAGAATTCTCTACCATGCAACATGCATTAGTGCGTTTTAAGTGGGTTCAAAATCACATTTCATTTAATTGTGACATGCAAAACTTTTCATCTTAAGACTTTTTTTATTAAGCAAGAATCTCTCACATACTTTAAATTGTAAGGACTGAATTTGTATGCTATACTATATTTAGAAACTATATATCTAATTCCGCAGCAACGCGCGGGGTATTGTCTAGTTGATAAAACAATCATGTTTGATCTATCTTACATTCGCCTGCTCCTGGAAAAAACTCATCGGCCCCGCCCTCTTTGGATCAGTTTCTTCCACCTAAATAGATTTTTCACACACTTAACTCTTTTTATTTTTGCATCACTCTACTCATTTAGGGGTTTTGGATAATAGTTTGATGACATGGTAGACAATTTTTTCTGTATGACATCCATAGAAGCCGACCAGACGTGGTAACGAATTCACCTACATCTGTTTGAAGCTTTAAGCACGATATCAGAGTTTGGCCGTCTTCTCAAATCTCGATCGCTCTTTCACCACTACCGTACATCACGGTGTTGATCCCCTCTCCTGGTTTTTGTCACCATATTCTCCAACCCCAACACGTTGATGTTTCTAGCGGTGGTGGTTCATGTTGATGTTTGTTGTTGTGTGTCTCTTGTGATCACTTCACCATGACATTCGAGGGTCATGCCTTTGTTTTTCATTTTTATTACAATTCAGTTCTTTTCGTCTTCATGTCCCATCTAGCACTTTACATTATGTTCTTGTGTACATTGAGCTTGATATTGTAATATTTCTTATTATTGAAAAAAATTACAACCCCTACCACTTGGGGTCCCCGACTCATGGCGCGGTAGTCCTGACCTCCAGCTTCTGAGATTATATTTTCCGCCCACGCAAAAAACATGATAGTGGTACATTGGAACCCTTATAACCAAGATTGTTTTGTTATATCCAAACTCCTAGTGATAGGTATATACTCCATGGATTTTTTTGGGAAAATTTATTGTGGTTACCTTGAGATTAAGGATGGGGCTCCTTCCAGCTTCGATACCTACAGAGTATAAAGCATGGATATAGAGTCAAACTAGGTAAATCTAATCAATTGTACATTTAAGAATCTAAAATAGTAAGCCATATTTTTATGGGTTGCAAGTCGCAACTGCGCAATTAACCGCCATCTCTTTGGCAAGATCCGCTTTTCCTTGGATATTATGCCGCACAAAGAGATTCGTCTGAACTTGCTGGGCTGCCCAGGATGCTACGTCAGAAAGCAAAAATGTCTACCGTGTGAACCAGGAACATGACGTGGAGATAGATCATGATTTTATCACTAGATGCATAGTCCCACAAATGAACAAGAGGCAGAGCAGCGCACTGAGAGAAACTAATAATCCTGCGTCACGACCTAACCGAGTTAGATGAGCCTTTTTCCAAATAGGTAATCAAAGAAATTGTGTTATAGCTTCCTTTGGTTAAAGCCCTGGGCTGAGACGGTTTCACTTGAACATTCTTCAAATCCCGTTGGGACATCATCAAACTTGATGTAGTGGAGGCTATCCTCCACATGGTCAATCTTCACGGGAACTATAAGACTTGTCAACTCGACAAATATCTTCCTAGTCTCAAAAAGTCCGATGTCATATGGGTGCATGACTACAGGCCAATCAGTCTCATCCATAGCTTGTTAAAGATAATCTCAAATTTGATGGCCAATCATTTGGCTCCCTGCTCCATATCATTATATTCAAGGCCCATAGCACTTTTTTTCAAAAGAGATGTGTCCACGACAGCTTCCTTCATGTCCAAAGTTTTGTTCGTGAGATGCATGCCTCAAATACTACGGGACTTTTATTGAGCTCGACATATCCAAGGCTTCTGATTATGTCAACTGGGCCTACTTACTAGAGGGGCTCACTTGCATTGGGTTCGGGCCACATTGGAGGGATTAGGTTTGCATGTCCTTGGCATTCTCTACTTCATATGTCCTACTGAACAGTAGCCCTGGTTTACCCTTTCAAAATCGTCACAACCTTCACGAGGGAGACCCACTATCGCCTATGCTCTTCTTCCTCACCATAGAATCACTACAGAAAAAATCCTAACAGCGACAACTGGCATTGGGATCCTCAACCAGATCTGTGCTTGCGTAACGCGATGCAGAATCTCTCTTTGCTGGTGATGTTGGTAACTTTGCGAATCCGTACATTGAAGAAATAAGGGCACTCTCCAGCATCTTGTCCTGCTCCGGCCAGACTTCGGGGCTTGTCACTAACCTAGCAAAAATAGAGATCTTTCTGTATAGGTGTTAGGCCGCTGATCTTCAATGCATCCTCGAGGTATTCCATGCACACATTGCACATTCCCTGACACCTATCTTAGCCTGCAGCCCCACACCAGGAAGTCAAGAAGGTGAACCGCCAGGCCACATCAACAAGACTAGAGGGTGTTTACCTGGTTGGAAATGAAACAAATGTTGGTCCAATTTGCATAGTTGTCCTAGCAAAAATTATCATCATGACAACGGCTACTTACAATGTTTCGGTCATTCTATTACCAAATTGGGCGCGTGCCAAGTTAGTGAAGATTTGCAGGGGTTCATTTGTTACCCCAAGTACATCGAGCAAGCAAATGGTGGTCACTCTCCGGTCAACTGGAAGATGGATTGCCGCCCAAGTTCATGGGGACCTTGGTATATTGCCGACTTGGAATGATTCATCTGTCATCTATGTCTGCGATGGCCTTAGTTCCAATAAACTAAACCCGACCAACTATGGGCCGTCTCAAATCTCCCATGCGACAGGTCGGATATGGACCATTTTTTTAGCATCAACAATGGTAATCATAAATGATGGTGCATATACGACTTTCTAGCATGACAACTAATCCATCGAGGTTATCCTATCCTTTTTATTAAGGGTGCAACCGGATCAACTTCAGATAGATAATGCTCATATCGTATCCTATTATAGATTTATTTTCCAATTCGTAAACGGGACAAATGTGGTATGAATGCAGATTGGAATACCGGATTGTGTTGGATTCTGACATGGTATGGCAACAGAACATCGGAAACGATCATATACCACATGCAAATGTATACACGCTTTAAATAAATTTTACATAAACAGTGAGCAAGTATTACTTATACATTTGAAGCACACATAAAGCACTAAAAGGAACTAAAATAAGCCAAGCAAATCACTAACAAGTACATTTCTCACCACATAAGCAAAGATAGCATTCATATATTGCCAGTCAATAATGAAAACGTTGCCAATAAATTGGATATCCATATTTAAAATGTCGGATATTATCCGTCTAGAAAAAAGTGATTATCATATGACATCCTATACTTGTAATACCATATCCTATCAATCGGAATCGGATTCAGATTGGATTGTGTTTGGATATCAAAATCTCTTACCATGTCATACAAAACTGCATTCGAAAACAGATTTGGTCGGAAATTATCTTGACCACATTCACCCTTAGTTTTTATACCCCCGAGCTTTACAATAAAGCAACTAGAAAGAATACGGCCGTGAAGAAGGAGCTCAGAAATGATAAGTAGATCAAGGCAGTCGCCATGTTATCCACCCCACTCAGCTCATCAAATTTGTTGGCCTATGGTCGGTGCTTAATATGATCAATCTCTCCCTTGAAACATAGGAGGTCATTCGCTGGGAGTAGGGATGGCAACGGGTAGGGTGTGGTGGGGATACAATAATTCCATACACATACCCATGTTTCTCATCGGCATAAAAACTTACTTATACCCTACCCATCGGATAAATATCCATGCCCATACCCTATGGGTATCCATGCCTGATGGGTAGTCATTGGGCAAATAAACACAACATCAAACGATGGTGGCGCAATTGCTACTTGGTGGAGGCGCCAACCACCGCGAGGTTTCTATGATTGAGGAATTGGTTATTGGGAGGAGGGCGAGGGTGGCGTACAGAGCTTACATATAAATACTCAGTAGCTTAGGGTTTATAACACATGTGATCCACCAGTAAGATAGTCGGGTAGGGTTCGGGTGTACCATGGGCACAAAATCATACCCATGCCATACCCACGACTAGTTGGGTAGGGTATGAGGTAGGGTTCGGGCACTGCCCATGGGCATGAAAATATGCCCATACCCTACTCATACAGGTCGGGTACCCATGGGTAAAAATGTCATCCTTAGCTGGGGGTGGACTTACAATGAGGATTAGTCCTCTCGGTTGACCTACACCATGTAGTTTGTTGGGTCCTTTAGCAAGCATAGTGCGGAACCTTGTGTGCGTCTGGATTGCAAGGACATATTCCGCCTTCCTAGCACCAAACAGCCCCTAGTTAATGAGTGGTGGGGATGCGCTTATGGCAGTACTAAAAGAAAAGTGACGCCAGCAGAGTGGCCACTTTATCTACACTATTTGCCACATCTGGAAGGAGTGCAACCGACGGATTTTCACTAATAGGTGTCTTACGTACTCGAGACCGCATCCTGCTTTTGAGCACATACGGAGGCACATGCATGGGGCCAAATTGAGGGAGAGTAGTCATCTTATTGTTTTCACTTGTTCCATCCAATAACATGCCCCCTTTAAGTATATTTTCACCATCTTAATGAACAGGCAGCGCTCTTGTTGAGTGCTTGAAAAACACTTTTATACCTCGCATATTGCACTTTTTTACATATCATATACTGCATGAGTAAACTTTAAAAGTTCTTTGCACAAACACGATACACACTAGGCTTTCTTCCTTCCCCGCTCTCGTGAGAGGCGAACTGGTCGGTGGGATCTACCTACCTCTACAACGTTAATGGGAGGATTCTCCATCCGTCTATCGCTCTGCGACGGGAGATTTGGAGATTCTAGGGCTTCGGTGTGGTAGTGGTAGGAGCAGGAATAGTTAGGGTTTGTGTCCAACTAGCGGTGTCGAGAAGATGGCATCGACGTCGGCATGGAATAAATTCTCCCCGCATCACCCCTGTTCTGATGCTGCTACATACCATCGGGAGGTGTGTGGAGGATGGTGTGGTCCTCGCGGAGTCGGCACTCGATGAATAGTGGCGTTTCGTCATTGACATGGTCTTCAAGGCTCCATACCATCTGGAATTCGTCTGGTGAGACAGAATCAATAGAGCTCAGACGTAGATTCCTACCATCTCCTCGAGGATGCGACCCTATGGTTTCTTGGCATGCGTGCAGGCCAGCAAGGTTTAGTGTCATGTGCTTCAGATTTATTCAAGGGTTCCACGATGTCGATTGTGGCTCTGGGGCGTTGTCTGTAGGGCAGGTGTACGAAGACTTCTCGGTTGTAATCGACAAGGTCAGGCTGGCTCCAATAGGAGAGCGGCGAGAACAACACGTCACCACCTCGTTCTAGCTACGGTAATGGTTCTTCGTTGGTCCAGGGATCTCCATGTATTTGTTTTATGTTTGGAGGGCGCTTTGTGCTTGAAATTTTGTTATTCCCTCCTTTCATATATATAGGGCTAATATATTTTTCAAGATTGCCTTTGACTATTGACAGGATTAATAGTATATAAGATGTATAATGTGAAAATTATATCATTAGAAGCTCCTCTCACTTACGAATTTGACGGTATGCTTTATGTAACTTGCATGTCATATATTATTGCTCTAACATGTGGTCAAAGTTAGTCTTGAAAAACGCATTA
Organism: Thinopyrum elongatum; assembly: GCA_011799875.1. Taxonomy (NCBI): domain Eukaryota; kingdom Viridiplantae; phylum Streptophyta; class Magnoliopsida; order Poales; family Poaceae; genus Thinopyrum; species Thinopyrum elongatum. Next base: position 566,896,220 of record CM022298.1, on the reverse strand, counting down.
GACCCTATATAGACGGAAAGAGGGAGTATAATAGTTCCGGATTATATTCGGAAAAAATATACAGCAAGAATATATAGACAGCGTCCATACATACCTTCCGAGATCTTTTGAGCGATAAATGGTACAAGATGTCCAGCAAGGGAGTCTCCCCCGAGGTAGAGAGGATTTGTGAGGAACTTGGGATGGTCAGTGAACCACTAAACGTTGTCACGTGGATTGAACTAATTAGTACTCAATCTCTCAAAGAAAAAAGAACTAACCAGTACTCAGTCGAAGTAGACTAATTGGTGGGTCGAAGTAGCTACAATACCTTGATGAGGAGTTCATGGAGCTGCAACGAGGTGGACACTTCCCCGACATCGTAGCCTTCGGGCCGTCTTGAAAAGGAAAATCCTGCCCCAACCGGTGTATCAACGAAAAGGATATTTGCCACCTCCATGCAGATGGACACTATCAACACACAAATGAACCTGCATATGTACGTACGATAGGCACTAGTACCTAGTAAGCTTTGATGTGCACAACAAGACCGACCTTGGTCCATGAGTACGGATTGATTCTCAGACGCGGTACGGTGCCATTGTAAGGCTCTGGGACGAACTGGAATGGACCTGCAGTTGCCGCCATGCACATGTATGGAACAATATGATATGATGTCGGAGTGCAATATGAGATTCGATGCTTGAGAATGCAGAAAAGATGAACCACCGATCTCTAAGGCGAGGGCGCTGAGCACCGAGCAGCGGTCGCCGCCGGTGAGCCAGAGGAGGAAAGGAGCGTCCTCCGCGCCGGCCTCAGACTCCACGAAGTAGTAGAACAGCTCGATGCCGTTCTCCTTGTCCACCTCCACGATACCTTGTAATTGGGCAGCAGCAGCAGGTTATATAACCTACTCTCTCCGTCTTTTAAAAAGCGTACTTCCAACTTTATTGAAGGGTCACACTATATCAAAATTTGACCGAGTTTGTGCAAAAATATAACAATGTTTGTGAAACCAAATAGCTATATGATGAAAATATATTTTAACATGAATCTAATGCTACTAATTTGATGGCATAAATGATGATATATTATTATATAAATACGGTCAAGCATAAAAAAGTTTGACTTTTCAATAAAGTTGAAAGTACACTTTTTAAAGGACAGACGGAGTACCCGATAGAGTTGATCAAGGAGATGGTCCCTCCTACCCTACCGCCTTGGCCTTGGTGCGTGGAAAAATAAGCTGAAGAAGAAAGCGAGGCATGGGTACCCGGTCTCGAGGTGGAAGGGGAGGCGACCCGGCAACCCGGGGAGGCTGGTCACCACCTTGGAGCTGGAGGCTGCGCCGGCGACGGCGAACTGTCTTGTGGTAACCGCGGTGCAGAGGAAGAAGCAGAGCAGTAGCAGCAGCAGCAGCAGCCGCCCGTCCATTCTACTTCCTTTTGCGATATTTTGGTTGTTCTCTACAAGAGTCTGGTTTGGCTGGTATAGATTGATGACAGGGCGCTAGGCCACGGCATCGAGACCTGACACCTGTGGTGGAGGATCGGCGACGAGGCATTGGCCCATATACAGCACCTGCTGTGGCGGTCCATCAATAATGCGATCTGTACGATCTGGTTCTTTTTTTTTTTCATTAAAAAGAAAGACCCTAATAGTACCTATTTATGGCAAGTTCTTCGAAAGTACATGACAATTTCTTCAGAAATACATAGGGACTTCTGCAAAGAAGGGATTTTGCTGCAAAAATTACCCTGTTCACCTGAAAGAGTTGCCATGCTCCCGCAACATAAATTGCTGCGAAAAACGTTCAGAAATGCCATCCTTCTCGGGAAACATTCGCTGGATAGCATTACCAAAACAAAACAAAAAGTCAAGTGTTTATTAAAAATAAAGGGGCATTGCTACGCGTCGGTCAGCTGATCTTTTTAAAAGATCTGTCAGGTCACGAGCCGTCCGATCCATGATGCTTAGTTGCTTACCATACGATTCCACTTCTCTATTTCCTCCATTGCAACAAGGTCCTTGTTGCAATAGGACCCTTGTTGTAGAGCATCTCCGCCCCCGCCGTCAATATTGCCGTTTCAATGATGCCTTTGGAATTGCAACAAGATCCTTCCCTAACCTCCGCGCCTCCCCACAGATCATGAGTGCCGTCATCGAGATCGTGTTCTATGGTGATGACGACGCCATGCGCCGCCACAGCCGTGTTGCCTCCGGTGCGCAACACCATCGACCTCGCAACGTCCGCTCTACCAGCTCGCCTCCATCCCTCATGGCTAGATCCGGCGAGCTGCCACCACCAGGACGCCTCCTCCACCTGCCTCGGCTTGGGTCCACCTCTAGCCTCGCTCGCGCGTGACCCGCAGCTACCCCTGCGCCAGCGCCTCGGCCAACCACACCTCTTGTTGCGCTAGAAGGGATCGCAGCAAAGGCCATGTTGCAAAGCTAGCCTATGGTACGAAATATTGTGGGTCATTTGTTCGAAAGTGAATCGAACGGTAGCGGAGGCGGTCGACGCAAGCGTTGTTAGGTGAGCCGAAGTGTTTTCGATAAAGAAATCATCTGGTTTGTACAGCGGAATGTAGATCAATGGCCCTAGGGCCATGGAGATGCGGTGGACCGTGGCCCTTGCCGACGGGAGGGGTCTTGCTTCGGTTTTAGGTGCTTTTGTGAGTTCGTTTAGGGTCTGTGTCCTGCTCAGGAAGACGAGGTCGTGGCGGCTCCCTGAAGATGGAATAAGGTTCTCCCCGCCTAGCCCCCGTCCCGATAATGTGTCTAGCGCCAAACCATGTCCAGGATGTGTATTGAAGGTCAATTAGCGTGGGTATGTGTCTGCATCTGACCCAGGATGAACCAGTGGTGAGCTTCATCCATTTTTCCATTCTGACAGCAAACTTGTGGGCTCGATGTAGTGTAGTGTGTTGTGAGTCAAGTTGTGTATCCATGTCTAGTAGTGATCACTTACTAAGGTGTAGCTCTCCACAAAATTTCAGCTTCATCTGGTCTTATATCATGCACTTCCTTCACAACTTGCAATTTAGGGCAGAAACCCAAACTTGGACATGTGCATATGTGTGGCTATGAATGAACAAACTTGTGATGTATTGTGGTCATTTGTGACTAGTAGGTACTGCACAAATTAATTGAGAATTTTCAGAGCTACCAAAGTGGTAGTTTCTTCATAACAACAACATAGGTCATATTGGCTCTGCTAATTTGGATGTGATCTTCCCTTGCCCTAATTGAGACAATATTTTTATCAGAGCTTACTATAGGCCTACAGATCATCTACAATTAATTTCATCAATTGTTGATGTGCCTAAGCATTCCTTGGATTTATTTCCCCAAAGTGGTAGAAACTGGAATTGTTTATGGAAGAGAAATATTGCATTGGACTTTGCAATATTGTATCACTCCTTTGATCCAGATGGAGTGGAGAGTCTCCTCAAATATTGGGGTGATCTAGCTCAACAAAAAAAGTGGAGTTTCTTTGTGGCAGTCAGAGCTAGGGTTTCAATTTCCAGTTGACTGGGAATTGAGTTGGTTTGGTCTTGGTTGTGTTGTGACCCAGGTATAACTAGGGTGAGGTGAACATTAATTACAAGTTCGTAAGAAAAAAGTTTATAAGAGAGTCAAAGGTCAATAACAACACAAATATCAAAAAGCTTTGATTTTCGGGGTGTTAAAGTAAGCTTGGGGGAGATCCTCGCGTACTTTGTATCTTTACATTTCTGCATTTATTTCCAGCAAGTTGAGATTAGCTCGTAGTTATACTTTCAATAAGGTTGAACTATCAATTATTTTGGAGCAAGGGATGATCCCTTCCAATGAGTATTTGGATGTTTTGATGTATGGAGTCATTATTGCTTTTTGAGAACGTAAAGGATGATAATTATGGCCTAAGTAGTAGGACATAATCATCACTTGCATAATGATTATAAGATCTCCACATTGCAGATGTGATGTTTTTAAAGGGAGGTGAAATAACTCTATATGCTAGTTCATTAGATGTTCAACTGATAAAAGGGCAAGCAGAAAAGTAAATGAATCCTCTTAAATTAAAAGTGTTTTGTAAAAAGAGTTCTCCCGAGGATCATGTTTAACTTACATATCACTTTAAATTAAAAGGTGTGAGATGTGCACTTAAACATGTTTCGATTATAAGAGACAAAATATTCAAAGTTATAATTTTCTGAAGAAAAGAGGAGTGAGAAATAGAAGTTTTGTCTGCTTGCCCGGTTGAAACAATCATGAACTAGGGTATAAAGTTATTACCTGTCCTTAATAAAATTGATTGACAAAGTGTAGAGGAGTGCATGATCATTATCATGGTGGGGATGAGCTATCACTTACCATGATTCTTTTATCCCTACTCGTTCCTATAACCGATGATGGACTCATGCTTCTTTCATATCTGTATCTCATAAACATCAAGTTGACCTTGTTCTTTACAAGCTATGGTACTTGCTCGGGGACGAGCAAGACTTAAGCTTGGGGGAGTTGATTAGTCCAATTTATGTGATGATTTTGATAGTAATTTTGTGCCTACACAGTGGGCTTTGTGGAATTTTACCGCGTTAGCGCACCTCTTTTTGTTGATATTCCTCAGGTAACACTTTTTGGACCAAATAATACTTTGTGGAAGAAATCCCAGGAAATGGTAGTGAAATCACGTATTTAATGTGGTAATCATCTACCATAAATGAATGGAACAAAGGGGCCAAAGGAGGAGCCACCGCGACGCCTACAGAGCAGAAGATGACGGATCATACGGGCGCGACCGCTTGTATGAGTAGTCATATGGAGTGCCAGCGCCGCTGTCCCGTCCACTATTTTCACCCTGTGAAATCAGATCAGGGATGAGATGAACAGAGAGACCAGAAACTTGTCCAGAAGGCAGAACCCTTGCCTCCGGAGGAAGATCGCCATCTTCATCACCAAACACGCGGGGGCGACAACATCATCACCACCGTCATCATCAACATCATCACCACTGCCATCATCATCATAATCATCCACATCCATCTCGTTGTGACATCAGGAACCCTAGTAGATCGTGTTATGATTGTTACATTTGTGATTCATTGATGTTCACCATCACTGTAATCATGATGATTGTTGTCCCCATGTGTGAGTAGACCCCTAGTCCTCGGGATATGGATGAACCTTGGTATGTATAGGATCTGAACCGTTATTTTGGATATGAGATCCTCTGTTGAATGCTTAGTTTAATAACTTCATGAATGTTGCGAAGGGGCCCCACTCAGCATTACCGCCATATGGCCACGAAGTATATCACTATCGTTGTAAAGGGTAGGATGTGAAGGTAATTTGAGGTGACAGTAAAATCCTTTACTCCTAACCTTTGCAACTCATAGGGGAATTATGAAGAACCCTTAGAGAGGTTGCATCCATGGGGTAACCCTTAATTACCGTAGTTGCAACCCGCGGGGGGAGGCTACAGTGGTGGTGTAACACCCCCTGCATTAAGCTACAGTGCTCACCCTTTTTTATGAGGCCATGTCATCATGATTAATAGTGCATAATCATCATTAGCATCATATTGCACTTCAACTCCTAAGTCAAATTCAAATTTAAATGAAAGTGGAATATAAAAGTTGTCCAACATAGAAACTAAAATGTCAGATAAGTAACAAATATTCCAGAGGCTATTCTAAAATTGAAACCAACATCATTGGAATTGGATAAGTGACTCGAACAACCTCAAACAGTGGATAAAGATAATATTTAATAACCATTTATTAAATCTGAAATAAATATGGAATTATGTTTTGTCCAAACTAATTTTAGGTGTTAGGGAATAATGCACTGGTATTCTTGAAATAGGTCACACTTTTTACAAAAACCATTTGGGGCCTAAACATTTAACAGTGGAGAAAAGAGAATAAAGAAAAGGAAAAAGAAACAGAAAAGGATAAAGGAACCCCCCCCCCCCCGACTGGGCCTCGGCCCAGCAAGCCCCGGGCAGCCAGGCCGGCCCAGCGGCGCCTACTTAGCGGCCACCCCCACCCGAAACCTAGCCCTACCCCGATCCCCCTCCTCACGTTCGTCCCCCCTCCCCCGATCCAGATCGGATCGGGGCGACGTGCCATCGCCCCGGATCGCTGTCGCCGTCGCCGTTGGAGCCGCCGCCCGGAGCCCGCTCTCCCTCGCCGGCCTGCTCCCTCGACGCCGCTGCCCCGACGCGCCCGACCGCCCCCCCCCCCCCCCCCCGTCTCCATCTCGCCGCGACGCGCACGTCGCCGCTTCGTCCCCGCCGGTCTGCCTCCCCATCGCCGTCGTCCCCGTCGACCACCCCGACCCCCGCTGCCCCGTCCCTACGGATCACGGTGAGGCCTCGGGCCTCTTCCCCCCTCTCTGCTCCCGCACCTCGCCGCGCACGCATCCGCGCCGGCCACTGCCGCGACCACCCCGTGCCTCCCCGTCCTCGCGCCCGCGTGCCTGACGCCGTGCTCCCCGCGCCCGTCCCGCGGTCGCCTCGACCCGCTCCGGCCCCCGCTCAGCCACCGCGCTGCCGCCCGCTGCCGCTCCAGCCACCGCGCTGCCGCCCGCGGCCGCTCCAGCCGCCGCGCCGCCGCCCCGCCTCCGGCCCCGCGTGCGCTCGCCTGCGCCCACGCTTCGCCGCGCCCCCGACCGCCCGCGCCCGCCCGTGCGTCCCCTTTGGGCACCGGACATGTCCGGTCCCAAAAGGGGCACGCCCCGGACGTGTCCGCCCCTGGTCCACTGACCAGTGGGGGCCATGACCCAAATAAAAATAAAAAAATAAAAATAAATAATTAAAATAATTAATTAATTAATTAGTTAATTAATCCTGATTAGGTTAATCTAATTAGCTAATTAGTGTTAATTAAACAGTAATTAGTAATTAACTTAATTAACTGCTGACGTCAGCATGATGTCATGCTGACGTCATCAATCACTGTTTCGGATAATGTTGAATTAAATAATTAATTAAAATTTCAGAAATTAATAAAAACTTTAGAAAATCATATTAAATAAACCGTAACTCCGATGAAAATATTTTATACATGAAACTTGCTCAGAACGACGATACGAACCCGAATACATCCTCCGTATTCCCGTCAGATGCCCGCAGCGATGAGAACGTTGAACAATTAGACCGATTTCGATAAATGAATAGTGTCCAACCCTAATTAAATAAATCCGAATAAATTCCTAAATTAACTAAATCGCTTAGTTAGGCTGTATATCACCCTGGCCCTGCGTTTAGATATGTCATGCATCCCTGTTGCATTATTGCCGTGTGTTTACTGTTTCTTCCCCCTCTTCTCTTCGGTAGACTACGAGACCGACGCAGCTGCTGGTGCCTCGACCGACTACGTTGTTGACGACCCCTACTTGCCAGAGCAACCAGGCAAGCCCCCCCCCCCCTTGATCACCAGATATCGCCTATTCTTCTCTATACTGCTTGCATTAGAGTAGTGTAGCCTGTTACTGCTTTCGGTTAATCCTATTCTGCTGCATAGCCTGTCATTGTTGCTACTGTTGTTGATACCTTACCTGCAATCCTAAATGCCTAGTGTAGGATGCTAGTTTGTCATCAGTGGCCCTACATTCTCGTCTGTCTGCTATGCTACATTATTGGGCCGTGCTCGCCACGGGTGGCGATTGCGGATATGTATACTACTTATTACATGTGACATCAGATGGATACTAAAGTCGGGTCGGCTCGAGGAGCACCCGCAGGTGGTTCACGAATGGGGGCTGAAAGGATTGGCCTCCTCGACGGCCCCCTAAGTGACTCTTTGTTGTGGAGCGGCAGGGCAGGTTGTGACCACCTAGGAGAGAGGTGGGCCTGGCCCTGGTCGTCGTCCGCGGTGATCTCATAATAACACGTTTAACGAGATTGGATATTTGATCTGAGTCTGGCCACTGGCCTATACGCACTAACCAACTACGCGGGAGTAGTTATGGGTATCCCGGCGTCGTGGTATCAGCTGAAGCCTTCTTGACGTCAGCGACTGAGCGGTGCGCGCCGTGTTGGACCGCGATAACGTAACCGCCGTGATCGTGTGGGTTGCTAGGTCTGCTCGCGGCCGCGTACGCAACGTGCAGGAGCGCACTGGGCGATGGGCCCAGACCCCAGAGTGCCTAGGATTAGTCCGGCGTGCTGACCTCTCTGTTGAGCCTAGGTGGGGCTGCGACGTGTGGATCTTCCGAGGCCGGGCATGACCCAGGAAAGTGTGTCCAGCCAAAGGGGATCGAGCGTGTTGGGGAATATGTGGTGCACCCCTGCAGGGAAGTTTATCTATTCGAATAGCCGTGTCCCTCGGTAAAAGGACGACCCGGAGTTGTATTCCGACCTCATGACAACTAGAAATGGATACTTAATAAAACACACCCTTACAAGTGACAGATATAACCCGGTGGTCGCTCTCTCGCATGGTGGCGACGAGAGGATCGACAGGTAGGATTATGCTATACGTTGTTGATTGGTTAACTTCCAACTACTCTCTTCTATTGCTTCAAGATGGAGGCTGCCAGAAGCGTAGTCTTCGACAGGACTAGCTATCCCCCTCTTATTCTGGCATTCTGCAGTTCAGTCCACCGATATTGCCTCTTTACACATATACCATGCATATGTAGTATAGATCCTTGCTTGCGAGTACTTCGGATGAGTACTCACGGTTGCTTTCCCCCTCCTTTCCCCCTTTCCCTCCTTGCTGGTTGTCGCAACCAGATGTTGGAGCCCAGGAGCCAGACGCCACCTTCGACGACTACTACCACCAGGGCGGAGCCTACTGCTGCGTCCAGGACGCCGACGACCAGGAGTAGTTAGGAGGATCCCAGGCAGGAGGCCCTGCGCCTGTTCGATCTGTTGTATCCCTGTTTGTGCTAGCCATCTTATGGCACCTTGTTTAACTTATGTCTGTACTCAGATATTGTTGCTTCCGCTGACTCGTCTATGATCGAGCATTTGTATTCGAGCCCTCGTGGCCCCTGGCTTGTATTATGATGCTTGTATGACTTATTTATGTTTTAGAGTTGTGTTGTGATATCTTCCCGTGAGTCCCTGATCTTGATCGTACACGTTTGCGTGCATGATTAGTGTACGATTGAGCCGGGGGCGCCACAAGTTGGTATCAGAGCCGACTGCCTGTAGGAATCCCCCTTTCCAATTCCTTGGCCGAAGTTGAGTCTAGACAAAGAAAACTGTTTTACTAACTTGGCTGTGTGGCTTACGGGCCCACATTGCCAACTGGGTGGTATTAGGATCTTTTATTCCTCGTCTATACTCTGGGACTCTGATCTCTCTTCTACTCGGGTTAAATAAAGTTTACTAACGCCGACACTTAGGATCTCGTAAATTCTGTCTACCCGGAGAGCTGGATATCTGCGCGATTTCCCTGCCGTTGATCTGATTAGTCTGATAATCATTTTCCTTTCCATTGTTTTGTCTAACCTTTCTCTCCGAGTTGTGTTAAACTTCTCATTGTCATTTGACAAATCTGAATTTCCTCTGTTTCAGATGGACCGTTTGTTTCCACCGCGTCCTACGACACAGCTTGTGCTTCGCACTTGGGCTCGTAATACCCGTGGGTTTCCAGCTGTCCTGATCGCTCTCATGACCAGACTTGGCTACCGTTGGTACCCGGAGTACTTGGTTTATGAGGTTTACCGCGAGTTCAACCAGGAACAGTACTATGCTGAAGTTCGGATTAATGATCAGCAGAACAACTCAGACACCGAGCTACACCTTTTTCACGGATTAGGCGTGACGATTGAGATGGCAGTCCATGATGCCGCCTACTCCGCTGTCGTACGTCTACGAGGGGAGCACCTTCTCTCTTTGTCAGGAAGAAGGATGGATCAAACCGATTGGTCCAAGATTACCGTCCTATTAACCAAGCAACTATCCAGAACAAATATCCCCTTCCTCAGATAAACGATCTGTATGATCAACTGGCGGGTTCATCAGTGTTCTCTAAACTCGACTTAAGGTTGGGTTACCACCAGATCCGTGTTCGTGAAGAGGATATCCCAAAGACCGCCTTCGTTACTCGATATGGCTCATACGAGTACACTGTCATGTCATTCGGCTTAACCAATGCTCCCGCCACATTCTCCCGCCTGATGAATTATATATTCATGGAATACCTTGACAAGTTCGTCGTGGTTTACCTGGATGATATCCTAGTATACTCCAAGAACAAAGAGGAACATGCTGAACATCTTCGACTTGTTCTGGAAAAACTTCGAGAGCATCAACTATATGCTAAGTTTTCCAAGTGTGAATTCTGGCTTCCCGAAGTAACATACCTTGGGCATGTCATCTCCAAGGATGGTATTGCCGTCAACCCCGAGCGAGTTCGGGCTATTCTTGATTGGGCTCCTCCAAAGAACGTCAAGCAAGTTCGAAGTTTTCTCGGACTCGCCAGCTATTGCCGTCGATTTGTCGAGAACTTCTCCAAGATCGCCAAGCCCCTGACTAACCTGCTTCATAAAGGCGTCAGGTTCGATTGGACGGAAAAGTGTCAGGAAAGTTTCCAGACGCTCAAAGACAAGCTGACTTCTGCCCCAGTGCTTGCCCCTCCTGATTCCCAGAAGGATTTTGTCATCTATTGTGATGCATCCCGTCAAGGATTAGGCGGTGTCCTAATGCAAGACCGCAGAGTAATTGCTTATGCTTCGCGTCAATTGCGTCCGCACGAAGAGAATTACCCAGTACATGACCTCGAGCTTGCTGCCGTCATCCATGCACTAAAACAGTGGCGACATTACCTTCTCGGTAATCGTTGCGAGATCTACACCGATCATCAAAGTCTGAAGTATCTGTTCACTCAGCCAGACCTGAACCTCCGTCAACAGAGATGGATGGAGACCGTAGCGGATTTTAACTTGGGTATTTCTTATACCCCTGGCAAGGCTAATGTAATGGCCGATGCCTTGAGCCGCAAGTCTTATTGCAGTCACCTCCAGTTTCACGAAGTTCAACCTTCACTTATTGAAGAATTCAGAAAGCTGAATCTCCACATTGTTCCTCCTGGAGCACTCGCTCCCCCTCCTGAAGGTTCCTACAAAATGAACCTCCATGTTGTTTCCCAGGGTTCTCTTAATACCCTGGTTGCTAAACCAGATCTCATGGACAGCATCAAGACGCTGCAGGGTTATGACTCTCAAGCCCACAAGATTAAGCGATATCTCGCTGAAGGAAGGCCTTCGTTCTTCACTATTGATGATACTGGCACCTTGTTCTTTAAAAGTCGTCTAGTGGTCCCCTCTAAAGGTAACCTGGGTATGACTCAGGAGGTCATGCAAGAAGCTCACGACACTCCGTTGTCTATTCATCCCGGCAGTACCAAGACATCCGTCAAAGATTCTGGTGGTCAAACATGAAGCAAGACATTGCTCGCTATGTTGCTGAATGTGATGTTTGCCGTCGCGTCAAAGCAGAACATCAAAGGCCCGCCGGAACTCTGCAACCAATTGCTGTTCCTGAATGGAAATGGGACCATGTTGAAATGGACTTTATCACTGGATTTCCCAAATCACAGAAAGGTAATGATGCTATTCTTGTCGTCATTGACCGACTTTCCAAAGTTGCACATTTTCTAGCCGTCAAAGAGACGATCACTGCTAGTCAGCTCGCAACTCTCTACATGTCCAGAATTGTTTCACTTCACGGTATTCCACTGGTTATCAGTTCAGACCGTGGCAGCTTATTCACTTCAAGATTCTGGGCAAGCTTCCAAGAAGCTATGGGAACTCATCTGTCCTTCAGCACCGCTTTTCACCCTCAGTCTCAAGGACAAGTTGAACGAGCCAACCAAGTTCTCGAAGACATGCTTCGAGCTTGTGTCATATCCTTCGGAAGGAAATGGGAAGAATCTCTCCCATATGCCGAATTCTCTTACAATAACAGCTATCAAGCCAGTCTGAAGATGGCCCCCTTCGAAGTATTGTACGGACGAAAGTGCCGAACCCCTCTGAATTGGTCAGAAACTGGGGAACGTCCACTCTTCGGTCCGGATATTATCCAACTTGCCGAAGATCAAGTTCGCGTTGTCCGCGAGCATTTGAAGACTGCTCAGTCACGTCAAAAGAGTCAGTATGACCGCAAACACAAAGATATGGTCTATCAACCTGGCGAAAAGGCTTATCTTCGAGTCACACCGATGAAAGGTACACACCGATTCGGGATCAAGGGCAAGCTAGCTCCTCGCTATATTGGTCCTTTCACTGTTCTTGAAAGGCGTGGTAGAGTGGATGTTTGGAGCCCAGAGCAACGCCACCTTCGACGACTACTACCACCAGGGCGGAGCCTACTGCTGCTGCGTCCAGACGCCGACGACCAGGAGTAGTTAGGAGATCCCAGGCAGGAGGCCCTGCGCCTGTTCGATCTGTTGTACCCTGTTTGTGCTAGCCATCTTATGGCACCTTGTTTAACTTACTATGTCTGTACTCAGATATTTGTTGCTTGCTTCCGCTGACTCTCTATGATCGAGCATTTGTATTCGAGCCCTCGTGGCCCCTGGCTTGTTTTTATGATCTTGTATGACTTATTTATGTTTTAGAGTTGTGTTGTGATATCTTCCCGTGAGTCTGATCTTGATCGTACACGTTTGCGTGCATGATAGTGTACGATGAGCCGGGGCGCCACAAGTTGGTATCAGAGCCGACTGCCTGTAGGAATCCCCCTTTCCAATTCCTGGCCGAAGTTGAGTCTAGACAAAAAATGTTTTACTAACTTGGCTGTGTGGCTTACGGGCCCACATTGCCAACTGGGTGTATTAGGATCTTTTATTCCTCGTCTATACTCTGGGACTCTGATCTCTCTTCTACTCGGGTTAAATAAAGTTTACTAACGCCGACACTTAGGATCTCGTAAATTCTGTCTACCCGGAAGCTGGATATCTGCGCGATTTCCCTGCCGTTGATCTGATTAGTCTGATAATCATTTTCCCTTTCCATTTTTTGTCTAACTTTTCTCTCCGAGTTGTGTAAACTTCTCATTGTCATTTGACAAAATCTGAATTTCTCTGTTTCAGATGGACCGTTTGTTTCCACCGCGTCCTACACACAGCTTGTGCTTCGCACTTGGGCTCGTAATACCCGTGGGTTCCAGCTGTCCTGATCGCTCATGACCAGACTTGGCTACCGTTGGTACGCGGAGTACTTGGTTTATGAGGTTTACCGCGAGTTCAACCAGAAACAGTACTATGCTGAAGTTCGGATTAATGATCAGCAGAACAACTCAGACACCGGCTACACCTTTTTCACGATTAAGGCGGTGCCCGCCGACGCCGCACGTCGCCGCTTTGTCCCCGCCGGCCTGCCTCCCCATCGCCGTCGTCCCCGTCGACCACCCTGACCCCCGCTGCCCCGTCCCTACGGATCACGGTGAGGCCTCGGGCCTCTTCCCCCCTCTCTGCTCCCGCACCTCGCCGCGCACGCATCCGCGCCGGCCACTGCCGCAACCACCCCGTGCCTCCCCGTCCTCGCGCCCGCGCGCCTGACGCCGTGCTCCCCGCGCCCGTCCCGCGGTCGCCTCGACCCGCTCCGGCCCCCGCTCAGCCACCGCGCTGCCGCCCGCTGCCGCTCCAGCCACCGCGCTGCCGCCCGCGGCCGCTCCAGCCGCCGCGCCGCCGCCCCGCCTCCGGCCCCGCGTGTGCTCGCCTGCGCCCACGCTTCGCCGCGCCCCCGACCGCCCGCGCCCGCCCGTGCGTCCCCTTTGGGCACCGGACATGTCCGGTCCCAAAAGGGGCACGCCCCGGACGTGTCCGCCCCTGGTCCACTGACCAGTGGGGCCCATGACCCAAATAAAAATAAAAAAATAAAAATAATTAATTAAAATAATTAATTAATTAATTGATTAATTCATTAGTTAATTAATCCTGATTAGGTTAATCTAATTAGCTAATTAGTGTTAATTAAACAGTAATTAGTAATTAACTTAATTAACTGCTGACGTCAGCATGATGTCATGCTGACGTCATCAATCACTGTTTCGGATAATGTTGAATTAAATAATTAATTAAAATTTCAGAAATTAATAAAAACTTTAGAAAATCATATTAAATAAACCGTAACTCCGATGAAAATATTTTATACATGAAACTTGCTCAGAACGACGATACGAACCCGAATACATCCTCCGTATTCCCGTCAGATGCCCGCAGCGATGAGAACGTTGAACAATTAGACCGATTTCGATAAATGAATAGTGTCCAACCCTAATTAAATAAATCCGAATAAATTCCTAAATTAACTAAATCGCTTAGTTAGGCTGTATATCACCCTGGCCCTGCGTTTAGATATGTCATGCATCCTTGTTGCATTATTGCCGTGTGTTTACTGTTTCTTCCCCCTCTTCTCTTCGGTAGACTACGAGACCGACGCAGCTGCTGGTGCCCCGACCGACTACGTTGTTGACGACCCCTACTTGCCAGAGCAACCAGGCAAGCCCCCCCCCTTGATCACCAGATATCGCCTATTCTTCTCTATACTGCTTGCATTAGAGTAGTGTAGCCTGTTACTGCTTTCGGTTAATCCTATTCTGCTGCATAGCCTGTCATTGTTGCTACTGTTGTTGATACCTTACCTGCAATCCTAAATGCCTAGTGTAGGATGCTAGTTTGTCATCAGTGGCCCTACATTCTCGTCTGTCTGCTATGCTACATTATTGGGCCGTGCTCGCCACGGGTGGCGATTGCGGATATGTATACTACTTATCACATGTGACATCAGATGGATACTAAAGTCGGGTCGGCTCGAGGAGCACCCGCAGGTGATTCACGAATGGGGGCTGAAAGGATTGGCCTCCTCGACGGCCCCCTAAGTGACTCTTTGTTGTGGAGCGGCAGGGCAGGTTGTGACCACCTAGGAGAGAGGTGGGCCTGGCCCTGGTCGTCGTCCGCGGTGATCTCATAATAACATGTTTAACGAGATTGGATATTTGATCTGAGTCTGGCCACTGGCCTATACGCACTAACCAACTACGCGGGAGTAGTTATGGGTATCCCGGCGTCGTGGTATCAGCTGAAGCCTTCTTGACGTCAGCGACTGAGCGGCGCGCGCCGTGTTGGACCGCGATAACGTAACCGCCGTGATCGTGTGGGTTGCTAGGTCTGCTCGCGGCCGCGTACGCAACGTGCAGGAGCGCACTGGGCGATGGGCCCAGACCCCGGAGTGCCTAGGATTAGTCCGGCGTGCTGACCTCTCTGTTGAGCCTAGGTGGGGCTGCGACGTGTGGATCTTCCGAGGCCGGGCATGACCCAGGAAAGTGTGTCCGGCCAAAGGGGATCGAGCGTGTTGGGGAATATGTGGTGCACCCCTGCAGGGAAGTTTATCTATTCGAATAGCCGTGTCCCTCGGTAAAAGGACGACCCGGAGTTGTATTCCGACCTCATGACAACTAGAAATGGATACTTAATAAAACACACCCTTACAAGTGACAGATATAACCCGGTGGTCGCTCTCTCGCATGGTGGCGACGAGAGGATCGACGGGTAGGATTATGCTATACGTTGTTGCTTGGTTAACTTCCAACTACTCTCTTCTATTGCTTCAAGATGGAGGCTGCCAGAAGCGTAGTCTTCGACAGGACTAGCTATCCGCCTCTTATTCTGGCATTCTGCAGTTCAGTCCACCGATATTGCCTCTTTACACATATACCATGCATATGTAGTATAGATCCTTGCTTGCGAGTACTTCGGATGAGTACTCACGGTTGCTTTCCCCCTCCTTTCCCCCTTTCCCTCCTTGCTGGTTGTCGCAACCAGATGTTGGAGCCCAGGAGCCAGACGCCACCTTCGACGACTACTACCACCAGGGCGGAGCCTACTGCTACGTCCAGGACGCCGACGACCAGGAGTAGTTAGGAGGATCCCAGGCAGGAGGCCCTGCGCCTGTTCGATCTGTTGTATCCCTGTTTGTGCTAGCCATCTTATGGCACCTTGTTTAACTTATGTCTGTACTCAGATATTGTTGCTTCCGCTGACTCGTCTATGATCGAGCATTTGTATTCGAGCCCTCGTGGCCCCTGGCTTGTATTATGATGCTTGTATGACTTATTTATGTTTTAGAGTTGTGTTGTGATATCTTCCCGTGAGTCCCTGATCTTGATCGTACACGTTTGCGTGCATGATTAGTGTACGATTGAGCCGGGGGCGCCACAGGTGGCGTGCATGGCACGAAGTCTACCTAGAGTAGAATGTGTTCTGTACCCGGCTCCGCCCAGCATAATCGTCAAGAGTGACTCAAGTATCCATACCATACTATGCTCACGCATAGGTTGCGCTAGAAACATACCAATGGGGATTCGGAACTCCCGGAAAAAATCTTACTCCTCTGCTAGTTCAACAGTTACTCAAGCTACTTTTTACTTGTTACCTTTTATGTTATTTACTTTCAAGTTTGTTTCTCACCACAACAACAATATATTTCCGCCCTCACTTCGTTTGGAGTCTACAATTACTTGCAGGCACAAACCCATAATTCATTACTAGAGGCAATGTCTGACTCCTGTGCTTCCTATGGGACCGATGCTCTTACTTCAAAAAGGCTACAACTAAAGCATGTGCACTTGCAGGCTATCAACGCGGTACCCGATCTGGATGTCGCGGTTGCGCCGGGGTGACGCCGGTTCCTCCTTGACCCGCCGCAGTGGGGACTCCGGCTCGCGCTTCATGTGGTGGCGCGGCGGGAATGGTGGCTCCTCCTTGACGCGCGCCGGCGATGGTGGCGTCGGGCCCATGTGATGGGGCGAACGCTCTGTCATTATCTCCATCTGACAGATGAATTCTTCGTCCGTCAGAGTGGCCTCCGCGAGAAGGCGGGGATGCTGCGGCATCTGGTCCTGCTTGTCGCCGAATGAGATGACGATCTCCTCCTTGCCGGAGGAGCCGGCAACTGTGGAGGCCGAGGGGCCCAAAGAGCAACTACGACAGCGCCAAGATCCTCCTGAAGAAGAACTGCCACCGCCTCCACCTGTCGGCGCGGAGAACCATGACTTCCGCATCTCTGCTGGAGTTTTGGGGGCTCGAATAGGAGGAGTGGCTCGGAGAGGAGGTGTGGATGTGCATCATCGGTGTGCGGCTTAGATAGCCACGGCCACAGCCAGGCGAACAGGCGGGCAGCCCGCTTCAATGCGGCGCAACCGACGGAGTCGGTTTCTCAGGATGCGGCGTCACATTCAAGCGGCAACACTAGAGAGATCGCGTCTGTTAATGCTGCCCTCTTGTTCGGTCACATCGCGCGGCATCAATGTCAGTCGTTGTATGCTCTGGGCCGGCATGAATGCGGCGCGGCAAGCAGCGCGGCCGTTCGATAGAAAGCGTGGGAGAGGCGAGTGCGGTTTTTGGTGGCCCAGGGTAGTCAGGAGCGAGCGTGGCGGCGCTCCAGACCCCGGTAACCACACCCCCCCCCCCCCCCCCCCCCCCTCTCTCCGGTTTATGTGAAAACACGCCCGGACCGGCCTGCGGACCGATACAAACCCGCATTGGATGGCAAAACACGTCTGGACCGCGCGGTCTGAAGGGTTGCGGGCAGTTTAAGGGTCCGGATTGGAGATGCCCTTAGCTCAAGTGTGTCTAGACGGAGAGTTACCACATACTATATCTCAGCCATTTTAGGAACTGTAAAATTCTGGTCCAGATATATCTCACATGGAGAGTGAAATGCTAAATTATCTTCGAACTAACATATTATGAACATGAGGGGGAGGAGGGTGGACCATACACAAAATTATCCAATTCCCACTATAAGTATAACAAACAAGTTTAGAGCACACTGCTGATTCAAACAAACTTCACGAGATAAGGTATGTGTAGACGAACATATACATCCTAGACTAGAAGATGTTACATATAGGTAGACTAGAGTGGCTGGTCCAGTATCCAACGGTTGAACATGGCGTAGCACCTCTCGGGCTCGTACTGGGGCGCCGTGTGCCCGGTTCCCTGCAAAACCAACCGGCAACAACAGCTTAAAACTGAGAATCCGTATATAACCACGCGCAGCACATAGTAGTACGCGCACAAAAAATGTCACTACCTTCACGGTCGCGAATGTCATGTTGTTGGAGTAAGTTATGGTGAATCTGCAGACCCGTGAAATCCTGTCAGCGAGTGAGAAAACACAGAGCGGGCAAGGCAATCGAAATGCAAGGATGACGAACCCGGCAGACTGGCCGTCGAGATGCCAGGCCCTCCAGTCGTCGACGACGGGGAAGCCGAGCGACCTCACCCACGCCTGCGTGCCCAGGTGCGGCACAACCGCGTCGTGGTCGCCGCTGTCGGCACCAATCAAAAAACTCGGTCAGGTTCTGGCTTTCAGCTGATCAAACATCCCAGCGAATGCCTGGAACAGACCAGTGCAATCCTCTTGTGCTTTTCAACGCCTCCATACAAAGATGGAGCGCACGGCGCGAGACTTGAAGATCTGGAGCAAATCACTCTTCAGCGATGCTAAACTTCAGTTCCATATAGCTGCAGAAATAGTGCTCCGTCTAGATGTAGCTCAGGAATCGCGGCGACTGACAGATGCTGAGTTCAATCTCAGGAAACTACTGAAGCTTCGCATCTTGGGCCTTGCGGCGATCGAGCGCGCCCGGAAGCGTCAGGCTTCTCGCCTGACCTGGCTCCGTGCGGGCGATGCGGGAACCAAATTTTTCCATGCAAAGATGAGATCGCGTAGACGGAAGAACTACATCCACAGTCTGAAGGTGGGAGACGCGGTCGTCACGGCGCACCAAGAAAAAGAAACTGCCATCTATCACCACTTCAACGACAACATAGGGTCCAAGGCGGCTAGATCGATCGGCATCAACTGGCAGCTCCTGGAGATGCCCACGGTCCAAGGTGGAGGCCTCGACAACCCGTTTTCTGAAGAAGAAATCTGGGAGGCGATCAAAGCTTCGCCGTCAGAAAAGGCCCCTGGCCCCGACGGCTTCACCGGCACTTTCTTCAGAACCTGCTGGCCGCTGATCAAGACGGATGTCCTGCAAGCCTTCAACAAATTTTACCATCTCGCAGGGGGAGGTTTCAACAATCTAAACACCGCCACAGTAGCTCTCATTCCAAAAAAAGATGGTGCAGAAAAGGTCCAAGATTTCAGACCAATTAGCCTGATACACTCAATTGCAAAAGTGCTCTCCATGAGACTGTCTTCTGTGATCCACCACATCATCTCGCCTGCGCAATCGGCCTTCTTGAGGTCCAAAAGCACACAGGACAGCTTCCTGTTCGTCCAAAATGCCATCAGATCACTCCATAGAAAGAAGACGCCGGCCCTGCTCTTTAAGCTAGACATAGCCCGGGCTTTCGACAATGTTTCTTGGGAATATCTGTTAGAGCTGCTGCAAGTTCTTGGGTTCCCAGCGCGCTGGCGCGACTGGATTGCGATGCTCCTCGCCACGGCATCATCATCTTTCTTGCTAAATGGCACCATTGGGCAGCAGATTCGCCACCGTAAGGGACTGCGACAGGGTGACCCGCTTTCACCGCTCCTCTTCATCATCGCCATTGATCCTCTCCATAGGCTGCTGCAGCAAGCAACTGAGTTAGAACTGCTCGCCCCTTTGCCTGGCAGAGACATCTCCCTCCGAGTCAGCCTCTATGCGGATGACGCTGTAATCTTCGCCAACCCGGAGAAAACGGAGGTCGACGCCCTACTTGACATTCTTCGAGACTTTGGGCAGGCAACAGGACTGCAAGTAAACCTCTCAAAATCAACGGTCACCCCTATCCGCTGTGATGAGATCAACCTGCAAGAGATTTTGATCAACTTTGGTGGGGCAACAGTGGGGTTTCCCCTGAAATACCTAGGCCTCCCGCTAACCCTCACAAGGCTGCGTTTAGTCCACATACAGTTCATACTTGATCGGATCAGAGCAAGACTTGCGGGATGGAAGGGCAAGCTCATGACCATTGCTGGCAGACGGGTTTTGGTCCGCAGCGTGCTCACGGCGCTGCCAACCTTTACCCTGTCAGTACTCCGGGCGCCAAAGAAATTTCTTGCTGAGGTCGACAAGGTTCGAAGAAGTTTCCTCTGGGCACAAGAAGATGAACTGAGTGGGGGAAAATGCAAAGTCAACTGGCCTGTGGTTTGCTCTCCAATTGAGAATGGAGGTCTAGGCATCTTGGATCTGAACCGCTTCAGTAGGGCACTACGACTGCGGTGGCTCTGGCTGTCCTGGACAAGTCCGGATAGGCCTTGGTTTGGCATGCAGCTGCCATGCGATGAGGGTGACCGAGCTCTGTTCAATGCCTCCACCTCGGTCACGCTAGGAAATGGCGAGATGGCCTCCTTCTAGCACTGTTCGTGGACAGGCTCGGCCAACCTGAAGACGGCCTTTCCCACACTCTTCAGGCATTCTAGAAGAAAAAACAGATCGGTCAAGGAAGCCCTGACAAACGATACTTGGATACAAGATCTTGCCCATGGAGACACCCAGCACCTTTGGGCTGAAACGATCAGGCTGCACAGGTGGATCCAAGCTGCTGATCTTCGGCTGCAAGAGCATGAAAGAGACACCATCAAGTGGAAGCACGAAGCATCAGGGATGTACACAGCCAGCTCTGCGTATAAGGCCCAATTTCAAGGTCTCATCAAATCAGACCTCAAGAAGATGATCTGGAGCACTTGGGCACCTGCTAGGCTGAAGATCTTCGCTTGGTTGCTGCTCAAGAACAGATTGTGGTGCAACGACCGCCTACAACGAAGGGGATGGCCAAATGAATACTTCTGCCAACTGTGTGTCCGAAGCTTGGAATCCTCCATGCATTTGTTCTGGCAGTGCCCGCTGTCGACCGCAGTATGGACGGACGCGGCGGCTGGCTACGGCTGCAGCTCGCTCCACCCATCGCAATGGCAAAGCAAAACCAAGCCGGCTGCCATCATCGCTGAAATGATCAGTGGAGCGCGACCCGAGCACAAGAAGGCCATCAAAACCACTATCGTTCTCATCTTATCTGAGATTTGGAAGACAAGAAACGAGTGTACTTTCAGAGGCAAAGTGGCAACACGGGCAGACATCAATGCAACCATCAGACGAACTTTTGAATTTTGGCGCCAAGCGGGAGCAACGTTTTTGGAGCACCCATTTTGGGACCCTCCGTGAGATAGTAGCCTAGACAGCATAGATGTTGTAGTTTTCTTTATCTTTTTTGTTAGCTCCTTTTGATCTCCGGATCAGAACCCACCCTTTGTATTGCCATCTGCTCCCGGCTATTGATCAAGTCAAGCCAGCAATCAGCTGGATCTTTCAAAAAAAAAAAGTTTCAGTAGCAACGATCGAACCACCTCGAGGCGTTATCCGAGCCTCAGTTATTACCTGTACACCAGCGCACGGTAACCATTGACGGTGACATTCCGGTGGTACTTGATGCTGCTCCCGATGTCCACGGCGTAGGGCAGGTCGCCGTCGTGGCACCTCACCCACTCGTCCACGGTGCCGTCCTTGATCCCCAGGACGAGGTAAGCCGTGTAGCTCTGCACCCATGCATGGCGTATGTAGGATCAAGTCAACTCAAGCAATGGAAACATATACTTCAACGGTTAGAGGTCTGTGGCTCTGTATATATGTTGGCTTACAATGCAGCCCAATGGCACACGAGGTGGCGGGTGTTTTACTCGTTTCCCCGTTACGATTACTGCGTCCTCGCTTAGGATCTTCCGACCAGCACCAGCTGACTTGTCCGTCTCAGTGCCTGGTCTAGGAGATGCATAAACGCATTTGTCCAACAAAATTTGGGCGTTCATAACTTCTGAGAGGAGCTGCAATTTGAATTGCATACAGGCAGTAAATAACCTTCAGTCAAGTATACTACTCCCTCTATCTCAGTTTACAAGGTTTGCACGTGTATCTAGGTCATCAATTTAACTTATATAAAATAAATTGTTTAACATAAAAATTATATCATTAGAAAATAGAATACTTGTAAGTTAAACAATTTATTCAAACTTTAGAAACGACCTAGATACACGTGCAAAACTTTAGATATTCTATTTTCTAATGATATAATTTTTATGTTAAACAATTTATTTTATATAAGTTAAATTAATGACCTAAATACACGTGCAAGACTTGTAAACTGAGATGGAGGGAGTAACTGGGACTTGGTACGCGGCTTAAAAGTATCTGTAGGATATCTTGTTCTTACATTATTGAAAGTGCCTAGAGATTGAGCGCACAGTGTATTTCTAGGATTCATGTAGTCTTCTCCTTGGCAATGCCCCAATATTGTCTACAGAAGAAAAAATGAGAGAGAGACAGAGAGAGTGTGTAACATGCATATCATTTGGAGTGCAGAAATTTTTGGTGCGTGCAGATATACTGGAATAAACGGATGTGGATGCTTTTAATTACCTCATATAATTGATCTGATATTATACCAAATCCATGAGCATACGGCACTATAGAGCTAACGTCAATGCTTTCGCCGGTCCCCGGGTTGCCTACCAGATAGCCCTGAGAGCGAGGAAACTAACGTAATTATGACATGCGATATATCGAAGTATATGCAAACTCTTAGCATAGATATATACTGCATGGAGTCTTTTGGCAAAACAAATTATGATGGTTACCTTGAGATTAAGGATGGGGCTCCTTCCAGCTTCGATACCTGCACAACACAAATCATGGATATAGAGTTGAACTAGGTAAACATAATTAAAAATCAAGGTTGAAATTTAATCAATTATACTTTTGGCAATCTAAAACAGTGAGCTAAGATTTTACGAGTTTTCGCTACATGAGCTAGTACTTTTATACCTGTCATGTCGGACTTTTCGCAATCTCATACTGCACGAGTATATGCATAGCGTGCGTAAGCCGGGGGTTTCAACCTTGTTTTCGAAAAGAAGAAAATGTACATAGCTAGCGTGCCTACCTTTTGAGATCTTTTGAGCGATAAATGGTACAAGTTGTCCAGCACGAGAGTCTCCCCCGATGTAGAGAGGATTTGCGAGGAATTTGGGATGGTCAGTGAAAAACTACACATTGTCACATGGATTAAACCAATTAGTACCCAATCCCTCAACAACAACAAAAAGAACTAAATCGAATTAGACTAATTAGTGGATCAGATCAGCCACTGTACCTTGATGAGGAGTTCATGGAGCTGCAACGAGGTAGATACTTCCCCAACATGGTAGCCTTGGGGTCGTCTTGAAAAGGAAAATCCTGCCCCAACCGGTGTATCGACGAAAAGGACATTTGCCACCTACATGAAGATGGACACTGTCAAGACAGGACAGGAATGAACCGGCCTCGCATAAGTAAGCAAGTAGTGTGCAGAAACAGGATCGACCTTGGTCCATGAGTAGGGGTTGATTTGCAGGCGCGGTATGGTGCCGTTGTAAGGCTCTGGGACGAACTGGAATGGACCTGCAGTTGCGGTGCAAACGCATGGGCTAATGTAACATTACGATGCCAGAGAGCAATGGCGTTGGCGAGTCAACTCCCGAGAATGCAAACGAGATGTACCGATCTCCAAGGCGAGGCCACTGAGCACGGAGCAGTGGTCGCCGCCGGTGAGCCAGAGGAGGAAAGGGGCGCCCTCCGCGCCGGCCTCGGACTCCACGAAGTAGTAGAACAGCTCGCTGCCGTTCTCCTCGTCCACCTCCACGTACCTGAAGTCGAGAAGCCAGTGGAGTCGATCAAGGCGATCCGCCTTGGTGCGTGGACAAATTAGCTGAAGAAGAGAGCGAGAAATGGGTACCCGGTCTCGAGGTGGAAGGGGAGGCGGCCCTGGAAGCCGGGGAGGCTGGTCACCACCTTGGAACTGGAACTGGAGGCTGCTCCGGCGACGGCGAGCTTCCGCGGCGGGGTCAGCGCGACCGAGAGGAAGAGGCAGAGCAGCAGGAGCAGCCGCCCGTTCATTGTCGGAGATGGTAGTGGCCAGTGGGCAACCGCTTCCGTTTGCTCTGTTTTGTAGCTCTCTGCAAGAGGCTGAGACAACAAGGCACCGCCTTGTGCAGATGCCAGCAGAAGGACAACCTCGCCTGATGATCTGCATGAGATTTTTTCAAATGAAGTCTTCTACTAGTATTGTGTAGAGTATAATACTAGTGCGCATGATCTGCACTCTTATCTCTTCCTTGACAGCCATATTAGATCGCTAATCAATGTACCATGCGTCAGGCGTGGCTAGTTGTCTCGAGAAGAAAAATGGATTTGATCAATCTTAAGATGAGTCATCACGCGACCCGCCAAAAAAAAGAGTCAAATCGCGCACAGCGTGTGCAATACTGTAAGTGGTCACACAGCACACAGAACACGTTCTTATCCACGACGAGGCAAAAATAAATAATGATGTACTCCCTCCCATCCGATTTACTCGTCGTGGTTTAGTTCAATGAACTAAAACCACGACGAGTAAATCAGAACGGAGGAAGTATGACCGAACAATTCTAACTTTGATCATTCATTTTGCACATTATTAGTTCAAAATTACAATCAAAAGAGGCCACCTCTAATACATATCTGATGGGCTAATTCCGTGAAAAGCAACCTGCATGCTATTAGATTAAGATATCGTTGGCTAATGCTTGGACCTGAAATTCTTAAACACACCTTGTATTTGAACGATGGAGGATATCTTTGCCAAACATGCTTAGTTATCCAACGGAGTGTCGTGCACATTTCCAGACCTACTTTAGTCTACTTTGGCTTAATTTACAGTTTTACACCCCAAACTTCCATACCACCAAGGGCCCTCCTTGAAGAAAAAAACATAGGAGTAGAAGAAGAAACGCCATACTTGGTGTTCAGAAACATACTGCAAGTCACGAATTTTGAACTCCCAAGTTTAAACACATAAAATGTACTCCCTCCGTCCCAAATTACTGACAAGTAACTGGGGACAAATCTAAGACCACTAATTCGGGACGGAGGTATTAATAGGGAAAAAAATTACTTCAGGCCTCCAGGACATATGGAGAGGCAAAATCATGTACAGCAACAGTGACAAAAGATTTGGCCATTTCTCATGTAGTAGAACTGAAGAGATCAGATCAATTAGAGGAAAGCTAGGAATGTGTTGGCCATTTTTCCTCGACAACAGCAAAAGCAAATCAAGAAACCAAAAAACATTTACTCTAGTATGTTCCTCAGCAGAACCAGAACCAACACATGCGCACAAGCATCAATTTCCCCTTTTCCTCGGCACCGTATATATATCATCTACATGTCCAAGAGGACAATTATGGGTTCCAATGGTTCCAGTTCGTGTTACAGAGGTTCAACAATTGTAGTTCCCAAGCTCGGCGGTTTTACTTGTACAGCTGAAATGGCCATCAGAATTGCCAACATGAACTGGGATTAGCTGATCAAATCGAACGACACTACAAGTCACCATATATGTATCTGTCGTGCCCACCTCAGTAAAGCTTGGTGAACTCGGCCGTCTGGTTAGGCTCCCCAAGCCTGAAGGCGTCCCTCTCGATCAGGACCTGCAAGGAGCTCATTATCTTGACCAAGGACGCCCAGACCACCGGCGCGCAGAAAAACGCATACGCGAACACCGCCAACGCCCTGACAACGCCGTTCATATACCATGGGCATGCCATCACAAAGAGCGTGCCAATGATCCCGAACCATGTCGTGAGGACAGCAAGGGGGTGGAGGAGGAAGAAGTTGATGACGATCAAAGAGAGGGAGAAAGAACCGAGCAGGTATAGTGGCCAGCCTAGCAGCGGATGGACGGTCCGTGGGACGAGGAAGAAGGGAATGGTGTAGGCTGCAAGTATGGACCATGCCGCCACTACTCTGAGCGTGGTGAGTAGGAACATGGTGCTTTTCTCCATTCTTCTGTTGTAGCACAGCTTCGACAAACTGGGCCGTGCAAGCCGGTTCACCGCGATGACTCCAATGTACAGTAGAGCCTGGAATAGTGCCATCGGTATCTCTGATGAATACCTGTTTTGCACCAAGTACAAACATTGTCAGAAAATGTAACTGATGATGCATTTCCGAACTATTCTACATAGCAATTAATGATGCTCCTTTACCCATATGAATTTTTAAGGGCATCACAAGTTCATAACCCCTACTTTATGGAATTCTATGCTAAAAGGTAAAAAAGAAAAGCATCATAGCGCGCTGTCTTGTGCATTTTTATTCTAAATTAGACAGATGGCGATTCCCAAAAGGCATGTGACCAATCACATCAGTACACAGTGAGTGCTACTTATCATCTGACAAAACAGCCTCTTCTTATCTGGTACTCCCTCTGTAAAGAAATATAAGAGTGTTTAGATCGCTACTTTATACTTTAGTGATCTAAACGCTCTTATATTTCTTTACGGAGGGAGTACTAACTTTGTACTAAATCAGCGACGCTTATTTTGGGACAGACGGAGTACTACATTCATGCGAGGTACTATTAGTATCGTTGAGAATGTAATAGAGATATGGATGACAAAGTTTCTAGAGAAATCACCCACCCTAGGTTTTCACGACGTTGTTCATGCCAAGAAAGCCCCAGAGGTAAAACTGGCCAAGACCACCAGTACCATGGCTTCATCCATGGAGCACTTGGAAATGTAACCACACTATTTGGTCCACACGGAATACTCCAGCGGAGCTTCAAATCTGAAAGAAGTGTAGTTCATCAGTCTTAGCCAAGAAAATGAGTAGGCCTATGGAATAATGGTAATATCGGTAGTCATACTTACAATAATAAGATGCATCCATCTGATAGCCTAGAGGAAGGCGATAATTTCCATCAAGTTTGGTACCATTAGCTGGTGGGTGGAACATTGGTTGATCAAGCAAGTCTGGGAAATAGCTAGCAAGGAAGCCCTGATCTGCGCCATCTGGGTTTTCACGCCCAACAGCTAGCTCATGCAGCATGTTCTTAAAAACTTCTGTAGAGGGCTAGAAACAATAGAAAGAAATCAACAAGAACAGTCATGCTTTTGTAAAAAAAAAATTAACAGAAAGAAAATGGTTGATTAATAACTCTGAGAATGCCAACAATAATTATGTGGGTGCACAACGAAGGGGTTTCAATGTTTCAGAACTATGACCAGTCCTTTTACAGCACAAAAATGGGCTCAAATTTTCTACATAAGTTAGTCCGCACAAGGCACAATACATTTTTTAAAAACTTATGTATCACGCGTCTTAGACAAATACATTTCTGTTTCAAAAAATATATTTAGATAAACAAACAAACTGTAGTAAACAAGTTGACAACAAAACCACAAAGATCTATTTTTAACCCGACACAATAAATAAAGTAGTACGAAGTATCAAATGACAGCTAGATCACTCGTAAATGAAGTACTGAACAGCAAACAAAGCATCCAAAAATGATCAAAAAGTTTCATTCATACCCATTGCAAATAACAAGCAATAACACAAGGGACTTTTTACGGTACATTATACTACTCAACATAACAGGTAGTATTAAGTTAATCCAATGGTCAGTATGAGGCGGTCAGATTTTGGCTTAAGGACATATTGGTAATTATGTTTCCTCTAATTAATTATTAGACAAATCGCAGCCGATAGACGCCGCTGCAGCCCTCCGTCCCCAATGACGGCCAGGTCCGGCCCCATGTTCTCGGCCATCCCGAAGCTGCCTGCAGGCTGGCGCTCTCAGGAGCTCTGCCATCCCGACACCGCCTGCACTCCTCCCAGCGCACCGTCAACTCAAGTACTCAACGCTGCCAAAAATTGCAGCCTACCCTGCCTACATGCCGCCGACGGCGGCAGGAACTAGCAATTGTAGCATGTAGCAACGTAATTAGCTAGCGGGTGGAGAGTTCAACGGAGTGGAGTACTTGCCATGATATGGCCTCGCATTCTAGTGTCTGCAAGTTCATTCATGGGACCGACTGGACAAAGTCGGGGTCATGCGGCCGGAGCGACGGCGTCGTCTCCATGTCAGCGACCCGCTCCTGATTCCAGAGGCTCGATGGGAACACCATAGACCCGGTAATCTAGCCACGGACGATGGCAGGCAAGGCCAGGATGGGGGCATGCAGCCGGGGTGACGCCCTCGCCTTCGTCGTCTCCGTCGGCGACCCGCTCCAAATTCTGTAGGCTCGAGGGCAACACGAAAGGCATGGCATCTCGCCGCCGCCGATAGCTAGCTAGGCCAGTACGGGGGCGCTGGCACGTGGCGGGCTGGACGGGGCGACAAGCGATGGTGCCGGCTGGCAATGGCGGCGGCAAATGAACAACTGCGGGATGGAGAATTACTACGTGATATTTCAGGTCCGCCCTCCACTTGTTTTTGAGGGGAAGGTGCCTGCGAGATGGATAAATGTGAACTACCCAAAACGCCCTTGTTTAGTTAATATACTACCGAAAATCTAGTGTAGTATTGTATCATCTGGACCGTCGAACTACAGAAATAAACGGTCTATATTGAGCTGATCTGCTGATGTACCGTAAATGGTCTTAGATATGCAAAAGGATAATAATGTTTACAGAAAAAAGGAGATGTGTGCTGATTAAGTAATCCTACCTTCAGTACAAAGAGGCCTGTGTGGAAGATGCAAGGGTTGATGAAGACCGCACAGAAGTGGCCACACTGAAATAATTCATCAGTGTTCTGGAGAAACATGTTGTCAGAGTCTAGCATAACAACTCGATCATAGGATACTAAGCTCCAAGCATACAGCTTATTTAAGGTCAACTTGAATCGTGAGTTGAAGTTATCTTGTTTTTCGTAAGGATTCTTCAAATTATCTACAGAGACCACCTTCACACCATCATCTTTCCTACAGAAACAGTTGGAGATGCATAAATAAATAACAGAATAAAGACTCTGCATGCCAAAAAAAAGGCACATTCTAGGTTACGCGTTAGCAGTAAAGAATGTATGTTGCATGCTTTGCTTCATAATACATGTGAACTCTAGCAGCAGCACGAGGCATGAGCCGCATGACAAGAATGTATTACATTAAAAGATAAAATGAAAAACATAATGCTTCACACACTGCTAATTAACCATTGTCACACAACAAAGTGGCGATTTTTTTTTTATTTGGCCATGCAGTACAAGATACATGGATTAAGCAAAATTATACAAACTCCATAGTTCCTCTCTTCTTGGAACTAGGGAGTGACCCCGCCCGGCTTCATTTTTTGTTGCAACCTGAACGCTTTAGTTTTCCTTTATACTGCCACTATTTTTCATTCCTGATTGGTCGTAGTTCTCATATAAAAAAATACGGTTAAATACACAGCTCGATAATAACTATCTCCTCTGATCCAAAACGCAAGTCTTTTAGGACATTGGCGGTCTTTAAGGTGGTACTTCAACCGCCGATTCCCATGCGAACATGTCGCCTCACATAATAATAATTACAGAAGTATATTTCATGATAAATCTAGTGATACAGTTTGATGTTTTGAATGCATTAATTATTTTGTTATAGATAGTCGTACTTAAAAATGTTTGACTGGTAAAATGCTATAAGGACCTACATTTTAGATCAGATGTAGTAAGCTTCAAACCCGAACAACTACCAGTACCAACTTCAAGTAGTGTTTTCCAGATCAGATTCAATCTGTTGTCCACATATTAAAGCCCACTTCTTAAAATGCCCAAACTCGACAACACTTGACAGGCTGACATTCTCTGGAACAGGGGAGAAAGTTTTGGCTACCAACATACAGAGAAATCTCACCAATTCCACAAAACAAAGATAGAATTTTCTGAAATCATAATCTCATAGGCCCGCCCAACTAACAAGTCATAACAGAGATAAATATCCCTAATCTGACGTCCAGATGTGGTGACTTAAACAGCACGGACATATATGCCCAACCGAAAATACTTTTTACAGCTATATGCAGTCACAGTCTGTTAATCAACTAACAAGTAGAAGTTGTAGAACGTTGACTGGTCAAATTTTGCGACTTTCAGCAAATATCTAACAAACACCAAGTCAGTGGTCTAACACGAACTGTTCTACAGTGAGAAATACTGGTTAACAATAAGGTAGGTAAAATGTGTGCAAAATTGGTGGGGGGAAATTCGCAGCTCAGGTCTCGCAATTTATCAACAAATATTTCAAAACGCAGATGAGGTACTATTCTTAACAAAATCCAATGACTTTGTGCCATTAGAGACGGCCATTTCCAGGAAGCATATGAGAGCAACTGACTCAAAGACAGTAACAATTAGAGAAGACCATTTCCAAGAAGCAAGCATGTAACATATATATCGTCTGTGCGTCCGGAAGTAGTGGAAGAAACAGTAACCAGCAGGACAATGCGAAAAGTGCACTAAATGATCCGCGCGCCAAAACTGTTCACAGAAATGCAAGATGAAACTGTAAGAACTTTACATATTTCAGAAACAGAGTACCGCCACCTTTAAGACTAGATACCCAATATGTTCAAAGAGTTGTACAGAAAGAAAATCAAATTTGAACCAAAGAAGAAGAAAACAGACGAATATATGTGCCCATACACATCAAATCGATCAAATAATCACTGATCTTTTTTGCGAAATAATCGAATAATCATCAATCGGCGTTGGGTAGAAACGAAGGCGTTCCACTGACCAACCAAAGTTCAGACGAAACAGCAGACGAAGGGGTTCAGATCAAATATGGCATGGAACTACCCAAGTTGCTACTAACAGAACATAGATGTAGCTATAAATATGCAGCAAGCAACGAACCAAGCACGAAGTCAACCAGTGAAGCGAATAGGGGGTTTTCAAGAAAGAGAAACACTCAAGCAACCGAGCTCGGCATCGAATATCTACTCAATAGTCAACAGGGGGTGAAATTTTTGGCACCACCCAACGATCCAAGGCAGAAAGACGACAGGGGGGGAGTGAGGGCGGGCTTACAGCGCCTGGACCCAGCGCGGGGGGACGTCGAGCGAGGCGATCACGACGCGGTCGGCGTCGGCGCCGAAGCCGCGCAGCGAGCGCATCATGACGCGCGTGGCCACGTAGAACTCGTAGTCGCGGGGCGTGCCCATGTACATCATCGCCGCGTACGCGTGCCGGCGCGGCCCGGGCGCCCCGGCGGCCGCCTTGCTGTCCTCCTCCGCGGCCAGCGCACCCGACGCCGCCCACGCCAGGACGAGGAGCCACCACAGCCCCGCGAGCCGCCCCATGCCGCCCGGGAACCTCCTGCGGGCCAGATCTAGCTGCGAGCCGGTGTCGCCGCGGCGGGGCCGGGGGCCCGTAGCATCACCAGGCGGCGGCGAGCGGGCGGAGGGGAGCGCCGCGGGAATGGGCGGGGGAGGGGTCGGTCCGTCGCTGGCCGCCGGTGAGCTGCCTCGGGAGCTGGAGCTGGAGCGGCGCGTTGTTGTTTCTTTTTTTCTCCTCTCCGTGATTGCAGGCAGGTCGGCTTCCCTTGAACGGGAGTGGGAAAGGTGGAGCAGGTCAGCTGCTGGGAGTAGCAGAGGAGACGGCGAGAATGCGAGAATGGAGCAGCTCAAGTAGGAGTACAACTCCGTGCCCCCGTAGAATAGGGGGGGTTTTGATTTTTAGCCACCGCTTATTTTCACTTTGATAATTTGTCACTCTTTACGCTGTAATTGATCTGTTGCCACTCAATACTTTGCACTTTGATTTTTTAACCTCTGTCAAGTGGGTCCCATGTAAAATGACTAGAGTACCCCCGCCCTACAGATTGATTATCCCCACCCTCTCGCCCGCAACGACGGCAGAGACGGCGGCAGCGCTCGCCATCCCTGGCCAAGCCCCATTCTGCCTCCTCCCTCCCTCGATCCGCGCCATGGCCGCCGCCCAGAACAGTGAGTCATGACCAAGCAGGCACTGGGCGGGCACCGAAGGGAGCGCACGCTGGCCCGGCATGGTGTTTCAGCGACCGGAGCGCGCCGTCAGCCGCGCTGGCGCGTGCGGAGTGGATCCGACAGCCGTTGTCACGTGCACATCCACTTCCTCGTCGCTGACAAGGCGACGATAGAAAGAGCTGCTACTGCCGCCGCACTCGATCACGTTGCTGCTCCTCTGCTTCTTCTCCATGAACTGTGGTGTCGCGCCCCTGTCCACTCCGTCGAACACAAGCAGCAGCAGCAGCACGCGGCAGCTCCATGGATGTACACGCTACACATACACAAGCTAGCCAAGGTAAGCTATTGATTGATTCTTTGGAGGAGAAGCACGTACAAGCTACACGTACGCAACTGCCAAAGCTGCTTAATTGATTCTCGCGAGTAATGCAACACTCAGGCAACGCACGCGGAAACAGATCGATTCCGCTGAGACACGTACGCATGTGAAAAGAGGTCGCTTCAAGCTACAACTTCACTATGGAGAGGCAGCGGCGACGACCGTGAGCAGCCGACGGCGGGGAGCAGCAGCACGGGGTGGGGAGCAGCACGACCCACGTCACCGACCGCATCTGGTATTCCGGCGGCGCGGCTGCTGAAGACTGGAGGAGAGCGGAGCGAGGAGGCCGCCATCAGCAGAGGGCGGCGGCGGCGGCGGTGTACTGGTTCATCGCCTCTTTGCGAATCGGCTGGCACCGGTGAAACTAGCACAAAGGCTATTTTGATCCACTGATTTATGTACACAT
The DNA here is from genome assembly GCA_011799875.1 of Thinopyrum elongatum. Lineage (NCBI taxonomy): Eukaryota > Viridiplantae > Streptophyta > Magnoliopsida > Poales > Poaceae > Thinopyrum > Thinopyrum elongatum. The sequence goes on along the minus strand of CM022298.1, from coordinate 566,863,727 downwards.
TATGTCAATCGTTTAGAAGTATTGTTTTTGTGTGGAAAAGTGGCAAAAAATCAAAGATCAAAATAAAAGGTGGCAACAAGTCAATGACAATGTAAGGGGTGGCAAATTATCCAAGTGCAAAATAAGTGATGGCAAAAAATCAAATACCCGGTAGACTAGTATAGTACGCGGTCGCGTGGAAGACTAATCATGGTACTACTAGCCGGTTGCTTCAGCGTGGGTTAGCGCTGGCCAGGTCAGTCACGTTAGTCAAAGCAGGGTCCGCCGGTTTAAACCAGAGGTGAAGTTGACCAGCATCTGTTTTTTTCTTCAAAATGACACAACTCCTGCATGTATTTTATTTTTATTTTTTTGCGAGGAACTCCTGTATGTATTCACTAAGAAGAAAATAGTTGATTGGTTAATTAGGGAAAACCGAGCGAAAATCAAGTACCCAGTTAATTATAGAAAACCGGGCGAAAACCTGCACAACCGCTGAGCGGACCCATAAGGCTAGTCATAGTGGGGAGTAACTTAGACTAGTCATGCATAGAGGTAGTGTCCTACTAGGTGGTTGTATTTATTAGCTTGTAGGCTCATTTTGTGTTGGGAAGTGTTATGTGATGATAGCATATTTATGTTATTATAACACCTCTCTCCTCATTAAACTTATCTTGGGGTGCGTTATGTTACTACCTAAGTTACTCCCACTATGAACCAGCCTAAGATACTACCCCGCACACGCCACCCCAAAGAGGGCCTAACCGAGACAGCACACAAGCGTCATCGTCATCCCTTCTGCCGTAGAGGTGTCAGCGCCGTCCCTAAATTTTGAGCAAACGACTCCGACTTCACCAAATGCGATCGTCGAGCAACCCACACTGTAGAGGTCGTGTGGAGCGATAAGAAGATTCACGCCAAAATCTCAGTCACCTGCGACCAGACAGCACAGCTCAGACTCTGACGAAGAACTAGACACAGATGACCTTGCAGAAGATCACCGAACGAACCACCTGCTGCACGCCATCGTACACTGCCTGGCTAACACCAAAGTCCTAGCTTTTTTTTCTTTGCAAAAAGGTCTGGATTTACTATAAAAGTTCACAAAAAATGTAAAGCTTTTAAATCTAATAAAAATTACATCGACATTTCTGAACCATCGAACGGCCATTATCACCGTCAGAATGAGCCGTCGACGTGCCGCTATCGCCTCTTCCCTATCGAAATCGGTCTTACCTTGTCGATGAAGCCAAAAAATCTTTGTGCACATGCCCCTAAGAACAAGCGTCATGAAGCTGCACGCGTTGCCATTTTACCCTTAGATCGATCTAAAGCGCCTCACACCACATATCGTCATTGCAAACACAAGGCGAGAAACCTTAACCTCGCCGTCCAAAGAAGATGACAGGAATCTACCACGAAGCTTCGTCGATTCCACCCTGATAGCCAAACTCGAGGAGGATCGAATCCCAGAAGACAAGCTCAAAGAATAGACACGGTCAACATTATCCCTTCAAGGAAAAAAAGCTAATATAAACTACTAGCCGGAGCCACGTCACCATGATTCCCCGCTTCATCAACGACTGCTGGAGCGTCGGGCAAAAGGGAAGGAGAATCCACGAGTTAACTGACGAAGTACGAAGGAATCTTACCGTCGTCGCCGCCTCTTCCGTGAGAGCGGAGGAAAGGAAAACGAACTATATGTCAATTTTTTTGACGGTGCTACGATGGGCTTACACCGGCCTGGACCATTATATTAAAAAGACCAATGTAGTCCCTCTATAAACTAATATAAGGTCGTCTAGATCACTTAATGATCTAGACGACCTTATATTAGTTTATAGAGGGAGTACATTTTTTTAGCGAAGGGGTATTGGAGGTAAAGGGGAAATGAGTATCGAAGAAACTTAGCTGCCCGACTGTACTCTAAAAAAGAAAAAGGCGTTGATTGCAAGCTGGTGAGGCTCACACCGCATACCGATGAGACTCTCGACGAGTCTTGCTTGGAGGCCGGAACTCGGGAGAGATAATTGCACGTATCATCCTGGAAGTTGTCGCGCGAGGTCCAACTCGGTCCTCGAAGTTGAGAAGTGATCCAATACGGTCCTGATACATGGAAATACGTCCTCAGTACGGTTTTGAATCTTGGACAGCCAGTCCTGGCTGTACAAATTGCCTACGTCTAGCGTATCAGCATGTATGCCACATCAGCGCGGGGGCCGTCCATCAGCACGGGGCCCAGTAGTCAGCGCGGAGCCCACCCGTCAGTGCGCGGAGCGATGGTAATTTTGCGTTTCCCCCCACCCCTCTGTCTCCCCCTTCTCTTTGTCTCTTCTCGATCGTTCCTCTTCTCCTTTCCTCCCTGACTGGAAACAGAGGAGAGAGCAGAGTACTGTCAGAGGGTGCGGCGGCGGATGATCGGTGACCCGGCGGCCGTCCGATGGTAGTTCCTGCGGTGGAGGAAGCGACTGCGATGGCACCGCAACCCGTAGGACGGAGTTCTGCGGCGATGGAGGGCCCTCGATGGCGACCCGGCGGCGATGCGGCTCCAACCTATGGTATGATTCGCCGCCGAGCAACTTAGGCACGGTTTTGGGCCAAAATGTGGTTCTTTGTTTCGATTAGGTCGTCTGCACATATTTTGTCCTTTGTGTTACTCCATTTGCTGCAATTAGGGGGGAATTCTGCTAGGGTTTTGGTACTGTAGGTTCAAAGCTTGAATTTTTACTGTTTTTTTTTGTAGCGAAGAACAGTGGGATGTTCACTGTTGAGGTGATCCATGGAGGATTTTTTCTTTGGCAGTGGGCAGAATAGGTGCTATTTGGATGGCCAGAAGGTTTGCTATGATTACTGTCATGTGGAGAGGGCATATTACAAATTGTTTGAAGAATTAGTTGAGCACTTGGGTTATGAAAAGGAAGGCAGAATTGATATGTATTGGTTGCCCCCTGGTTGTCAGCTTAATGAAGGTGGTGCTAGGCTTTTGTCCAATGATGCTGACATAGATGCTATGTATCTAATGATCAATCGAGGGCACCATTTTCAAATGATATACCTCGATCATTTAGACAGTCTTATTTCAGGAGGAGGAGTTGAATGGGATGATGTTGTGGCTAATCCAGTAGCACAAATTCCTATTGTTTTCAGTCCAAAGAAGAGGCCAAGCAGTGCAAATGGTAGCAGAGATGTAAATGAAAGTAATACATCTTGTAGTATTGTGGATGAAAGTCAAGTGATTGAGAGTCATGACCAGTTCTTTGTAAGACTGAGACCAAGAGGATAGAAAGTAGAAGAGGAGGAAGAATCATATGCAGGTTCATATTCCTCTGACAGTGATTATATTCCTGAAATTATTGACGGTGATTATGACTTAGAGGATGGGGATGAGGATTTGTTGCAGGAGCAGCTACACCCATTGCAAGACAAGAAAGGGAAGAAGGTGGTGGAGGACTGCAACTCTGAAGATGGGGAATTGGATGCTCCAGATTCAGATGAAGATGAAATGAAATTCAATTTCAAATCATTTACAGCTGCAGATATGCATGAGCCCAAGTTCCATGCAGGCCAATTGTTCTCTTCAGTGGAGCTCTTGAGGAAAGCAGTTAGAGACTATAGTTGCAAAGAGAGAGTGAACATCACATTCCCAAAGAATGACAAAATAAGGCTTGGTGCAAAGTGTGAGAAAGGATCCCCTTGATATCTTTATGCATCTTCGGATAATAGAACAAATTCAATAATGGTCAAGACATTCAATGGTGAGCATACTTGTGAGAAGAAGTGGCAAGTGTGACGCCCCCGGCTCAATCGTGCACTAATCATACACGCAAATGCACACGATCAAGCCTAAGGACTCACGGGAAGATATCACAACACAACTCTAAAGCATAAATAAGGTCATACAAGCTATATATTACAAGCCAGGGGCCTCGAGGGCTCGAATACATAAGCTCGCATACAAGCGTCAGCGGAAGCATCAGATATCTGAGTACAGATATAAAAGAAAACACAAATAGGCCCTTAGAAGGTGGGGCAAAAGAAAACACTATGATCGAAAGGCGCAGGCCTCCTGCCTGGGACCCTCCGAACCTACTCCTGGTCGTCAGCCAACTCGTAGTAGTATCCTTCCTCGGGGAAGTAGTAGCGGTCGTCGGCGGGAGCAGCTGTATCCGGGGCTCCGTCATCTGATTGCATCAAAAGGATATGGGGGAAAAAGAAAGCAAAGCAACCATGAGTACTCATCTGAAGTACTCAGCAAGCAAGGATCTACACTACATATGCAACATTATCAAGGGGAGGCCGTATATGTGGACTGGGTTGCAGAAATGCCAGAATAGAGGGGAAAGCCTAGTCCTATCGAAGACTAGCATCTTCAACGGTCTTGCAGCATTAGAAGAGTGTAGAGTAGTACAGTATAGGGTAGTAGTATCAATAAGTCTCAACCTCACCCAGAGATCCTTTCTCGACTCCCTGCGAGAAAGCAATCCCAGAGCCATATAGTCATCATCATCGTCCTGAGATCCCTTCTCGACTCCCTGCGAGAAAGCAATCCCAGAGCCACATATCCAGGTCTCATCTCAAGTTCTAGTTGTATCGATCAGGATACAACTCTGAGTGTCCTTTACCGTAGGACCGGCTATCGATAGATGTTTTCTTCCCTGCAGGGGTGCACCAACTTACCCACCACGCTTGATTAACTCCGGCCGGACACACTTTTCCGGGTCATGCCCGGCCTCGGCCAAACGATACACCGCAGCCCTACCTACAGCTCAGCAAAGAGGTCCCCGCCGGTCTACATCCTAAGCGCTCAGGGGTCTTGTGCCATCGCCCTGTGCACTCCGGGTCGTTGCAAGCAGGGTGAAGCTAGGCACCAGGAGGGCGCCAGTCCGTCCCGGCCGCAAGGCTGAACTGGACGTCTGACAGAGCTTTCGGCTGATGCCACGATGCAGAGTGCCCATAACTATTCCCACGTGATGGTTAGTGCTATCAGGCCAGAGGCCTGCTCGGATCAAATATCCAAATCGTTAGTGGACTAGGGGCTTGCGGTAATGAGCAGAGACTCACGATCGATCTGACCCCGTCGCCCCGTCTCGAGGACTTGCTGCAAGGGCTAAGAATGCCCGGCCGCGCCTCGTATTCATCACTCGGGCACCATCTAGGTCAACCCGTCTCCACAACACTCGCCACTTAGGCTCACGCGGGTACCCCTCAGGGTCGACCCGCCTTTCCAAGTAACAGTGTAAAGTCCAAGTATCCGTGTGTCCATAACATCAGGGGAATCTGAGGTATCACCCTCGTTGGATTCCTACTTGATGTATCCGTCAAGGTGAACTCGGAGGAATCACCCTCGATGGGTTCACACTTGATGTGTTGCACGACAGCGTCGTTATCGGAAGCGGTGAAGGAGGAATCACCCTCGGTAACCACAACCGATGAACTAACCTACCAGATTAACATCAGAAGTGCTGACGAGGTATCACCCTCGGCACTCGATAGTAACCCAGTAGCGGCGTACAACTAAGGGGGTGATGTGCGGTGTCGGGGCCTGGTCTTCAATCCCGTTAACCGTGTCTTTTGATAATCCAGCGGGGCATTCGGGACAAGTGGGGTCACTGATAGGTCTCTACCCAGCCTATACTAGATAGTTTAGGATAAGCAGGTAAGGTATCATTAGCAGGTTACAATAAACAGGCTATGCATCAGAATAGGTAAAGCCGTAGCAGCAGCATTTCTAATGCAAGCATGAGAGGGAAAGAATAGGCAATATCGGTATGCTCAAGGGGGGGTGCTTGCCTGGTTGCTCGGCGGCAAAGGCAAGGTCGTCAACGGTGTCGTCGGGCTCCTGAGCTGCGTCGGTCTCGGGAACTGCGTCAGTACCGAGATCTACCGAGAGAGAAGAGGGGGAAGAAATAGATAAATACACAGCAAACATATGCAACACAGAGCAGGCTATGCTAACGTGCAGTGCAGGGTGGCCTAAAGACATGTCTAAACCATATTAGTTACTTTAGGATTTAAGTTGGAATTATTAACCGGTGTATATGCACTATTCATCTACCGGAAATAGGCTAAAAGTTGCGGGTTCACCTCCGTAGAGGGTCCCGACACGGAAACAGGTAGCACGGTTGGATTCCTCTCGTCGTTCTGAGCAACTTTTATATATAAAACTTTTTCATCGGAGTTACGGCTTATTTTATATGATTTTTCAAAGTTTTATTGATTTTCTGGAATTTATTTAATTGACAACTCAACGTTATCCAAAACAGTGCACTATGACGTCAGCAAAATGTCATGATGACGTCAGCAGGTCAACTGACCGGCTGGCCAGGTCAAACCTGACCAGTGGGCCCCACTGGTCAGTGAGACAGTGGCTTAAATGGGATTTATTTAACTATTTACAGATTAATTAGATGTGGGCCCCAATAGTCAGTGACAGATTAGTGTTTTTAATAACTAATTAATTAACTAACATTTTATTATTATTATTTTAAACGTTTTAGCGGTGGGGCCCTCGTGTCAATGACACGGGTTGCCCAGTCAGCAGCGCTGACTGGTCAACGGACCCTGCTGGGGCCCAGTGGCAGTGGCGCTGGGGGCGGGCCCCAGCTGGCCACGTCGGCGCCGGCCGCCGGAGACGCGCCGGCGAGCGCCGGACGCGGCAAAGAACTCCGGCGAGCTCGGGTTCAAGCTACGGTGGTCCAAACCAGGCGTAGCTACCTGCGTTAGAGAGCTAGCGAGGTCGCGCGTCACGTGGGGCGAGTGGTTGGACTCGGGGGTGCTCGAAACGACGCCGGCGATGACGGTTGGCGGCGGTGCTTTTCGGGCTTCATCGAAAAAGGCACGGGTGTGCGCGAGGGGGTCAAATGGGGGCTGGGTGCGTCGCGTAACGCGCTCTGGAGCGCGCCAGTGGCTCGCGCGAGGGCTCGGGAGCACGTACGGCTCGCGGGCGGCGACAATGGCGGCGGTCGGAGTCTGGCAGCAGCATCAGCTAGCTAGAGGGTCACGGGGAGTGCAGAGAGGAAGAGGAGCTGATGGCGGTGCTCATAGCGTTGACGGGAAGCGCTCGGGGAAGCCGGTGGTGGTCGGAGATGACCAAATCGACGGCGGCAGTGGCGGACGGCGCCGGGGAAGAAGTGGTTGAGGCGCTCGCTGTGGGGGCTCCCAGCTCCCCTGGTCTGCACCGGACGGCGTAGCGGACGACGGCGATCCGTTCTGGCACGGCGGCAAGGCGACGCGGTGGCGGTGGCCGCGGAATCGAGCGGCGCGGCGACGGCGGCTTTCGGGTGAGTGGGGAAAAAGAGAGAGGAGAGGCGCGGGTGAGCGTCTGAGGGGGCTAGGGTTCGCGGGGACGGGCGAGGGGGCTCTTATCCCCTCCACGACGAGCGCGGGTGTCAAGCAGGGGGAGGGGGGCCTGGCGCGGGCATGCGCGCACGGCGACAGCAGCTCGGGGAGGAGCAGTGCGAGGTGGGGGACGGCGTTGGGTGGGCTGGGCCGGCTGGCTGACTAAGGCCCAGCCCTTGCGGGCCTTTTCTTTTTATTTTATTTTCTTCTCTGTTTTTCTTTTATTTCTACTGCTTTGCAAAATGTGTGGGCTCATATATAGCTCTATAAAATATGTGAACTAGCCACATAAATATAGTGCAATATTTGTCTCTGCTAGAAATTGGTTTGGAGGCAAATAAATTTTATTTGGATTTTAATTAAATGAAAATGGATTAAATATCCCTGTTTTGTTGCTGTTTGAGGCACATAATTAATTTAGTAAACGTTGATTATAATTTTAGAATTGTCTCTGGAATATTTGTTATTTAATGACCATTTTAGTTTCTTTCAGTTAGAATTTTCCATTTGAATTTTGAATAATGAAAAGAGATATGATCCAATGATGTTTAAGCACTGTTGATCATGATGACATGGCATTATCAAAAGGGAATTACTGTAGCTAACCACTGGGGGTGTTACAAATCTCCTCCACTAATAAGAATTCTCGTCCCGAGAATTAAGAGTAAGACTGAAAGAAAGCGGGGTATTCTTGGAAGTTCTTCCGAAGAAACGTCCGGAAAATCTCGAACGACTGGAATGTTTTCGATCCCCTCAAGCGGAGAGGCGTTTAACGCATCCAAGGTGTATATTTTAGCCTCAGCATTTTGAGTTGTCCGGGCATGGTAATTCACTAGCCCAGCTGACTAACGGAGTATTCATTTACTCATAATGAAGGTCATGCATGAATGCAAATTTTTCCAGAGATGAATGAATGTGATGCTGCTGAATTAAATAAAATAAAAGCAGGTACTGATTTAATGGGAAGGGTACCCATTCCGGTGGCAGGTTGATCCTGGACTTGTTTAATATCAATGTTGTAAGCGTGTCCACGACCATATGTTTTTCGCTTCTGTGTTGAGCCCGAAGATGAGCCAACATCACGATAGCGCTTCTGCGACTCCTTGGGTCCCGACATAGAAACAGGTAGCATAGTTGGATTCGTCTCGTCGTTCTGAGCAACTTTCATATATAAAACTTTTTCATCAGAGTTACGGTTTATTTTATATGATTTTTTAAAGTTTTATTGATTTTCTGGAATTTATTTAATTAACAACTCAACATTATCCAAAACAGTGCACTATGACGTCAGCAAAACGTCATGATGACATCAGCAGGTCAACTGACCGGCTGGCCAGGTCAAACCTGACCAGTGGGCCCCACTGGTCAGTGAGACAGTGGCTTAAATGGGATTTATTTAACTAATTACAGATTAATTAGATGTGGGCCCCAATAGTCAATGACAGATTAGTGTTTTTAATAACTAATTAATTAACTAACATTTTATTTATTTATTTAAACATTTTAGCGGTGGGGCTCACGTGTCAGTGACACGGGTTGCCCAGTCAGCAGCGCTGACTGGTCAACGGACCCCACTGGGGCCCAGTGGCAGTGGCGCTGGGGGCGGGCCCCAGCTGGCCACGTCGGCACCGGCCGCCGGAGACGTGCCGGCGAGCGCCGGACGCGGCAAAGAACTCCGGCGAGCTCGGGTTCGAGCTACGGTGGTCCAAACCAGGCGTGGCTACCTGCGTTACAGAGCTAGCGAGGTCACGCGTCGCGTGGGGCGAGTGGCGAGTGGTCGGACTCGGGGGTGCCCGGAACGACGCCGGCGATGACGGTTGGCGGCAGTGCTTTTCGGGCTTCATCGAAAAAGGCGCGGGTGTGCGCGAGGGGGTCAAATGGGGGCTGGGTGCGTCGCGTAATGCGCTCTGGAGCGCGCCAGTGGCTTGCGCGGGGGCTCGGGAGCACGTACGGCTCGCGGGCGGCGGCAATGGCGGCGGTCGGAGTCTGGCAGTAGCAGCAGCTAGCTAGAGGGTCACGGGGAGCGCAGAGAGGAAGAGGAGCTGATGGCGGTGCTCACAGCGTTGACGGGAAGCGCTCGGGGAAGCCGGTGGTGGTCGGAGATGACCAAATCGACGGCGGTAGTGGCGGACGGCGCCGGGGAAGAAGAGGTCGAGGCGCTCGCTGTGGGGGCTCCCAGCTCCCCTGGTCTGCACCGGACGGCGTAGCGGACGACGGCGATCCGTTCTGGCACGGCGGCGAGGCGACGCGGTGGCGGTGGCCACGGAATCGAGCAGCGCGGCGACGGCGGCTTTCGGGTGAGTGAGGAAAAAGAGAGAGGAAAGGCGCGGGCGAGCGTCTGAGGGGGCTAGGGTTCGCGGGGATGGGCGAGGGGGCTCTTATCCCCTCCATGATGAGCGCGGGTGTCGAGCAGGGGGAGGTGGGGCCTGGCGCGGGCGTGCGCGCGCGGCGACAGCAGCTCGGGGAGGAGCAGTGCGAGGTGGGGGACGGCGCTGGGTGGGCTGGGCCGGCTGGTTGACTAAGGCCCAGCCACTGCGGGCCTTTTCTTTTTATTTTCTTTTCTTCTCTGTTTTTCTTTTATTTCTACTGCTTTGCAAAATGTGTGGGCTCATATGTAGCCCTATAAAATATGTGAACTAGCCACATAAATATAGTGCAATATTTGTCTCTGCTAGAAATTGGTTTGGAGGCAAATGAATTTTATTTGGATTTTAATTAAATGAAAATGGATTAAATATCTCTGTTTTGTTGCTGTTTGAGGCACATAATTAATTTAGTGAAAGTTGATTATAATTTTAGAATTGTCTCTAGAATATTTGTTATTTAATGAGCATTTTAGTTTCTGTTTTGAATAACTTTTATTTTCACTTTCAGTTTGAATTTTCCATTTAAATTTTGAATAATGAAAAGAGATATGATCCAATGATGTTTAAGCACTGTTGATCATGACATGGCATTATCAAAAGGGAATTACTGTAGCTAACCACTGGGGGTGTTTCAGCAAGTTACAGCCTTTACAGCTAGGTACATTGCTAACAAATATGTTGACAAGATTACGGCATGTGAGAAGATTTCATTGAAGGCCTTAGCAGGTTTTGTGCAAGAAGATTGGAATATGACAATTAAAAGGGGCAAGTTAGGGGGAGCTAGGAAGATTGCATATGATATTATATATGGTGATGAGATTGCACAATACAACTTCTTGTGGGACTATGCAAATGAGCTGAGGAGATCTAATCCTGGTAGCACTTTCTTTGTTGAACTTTCAGATGAGGGGCAATTTAAAAAATGTTACTTCTCATTTGATGCATGCAAAAGGGTGTTCTTATCTACTTGCAGGCCTATTATTTTCCTCGATGGCTGCCACTTGAAGACGCAATATGCAGGTGTGCTTTTAAGTGTTGTAGGAATGGATCCTAATGATTGCATATTTCTTGTGGCTCATGCAGTAGTACAAAGTGAAGATACAAAAGCCTGGAGATGGTTCTTGACTGCATTGAAGCAAGATCTTGGCATAGATAACACAGAGCTCTGGACCATCATGTCTGACAAGCAAAAAGTAATTCCTTTTCATTTTTTCCTTATTTTACAATGTATCAGAACTTATGTGAATGCTTAGATAGTTTATAATGTGTGAAATGTCACTGTTTTTGTAGGGTTTAATTAAAGCAGTGAAGGAATTATTCCCTCTTTCACCCCACAGATTCTGTGTGAGGCATCTATGGCAGAATTTCAACAAGAATTTCAAGGGAGAGGCCTTAAAGAACCAGCTATGGAAATATGCTAGAAGTACTACAAAGGGAATGTTAGGGAAAATATGGACCAAATGTTAGTTCTCAGCAAAGAGGCCCATGATTGGCTAGATGAGTTGGATCCTAAAACATGGGTCAGGGCTTATCAAAATGATTTCCCAAAGTGTGATGTGCTGCTCAATAACAATTGTGAGGTGTTCAAAAGGTACATCCTGGAGGCCAGGGAGATGCCAATCATAAGCATGTGCCAGAGGATCAAGGGCCAGAACATGGGAAGGAATTATGGAAAACAATAAGAGGTCTTGAAGTGGCATGGTACTATTTGTCCAAAGATAAGAAAGAAATTGGATAAGAATATTGAATTTGCAAGAACTTGTCATGTTGCACCAGCTGGAAAAGGGTTGTTTGTAGTAAATGATAGAGGTATGGACTTCAGTGTGGACACAAGAATGGAGAAGTGTAGCTGCAAAAGATGGGATTTGTCAGGTATCCCATGTTCCCATGGAGTCTCCGCTCTTAGATATGACAAAAAACCACCAGAATCAAGGGTGAACACTTGTTACTCTATTGAGACTTATTGCAAGGCATATGAGCACATTATCATGCCATGTAATGATGTGACTGAGTGGGCTAAGATGAATGGCAGAAAAATCATACCACCACCACTTCAGAAAAATAAAGGAAGAAGGGCAAGGAATAGGAGACAGCAACCAGAAGAGAAGCAGGCAAAGAGAGGTGTGAAGATTAATAAGGCAGGTGCAGTCATCCATTGTGGATATTGTGGAGGTGCTGGTCATAACATAACTGGTTGCTTGGACTGGAAGTTAGGGCTGAAGCCTAAGAAAAAAACAAAAAGGCATAGAGTTAGAGCAGAGCCAGATGTGTCATCTTCAGATGAAGAAACAATAGGTCTTACTCAGGTAAATTAATCTTCACATGAAGAAACAATAAATCTGTTACTCATAGAACAACAAGTAATGTATCAATAATCTTTCTGCGCTATTTCTTTCTAGGAAATTAATCTTTAGACAGCTCATGTTCTTAACCATGAGCAACCTTTGTATCATCCAGAGATAGTAGCTACTTTAACACATGAAGTAAGTTTAAAATATGCTTGCACATACTCTGTTTGCACACAGCATGTATTGATTCATCCAGAGTTAAATCTATTGTTAACTAATGCAGAGAGAATCAAGGTAGAGAGAGGAAGTTCTGCATGGCCCACTACCTGAGAATGCTTTCATACAGCAGCAAGCCCTCTCACAGCCTCCAATTCAACCTAATACAACAACAAAAACTGGTGATGTGCACAGGAAGAGAGAGGTTGTTGCACTTGATAAACTTAGAGCTGCAGCTGAGAGAAGAGAGATAGCAGATCAGGCCAAGTTTGATGCAGCCATTGCAAAATTAAAAGAAGAAGAGGAGAAAATCAAGATGCCTGCTCAGAAGAAGAAAGATGACCTACTAGCAAAGAAACATGTTGTAGAGGAGAAAAAGAAAGCTGCATGATAACCCACAAGTATAGGGGATCGTTTGTAGCCTTCGATAAATAAGAGTGTCAAACCCAACGAGGAGCTAAAGGCAGAACAAATATTCCCTCAAGTTCTATCGACCACCGGTACAACTCTACGCACACTTGACGTTTGCTTTACCTAGAACAAGTATGAAACTATTTTGCAAGAATAAAACTACGAGTACTTTGCGAGAATAAAACTATGAATAAATTGCAAGGTAATAAAAGTGGATAGCTTTTGTCAACATGAAAGTCATTTGTCCCTAGGCAATCGATAACAAGTACCGGTAATCATTCTTGTAATTTTACATGAGGGAGAGGCATGAGCTAACATACTTTCTCTACTTGGATCATATGCACTTATGATTGGACCCCTAGCAAGCATCCACAACTACTAAAGATCATTAAGGTCATGAAACCCAACCATAGCATTAAGTATCAAGTCCTCTTTACTCCCATACGCCATGACCCAATTATCCGCGTTTAGGCTGCTGTCAACCCCGCAACACCGACAATAAGCAAACCATGAACATATTGCAACACCCTACAGCGAGGATCCCTCACATTTGCGCGAGACGGAGGGCACCGTAGGACAGCACCATAAATAAAATATACAATCATACCAACCAAGATCATGATTAACCCATAGGACAAAACGGATCTACTCAAACATCATAGGATAGCCAAATATCATTGGGAAATAATATATGGAGTTGAGCACCATGTTTAAGTAGAGATTACAGCAAGGACAAGGGAGGTTACACCGCTGCATAGAGGGGGAGAGAGTTGGTGTAGACGGTAGCAAGATTGTTGATGTAGAGTGCCGTCACGATCCTAGCCCCGGCGGCACTCCGGCGCCACCGGGAGAGACGGGGAGAGAGCCCCCCTCCTTCTTATTCTTCCTTGGCCTCCCCCCTAGATGGGAGAAGAGTTCCCCCTCTGGTCCATGGCCTCCATGGCGGCAGAGGGGTGGGAGCCCCTCCGAGATTGGATCTCCCTCTCTGTTCTCTTCTATTTCGCGTTCCCCAGATCTGGCCGAAAACCGTTTCTTATATTCCCGGAGATCCGTAACTCCGATTGCGCTCAGATTTTAACACGATTTTTTTCCGGATATAAGCTTCCTTGCGCCCGAAGTAGAGCTCCAACCGACATCCGAGGAGGGCACAACCCACCAGGGCGCGCCTGGCCCCTGGGGCGCGCCCTGGTGTCTTGTGGGGGCTGTGGGCCCCCGTTTGCGTTGATTCTAAGTCCCAAAAATCACATATATTCCAAAATAATTCTCCGTAAATTTTTATCGCGTTTGGACTTCGTTTGATATGGATTTTCTGCGAAACAAAAAACATGCAAAAAACAGGAACTGGCACTGGGCACTGGATCAATATGTTAGTCCAAATAAATCATATAAAATGTTGCCAAAAGTGTATAAAAGTTGTATAATATTGGCATGAAACAATCAAAAATTATAGATACGACGGAGACGTATCAGCATCCCCAAGCTTAATTCCTGCTCGTCCTCGAGTAGGTAAATGATAAAAAAGATAATTTTTGATGTGGAATGCTACCTAGCATAAACTTGATCATATATCTAGTCATGGCATGAATATTAAGACATAAGTGATTCAAAGCAATAGTCTATAAGTTGACATAAAGACATCAATACTCAGGCATCCCAACAAACAATCATGTCTTTCAAAATATCAACGCTAAAGAAAGCTATCCCTACAAAATCATATAGTCTTGTCATGCTCTGTCTTCTTAACACAAAGTATTTATCATGCACAACCCCGATGACAAGCCGAGCAATTGGTTCATACTTTTTAACGCGCTTCAGCTTTTTCAACCCTCACGCAATACATGAGCGCAAGCCATGGATATAGCACTATAGGTGGAATAGAGTATGATGATAGGGGTAAATATTGAGAAGACAAAAAAGTAAGAAAGTCTCGCATCGACGCGGCTAACCAATGGGCTATGGAGATGCCCATCAATTGATATCAATGCGAGGAGTAGGGATTGCCATGCAACGGATGCACTAAGAGCTATAAGTGTATGACAGCTCAATATGAAAACTAAGTGGGTGTGCATCCAACTTGCTTGCTCATGAAGACCTCGGGCATTTGAGGAAGCCCAGCATCGGAATATACAAGCCAAGTTCTATAATTAAAAATTCCCACTAGTATATGAAAGTGACTACATAGGAGACTCTCTATATGAAAAACATGGTGCTACTTTGAAGCACAAGTGTGGAACTAGCATGCCCCTTCTCTCTTTGTTTGTTTTTTTTCTTTTTTTCCTTTTTTTCTCTCATTGTCCGGAGTCTCATCCCGACTTGTGGGGGAATCATAGTCTCCATCATCCTTTCCTCACTGGGGCAATGCTCTAAAAATGAATAATGATGATCATCACACTTCTATTTACTTATAACCCAAAAGAAATAAAAAATTACAACTCGATACCTATAACAAAGTATGACTCTATATGAATGCCTCTAGCAGTGTACCAGGATGTGCAATGATCTAGCATAACAACGATATCAAAAAACGGGCAAGCCATGGAAGTATCATGCTAGCTATCTTACGATCATGCAAAGCAATATGACAATGAATGCTCAAGTCATCAAAACGGAAGCGGAGGAAGTTGCATGGCAATATATCTCGGAATGGCTATGGAAAGGCCATAATAGGTAGGTATGGTGGCTGTTTTGAGGAAGATATAATAAGGTTTATGTGTGATAGAGCATATCATATCACAGGGTTTGGATGCACCTGCGAAGTTTGCACCACATCTCGAAGTGAGAAAGGGCAATGCACGGTACTGTAGAGGCTAGCAAATTGCGGAAAGGTAAGAGCGCGTATAATCCATGGACTCACATTAGTCATAAAGAACTCATATACTTATTGCAAAAGTTTATTAACCCTCGAAGCAAAGTACTACTACGCATGCCCCTAGGGGGATAGATTGGTAGGAAAAGACCATCGCTCGTCCCCGACCGCCACTCATAAGGAAGACAATCAATAATAAATCATGCTCCAACTTCATAGCATAACGAGAGAATACGTGCATGCTTCGGGAATCACAAACCTTAACACCAATATTCTTACTAACCACAACCTTTTACTAGTACCTCCCACATATTCCATCTCTATATCTCAAAACTATTACAAGGAATCAAACATATCATATTCATTGATCCATAAGTTTTATGTAGGATTTTATGACTAACCATGCAAATGACCAATTCCTGTTGACTCTCTAAATAGATATAAGTGAAGCATGAGAGTTTAATTCTTTCTACAAAAGATCATGCTCTAATAATTATAAGTGAAGCAAAAGAGCATTCTACAAACAACGGTTTTCTAAGTGAAGAGAAACAGGCAATCCAAACTTCTAATGATATAAGTGAAGCACATGAAGCATTCTATAAAGCCATACTCAAAGGATATAAGTGAAGTGCAATGAGCATTCTATAAATCAACCATGGACTATCTCATACCAGCATGGTGCATAAAATAAAAAGGAAAACTAAACAAAAAAGACGCTCCAAGATTTGTACATATCACATGAACGAAACGAAGACGAAAACATACCGATACTTGTTGAAGAAAGATGGGATGCCTTCTGGGGCATCCCCAAGCTTAGACGCTTGAGTCTCCTTGAATATTTACTTGGGGTGCCTTGGGCATCCCCAAGCTTGAGCTCTTGCCTCTCCTCCTTCTCCTCATATCGAGACCTCCTCGATCTTTGATCACTTCATCCACACAAAACTCAACAGAAAGCTCGGTAAGATCCGTTAGTATAATAAAGCAAATCACTACTCTAAGTACTATTGTAAACCAATTCATATTTTGTTTTTGCATTGTAGCTACTATAATATAACTTTTCCAGGGCTTATACCACCGATAAAAATCAATAGTTTCATCAAAACAAGCAAAACAATGCATCAAAAACAGAATCTGTCTTAAACAGGACAGTATGTAGCAATCTGAACACCTACCATACTTCTGGTACTCCAAAAATTCTGAAAAATTAGGACAAAATAAGAAAAAAATTATATCAAGACTGTTCAAAATGCTTCAGAAACTTTTGATCTTCCAGTAAAAAATTTAAAATCACGCACTACAGCCAAAGTTTCTATTTTTGCACCGCACATACTAACAAGCAATCTACTCATCCTAAAGGCAAATCTTGGCACAATAATTTTACAATACAATGGATTTTTACAAGGGGATAATTATTTTTGTTGAAAATTTTCTGTACTTCAAGATTCACAAAGTTTCCATGGGCATGAACAAAGTTCAAGGCATGATCCCGCTTCCACGGTGCTCGTCTTTCTCACTTTCACTTTACTTTTTGTGAAGTTTTAAGTTCCCCTCTATATTTTTTTTGTTTTTAAACTTTATAGAAGCACTCAACAGAAATAAATGACTCTCTAAAACTTCCGGGTTGTCTCCTTGGTAGCACTTTCTTTAAAGCCATTAAGCTAGGCATAAAGTGCTCAAGTAATGGATCCACCCGGATCCCAAGGTATATCAAAGCCAATTTTAATTAGCAATGATTTGGCATTTAGTAGTGAGCACAAAGCAACATATATCATGCAATGACGAAGTCTAACCCTCTTCCTATGCATTGTCATGTCATACAAGAACAATTCATGCACATCAAGTAAAGGCCAATACATAGCATAAGAAGTTTCTTGCAATTCTATCGTGTTGGAAACATAAAGAGGTGGAGATGTAGTTCCTCTCTCATAATAATTGCAAGTAGGAGCAGCAAGCACATGCATATTATATTCATCAAAATCATCATGTGTAATGGTAGAATGCAACCCATCAATATAATCCTTAATAAGAGCAAACTTCTCCGATATAGTGTAGTTTGGAGAATTCAAAAAGATGATAGGACTATCATGTGTGGGTGCAATAGCAACAATTTCATTCTTAACATAAGGAAATATAGCAAGTTCATCTCCATAAGCATAATTCATATTGGCATCTTGGCCACAATCATAGCAAACATCAAGTTCATCAAAAAGGGATATTTCAAAAGAATCAACGGGATCATAGCAATTATCATAGCATTCATCCTTCGGTAAGGATGAAGGGAAATTAAATAGTGTATGAGTTTAAGAGTTACTATCATTAGAAGGTGGGCACGGGTAGCTAATCCGCTCTTCCTCCTTTTGTTCTTCGCTCTCCTCATCATCTTTTTCATCCAATGAGCTCACAGTTTCATCAATTTCTTCTTCCATAGACTCCTACAAAATATTAGTCTCTTCTTGGACAACGGAGACTTTCTCAATAAATATATCAATATCGGAATTGTATTTATAATTTTCATAGTAATATTTAAGGATGGCAAAATTTTCAGGTCTATAAACATCATCATCAAAAGCTTCATACTTTAAAAACAAAGATTCAATTTCATAAGCTCCCTTAAAAGAAACAAATTCTTCTATTCGTTCCACATCATAATAATCATATCTACCATTGGCATAAGAAGCCAAGGTTTCATTATCATTAAATTTGCATGTAAAGGGAAGGTGTGGAGCGTTCATCCTAGAGCAACAAGTATAATCATATCTCTGGCATAAATTCCAAGCATACCAATGCAACATATCAATTTGATCCCATAACAATTTCCCTTTTTGTGTCAAGCGATAATCCCTAAAGTATTCACGTTGATCCAACGTATCTCCCATTATCATGTTGAATGGGGCTTTCTCAGGATTATCAAAGTAGTGCATAATATTTTTCACATAACGAGCATCGAGGGTATTAGGAGGTTCCCCATCTCCATGAATAGCAAGTATAACTAATTTTTTGGTATTTCATGTTCCATATCCATAACTAAAGATAGAGAACAACTTAGAATAGGAAATAAAAACTACTTAGTGATAAAGCAAACAAGCACACACGAGAATATTCACCCCACGCTATTGCTCCCCGGCAACGGCGCCAGAAAAAGGTCTTGATAACCCACAAGTATAGGGGATCGTTTGTAGCCTTCTTCGATAAATAAGAGTGTCAAACCCAACGAGGAGCTAAAGGCAGAACAAATATTCCCTCAAGTTCTATCGACCACCGATACAACTCTACGCACACTTGACGTTTGCTTTACCTAGAACAAGTATGAAACTATTTTGCTAGAATAAAACTACGAGTACTTTGCGAGAATAAAACTACGAATAAATTGCAAGGTAATAAAAGTGGATAGCTTTTGTCAACATGAAAGTCATTTGTCCCTAGGCAATCGATAACAAGTACCGGTAATCATTCTTGTAATTTTACATGAGGGAGAGGCATGAGCTAACATACTTTCTCTACTTGGATCATATGCACTTATGATTGGACCCCTAGCAAGCATCCGCAACTACTAAAGATCATTAAGGTCATGAAACCCAACCATAGCATTAAGTATCAAGTCCTCTTTACTCCCATATGCCGTGACCCACTTATCCGCGTTTAGGCTGCTGTCACCCCCGCAACACCAACAATAAGCAAACCATGAACATATTGCAACACCCTACAGCGAGGATCCCTCACGTTTGCGCGAGACGGAGGGCATCGTAGGACAACACCATAAATAAAATATACAATCATACCAACCAAGATCATGATTAACCCATAGGACAAAACGGATCTACTCAAACATCATAGGATAGCCAAATATCATTGGGAAATAATATATGGAGCTGAGCACCATGTTTAAGTAGAGATTACAGCGGGGAGAAGGGAGGTTACACCGCTGCATAGAGGGGGAGAGAGTTGGTGTAGACGGTAGCAAGATTGTTGATGTAGATCGCCGTCACGATCCTAGCCCCGGCGGCACTCCGACGCCACCGGAAGAGAGGGGGAGAGAGCCCCCCTCCTTCTTCTTCTTCTTCCTTGGCCTCCCCTCTAGATGGGAGAAGAGTTCCCCCTCTGGTCCATGGCCTCCATGGCGGCGGAGGGACGGGAGCCCCTCCGAGATTGGATCTTCCTCTCTGTTCTCTTCTGTTTCGCGTTCCCCAGATCTGGCCGAAAACCGTTTCTTATATTCCCGGAGAGCCGTAACTCCGATTGCGCTCAGATTTTAACATGATTTTTTTCCGGATATAAGCTTCCTTGCGCACGAAGTAGAGCTCCAACCGACATCCGAGGAGGGCACAACCCACCAGGGCGCGCCTGGCCCCTGGGCGTGCCCTGGTGTCTTGTGGGGGTTGTGGGCCCCCGTTTGCATTGATTCCAAGTCCCAAAAATCACATATATTCCAAAATAATTCTCCATAAAATTTTATCGCGTTTGGACTTCGTTTGATATGGATTTTCTGCGAAACAAAAAACATGCAAAAACAGGAACTGGCACTGGATCAATATGTTAGTCCAAATAAATCATATAAAATGTTGCCAAAAGTGTATAAAAGTTGTATAATATTGGCATGAAACAATAAAAAATTATAGATACGATGGAGACATTTCAGTGCACTTGAAGAAAAAAGAATTGCTGCAGAAGAGAGGAAGAAAGCTAGTGAGGAAAATAAAAGAAGGCCCTAGAGGATAAACTGGCCATGCCAGACAAAAGGAGGGAAGCCATGGAGAAAGGGAAAAAAAGAAGCAGAAGAGGCAAAAAGAATTAAGGCAGAAGAAAGACAAAGAATTGCTGAAGAGAAAAAAAGAGTTTGCAAGACTAGATTTGATGCTGAGGAGGCATTGTTTCTTATAAACCATGCAGATGAGATTGATAGGCAGCAATCATTTCTGCAAACATAGAAGGCAGCAAGGCAAAGAGCTTGGGAGCTGTCGGTGTCAAAACCGGCAAACCTCGGGGTAGGCGGTCCCGAGCTGTGGATCAAGAATCGATGGGGAACAGGGGACGATGAACGCGATGTTTACCCAGGTTCGGGCCCTCTCGAAGAGGTAATACCCTACGTCATGCTTGATTGTATTGGATGTATAGTATGGTTACAGAGTAGATCTACCTCGAGTTCAGCATGAGCTAAACCCTAAGGTGATGAGGTGGTGAATATAGCTCTCCCCCTAAAGACTACAACCCTCGGTTTATATAGACACCGGTAGGGTTAGGGTTACCGGAGATAGATTACAATAAGGAGAAAAGAGATCCTGCCTATCCTTGACTTGGAGGGCACACCACGGCTTCATAGATCTCTCGTCGCTATGCGGCTTCACCAGTCCAGCCCATATTCAATGGGCGGGTGCCCCGAGGACCCCTTAGTCCATAACTCCCTTAGTAGCCCCCGAACTTGCCTCCAACGCGAAGGCTTGTATCCGGCATCTGCTCACCCAAAAGTATTCGGCTTGCGAGGCGAGTTCTTCAGTATGCTTTGTTCATGTTCGGAGCCAAGTGATGTCCAGAATCTGAAACGGCAGTTTTACTTAACAACGAAGGCAATAACAAAAAACCGTTCAAGTGTAAACAGTGCCTTCATCTGACAACTTTTTCTCTTTCAACGAAGAGTCGCATCTGGCCATAACGCCGAGCGGTTAGTATTTCTCGGAGCGTGGCTCGAGGCCCACCCACGTTTGACACGTCTCATCAACGTGGGGATTGTGCCCCGCCTTTCAGGGGATATGATCAATGATTTCGATTATCCACCCCGCACATAACGTTGCGAGCGTATCGGGAAGTGGAGAAGCCAACGGCATGAAAAAAGGAACTCGTGGCTTGTCAACAACCTATAAAGGGGGAGCTACAACAGTCAGCATCCCACGCCTTCTTCCACCTTCCGCTCACGCAGATCTTCAGAGCTCCAGCGCCCCTTTTCTCTGCTTTCACGACAAATCCCACTCCGTCCCCTTCAGCCGTGGCCGGATCCGGCACCAACGGGAAGTGGGATGCCTCCATTATCACAGATAGCGACATCGTGAAGCTGAAGGAGGCCGGCTACTTGTCGGCCGACATTGCTCATCGGGCCCCCGAAGCGGGCCAGATCGTCCCCACGCCCAGGCCGGGCGAAAGGGTCGTATTCCTCCCCCATTTCCTTAGGGCGCTTGGATTTCCCCTGCACCCCTTTGTGAGGGGGTTGATGTTCTTTTATGGGCTAGATTTTCACGATCTAGCCCCCAACTCCCTCCTCCACATCTTGTCCTTTATTATCTTCTGCGAGGCTCTCCTCCGGGTCCTACCACACTTCGGCCTATGGCTAAAGGTGTTCAACATCAAACCCAAGGTGGTTGGTGGCGAGCATGCGGACTGCAGTGGGGCCATGATCAGCAAACTAATGTGGGTCCCATGGCCGGAGGGCAAGTTCGTCAACACCGTTAAGGTGTGGCAAAAGGAATGGTTCTACATCACCGAGCCAAGGGAAGCCACCTGGGTGGCAGCTCCCACATTCTGATCTGGACCCCCTACCAGGCTGGCCTCGTGGACCACCAAGAGCCTGGACTGGGGGTCCGCTGACGACTTGAAGGCGCTGCAGAAGCGCATCGTCAGCGTAGTGGAGACCGGCGCGGAGCTGGTGAATGTGATCCAGATCATGCTCAATCGTCGACCAAGCCAATGTGGGAGTACCACCCCGAAGATCAGGCCACCGTGCAACTTCTTTTCGACACGACCCACAAGAAAGTTGGGATATGCTATTCAAGCCGCAGAAGGACTGGCCGGTCGAGGGGGAGGACATCGGCCTTGATGTTGCGACCCCTCCGAAGAAGGTGAGTGGCATTGGTCTTAACATGATTTCGAATATTAGCGCCGTATGATTTGATCCGAACCTCTTTATGTGGATTTTGCAGGGCTGGCTTGCCAAGGCCGAGAAGATCAGTGGCCCAGCACCGCTGCCAGAAGGGCCCCGATTCGAATAGCTAGAGAAGTTGTTGGTCGTGGTGCCGTACAAGGCGCCCGACAAGAAGGGCAAGAAGACGGAGGTGCCGGAAGCCAGGGAGGGTCTCCGTCGCAGGGCTCATCCGGACAGCCGGTCCGGAGACACTACGGCCCTATCCGTATAGGAGGGGGACGAGGATGAGGACAAGGAGGAAAGCACCTCCTCGCACTCCAAGAAGAGGGCGGCGTCCAGCGACGTCGAGGAGGTTCAACCTCCTCAGGCCCAGAAGAGATAGTGCCGGCCTAAGCTGGTCCTGTCCGACAGCTCAGACTCTGACGAGGAGTCTGAAGCGTCCAAAAAGGTTCCGGAGAGGGAACCCAGGGTCAAGCCCCATGCGACCAGGTATATATTGCGACATTTTCAATTGCTTTATTCTTTTAGTAGTCCCTGGTAGAACGTAGATTGATTGTTTTTTGGTGGTGCAGCCCTCCGCGTGGCCACCCCACCGAGGAAACCTCTTCGGGGACATCCCTGTCCGCCGAACTGGCGGACAGTGGCTCACGTTCCGCACCTCCTCTAAACCCCGAAGAGGTTGGGGAGGTACTATTGCGAAAGACCCCTCCTCCTCCGAACTCAGGGGAGGAGGTCGACGCCACCATGGCCGAGGCCGACGCCTCGATCGTTGAAGACCAGGGGGATGCATCCCTCCTGGCTAACGCGGGGAGGGGATCTGGATCATCCGAACCCTTACCGTATTCGGCTCCCGAGCCCCCAAGGGAGCCAATTCCTCCTTTCGATGGGGAAGGTGCCGGGGGCCCGACGCCCACGCCGAACACCGCCACTCGGGCGGCGGTGGGCTGGCCGGACGCGCTGGCAGAGTTGGTGAACAACTCTGCCGTCGTCGACGAGCACCGCACTCTTATGGGTGCGGTTATACAGGGTGTTCGGTCCATTCATTCCGGACTGAACGACGATGTTCGAGGCCTGCTGACAAGCTTTGAGGTAAGTCAAGTAATGCTCTTTTCTCATAAATTGGATTTAGTCCTTAGTTTAAGTATGCCATATCTGTAGTAGCCCCCGAGACTCTGCAAGGTTTGCAAAGAAAACCTGCGGAGGATCTCGTTCTACAGGCCATTATCTGAAATGGTGTGAGTTTTTTAATGTCACTGGCATCTTCTTTGGCCGCAACTGCTAATGCTGCGGCGCAAGAGGAGATGGGTTGGAAGCTCAAGCATTCCGATAAAAGAGCTTGACCTTGTCAACAAACGGCTTGACGAGGCGCAAGGTAAGCCCTTTGATAAGATGTACAATTGCTTGATGCCGGATATTGACGATCCGTACTGTATGCTGGTCTTTTATTGTGATGATCTTGCAGCTGCCGCTGCCAAAGTCGAGGGCTTGAGGGAGGCCTTGAAGAAAGCCGAGGCAGAGGCGGCTGCCAAGAAGACGGCCGCTGACAAGGCGGTGGCCGAGCTCGAGAAGGCCAAGCTTGCTGGTGAGCAGCACGAGGCTCGAGTAACCGAGGTGCAAGTGGAGCTCCAGGATGCCGTCAAGAAGCTTGAGGTCATTGAGAAGGAATAGGGGGAGCGATCCTCCCAGCT
Organism: Thinopyrum elongatum; assembly: GCA_011799875.1. NCBI lineage: Eukaryota > Viridiplantae > Streptophyta > Magnoliopsida > Poales > Poaceae > Thinopyrum > Thinopyrum elongatum. The sequence goes on along the minus strand of CM022298.1, from coordinate 566,839,788 downwards.
GTCCAAGGCGGAGAAGGAGCTCCAGGAGGCGAGGACCGAAGCGCGAGGTGTCCGGGAAGAGCTCCGCCAAGTCGGGCAAATTGCAAATGGTAAGAAATACTTACTGCAGAGTGTGTTCGGAGGCAACAGGTTCGCCCTGCTGACGCGGGTCTGGCGCTCCGCAGGCGTCTTCGCCGAGCTTCCGAAGAATGTGGCGGCCGCCATGGAGCATTATGCCGCTCACGAGGAGGACTCCACGCAGCGACTCTTCTAGTCACAGTTTCTGGATTCCGAGCGTCCTCCCCTCCTCAGCAATCAAATGAAGCAGCTGATGGAGATGCATCGGATGTCCGAGCTGGCCGTGAAGGACCTCTGTGTCAGTCTGTGGCCCGCCGAGCCCATTCCAGACACCTACTTCGGCCTTGTGCAGAAGCTGCGGGAGGCGCCGCTCTGGATTGACGCCATGAAGCGCTCAGCATGCCTTGAGGGGGCGAGGCTTGCGTTTGCGAAGTCCATGGTGCATTGGCCGAAGATTAATCCAATGGACATGGCCACTGGTCCTCCGCCCAAGGGAAAAGAGCATCGCCGCCCCGAGCAATACTTTGCACAGGTGATGAATGGCACGCGGGCAATAGAGGGCGAGTGTTCAAAAGATGTAATGCTTGAATGACTGTATTAAGTTTTTACCAATTGGACCTTATGCTTTATGATGCGTCCGCCTGACTTGTTTTATATTGTCATGATTTTAATTTTGACTCCTATTCGGCCGTATGTTTATTCTGAAAGCTACCAGTCGTTGGCTTCAGCCCCCAGGTGAATGTCACGAGGGGTGTTTTGTGTCCGCGTTGTTATCGTTAGCCAACGTCTTGGTACCCGGAGGCGGTAGCGCTTGAGCAAAACTAGGCAATCAGACTATTCGGTTTTACTGCTTTCACTTAGCCTTAGGAGCTTGACGGTGGGGGCTAAGGACTAGCCCCCTGTGTTTTGTAATGTACTTGGGGGCAAATGCCTGCCCTTTCCGATCACGTGGTTTGTGTTAAGACGAAACCTTCGTGTGACACGGCAAAATCGCCAACGATTTTTAGAGTCAAACCTCGTCATCGGATCGCAGATCAGTTCGCGCTTACTATGACGGTCAGTTTTCAGCTTTCTCATCCTGAGGTACTTGACCGAGCGAGCCAGAAGTACAATCGCAGGGGTTGTCCCTTTGCCCTCTTAGCCGAACGTGCGGAACATAAGGGCAAGCACAAGAGCCGGGCAACCCAACTATTGACCTAAGACATAGTTCGGAACTTGATGCATATAGTGCAATATCCGAGACGCCGAACACTCAGCGGAAAGCAGTGTCGGACTTGGGGTGCCGAGCTGATAGGGAAATCGAGCTCTAGGTTAGTTAACCGATCATGTTTTCATGCCGGGCTGTTCGAAGAGCGAGGGGAGAATCAGAAAGGAAATAGATGATCGCAAGATGCGGATATCTGAACACCATAAAGGGCGTTTTTATTATTTCTCGTAGGCTCAAGATGTCTAACCGTACAATTCGAACTGCGAAGGCATTATTTGTAAAAAGGAAAAAGTTGTACAGAGTAAAGGTTTACGCAGGGCCTTGACGCGTGAGTCGAAGCCTCCACTTTGGCCTGCTGCACATCTGCGCCTTTGCTTCTGAGAGGTGGGGGTTGGGACCTTCGATGAGACCTTGAGGGGCGAGGATCCTGCCGATGAAGCTTGGTGTGGGGGGGGTTCCGGAATTGGCCCCCGGGTCATCCGAAGACAAGGTAATTCCGAAGTTTGAGTTAGCCGAACATATGCTTCGGATTTATTGATATATGCCTCACAGCTACCCATGGTATTTTGAGTGCAAAATTGTGCTGACGAGGCACGTGGAGCACGAAGAATGTGGGCGTGCTATGGGGCGCGCATCCCTATTTGCGGCGAACGCATGCGGGTTCCCATGACGGGGAACGGGTTCAAACCCGTTTACTGTTGTCGCCGGCCTTTACGGCGGGTCGGCATCTGGACCTGTATGGGCCGGTTTGGTCTTCGGCCGCTAGGGCCGCAGTGTGCTCTTCGGTTTGAAGTGAGCGTTCTGTGTTGCCGTTGATAGTTATGACACCCAAAGGACCAGGCATCTTCAACTTGAGGTACGCGTAATGCGGAATGGCATTGAATTTGGCGAACGCCGTTCGGCCGAGGAGGGCGTGATAGCCGCTGCGGAAAGGTGCAATGCCGAAGATCAAGTCCTCGCTTCGGAAGTTGTCCGAAGAGCCGAACACTACTTCAAGCGTCACAGTGCCTGTGCAGTGGGCCTCCACTCCCGGAATGACCCCCTTGAAGGTGGTGTTACTGGGTTTGATCCTTGACGGATCGATCCCCATCTTCCTCACTGTGTCTTCGTATATCAGATTGAGGCTACTGCCCTCGTCCATTAGGACTCTAGTGAGGTGGAATCCATCAATGATGGGGTCGAGTACTAAGGCTGTGGATCCTCCATGGTGTATGTTGGTCGGGTGATCCCTGTGATCGAAAGTGATCGGGCAGGCTGACCATGGATTGAACTTCGGCGCTACGGGCTCAACGGAATATATGTCTCGCAGCGCTCGCCTCCTTTCCTTCTTTGGTATGTGGGTTGCGTAGATCATATTCACCGTCTTGACCTCGGAAGGGAAGGGTTTCTGGCCTCCATGATTCGGCCTGCGGGGCTCATCATCATCCTCGCTTCGTGGTCTTTTGCCCGAGTCTTCGGCTGTAAGCTTGCCGGCCTGCTTTATCACCCAACATTACGGTTGGAGTGGTTGGCGGGCTTCTCTGGAGTGCCGTGGATCTGGCAAGTCCTGTCCAGGATTGCGTCTTGTCTGGATGGGCCGTCGTCGTTGCCTTTAGGGGCTTTCTTTCGGGGTCCAGACTTCTGATTTCGGGATCCGGCATTTACTGTCGTATCCTCACCCTCGCCATCATTGTGGCGACGTTTACTCTTGCTGCGTCGGGTCTTTCCATTTTTGTCCCGAACCTCGGAGGTACCGGGTGTGTCGGGGTTGGCGTTTTTTCGAGCGAGCCAACTGTCTTCGCCCGCGCAAAAGCGGGTCATGAGAGAAGTAAGGGCTGCCATAGTTCTTGGTTTGTCCTGGCCGAGCTGTCTTACGAGCCATTCGTCCTTGAAACTATGCTTGAAAGCGGCCAAGGCTTCGGCATCCGGACAGTCGACAATCTGGTTTTTCTTTGTCAGGAATCGGTTCCAAAATTGTCGGGCAGATTCTCTGGGCTGTTGTGTGATGCGATTTAGGTCGTTAGCGTCTGGAGGTGGGACATAGGTGCCCTGAAAGTTCGCTCGAAAAGCGTCCTCAAGCTCTTCCCAACAGCCTATAGAGTCTTCGGGAAGGCTATTCAACCAGTGTCGAGCCGGACCTTTAAGCTTTAGTGGCAGATATTTGATGGCGTGGAGGTCATCTCCTCGCGCCATGTGAATGTGGAGGAGGAAATCCTCTATCCATACGGCCGGGTCTGTGGTTCCGTCGTATTGTTCGATGTTCACAAGCTTGAAGCCTTCTGGGAATTGGTGTTACATTACCCTCTCTGTGAAGCACAGGGGGTGTGCGGTGCCCCGAACTCGGGCTACATCACGTCGGAGGTCTTCGGCCATCCGAGTCCGCTGTTGCTTCCGGATTCTATCATTTCGGTTCGGCCAATCGTAATATCCTTTTCGGTGAGTGGGCGGATCTTCTCTGGGTCCGTAGATGGACCTGGTACGGCCTCCTCGAGCGTCTAGGTCATGGCGGAGGTCGTACTTATAGGTGGGCCGCACTTGATCCTTGTCGTAACGGCGAGGTGGGGCAGCGGGGTGCTCGGCCTCGTCAGCTTCTCTGTCCCGCCCTCTAGGGGGGCAGTCCGGCTGTTCGGCGCGTGTGGGCTCTACGGCCTCGTCGTCGAATTGTGGCAGCAATCTTCGCTTGGGGTAACTTTTGATTGGCTGTTCGCGGCCGTACCCTTCTTCGGCGGCTAGGACTTTGGTCCATCGATCGTTGAGGGTATCCTGTTCGGCCTTGATTCTGCGTTTTTGTTTCTTTAGACTGCGGGCGGCGGCTAGAAGCCTCCGTTTAAACCGCTCCTGCTCCAGTGGGTCTTCGGGGATGATGAAATCATCATCCTCGAGACTGGCCTCCTCCTCGGAGGATGGGAGGTAGTTGCTATCTTCGGAGTCATCGGGGTTTTCTGGGTTGAACAGGTCCTCCTGCCCCGCGGGGTCATCCTGATGATGTTCGTTAGCTGCGGCTCCGGTGAGGTCATCTGTATTATTCGCGGTGCCGTTCTCCACAGAGTCCACGTTGGTCGCATGGCTTCGACATGGCTTTGATCGACGACGCTGTCTTCGGCGTTTGGGCGGCTCATCTCCGGGCTTTGTCTCGGTCCTGATTGGGAGTGCCATCGCCGTCCTTGGGGGTGTCCACCATGTAAATATTGTAGGTGGACGTGGCCGACCAGCGGCCGGTGACCGGGGGGGGGGGGGGGGGGGGCGACGTCGGTACTGGCTATGGCTCCGCCATCCTCGTCCATGTATTCGGTGTTTTTCGAATTATAATCTAGCATATCAGTTAAATCATCGACAGTGGCTACCAAATGGGTGGTGGGTGGGACGTAAAATTCCCTGTAGTACGCCTCGAAGGGTTGATGATTATGGGCGGAGGGCAGGTCCTCCTGGATGGTCATTTCCTGGATTCGGTCTAGCGCCTCGTTTAACATAGCGAGGGTCGCCGAACTCGAGGGCTCTAGGCCAAGTTCCGTTGTGACGGGGTGGGGGGCAGTCAGTGCCTTGGCCGGTCCTTGGTTTCCACGGGCTGAGCTAAACTCGGGGTACGATGCCGGATCCTGGAGGGGGTCCGGATTGTCACTGGAGACTAAGGACGAGCCTTGGTTTTTGCGTGTGGTTTCCACGTCGGGATTAGAGATCGAGCTGCTTCGGGCCGGGGGTGACCCCTGGCCATCGGTTGCCGGCTCATCGTAAGGGCTTGAGGCCAGAGGAGCGTTGTGACGGAAAGGTTCGGCCGAGATTGACTCTTGACTTCCGCCTCCTGATTCTGCCTCGAAGGCCGAGGATAGGTCCTCCGCATACATGACGGATCCGGCCGAAGGTGGAGCCTAGCCCTCGCCAAAAGCGGAGCCCTCTTGGCTCGAAGCTGTTCGGAGGGCGGGGGCCGATCTGTAGATCGGATCGGAGGGGGACTCCAGAGTGGGCATGGCGAGGCCTGTGAGGGTGCGGAAGGGGGCGGCGAATCCGGTGAAGACCAGATCGCCCCGCGTGTCCGCAACGTATTCCAGATTACCGAATCAAATTCGGTGTTCAGGAGCGAAGTTGTCGATCTGACCCAAACGGCCAGTCAGGTCGGCGTGCAGCACGATGCTGCCGAACGCGAAGAGTTGACCGGGGACAAAGAAGTCCCCAGATTCGATGCCTTCTCCTACGATCAGGCGAGCCATCGATCCTTTGGACGACCCCACAGCGGAACTCTCAATGAAAGGACCAATGTCGGTGTCAAAACCGACAGACCCGGGGTAGGGGTCCCGAGCTGTGGATCTAGAATCGATGGGGAACAGGGGACGATGAACACGATGTTTACCCAGGTTCGGGCCCTCTCGAAGAGGTAATACCCTACGTCCTGCTTGATTGTATTGGATGTATAGTATGGTTACAGAGTAGATCTACCTCGAGATCAGCATGAGCTAAACCCTAAGGTGATGAGGTGGTGAATATAGCTCTCCCCCTAAATACTACAACCCTCGGTTTATATAGACACCGGTAGGGTTAGGGTTACCGGAGATAGATTACAATAAGGAGAAAAGAGATCCTGCCTATCCTTGACTTAGAGGGCACACCACGGCTTCATAGATCTCTCGTTGCTATGCGGCTTCACCAGTCCGGCCCATATTCAATGGGCCGGCGCCCCGAGGACCCCTTAGTCCATAACTCCCTCAGGAGTAACAGACTGTTCAGCAGGAAGCTACAAGAGTGCAGGCAACTTTGCAGGAGAAAGATAGGAGGGAGGCATAGCAAGCTAGAGAAGAAATGGTGGAGGAGGAGAGGATGAATGCATGTCAGTCCAAAACTACAACAATGAAGAGAACTGGAGCAAGCTCTAGTCAAAATAGGAGAGCATTTAAAAAACCAAGAAAAGTTAACATGTTTGATGAACTCAGAGGTGGTTGAAAATGAAGGAAAAGTGGTGGTTTCATTTTGTGTTCTGCTTGTGATCAGATGTAGAACATGTTCTGTTCATGATCATGCTCCAGATCATGCTGGATAGCTTTTGTAATATGTAAACTGGATGTCAGACTTTTTATATGTTTCTTTTGTAATATGTAAACTGGTTGTAAGACTTGTTATATGCTCCAGATCATGCACTGCGGTTTGCTGTCATTTTCATAATGTACTATATGATCTTCAGTTCAATGTCATTTTCATAACTGTCATTTTCGTACTGGAATTGCTACAGTAAGTATATGCATAGATGCTAAAAACAGAGTGTGCATTGTATATAATGCATGCATGCTAAAGCATATAGGAAATATGACAAATGAGGTGCCTGGAAGGATTAATGCCATAACTGTATGTATAGATACAAAAAAGGAGCGCATATTGAGCTACATTTTCATAATGATAGAAGTGACAGTGAGCTGCATTTTCATAATGATCATCAACTTTCAACATACCAAGAGATCCATACATACATAGTCTGTCAAGCACAAAATATTACATACCAAATTCACAAAAGTGGCAGTCACATAATACATAACTCAGTGACATATATAATACTGACAGTAGTTCACAAGCTACATAGATTAACTACTACAGAAACTCCATGTACGTAGATAGAGAGATAGCTCAATCGTCATTGCCATCGACTTTGCCAAGCACAATGGTGAATTTGTGTGTGCGTGTTAGGTCCTCCCCTTCATTCGGAAGCCATGCATCAGGCAGGTTTTCGGGGAGTAGAGGACCACGATCAGTCACCTCCTTGATGTGACAGATGGCAGGATACACCAGCATCTTCCTCTTCTTCGGCGACGACGGTCCGTACGACGACGCCATTTTCGTCGCCACAAACTCTTCAAGTGATTGTGGAGGAGGATCTGTACAGAGCGCAAGCTTAGGCTCGACAATCTTCACGCCCACCACCTTGCCCACTTTCGACGGGTCACGAAGTCAGGCCATTTCCTCAAGCTCGCGCTTGTTATTTGGTGGTATGATCTCTATCAGGTCGCCGCCTAAATCCTTCAGAACACCTTTCACTGACTGCGTCGACCATGCCTGATCTGGGAGTTCTTCGAAACTAAGCTTCGTCTTGAACTCCAGAGAATCATGGGTGGCGCGAATCTCTCTTACCCAGCGCTGAAACTGGATCCACCGGCGGCAGCACTTGAACTTCATCGACGATTGCAGCACCACCGTGCACTTTTTCTTCGTTGAGAATAAAAGCCACAAGACATGTGGGGGGTAGGCGACCTCAATGCTCACCTCCGACTGCAGCACACCGCAACGGGCCTCGATGGCGGCCAGCAGATCGGCCGGCGTCACTGCCTCCTGGCCGTCTCCTACCGCCGTGGCCAGGAGAACCAACTTGCTGTAGCGACCCTCAAACGCATCCATGGATGGCGTCCGGGCCAGCATGACACGGCTCCTCTTCGGACGGAGACACGACTCACCCCGACGCCAAACCTCCTGCGGATATGCCCTCTCCAGCAAGCTGCGTCCGGATCCATCACCGGCGACGACCGCCGCCGCCGCGCTCCGCCGTCTTCGCTCTCAATGTCTACGAAAATGGTGGTGGAGGTCACGCTAGCGCCGCCCATCGCCGCAGGAAAAGTTAGGGATTGCGGGTGGAGATTTAGGTTTTTTTTCACCGACGAACCGGCTCAGCATCTTATCCACTTCAAGCGTACTGACGGGTGGGCTCCGCGCTGACTAGTGGGCTCCATTCTGCGAGCGGGCCAGGCGCTGACGTGTCATACGAGGGTATACTGCGCATGTATGCGACGTGTAGAGCCAGGACTGGCTGTCCAACATCCAGGACCGTATTGACAATGTATTTCCTCGTATCAAGACCGTATTGGATCACTTCTCAACTTCGAGGACCAAGTTGAACCTCGCCGACAACTTAGAGGATGATACGTGCAATTATCTCGAACTCGGGAAGCAGGCAGGGGTTGTTGGGCTCTGCTTGCTCGCATCTTTCGTTGTCCAGGTCGGCAGCAACGTGGCGCGCTCCGGTGATCCACCCCTTTTCCTTCGATCCATTGTCCCCCTCGCACATATTCTTCCGAGCAAACACCTCATGTCAAGCAGAAAAAGTGGTCGTCAAAATTTTACTAGCACACTTTTAGCCGCCACTTGCAAGTCCTCCAGCAAAGGCGGTTCCCTAAAAAACGCGAGCATTCTTTAGTTAGCCCGGTGCATCGTCCCTTTCGTGTCCAACGAAACAGCTGGCCGGAGCGAAAGGTGGCCATGAACCGTACTTGCAAGAACCAAACAGGAGAGAAAGTAAACGATGGGGAATAAATAGTGCCGGTAGCCACCACGTGAAGGCCCCGGAGTCCGTGCTGGGTCTCCGTGAAAAAAATCGGTAATAAACTCGGCTGTCAGCTCGCGTCATCCGTGGCGTGTCGCTCTCCCACCGTGGCCCTGCGTGCTCGTAGACTCGTGCAGACCCGGCGTACGTGCGCCGCTGCTACCGTCAGAGGGAGCGGCGGTGCGGCGCGGAGTATGGATAGGGACGAACACGTCACGGGCACCGCTGGGTCGGATAACGATGCGGGGCGCCAGCCCGTGATGAGTGTACACAAAATATGAAGTGGCGGCTTGATGCTTTCGCCTCTTCATGGATGGACTTTAATTAATCACGCGAGCATAACTAATGGTTTCGGCCTCCAGATCTCACATCATGACGTGACACAACCAAGCTGTTTTTTTACAGGTACAGAGCATCGGTGCTGGAATCGCTTCACAAAACGGCAACAGATGCTACGCTCTCTGTGACTGACTGGCGTGGACTATCTCTTCGCGCGTTTATTCTAGTGGGTGTTGCGGTGATGCTTTTGTTTCTTATAGTTATGCGTTTATGCCAAGATGATGTGCTTTGGATAAAATAAAGTTTCAATTGATCGCCATTTAGTAATTTAGCGGCAAGAGATTGGCGTGACTCAGGACATCTCCAACAGGCGACCCGCAAATTTCCTCCACGGACGGGAGGCGGCCATACAACACTGTTTGCATATATTTCAACTCGTATTTCAAGTTTTCAACTAACCGGACGAAATTCAAACAAACCGACTGATATTCATCAAAATTTGGATAATAGTATAAATTATCCAAACACATCCGGACCGCTCGACGGAACGATACTGGACCGTGTTGGATAGCTTCCGCGGTCCGAACGTATACGGGCGGTTTGAGGGTCGGCATTGAAGATGCCCTTAATAACATTACTAATGTTTCTAAGGGCATCTCCGACGCAGACCCTCAAAACGTCCACGTTCATTCGGACCGAGTTGTCTGGACACACTTTCACATCCAACATGGTACCCCATCGACTCGTGGATCATATGGCTCGCGCTACATGATCTATCATGGACCGCCGATCATCTCGCGAGGCATCAGCGGCAACACCCTTATCTTCTGTGCCTTGTTGTCATTAGCTGAAGGATCACGACCATTTGCTTCTCCATAACCATTTGCACGTGAGGTACGGTTTCAGGTTTTCTCTAAAGTTATGGTTTCAGGTGCTTCCAGCTTAGGTTTTCACTAGTCCGACGAGTGGTTCACATGTTCCTTTGCTGGTTTTTTAAGCCATATAAAAATTGATCAAATATACTAAGTTTTTTTTTGAGAAATATTAAATATACTAAGTTGGATGGGTAAGTTGGTTGTTGGGCCAAATCGGTGACGTCGGCCTGTTTCCTAGCGCCCAAGGATCGATCCCTAGAGGCCACAATTATTTTTCCTCTATTCGAGCGATGCTTGCGCATGCTACCTGATTCAACCGGTTTAGCTTTTTCTTTCGGTTTGAGCGCTAACACGGCCTGTTGGACCGGTTTTGTTCAGTCCTTTTGCAGAACGGACTGATTACCTTATAAAACTGCCGAGGCCGCCAGTTTTGGTTTTTTTATCCGATTTTTTAAACTATGTTCCCTACAGGATTGGCGGTGTTAGGGCATTTCCCGCCTTGAGTGTTTTGGTGATGATGCCAATGCAATGTGCGGACTAATCGTGTGTCATAGTCTCTTAGGATACTTTCAGATGGCACAAGACGGTTAGGCGTTCCCTCCGGACGGAAAAGATCGACGACGGTGTTTCCGACGTGTTTATTTCTTTGGTCATAGGAAACCCGTACTATTAAGAGGGAATCCACATCGGAAGGTACTGGGTGAATCAATGCACATACACACTCTTTTGCACCCACTATATATCCTTTCGTTCGAGGAGAGAGGTCCTCTAATTCTGTCTGGAATAGTGGTTTTTGCACCGAAGCGGTTGTACCGCTTACCCAAGTGGTTGTACCGCCTGCCCTGTACTTTCGGCACAACCACCGCCCTAGGGGTGATACCGTAGGGTTTGCAGTCCCTGAGTGCTTTGCCAGCGGTTGTACAACTGCCTTCGGGCGGTTGTACTGCCTCTTGTCTGGCAAACCCTAGGACTGCGCTCGGGCGGTTGTACCGGTCCTGTATCGCCCTACCACCGGATTTTGTTCTATAATGGGGTAGTTCTTGGGCGGTGGAGGCCCGGTAGTTACTAGCAGACTCCTTCGAGCCGGTACTACCGGTGGTCCGAAGAGGTTGTACCGCTCGGGCCTTAGCCACAACCTGTACTTGGGCCAGGCGGTTGCACCAGTGCAACCACCGTCCCAACCACTGCTACGGGGGAGACATCCCTCTGTTTCAAGGCGGTTGTTGGGCGGTAGTGAGCCGGTAGTTCCCGGGTGACTCCGGACTACCGGTTCTACCGGTGGTCTCACTGGTTGTACCGCCAGGTGCACTTCTGCAGGGTAACCCGTGAATCTCGGTTGTCCCGGGTGTTTGAGCGGTTGTACCGCTGTAGTGTAAAAGCGGCTGTAGCGGTTGGATTAGGGGAACACTATATAAGGTAGTGGTTCTTCCACCTACCTTTCTACGTCTTGCCTCTCTCTCTCTCTCCTCCATTGATGCCCTTCAAGCTTTCTTGCCTGATATCTCTCTCTAGCCACCCAAACTTGTTAATTTGCTAGGCATTGAAGGAGGAGACCTAGATCTACACTTCCACCAAAGGAAATTTGATTCCCCCATACTTTTTTGTGTGGATTTTGTCACTCTTGGGTGTTTCGCCTCGAAGGCACATTCCATTGTGGTGAAGCTCCGGATGGTGTTGGCAGCCTCCAATTAAGTTGTGGATAGAGCCCCAACCTTGTTTCTAAAGGTCTGATTGCCGTCTTCAAGGGCACCACTAGTGGAATCATGGCACCTTGCATTGTGCGAGGGCGTGAGGAGAATACGGTGGCCCTAGTGGCTTCTTGGGGAGCATTGTGCCTCCACAGCGCTCCTACAGAGACGTACTTCCCCCTAAAGGGAAGGAACTTCGGTAACACATCCTCGTCTTCACCGACTCCACTTGTGGTTACCTCTTACCTTTACTTTGTGCAAGCTAGTATTGTGTTGTATCCTTTGCTTGCGTGTGTTGGTGTTGTTGATAGCATCATATAGGTTGTTCGCCTAGTTCCATATCTAGACAACCTATTTGTTGCTAAACCTAATTTGTTAAGAAAATCTAAAAATTGGTAGTTTCCTATTTACCCCCCTCTAGTGAATCATACCAATCCTTTCAATTGGTATAAGAGCCTAGTCTCTTTTTAAGGGCTTCACTGCCTAAAAGAGTATGGTTGATGATGGGCCAAGGGAAGGTAACTTACCCGCGGTCGAGGCGGTGGTCACGGTCGCACGCGAGGATTTAAATGAAGCCATTGCTTCACTTAAAACCTCCATGACGACCGAGGTCAAATCCTTGTTCAAAGAGTTCCTTGATGGTCTTAAACTTTCTACCGGTCCATTACAAGTGGTTAACCCCATTATTTCGGAGTCGGATGCCAACTCTGGCAAGGAGAGGACTAATAGTGATAAGCCTACTTTGCCTCAAGGAAAGAATGGGACAGGCATCCATACCGCTGTTGCCCATCCCCCGTCCTATGGAGGACCGGTCCTTTCACCTCATATCAACCACCTTGGTCCTCCTCCTAAGCTTGTGTTAAATGATTTTCCTAATTGGTTTTTTTGTATCAAGTCTAATTTGAATCACAACTCAACGCATCTTTGGAGAATCTTGAGCATGGCTTCTACCCGCATTATCCAAACAATCTCACTCCAAGAGAAGAAGCGGATAATCAATTCAACCACTCTGCCCTATTCATTCTTCAATCCGCTATGCCTCCCGAAGAGCTTGCACACTTGCGCCCATTCACTCGTGCAAAAGATGCATGGGAGCATATCGTTTCTTTGTAAAAGGGAAGCTCAAGCATTCAACGCTCCAACTTTGAAGTAGTACTTGATGAGGCCGATGAGTTTGCAATGATTTAAGATGAAGATCCGCGTGAGCTCTACCGGAGATTGACCACTCTCGCGGTCTCACTTCGAGATTATGGGAGCAAAGATATGGATGAAAATTGAATCAAGCGCAAGTTCCTCAAGGCCATCATGCCCTACAACAAGGCCATGTCCTCCGTGATTCGTCAAAGACCGGACTTCCACACCTTGTCCTCAAGTGATGTGTTGGATCAATTCATTGTTATGAATATCTTGAACAAGACCCTCGACAACTCCCTTGCGCCTGCTCAACGGTCAAAGAAGCCCAACCTTGCTTTGAAGGCCAAGGCCATTCTGGAAGAAGAAGAGAAGGAAGAAGAGGAGGGTTACCCCGAAGACACCAAATATGCTTTCCATGAGCACATGGCTCTTGCGTCAAGGCAATTTTGGGGCAACAAGAGAAACTCAAGGCCTAATTTCTCCAAGAACAACTCAAGTGGCTCCAAGGGCAAGCGACATTGAGAACTTGGTAAAATTGTGGCAATGTGAGTCACTTCATGGTGGATTTCCCCTACGAGAAGAGGGAAGACAATGGTGGCAAGCTTATCTACAAAGACAAGGCCAAGTTCTTCCCAAACAAGAACAACTTCATGAAGAAGGTGCCACAAAAGGGGGTTGGTGGTGCATGAAGAGTACATCTTCGATCATGATGATGCAAGTGGTGAAGGGATGGCGATGGCCTCCGTGGCCATTACCACCTCTTCCCCAACGTCGGTGTCTCTCTTTGATGCCCCCAATGAGAACCTCATCCCCAAGTGCCTCATGGCTAAAGGCATCAACAAGGTAACCTCCAATACCAAAACTTCGTCACTACTAATCCTTCTTTGTTGGATTGTGTGGACGAAAATGAGGAGGTAAAGGTGGATGGGAATGATTTTGACAATTTCTTGGGTAATCTCAAGGGTGAGACCAACAAGCACTTCGTTGCTCTCTTGGAACAACTAGGTGAGGCCAATGATATCATTGAGTCTCACAAAGAGACCATCAATAAGATGGAGGGACATAGTCATGACTATGCCGATGAGATAGTGGATCTTTCTATTGATCTTAAGGAAGAGCAAGGTCTTCGTTTGGCTCTTGAGGAGTCACAAAACGTTGATCTTGCTAAATTAAGGAAAGATCATGATCTTGTACTTGCTCGTGTGCTTAAGTCCAAGAAGGTTGAACTTGGGGTTGGCCATGCTAGACTCAAGGAAGAGTTTGAGTTACTTGACAAGGCTCACAAGGCCTTGAAGAGTGCTCATGCATCTCTCAATGAGTCTCCTGATCAACTCCAAGTGAAGCTAACCAAGGGATAACCACTCGCCCTCCTTTTGTGTTGATTGATAATGCCCATACTACTAACCCTTGTTGTGAGCATGTGCACCTTGTGGAGGAGAATGCTAAGTTGAAAGAGCAACTTGGGAAAGGCCTTGTGACTTGCATACAAGGTGAGAAGAACCTCAATGACCTTTTGAGCAATCAAAAGAAAGTTGTGGCTAAGGAGGGACTTGGGTTTACACCCAAGTCAAAGAAAAATAAGGAAAACAAGACCAAGAAACCTCTCCCTCTCAAGGAGGTATTTGTCAAGGAGGGAGAGGGTGCTCCCAAGGAGAAGAATAACAAGGTGGTGGGTGGTGATGCCAAGAAGGAAAAAATCACTCCTCCGAACAAAGTCGGCGGCTTTAACCCCTCTTATGTTTTATGTCGTGTTAGTGATGGGCATGTTTATGCCAAATTTGCTGGTTCTTCTTATGAGTACATTGAATGGTATATTTGGGTTCCTAAGACCCTTGTTACTAACATCAAGGGACCCATTAAAAATGGGTACCTAAATCCAAGCATTGATCTATTGTAGGAGTTTGCTTCCGGTGGAGTGTCATGGTTGCTCGATAGTGGAGTGACAAATCATATCACCGGGAGCAAGGACTTGGTGGTGGACGTGCAACCAAGACCATCTATGCCCACCCATGTCCAATTCGGTGATGCTTCAACATCTAAGGTATTGGGTCTTGGGTTGTCATTTCTCAATATTTATCTACTGAGAAGGTCGTGCTTGTTGAGACCCTTTGATACGTCTCTATCGTATTGATATGTCTCCAATGTATCTATAATTTATGAAGTATTCATGTCATGTTTACAACAATTTTATATGGGTTTGGTATGATTTGAATGGAACTAACCCGGACTGACGCTGTTTTCAGCAGAACTACCGTGGTGTTGTTTTTTGTGCAGAAATAAAAGTTCGGAATTAGACAAAACTTTTTGGAGATTTTTTATGGAACAAATGAAGAATATTGGAGCAAAGAACCACTGGAGGGGCCCCTGCTGCCCACTAGGCACCAGGGCGCGCCACCCCCCTCTGGCGCGCTCTGGTGGGTAGTGGGCCCCTCGAGGCCCATCTCAGCGTGAGACCGACGCCAAAAAATCCTATAAATATAGAAACCCCCAAAAATAACCCTAGATCGGAAGTTCCGCCGCCGCAAGCCTCTGTAGCCACGAAAAACCAATCTGGACCCTGTTCCGGCACCCTGCCGGAGGGGGAAATCATCACCAGAGGCCATCTTCATCATCCCGACGGCCACCATGATGAGGAGGGATTACTCCACCCTCAGGGCTGAGGGTTTGTACCAGTAGCTATGTGTTTAATCTCTCTCTCTCTCTCGTGTTCTTGATTTGGCACGATCTTGATGTATCGCGAGCTTTGTTAATATAGTTGGATCATATGGTATTTTCCCCTCTCTATCTTGTTGTGATGAATTGAGTTTTACCTTTGAGATTCCATTATTATCGGATTGAATATTTTTATGGATTTGAGAGCACTTGATGTATGTCTTGCCACTCAACTCGCGGATTCCCGAAGTGACATTGGGGTAATCTATGCATAGGGGTTGATGCACGTTTTCGTTTTTGTTTCTCCGGTAGAAATCTTGGGGCACTCTTTGAAGTTCTTTGTGTTGGATTGAGTATTATGAATCTGAAGTTGTTTGATGCATATCGTATAATCAACTCAAGGATACTCGTGGTGACATTGGAGTATCTAGGTGACATTAGAGTTGGCTGATGTGTATCATATGGTGTTATTTTAGTACGAACTCTTGGGCTATTTGTGACACTTATAAGGATAGCTCAATAGATCGATCGAAAAGGATAACTTTGAGGTGGTTTCGTACACTACAAACAATTTTGTCTTATGTTCTCCGCTAGATAAGAACTTTGGAGTGATTCTTCATCGCACATTGAGGGATGGTTATATGATCCAATTATATTAGCATTGTTGAGAGATTGCACTAGTGAAAGTATGAACCCTAGGCCTCATTTTCAAGCATTGCAATACCATCTATGCTCACTTTTGTTACTTGTTACCTTGCTGTTTTTTATTATTACTATTACAAAAATCAATATCTACTATCATTACTACACTGGTATCACCATCTCTTCGCCGAACTAGTGCACCTATACAATTTACCATTGTATTCGGTGTGTTGGGGACACAAGAGACTCTTTGTTATTTGGTTGTAGGGTTGTTTGAGAGAGACCATCTTCATCCTATGCCTCCCACGGATTGATAAACCTTAGGTCATCCACTTGAGGGAAATTTGCTACTGTCCTACAAAACTCTGCGCTTGGAGGCCCAACACGAGTCTACAAGAACAAGTTGTGTAGTAGACATCAAGCTCTTTTCTGGCGCTGTTGTCGGGGAGGTGAGTGCTTGAAGGTATATCTTTAGATCTTGCAATTGAATCTTTTAGTTTCTTGTTTTATCACTAGTTTGGTCTATAAAAGAAAACTACAAAAAAAATGGAATTGAGGTTGCCTCATATTATTCGTCTTTATCATGTCTTTCTTGAAAATGATGGAAAGGAAAATTATGCTCAATTAATAGAAGAAGAATTCAATAAAATGTTTGGCATAAAATCCTTGAATGATGAGCACGATTGCAATGTTGTTAGTGTGAATTCTATGAATATCCATGATGCTAATGATATGCAAAGCCACAAGCTTGGGGATGCTATGTTTGATGAAGATGATATTTTTAGTCCCCCAAGTTTTGATGTGCAAATTTGTTATAATGATTGCATGCCTCCTATTTATGATGACTATATTGATGAAAGTGGGCTTGGAAGAGTGTCAACTCTAGGTAATGATCCCACTATTTTGGAGGGTGTTGAATCTTATTGTTATAATGATGAAAGTGGATTTGGAGAGGTCATGACTTTATTTAATGATGAATCCACTATTTTGGAAGAGGTTTCAATTGACTATGATAAAAAAGTTGCTATCTGTGATGATTATTGTGATGACATGTATGCTACAAAGAGTAATGATATCCATGAAACTTATCATCATGATTTTTATGCTCAAATTGATTATGTGAATCAAGTGGCATATGATAGTTATTTCATTGAATTTGCTCCCACTATTATTCATGAGAATAAATTTGCTTATGCGGAGAGTAATAAAATGTTTATGCATGTGGATCATGAAAAGAATGCTTTATGTGATAGCTATATTGTTGAATTCATTCATGATGCCACTGAAAATTATTATGAGAGAGAAACATATGCTTTTACATATCTCACTAATATCAAGTTTCCTCTCTTTATGTTGAAAATCTTGAAGTTATGCTTGTTTTGCCTTCCTATGCTAGTTGATTCTTGCTCCCACAAATTGTGTGCTCACAAAATCCCTATGCATAGGAAGTGGGTTAGGCTTAAGTGTTCTTGCCATGTGTTTCATGATGCTCTCATTATGTTTCAATTCTTTACTTTTATGTGAGCATCATTGAAATCATCATGCCTAGCTAAAAAGGCATTAAAGAAAAGCGCTTGTTGGGAGACAACCCAACATTTATACCTACTGATTTTGTATGTTAACATGATTAAGCTACTGTAGTAATCATGTTTTATAGCTTTTGTTTCAATAAAGTGCCAAGTAAAGCCTTTGGGATAGTGTGGATGATAGTTGACTTGATTATGTGCAAAAACAGAAACTTTTGCGCCCAGAAACAGAATTGTTGAACATCACTGGAGTGTAGAAAAATTCTGAATTTTTGACAGATGATTGAGATACAAATATCCTACGTTGTCCTAATTTTTAAGAATTTTTTGAGTAACATAAGTGTAGTAATTATTCAGATCTTTACAGACTGTTCTGTTTTTGACAGATTCTGTTTGCAATGCATTGTTTGCTTGTTTTATGGTTTCTATGGCTTATATTGCTTAATATAAATTGTGGAAATTATAGATTACAGTAGGATTTATGAGGAAACAATTATGAATCTTGTCTTGCTGCTTGTTGCTTATTGCTTGGGGATCAATTACAAGGGAGCGGATTCACTTGACCTAGCTATTGATCGATTCTAACTTAGCCCTTTGTGCCTCTGGGACTCGCCTTTATATACAGGTCGAGGCCCAGGTCTTACAAGAGTCCGGGTCATACTACGATCCGTGACCTAGTATGTTCCTGACTTGTCTTGTTTCCTAAGTAAGGGAACTCCAGGCGGCTTATTCTTCTGGGCCTTGAGTCGCCATCTTCGGATACTGGGTCGCAAGCCGGCCTGCTTGGTGAGCCGCCATGCTAGTCTTGTTCCTCAGCGCCACGGCCCATCTTGAGTCTTGCTCATCAGCCGCCAACTAGATGACCCGGACTCATATGGCGGGTCATAGCATGGGATTATATCCCCAACATTAGCCCCCAGATTGATTTGAATTCATTCATGTCAATCTCCAACATCTTAACTTGGCGGCTTATCTTGTGGTCTTGTCTGCATCTTCTCCGGATCATGAAATGCCGGCTTATGACGCTTCTAGACTTGTTGTTTTTTCACATCTTATTGCTGACGCCATCCCTCGGAAATCCAGGAAACCCATGATGACATCATAATGAATCTTTTGAGGCCGAAAATCGAGGCGTTCCTGGCTCCGAAAGTTACTGTGCCCCCTCAATTATCGCGCCTGCCATTTACTCTCACCTTTTTATCTTATAAATACACACCGGGGGGGGGGTCCTCTTTTTCACTTTTACCTCACCCCTGTCGCTTCTTATTCCTCCTCGAGTCCAAGCTCTTCGCCGCGCCGCTGCTTCTGTTCGTCCGCCACCGGCCGACCCGTCCAGGACCGCGGCGCCATCCAGTCTCTGCCGGAGTTTAGTTAGGCATCTCCGCCGGCCTCTGCAATCCATCAGGTGCATTATCCTTCTCTCTTTAGATATGTATTAGTTCCATCGTAGTTCGTCGGAGTTCATCTATACTCCACTGCCACGGCTTGTTTAGATCTGGTATTTTCCATAGGCCTTTCATCAAACTGCGGCGACGCTAGCTATAACACCATTTTTGCATCTAGGAACCCTAGCTTTTCTGTAGAGTCTATGAACAGACTAGCGGTCACCTCCAGTGGTCGCCGTAGGTTTTATGAATATTTTTCCCTTTCGGACCTTTTTGTAGATCCATAATCATAAGCGCTTCTGTAGAAACTTGTTGGTCTCACACTTAGCAGAAAACTTAGCAATCTCCAATTTAAGATAAGTCGCCTTCATGCTTTTGGTGGATCATCATTGTAATTGCAACTCACCAGTTTTAGGCATTACTCTGTTGTTAAGCCGTCTCACCAGTTCGGGCGGCTCATTCTTCTTTTAACGATTATGCCGTCTTTCATAATCTTCCAGGCGAGTTGTCGTTTCATAAATGACCCGCCATTTATATTTCTGCAGCTCTTAACCCTTTTTTAGGCGGCTTAGCATGTCAAAGACCACACTTTGCAACTGGGTGCCTTCCCAAGTTTCCCAGCTCGTACTTAATGATTATAAGGAATAAGGGTTTTTGCCGGCTCAAGAGGAAATTAGCTGGCGAGGAGCCCAAGGAGACGATGTTTCCCAACCCGGCGAAGGAGAAGTCGTAGTGTTTACAGACCATCTTCTCAGAGACTTCTATCTGCCTGGGTCAAAAAAATTCTGGGATGTCTTAAATTTCTTCAACCTTCATCCTCAAGATCTGGCCCCTAACTCTATCTCCAACATGTGCCAATTCCAAGTCCTTTGTGAAGCGTATTTGCAAATAGAGGCCACCGTCCCCCTCTTCTAGGAGTTTTTCTACATCAACCATCAGATAGAATGTGCTAATGGCCCCAGCCTGGAACTCGGCGGGGTCTCGATTCAGAGGCGGAGAGACGGCTCTTTTCCTCCAGTTACTCTGCCAAGTCATCCTAAGGGATGGGTTAAGACTTGGTTTTATTGCAAGAACACATCCCCAGCTGATGAGAACCCCTTACCGGGTTACAGACCTGACCGTCTTCCCATTGATTTTGCACTTCCTAGCCGGGATCCAGAAGAGCATGCTCAAGTTGCCTCTGCATACTGATGCGGCTTGAACTACGTCGGTATTTCCCCAAAGAGGAAGGGATGATGCAGCACATATACGGTAGGTATTTCCCTCAGTGATGAGACCAAGGTTATCGAACTAGTAGGAGAACAAAGCAACACTATGTAAATGGTACCTGCGCACAAAGAACAAATACTTGCAACCCGATGTGTTAAAGGGGTTTTCAATCCCTTTCGGGTAACGGTGCCAGAAATTGTCACATGGACGGGAGGCTAAATGTAATAGATTGGATAAAAAGATCTCGATAACACGCGAATAAAATAAAGTGCAGCAAGGTATTTTTGGGGTTTTGGAAATATAGATCTGAAAATAAAAGATGCAAATAAATAAAAAGGCAAATAGCAATATAGATCTGAAAGTATATGATGGGAAAATAGACCCGAGGGCCGTAGATTTCACTAGTGGCTTCTCTCGAGAAAAAATAGCATACGGTGGGTAAACAAAATACTGTTGGGCAATTGATAGAACTTCAAATAATCATGACGATATCCAGGCAATGATCATTATATAGGCATCACATCCAAGATTAGTAGACCGACTCCTGCCTGCATCTACTACTATTACTCCACACATCGACCGCTATCCAGCATGCATCTAGTGTATTAAGTTCATGGAGAAACGGAGTAATGCAATAACAACGATGACATGATGTAGACAAGATCTATTCATGTAGGAATAGACCCCATCTTGTTATCCTTAATAGCAACGATACATACGTGTCATTTCCCCTTCTGTCACTGGGATTGAGCACCATAAGATCGAACCCATCACAAAGCACCTCTTCCCATGGCAAGAAAAATTGATCTAGTCGGCCTAACTAAACCAAAGATTCAAAGAAGAAACACGAGGCTATAAGTAATCATGCATATAAGAGATCAAAAGACTCAAATAACTTTCATGGATAAAAACATAGATCTGATCATAAACTCAAAGTTCATCGGATCCCAACAAACACACCGCAAAAAGAGTTACATCAAATAGATCTCCAAGAGACCATTGGATTGAGAATCAAAAGAGAGAGAGGAAGCCATCTAGCTACTAACTACGGACCCGTAGGTCTACAATGAACTACTCACGCATCATCGGAGAGGCACCAATGAGGATGATGAACCCCTCCGTGATGGTGTCTAGATTGGATCTGTGGTTTCTGGAACTTGCGGCGGCTGGAATTGTATTTCGTTGACTCCCCTAGGGTTTCTGGAATATTGGGGTATTTATAGAGCAAAGAGGCGGTGCGGGAGGCCACCGAGGTGGGCACAACCCACCAGGGCGCGCCCAGGTGGGTTGTGCCCCCCTCGGGGCACCCCTCTGGTACTTCCTTGGCCTAACTTGTGTCTTCTGGTCCAGAAAAAATCACCAAAAAGTTTCGCTGCGTTTGGACTCCGTTTGGTATTGATTTTCTGTGAAGTAAAAAACAACAACTGGCACTGGGCACTATATCAATAGGTTAGTCCCAAAAAATGATATAAAGTTGCTATAAAATGATTGTAAAATATCCAAGATTGATAATATAACAGCATGGAACAATAAAAAATTATAGATACGTTGGAGACGTATCACATACCCAAAACTCAGGGCCTTACTGGCCAACGGTCTAACAGGGGTTGACTTAACCCGGTGCTGGATTACTTGGAGAATCTTACCCTTGAGTCGCCGACCTGTCTTAATGTGCAATTACTCGGGCGACTCAAATGACGTTCAACGGTACAGTCCTGTAGATTTAGAAGCTGACGAAATAAACAAGATTGCAAAGAAACTGCTTAGGGAGCCTCTGGAGAGCTGCAACAAGACTGGGCTGCGACCATTCTTCAAACTCAACCCAGCTCCTCCGGTGAGTATACATGTAATTATTTGTCCGGCTTATCAATCTTTACCTTATTCGGTATTTCGCTTGTTAGCCTTGTTCAACTATGCAGGCCGACTCTCCATTCTGGAATAAAAAGAGGAAAACACAGGCGACCAAGACTAAAACTGCTCCAGCTCAAAGAAAGAATAAACCTGCTGCTGTGAATGAGCCGGCAGCTAGGGGCGAGTCACCGATAGATGATAATCAGTTGGAGGTAGAACTTGACTCCCTTGGCCGTCTTTTTATTGAACTCGCTGACGCTTCTTATTCCCAGGGTGATGCCGCAACAAGCCGGGCTGATGACACTGAGGTAATTTCCATCTCTTCCGGCTCAGAACCCTTGCCTCCCAAGAACACTAGGCGGGTCATTCAGAAAGTAAGATTTTCTCATCCAGATGCTCATTTGGATCCAAACTTTATTTTGAAGAAAACCCAGCATGAATCAAGGTGCCAAACTCGGAGCGGCTCTAGAGAACTTTTGGCCGACTTATCTCATGAACCATCCGCTCACAAGCGACGCAATGAGGTGCCACACAGTCCAACTTCTTCTCTTCCATGAGCCAGCCTTATTAGGCAACCTCTTAACCCCTCTGATTCTAATTATCAGGAGTCACCACCATCTTCGGGAGACTCGTCCGCCACTCAGCTGCCGACTTTGATCATAAACCCGGGGTAATTTTCTCTTAACCGAGTTACACCTTATCCTAGTTATTATCACATATATTATAACATGCCATCTTGCCTGCAGGGCTAAAGCCAAAGCCAAGAAAAGAAAGGTTGGCGAGTCTTCAACAACCCCAGAGATTCATGAGTCGGAGGATCAGACCTTGGTAACCCCTGAGGCCCACACTGAAATCCTCGAAGATCATAATGATGACCAAGCTGAACCGCCCCAGCAGAATGAACCAGCAGCTACCGATGTGGATGCGGAGGCTAACTCGGTGGATGATTTTAACCCGTCAAGTCCGGCTCGCACTTCAATTCCTGTGAAGGCGGCTGAAGATGTTCTTCTTGATGAGAAGATCAATGAAGAAATTACTATCACAGGGGAGGCTTATAAACCTCCAGAGGTCTCCACTGTGTTGACCAAGCTTACGGCGAAAGATGAGACACCCTTGTCTGAGAAGGGAAAGTCAAAACTTGAACTGCCAAACTATGAATATTTCAGCGCGGATGAGCTACACGCAGGCTATCTGAGCCGCTTTTCCACAAGCCGAGACATGGAAGCCAGTATGGTTAACATGATGAAGAGAAAATATGAGGTATGATCAATCTTCTCCCATACCATATATCCTTGTGTAGCCCCCAAGTCTTAAACATAAGAAATCTTGAGTATGTATAAGACTTAAAAATGAGAAATCTTGTAATGTAGCCCCCAAGGGCCGGGTTATCATGCCAATGATGAGCTGGTCCTTCAAATACATATCTTGCTTAAAAGAAACATCAGGTAGCCCCCAAGGGCCGGCTCATCTTCCTGAGATGAGCCGGGTCTTTCAAATAAAGAAAACTTTGAAAAAATAGCCTGTAGCCCTCAAGGGCCGACTCATTTGTATGAACTGAGTCGGGTCTTCTTGTGTTCTTTAAGGAAGAAAAAATGACATGCATTAGCCCCAAGTGTTAAGCATATTGCTTGCAATCTGCTTGGGACTTCCCAACTTAAATTGAATTGGCATAGCCCCCAAGTACCGGGTTGTATATTATTGCCGGCTTGGTTCAATTTTTTTATAAATGAATTAGCTCCTTATCTTGTAGGAAGCTTTGAGCACTAATACGCCCATTTTGCATCATGTTTTCCTACTATTATTTACAACGTTTTTATGCATAATAATGCTTTATGGAGTAATTCTAAATCCTTTTCTCTCATAATATGCAAGGTTCACACACAGAGGGAAAATACCGGTAGCTGGAATTCTGGACCTGAAAAAGCTACGCCAGAGATACCTATTCTGCACATCTCCAAATGAGCTAAAAATTTAAATTATTTTGGAATATATAAAAATACTGGAGAAAATAACTACCATAGGGGGCCACCTGGTGACCACAAGGACACCATGGCGCGCCAGGCCCCCCAGGCGCGCCCTGGTGGGTTGTGGCCAGCCCAGCCCACCTCCAGTGCCCATCTTCTGGTACATAAGGTCTTTTTACCTAAAAAAATAAGGAGAGGCTTTCGGGACGGAGCGCCGCTGTCTCGAGGCGGAACTTGGGCAGGAGCACTTTTGCCCTCCGGCAGAGTGATTCCGTCGGGGGAACTTCCCTGCCGGAGGGGGGAATCGAAGCCATCGTCATCACCAACAACCCTCTCATCTTTGGGAGGCTAATCTCCATCAACATCTTCAACAACACCATCTCCTCTCAAACCCTAGTTCACCTCTTGTGTTCAATCTTTGTACCGGAACCTCAGATTGGTACCTGTGGGTGACTAGTAGTGTTGATTACATATTGTGGTTGATTACTATATGGTTTATTTGGTGGAAGATTATATGTTCAGATCCATTATGCTATTTAATACCCCTCTAATCTTGAGCATGAATATAATTTGTGAGTATTTATTTTTGTTCTTGAGGTCACGGGAGAAATCACGTTGCAAGTAATCATGTGAATTTGATATGTGTTTGATATTTTGATGATATGTATGTTGTGATTCCCTTAGTGGTGTCATGTGAACGTCGACTGCATGGAACTTCACAATCTTTGGGCCTAAGGAAATGCATTGTGGAGTAGTTATTAGATGATGGGTTGCTAGAGTGATAGAAGCTTAAACCCTAGTTTATGCGCTACTTCGTAAGGGACCGATTTGGATCCATATGTTTAATGCTATGGTTAGATTTTATCTTAATACTTTTCTCGTAGTTGCGGATGCTTGCAAGGGGGTTAATCATAAGTGGGAGGCTTGTTCAAGTAAGAACAGCACCCAAGCACCGGTCCACCCACATATCAAATTATCAAAGTAGCGAAGGCGAATCAAACCAACATGATGAAAGTGACTAGATGAAATTCCCGTGTACCCTCAAGAACGTTTTGCTTATTATAAGAGACCATTTTTGCCTATCCTTTGCCACAAAAGGATTGGTCTACCTTGCTGCACTTTATTTACCATGACCGTTACTTGCTTGTTACAAATTATCTTGCTATCAAATTACCTATTACCGACAATTTCAGTGCTTGCAGAAATTACCTTGCTGAAAACCACTTGTCATTTCCTTCTGCTCCTCGTTGGGTTCGACACTCTTACTTATCGAAAGGACTATGATTGATCCCCTATAATTGTGGGTCATCAAGACTCTTTTCTGCCACCATTGCCGGGGAGTGAAGCGCTCTTGGTAAGTGGAATTCGGTAAGGAAAAATTTATACTATGTGCTGAAATTTATTGTCACTTGTTACTATGGAAAACCATCCTTTGAGGGGTTTGTTCGGGGTATCTTCACCTCGACCGGAAGCACAATTAGTTTCCCCTCAACCTACTTCACCTACTGAAAATATTGGTTATGAAATTCCTTCGGGTATGATAGAACAACTGCTAGCTAATCCTTATGCAGGAGATGGAATAGAACATCCTGATATGCATTTGATATATGTGGATGAAATTTGTGGATTATTTAAGCTTGCAGGTTTATCCGGAGATGAAGCTAAGAAGAAGGTTTTCCCTTTATCTTTGAAGGGAAAAACATTGACATGGTATAGGCTATGCGATGATATTGGATCTTGGAACTAGAATCGATTGAAATTGGAATTTCACCAAAAAAATTGTTCTATGCATCTAGTTCATCGTGATCGGAATTATATATATAATTTTTGCCCTCGTGAAGGAGAAAGTATCGCTCTAGCTTGGGGGAGGCTTAAGTCAATGTTATATTCATTCCCCAAGCATGAGCTCTCGAGAGAAATTATCATTCAGAATTTTTATGCTCGACTTTCTCATAATGATCAATCCATGCTCGATACTTCTTGTACTGGTTCTTTTATGATGAAGACTGTTGAATTCAAGTGGGATCTCTGAGAAAGAATTAAATGCAACTCTGAAGATTGGGAACTCGACGAAGGTAAAGAGTCAGGTATTAAGCTTGAGTTTGGTTGTGTTAAATCTTTTATGAATACCGATGCTTTTCACAAGTTTAACACTGAATATGGACTTGACTCTGAGATAGTAGCCTCTTTTTGTGAATCATTTGCTACTCATGTTGATCTCCCTAAGGAGAAGTGGTTTAAATATCATCCCCCTATTAAAGAAGAAATCAAAGAGTCGGTAATAGCTAAAGATGAAACTATCATTTACAATGCTGATCCAGTTGTGCCTACTGCTTATATTGAAAAACCACCTTTCCCTGTTAGGATAAAGGAACATGCTAAGGTATCAACTGTGGTTCGCAAAAGTAATATTAAAGCACCTAAACCCTCTGAACAAATAAAAGTGGAACCTAGTGTTGCTATGGTTAAAGATCTCTTGGTAGAAAATATTAATGGGCATGTTATTTATTTCTGTGATGAAGCTGCTAGAATTGCCAAACCCAATGAAAAGGATGAACATAGACTTGTAGTTGGCATGCTTGTTGTCTCAGTTAAAATAGGAGATCATTGCTATCATGGTTTATGTGACGTAGGTGCTAGTGTGAGTGCTATTCCTTTTACCTAATACCAAGAAATTATGAATGATATAGCAACCGCTGAAATAGAAGACACATATGTTACTATTAAACTTGCAAATAGAGACACTATCACACCACTTGGGATTGTCAGAGATGTTGAAGTCTTGCGTGGGAAAATAAAATACCCTACTGATTTTCTAGTTCTTGGTTCCCCACAAGATGACTTTTGTCCCATTATCTTTGGTAGACATTTCTTGAACACTGTCAATGCTACAATAGATTGCTATAAAGAAAGTGTCAGTGTTAGCTTTGGTGATGAGTTTCATGAATTTGATTTCTCCAAGTTTAGTAGACAACCCTGTAATAAAGAATTACCTAGTAAGGATGAAATAATTGGTCTTGCTTCTATTGTCATGCCTCCTACTAATCCACTAGAACAATATTTGCTAGACCATGAAAATGATATGCACTTGCGTGAAAGAAATGAGATAGATAAAATATTATTTGAACAACAACCTCTCCTTAAACACAATTTGCCTATTGAAACTCTAGGAGGTCCTCCTCCACCTAAAGGTGACCCTGTGTTTGAATTGAAACAATTGCATGGTACTTTGAAATATGCTTATCTTGATGAGAAAAAGATATATCCTGTTATTATTAGTGCTAACCTTTCAGAACATGAAGAAGAAAGATTATTAAAAATTCCGAAGAAGCACCATGCTGCTATTGGGTATACTCTTGATGATCTTAAGGGCATTAGTCCCACTCTCTGTCAGCACAAGATTAATATGGAACTTGATGCTAAACCCGTCGTTGATCCCCAACGACGTTTAAATCCTAAGATGAAAGGAGTGCTGAGAACTGAAATACTAAAACTTCTGGAAGCAGGTATAATCTATCCCATAGCTGATAGTAGATGGGTGATACATCCCCGACGTATCTATAATTTATGAAGTATTCATGCCATGTTTACAACAATTTTATATGGTTTTGGTATGATTTGGATGGAACTAACCCGGACTAACGCTGTTTTCAGTAGAACTACCGTGGTGTTGTTTTTTGTGCAGAAATAAAAGTTCTCCAAATGCCACGAAACTTTTTGATGATTTTTTTTGAAACAAAAGAGGCACTAGAAACTTCGTGGGAGTGACAGAAGAGCCACGAGGAGGGCACAACCCACCAGGGCGCGCCAGAGGGGACTGGCTTACCCCGGTGGGTTGTGCTCACCTCGAGGCCCATCTTAGCGTGATTCCAACGCTGAAAAATCCTATAAATAGAGAAACCATTAGAAATAACCCTAGATCAAAAGTTTCACCGCCACAAGCCTCTGTAGCCATGAAAAACCAATCTAGACCCCGTTCCGGCACCCTGCCGGAGGGGGAAATCATCATCGGTGGCCATCTTCATCATCCCGACGGCCACCATGATGAGGAGGGAGTAGTCCACCCTCGGGGCTGAGGGTTTGTACCAGTAGCTATGTGTTTAATCTCTTTCTCTCTCTCATGTTCTTGAGATGTCACAATCTTGATGTATCGCAGGCTTTGTTAATATAGTCGGATCATATGGTATTTCCCCTCTCTATCTTATTGTGAATTGAGTTTTCCCTTTGAGATTTCGTTCTTATCGGATTGAATAATTTTATGGATTTGAGAACACTTTATGTATGTCTTGCTATGAATACCCGTGGTGACAATGGGGTATCATATTGATTCACTTGATATATGTTTTGACACCCAACTCGCGGATTCCTGAGGTGACATTGGGGTAATCTATGCATAGGGGTTGATGCATGTTTTCGTCCTTGTTTCTTCAGTAGAAATCTTGGGGCACTCTATGAGGTTCTTTGTGTTGGATTGTGTATTATGAATCTGAAATTGTTTGATGCATATCGCATAATCAACTCACGGATACTCGCGGTGGCATTGGAGTATCTAGGTGACATTAGAGTTCGTTGATGTGTATCATATGGTGTTATTTTAGTACAAACTCTTGGTTAGATCGATCGGAAAGAATAGCTTGGTGTTATTTTAGTACGAACTCTAGGATAGATTGATCGGAAAGAATAGCTTTGAGGTGGTTTCGTACCCTACAAACAATTTCTTCTTATGTTCTCCGCTAGATAGGAATTTTGGAGTGATTCTTCATCGCACGTTGAGGGATGGTTATATGATCCAATTGTATTAGCATTGTTGAGAGATTGCACTAGTGAAAGTACGGACCCTAGGCCTCATTTTCAAGCATTGCAATACCGTTTGTGCTCCGTTTTATCAATTGCTACCTTGCTGTTTTTTATTGTTCCTATTACAAAAATCAATATCTATTATCATTACTACGCTTGTATCACCATCTCTTCACCGAACTAGTGCACCTGTACAAATTACCATTGTATTTGGTGTGTTGGGGACACAAGAGACTTTTTGTTATTTGGTTGCAGGGTTGTTTGAGAGAGACCATCTTCATCCTACGCCTCCCACGGATTGATAAACCTTAGGTCATCCATTTGAGGAAAATTTGCTATTGTCCTACAAAACTCTGCGCTTGGAGGCCCAACACGAGTCTACAAGAACAAGTTGTGTAGTAGACATCAATGGGTAAGTCCTGTTCATTGTGTCCCTAAGAAGGGAGGTATTACTGTTGTTCCTAATGATAAAAATGAACTTATCCCACAAAGAATTGTTACAGGTTATAGAATGGTAATTGATTTTAGAAAATTAAATAAAGCTACTAGAAAAGATCATTACACTTTGCCTTTTATTGATCAAATTCTAGAAAGATTATCTAAGCACACACACTTTTGTTCTCTTGATGGATATTCTGGTTTCTCTCAAATAGCTGTTTCTCAACCTGATAAAGAGAAAACCACTTTTACTTGCCCTTTTGGAACCTATGCTTATAAACGTATGCCTTTTGGTTTATGTAATGCACCTGCCACCTTTCAAACATGTATGACTGCCATATTCTCTGATTTTTGTGAAAAGATTGTTGAGGTTTCCATGGATGATTTTTTTCGTTTACGGAACTTCTTTTGATGATTGCTTAAGCAACCTTGATCGAGTTTTGCAGAGATGTGAACAAACTAATATTGTCTTGAATTGGGAGAAGTGCCACTTTATGGTTAATGAAGGCATTGTCTTGGGGCATAAAATTTCTGAACGAGGTATTGAGGTGGATAAAGCTAAAGTTGATGCAATTGAGAAAATGCCATGTCCTAAAGATATTAAAGGTATTCGTAGTTTATTAAAGACTTCTCTAAAATTTCTAGGCCTCTTACTAATCTTTTACAAAAGGATGTTCTATTTGTTTTTTATGATGATCGTGTAGAAGCCTTTGAAACACTTACGAAAACATTAATTTCTGCACCTATTGTTCAACCACTTGATTGGAACTTGCCTTTGGAAATTATGTGTGATGCTAGTGATTATGCTGTTGGTGCTGTTCTAGGACAAAGAGTTGATAAGAAATTAAATGGTATCCATTATGCTAGCAAAACTCTAGACAGTGCCCAAAGAAATTATGCTACTACTGAAAAAGAATTTTTAGCAGTTGTGTTTGCTTGTGATAAATTCAGATCTTACATTGTTGATTCCAAAGTAACTGTTCACACTGATCATGCTGCTATAAAATATCTTATGGAAAATAAAGATGCTAAGCTTAGACTCATTAGGTGGGTTCTCTTGCTTCAATAATTTGATTTGCATATCACTGATAGGAAAGGAGATGAGAACCCTGTAGCTGATAACTTGTCTAGGTTAGAGAATGTTCTTGATGACCCACTACCTATTGATGATAGTTTTCCTGATGAACAACTAGTTGTAATAAATGCTTCTCATAACACTCCTTGGTATGCTAACTATGCTAATTACATTGTTGCTAAATTTTTACCACCTAGTTTCACATACCAACAAAAGACAAAATTCTTCTATGATTTAAGACATTACTTTTGGGATGACCCACATCTTTATAAAGAAGGAGTAGATGGTATTATTAGACGTTGTGTACCTGAGCATGAACATGCACAAATCCTACGGAAATGTCATTCCGAAGCATATGGAGGACATCATGCAGGAGATAGAACTGCACGTAAGGTACTACAATCTGGTTTTTATTGGCCTACTCTTTTCAAGGATGCCCGTAAGTTTGTCTTGTCTTGTGATGAATGTCAGAGAATAGGTAATATCGGTAAGTGTCAGGAAATGCCTATGTATTATTCACTTGTTGTCGAACCATTTAATGTTTGGGGTTTTGATTATATGGGACCTTTTCCTTCCTCTAATGGGTATACACATATTTTGGTTGCTGTTGATCATAACACCTCCATTAAAATGCTTAAAGAAGTTATTTTCCCAAGGTTTGGAGTCCCCAAGATATCTAATGACTGATGGTGGTTCACACTTTATTCATGGTGCTTTCCATAAAATGCTTGCTAAATATGATGTTAACCATAGGATTGCATCACCCTATCATCCTCAATCTAGTGGTCAAGTTGAACTTAGCAATAGAGAAATAAAATTAATATTACAAAAAACTGTAAATAGGTCCCGAAAGAATTGGTCTAAGAAAATGGATGATGCAATTTGGGCTTATAGAATAGCTTATAAAAATCCTATGGGTATGTCTCCTTATAAAATGGTTTATGGAAAAGCTTGTCATTTGCCTCTTGAGTTAGAACATAAAGCATAATGGGCAATTAAAGAACTCAACTATGATTTCAAACTTGCCGGTGAAAAGAGGTTATTTGATATTACCACACTAGATGAATAGGAACCCAAGCTTATGAAAATGCCAAGCTATTTAACGAAAAAGTTAATAGATGGCATGACAAAAGAATCCAAAAGCGGGAATTCAAAGTTGGAGAATATGTTCTTTTGTACAACTCTCATTTTAGATTTTTTGCAGGAAAACTTCTTTCAAATGGGAAGGGCCATACATTATCGAAGAGGTTTATCATTCTGGAGCCATCAAGATTAATAATGTCGAAGGTACTAACCCGAAGGTGGTCAATGTACAAAGAATTAAACACTATATCTCAGGTACGCCTATTAATGTTGAAAGCAATATTATCCAAACCATGACACCGGAGGAACACATAAAAGAATGTTGGAAATATGCCCTAGAGGCAATAATAAAATGGTTATTATTATATTTCCTTGTTCATGATAATTGTCTATTGTTCATGCTATAATTGTATTAACCGAAAACCGTAATACATGTGTGAATACATAGACCACAGCATGTCCCTAGTGAGCCTCTAGTTGACTAGCTCGTTGATCAATAGATGGTTGTGGTTTCCTGACCATGGACATTGGATGTCGCTGATAACGGGATCACATCATTAGGAGAATGATGTGATGGACAAGACCCAATCCTAAGCATAGCACAAGATCGTGTAGTTCGTTTGCTAGAGCTTTTCTAATGTCAAGTATCATTTCCTTAGACCATGAGATTGTGCAACTCCCGGATACCGTAGGAATGCTTTGGGTGTATCAAACGTCACAACGTAACTGGGTGACCATAAAGGTGCACTACAGGTATCTCCGAAAGTGTCTGTTGGGTTGGCACGAATCGAGACTGGGATTTGTCACTCCGTATGACGGAGAGGTATCTCTGGGCCCACTCGGTAATGCATCATCATAATGAGCTCAATTTGACTAAGGAGTTAGCCACGGGATCATGCGTTACGGAACGAGTAAAGAGACTTGCCGGTAACGAGATTGAACAAGGTATGGGGATACCGACGATCGAATCTCGGGCAAGTAACATATCGATGGACAAAGGGAATTGTATACGGGATTGATTGAATCCCCGACATCGTGGTTCATCCGATGAGATCATCGTGGAACATGTGGGATCCAACATGGGTATCCAGATCCCGCTGTTGGTTATTGACCGGAGAGATGTCTCGGTCATGTCTGCATGGTTCCCGAACCCGTAGGGTCTACACACTTAAGGTTCGGTGACGCGAGAGTTGTTATGGGAAATTGTATGTGGTTACCGAAGGTTGTTCGGAGTCCCAGATGAGATCCCGGACGTCACGAGGAGTTTCGGAATGGTCCGGAGGTGAAGATTTATATATGGGAAGTCCAGTTTCAGTCACCGGAATGGTTTCGGGGGTTATCGGTATTGTACCGGGACCACCGAAAGGTGTCCGGGGGTCCACCGGGTGGGGCCACCTACCCCGGAGGGCCTAGTGGGCTGAATATAGGTGGGGACCAGCCCCTTAGTGGGCTGGTGCGCCCCCCAAGGGCCCAAGGCGCCTAGGGTTGGAAACCCTAGGGGAGGGGGCGCCTCCCACCTTGCTTGGGGGGCAAGTTACCCCCTCCTGGCCGCCGCCCCCCCTCTAGATGCATCTAAGGGGGCCGGCCCCCTCTC
This sequence comes from Thinopyrum elongatum, assembly GCA_011799875.1. Classification (NCBI taxonomy): domain Eukaryota; kingdom Viridiplantae; phylum Streptophyta; class Magnoliopsida; order Poales; family Poaceae; genus Thinopyrum; species Thinopyrum elongatum. Next base: position 566,807,062 of record CM022298.1, on the reverse strand, counting down.
TCCTTCACCCTATAATATCGAGAAGGGTGGGGGTGGGGTGGTTAGGGCAGCCGCACCCCTTCCCTGGTGCAGCCCTTCCCCCTCTCCAACACCTCCTCCTCCTCCGTAGTGCTTGGCAAAGCCTTGTCGGAGAACCACGAGCTCCTCCACCACCACGCCGTCGTGCTGCCGGAGCTCTCCCTCAACTTCTCCTCTTCCCTTGCTGGATCAAGAAGGAGGAGACGTCCCCGGGCTGTACGTGTGTTGAACGCGGAGGCGCCGTCCGTTCGGCGCTTGGATCGGATCTTCCGCGATTTGAATCTCCGCGAGTACGACTCCATCAACCGCGTTCTTGTAACGCTTCTGCTTAGCAATCTTCAAGGGTATGAAGATGCACTCCCTCTCTCTCGTTGCTAGCATCTCCTAGATTGATCTTGGTGACACGTAGGAATTTTTTTGAATTATTACTACGTTCTCCAACAGTGGCATTATGAGCTAGGTCTATGCGTAGATTCTATGCACGAGTAGAACACAAGTAGTTGTGGGCGATGATTTGTTCAATTTTGTTACCGTTACTAGTCCTATCTTGATCCGGCGGCATTGTGGGATGAAGCGGCCCGGACCGACCTTACACGTACGCTTACGTGAGACAGGTTCCACTGACTGACATGCACTTGTTGCATAAGGTGGCTAGCGGGTGTCTGTCTCTCCCACTTTAGTTGGATCAGATTCGATGAAGAGGGTCCTTATGAAGGGTAAATAGCAATTGGCATATCACCGTTGTGGCTTTTGCGTAGGTAAGAAACATTCTTGCTAGAAACCCATAGCAGCCACGTAAAACATGCAACAACAATTAGAGGACGTCTAACTTGTTTTTGCAGGGTATGCTATGTGATGTGATATGGCCAAAAGGATGTGATGAATTATATATGTGATGTATGAGATTGATCATGTTCTTGTAATAGGAATCACGACTTGCATGTCGATGAGTATGACAACCGGCAGGAGCCAAAGGAGTTGTCCTAATTTATTGTATGACCTGCGTGTCAATGTAAACGCCATGTAATTACTTTACTTTATTGCTAACCATTAGCCATAGTAGTAGAAGTAATAGTTGGCGAGACAACTTCATGAAGACACGATGATGGAGATCATGGTGTCATGCCGGTGACGATGGTGATCATGCCGTGCCTCGAAGATGGAGATCAAAGGCGCAAGATGATATTGGCCATATCATGTCACTTTATGATTTGCATGTGATGTTTGTCATGTTTACATCTTATTTGCTTAGAATGACGGTAGCATAAATAAGATGATCCCTCACTAAAATTTCAAGAAATGTGTTCCCCCTAACTGTGCACCATTGCGAAGGTTCGTTGTTTCGAAGGACCACGTGATGATCGGGTGTGATAGATTCTAACGTTCGCATACAACGGGTGTAAGCCAGATTTACACATGCAAAACACTTAGGTTGACTTGACGAGCCTAGCATGTACAGACATGGCCTCGGAACACGAGAGACCGAAAGGTCGAACATGAGTCGTATGGTAGATGCGATCAACATGGAGATGTTCACCGTTGATGACTAGTCCGTCTCACGTGATGATCGGACACGGCCTAGTCGATTCGGATCATGTATCACTTAGATGACTAGAGGGATGTCTATCTGAGTGGGAGTTCATTAAATAATTTGATTAGATGAACTTAATTATCATGAACTTATTCTAAAATTGTCTTTACAATCTATCCTGTAGATCCAATGGCCCACGCTAATGTTGCCCTCAACTTCAACGCGTTCCTAGAGAAAACCAAGCTGAAAGACGATGGAAGCAACTATACGGACTGGGTCCGTAACTTGAGGATCATCCTCATAGCTACCAAGAAAGCATATGTCCTTGAAGCACCGCTAGGTGACGCACCCATTTTCCCAGCAACTCAAGACGTTATGAATGCCTGACAGTCGCGTAGTGATGATTACTCCCTGGTTCAGTGCGGCATGCTTTACAGCTTAGAATCGGGGCTCCAAAAGCGTTTTGAGCAACACGGAGCATATGAGATGTTCCAAGAGCTGAAAATGGTTTTCCAAGCTCATGCCCGGTCGAGAGATATGAAGTCTCCGACAAGTTCTATAGTTGTAAGATGGAGGAAAATAGTTGTGTCAGCGAGCATATACTCAAAATGTGTGGGTTGCACAACCGTTTGTCTCAGCTGGGAGTTAACCTCCCAGATGACTCGGTCATTGACAGAATCCTCTAGTCGCTTCCACCTAGCTACAAGAGCTTTGTGATGAACTACAATATGCAAGGGATGGAGAAGTCCATTCCTGAGTTATATTCGATGCTGAAATCAGCAGAGGTGGAGATCAAAAGGAACATCAAGTGTTGATGGTGAATAAGACCACTAGTTTCAAGAAAGGCAAGGGTAAGAAGAACTTCAAGAAGGATGGCAAGGGAGTTGCCGCACCCAGTAAGTCAGTTGCCGGCAAGAAGCCAAAGAATGGACCCAAGCCTGAGACTGAGTGCTTTTATTGCAAGGGAAATGGTCACTGGAAGCGGAACTGCCCCAAGTACTTAGCGGATAAGAAGGCCGGCAACGCCAAAGGTATATATGATATACATGTTATTGATGTGTACCTGACCAACGCTCGTAGTAGCTCTTGGGTATTTGATACCGGTGCAGTTGCTCACATTTGTAACTCAAAACAGGAGCTGCGGAATAAGCGGAGACTGGCGAAGGACGAGGTGACGATGCGCGTCGGGAATGGTTCCAAGGTCGATGTGATCGCCGTCGGCACGCTACCTCTACATCTACCTTCGGGATTAGTTTTGAACCTCAATAATTGTTATTTAGTGCCAGCTTTGAGCATGAACATTGTATCTGGATCTCGTTTGATGCGAGATGGCTACTCATTTAAATCCGAGAATAATGGTTGTTCTATTATATGAGAGATATGTTTTATGGTCATGCCCCGCTGGTCAATGGTCTATTTTTATTGAATCTCGAACGTGATGTTACACATATTCATAGTGTGAATGCCAAAAGATGTAAGGTTGATAATGATAGTCCCACATACTTGTGGCACTGCCGCCTTGGTCACATTGGTGTCAAACGCATGAAGAAACTCCATGCAGATGGACTTTTGGAGTCTCTTGATTATGAATCATTTGACACATGTGAACCATGCCTCATGGGTAAAATGACCAAGACTCCGTTCTCCAGAACAATGGAGCGAGCAACCAACTTGTTGGAAATAATACATACTGATGTATGCGGTCCAATGAGCGTTGAGGCTCGCGGTGGCTATCGTTATGTTCTCACCCTCACTGATGACTTAAGTAGATATGGGTATGTCTACTTAATGAAACACAAGTCTGAGACCTTTGAAAAGTTCAAGGAATTTCAGAGTGAGGTAGAGAATCAACATGACAGGAAAATAAAGTTCTTACGATCAGATCGTGGAGGAGAATATTTGAGTCACGGGTTTGGCACACACTTAAGGAAATGTGGAATTGTTTCACAACTCACGCCGCTTGGAACACCTCAGCGAAATGGTGTGTCCAAACGTCGTAATCGCACTCTATTGGATATGGTGCGATCTATGATGTCTCTTACCGATCTACCACTATCATTTTGGGGTTATGCTTTAGAGACAGTTGCATTCACTTTAAATAGGGCACCGTCTAAATCCGTTGAGACTACACCGTATGAATTATGGTTTGGGAAGAAACCTAAGCTGTCGTTTCTGAAAGTTTGGGGATGCGATGCTTATGTCAAGAAACTTCAACCTGAAAAGCTCGAACCCAAATCAGAAAAATGCGTCTTCATAGGATACCCTAAGGAAACTATTGGGTATACCTTCTACCTCAGATCTGAAGGCAAGATCTTTGTTGCCAAGAATGGATCCTTTCTGGAGAAAGAGTTTCTCTCGAAAGAAGTAAGTGGGAGGAAAGTAGAACTTGATGAGGTACCCCCTCTTGAACTGGAGAGTAGCGCAGATCAGGAAGATGTTTCTGTGGTGCCTGCACCGACTAGAGAGGAAGTTAATGACAATGATCATGAAACTTCGGATCAAGTTGCTACTGAACTTCGTAGGTCCACGAGGACATGTTCCGCACCAGAGTGGTATGGCAGCCCTGTCCTGGAAATCATGTTGTTAGACAATGGTGAACCTTCGAACTATGAAGAAGCGATGGCGGGCCCGGATTCCAACAAATAGCTTGAAGCCATGAAATCCGAGATAGGATCCATGTATGAGAACAAAGTATGGACTTTGGTGGACTTGCCCGATGATCGGCGAGCCATAGAAAATAAGTGGATCTTTAAGAAGAAGACTGACGTGGATGGTAATGTGACCATCTATAAGGCTAGGCTTGTCGCTAAGGGTTATCGACAAGTTCAAGGAGTTAACTACGATGAGACCTTCTCACCCGTAGCGAAGCTGAATTCCGTCCGAATCATGTTAGCAATTGCCGCATTCTATGATTATGAAATCTGGCAAATGGATGTCAAAACAGCATTCCTTAACGGTTACCTTAAGGAAGAATTGTATATGATGCAGCCGGAAGGTTTTGTCGATCCTAAGAATGTTGACAAAGTATGCAAGCTCCAGTGCTCCATCTATGGGCTGGTGCAAGCATCTCGGAGTTGGAACATTCGCTTTGATGAAATGATCAAAGCGTTTGGGTTTATACAGACTTATGGAGAAGCCTGTATTTACAAAAAAGTGAGTGGGAGCTCTGTAGCATTTCTCATATTATATGTGGATGACATACTATTGATGGGAAATGATATAGATTTTTTGGAAAGCATAAAGGCCTACTTGAATAAGTGTTTTTCAATGAAGGACCTTGGAGAAGCTGCTTACATATTAGGCATCAAGATCTATAGAGATAGATCGAGACGCCTCATTGGTCTTTCACAAAGCACATACCTTGACAAGATATTGAAGAAGTTCAATATGGATCAGTCTAAGAAGGGGTTCTTGCCTGTATTGCAAGGTGTGAGATTGAGCACAGCTCAACGCCCGACCTCGGCAGCAGAAAGAGAAAAGATGAGTGTCATCCCCTATGCCTCGGCCATAGGCTCTATTATGTATGCCATGCTGTGTACCAGACCTGATGTGAACCTTGCAATAAGTTTGGTAGGGAGGTACCAAAGTGATCCCGGTATGGAACACTGGACAGCAGTCAAGAATATCCTGAAGTACCTGAAAAGGACTAAGGATATGTTTCTCGTTTATGGAGGTGCCGAAGAGCTCGTCGTAAAGGCTTACGTCGACGCTAGCTTTGACACAGATCTGGATGACTCCAAGTCACAAACCGGATACGTGTATATTTTGAATGGTGGGGTAGTCAGCTAGTGCAGTTGCAAGCAAAGCGTCGTGGCGGGATCTACATGTGAAGCGGAGTACATAGCTGCTTCGGAAGCAACGCAGGAAGGAGTCTGGATGAAGGAGTTTATCACTGACCTAGGAGTGGTTCCCAATGCGTCAGGCCCGATGACTCTCTTCTGTGACAACACTGGAGCTATTACCATTGCCAAGGAGCCCAGGTTTCACAAGAAGACCAAGCACATCAAGCGCCACTTCAACTCCATTCGTGAATATATTCAAGATGGAGATATAGATATTTGTAAAGTACATACGGATCTAAATGTCACAGATTCGTTGACTAAACCTCTTCCACGAGCAAAACATGATCAGCACCAGAACTCTATGGGTGTTCGATTCATCACAATGTAACTAGATTATTGACTCTAGTGCAAGTGGGAGACTGTTGGAAATATGCCCTAGAGGCAATAATAAAATGGTTATTATTATATTTCCTTGTTCATGATAATTGTCTATTGTTCATGCTATAATTGTATTAACCGGAAACCGTAATACATGTGTGAATACATAGACCACAGCATGTCCCTAGTGAGCCTCTAGTTGACTAGCTCGTTGATCAATAGATGGTTGTGGTTTCCTGACCATGGACATTGGATGTCGTTGATAACGGGATCACATCATTAGGAGAATGATGTGATGGACAAGACCCAATCCTAAGCATAGCACAAGATCGTGTAGTTCGTTTGCTAGAGCTTTTCTAATGTCAAGTATCATTTCCTTAGACCATGAGATTGTGCAACTCCCGGATACCGTAGGAATGCTTTGGGTGTATCAAACGTCACAATGTAACTGGGTGACCATAAAGGTGCACTACCGGTATCTCCGAAAGTGTCTGTTGGGTTGGCACGAATCGAGACTGGGATTTGTCACCTCGTATGACAGAGAGGTATCTCTGGGCCCACTCGGTAATGAATCATCATAATGAGCTCAATTTGACTAAGGAGTTAGCCACGGGATCATGCGTTACGGAACGAGTAAAGAGACTTACCGGTAACGAGATTGAACAAGGTATGGGGATACCGACGATCGAATCTCGGGCAAGTAACATACCGATGGACAAAGGGAATTGTATACGGGATTGATTGAATCCCCGACATCGTGGTTCATCCGATGAGATCATCATGGAACATGTGGCATCCAACATGGGTATCCAGATCCCGCTGTTGGTTATTGACCGGAGAAGTATGTGATTTCTTTATGACTAATGTTGAGTCCATGGATTATACGCACTCTTACCCACTACTGCAGGATGCTACTAACGCGACACTACAATCAAAGACCCTTTGACGAAACTGTGTGTGATGCATTAATCGCAAACGGTGATGTAAAAAAACCGTCAAAAAAGATGCAAAATGTTTGCAATGGCGGATACATCAACACGGTTCAGATTTTAGTTGCGTGTGTGTTGCGGGGCAGACGGTTCAGTTCAATGAACTGTTTGTGATGAGGCTGAACAAAAGAAACAGGCAGCCAGATGGAGGCATGTGCGATATACGGCATACCGTTCACTCGGATAAACTGGTTGTGATGAGGCGGAACAACAGAAATGGGCAGCCAGATGAAGGTGTGTGCGATATACGGCATACAGTTCACTCGGATGAACTGTTTGTGATTAGTCAACACAAAAGAAACGGTCAGCCAGATCAAGGTGTGTGTGATATACGACATACGGTTCACTTGGATGAACTCTTTTCGATTAGGCAACGCAACAGAAACAGTTCAACCAGATCAAGGTGTGTGCATTGGAGGGCATACACTTCATTCCGATAAACTGTTTGTGTTGAGCCAAGAGAACAGAAACGTTTCACATAAATAAGATGTGTGTGATACGCGGCAAACATCCAATTACATAGGTGGCTAGTACACACATGACATTTCCACACACCAAAGTAAACTATTACATGCATAATTAACTAGGATAAATGATCATCTGATCATCATCTACTTCTTGTGATGCTTGCCGCCACTGCTCTACTAGGATAAATGGAATATTATTCTTTACTATGAATAGTGTGCTCTGTTGGGCACACAAGTATATGGATCATAGCCTTGGGCGAGCAATGTGCCCGCACGCGTCGTGCTAGCTCGATGTTCCTTCTATGCTAAGTTTCCATTAATTGATGGCATTTTATGAACACGCCACCGTTTCCCGCCATTTCCTCACCGGTCTCCCACCGCCACCCAACGATATTGCGCGTGGCGCACGACGCACGGAGGCAACAAGCGCAGCCTGTAGCACATCCACCTTTTCCAAGCATGCCAACCCACTAAAGCACCGCCTCTGCCATCAACCTCCTTGACGAGGAAAACAAGAAGGTGCCACGGCCCGTTGAGGCTGAGGCGCTCCCCGGTAACGCGATGGATGACGCCGTGATGCGCGTCATCGCCAGGGTTGAGTAGACCCTTGGCACATGGCGCTTCCGCGCCGCGGATCAAGATAGGCATGTCAGCGCCGAGAGGTTGCAGCCCACCGCACAACATGATCGATGGCGCGTCGCAGAGCAAGCTAGGCGCGTTCGCGTCGATAGGCTGTGGCTCACCGCACAGCGAGACCGTTGGAGCGCCGCAGAGCAAGAGGCGCGGCGTGCTGCACAGCAAGAGCTGATCCATCGACGCTTGCGTGCTGTCGACAGGGCGTCGCAGCTGGGTACATGTCCCGTCAGTACCCCCATTCCTCGCCAGGAGTGGGCAGAGGCCACCTATGCCGTACTTGCACCAGAGGCCGGCCGCGCCATACTTGCACCGGACGCCCGCCGCGCCGTTCGCATGGGTCACGCCGTTCGCCTTGTCCGTGACCCGCTCGATGCCAATGCGCTGGTCGCTAGGCTCACCGCCTCCTTGGCCCAGGTGTCCACCTGGGTGCAGTAGAGGAACATGGCCGTCGCATCCTCGAGCTGGTGATCTTCGATGAAATAGCCAACTTGGAGCTCGAGATCGCACTCCAGATGTACCGCGAGCGTGTCGACCGCTTGGACGAATGCCTGCATGAGTTCAGGCAGAGCCAAGAGCTACCGTAGGCAAGGGCTGCTGGTCATGGTCTCAAGGACGCGTTTTATTTTGTTGAGTCGTTTCGACTTGGATCGCTATGTATTCACAGCAATCATAATATTGCTCTGTTTCAATGTGTGTACTCTGTTTTCCGTTCTTACATGTTCTGTTTCAATGTGTGTGTGTATGCTTTCCATTCTATATATGTGGATGATAACAGCCAAATACAAATTAGTATACGAAAACAGATAGAAAATGGACTTCATAATATATATTAATTGTTCATTAGTTCATCACAGAATATATATATAATATCATCACATATACGTGATGATACTTAACTATTAGGTACAATGCATAAAATTGAAAACAAACAATACTAAAACTAATAATCCCTCCTAGGGGTAGTATTCCGGCAGCCCCTCGCCAACAGCTCCCTGGTGCGCGGCGTCTTCCCAGCGCGGAGGCAGTACTCCGCCTCCTCCGCCTCGCAGCGCTTGACGTACAGATCTGCCTCTTGCTGGCGGACGAGCGTGAACGATCTTGCCATTTCGTTGGGTGCCCACCGAAGCTCCTCATCGGTGGCACGCTGGAGCTTATCGGCCCACCTCCACGCAGCAATGAGGCGCCTAGCGCCTTTGACCTTCCTCGCGAAGTACCCATCTTCGTACACCTCCTCCGCACGACGACGCGCCCGCCCCCAAAGGTCCACCGCCTCCTTTTTCCAGGCGGCATCACGGGCTTCACAGGCCGCCTGGTACCTAGCTTCCTCCTCCGCCATCTCCTTCTTGAACGCCACTTGCCTGGCTTTCTCAGCCGGCGGGAGCGACTTCCACAGACAAAGATTGTACTGGCCCCAAAACCACTCCAAAGTTGGGGGGTCATGCGCAACCTTGTCCGGCGGCACGTAGGGGTCCTCCTCGTCGTTGCTCTTCGACTGAGCGTCCTCGGGGGGTGGCGCCTCCTCATCAGCGCGTGGGCAGATCGGCGGCGCCATGGCAGAGATTTGAGAGAGAGAGAGAGTGAGAGAGAGAGAAAGAGAGGGCGAGGGGAGGATGTTGATGAGAATGCAGGCGGGACAATGTGAGCAAGGTATTATTTATTGGTGGCCGGAATCTAGATCGACAGGAACAGTACACACGCCGATCGCCGGAATTTACGAGTACTGTAGTTTGAATTACACATGATTCCCGCAGCAAAAGCCGTGTGTGAACTTAATAGCTGACGGTTTCCAATACAAAACCGTGTCTGATTAATAACCCACGCCACTCACCTTCCAAACCTCGAGGCACGAAATAGAGTACCAATCATGTGGGGCCTGGTTGTCTTGCCAGATCTTTAAATTTTCTTTTTTAAACACCAGATATTTACATCGTTTGATCATTTTTTAATTTTTTGGAATTTAAATGCCATGGCACTCCATGCATGTGTCCAAGCCATGACACCAATATGTTTGAAAATTGGTTCCAATTTACTGCACATGGAATTAACTCACACACAAGTACACAAATATGATTTTTCAAACCGTTATGGTTAGCCGCTGCATGTAGATGTAGTTCAAATTTGGATTACTGTCATTAAATGGCTAGAAAATCACTTAAATGTCTTAAAAAGGTCAAATGACCCCTGAAAATTTCCAAATTTTTACATGACAGTTGTATTAGTGCATGTTAACTGTAGAATTTTTTTGATGCCCATAAGAGGAAGCTATCGTCGATTCGTCATCAAACATGCATTGTTCCCTCTCGAAAGCACGAGCCTTCTAGTGAGTTGCTCCAGTTTGTGAGGGCTGTCTATCCAAACTTTCATCAAACAGGCCAATTTTTTTACCACATCATCTTGGTGGCATGACATTACGTCAAGCAAGGTTTCATGTGTTTCTGATCATTTTTAATTTTTTGGAATTTAAATGGCATGGCACTCCATGCATGTGTCCAGACCATGACACCAATATGTTTGAAAATTCCGTCCGATTTACTACACATGGAATTAACTCGCACACAACTACACAAAAATATGATTTTTCAAACCGTTATGGTTAGCCATTACATGTAGATGTAGTTCAAATTTGAATTACGGTCATTAAATGCCTAGAAAATCACTTAAATGTCTTTAAAAGGTCAAATGACCCCTAGAATTTTATAATTTTTCACATGACAGTTGTGTTAGTGCATGTTAAATGTAGAAAAAAATTGAAGGCTGTAAGAGGAAGCTATCTTCCATTCGTCATCAAACATGCATTGTTCCCTCTCGGAACCACGAGCCTTCTAGTGAGTTGCTTCGGTTTGTGAGGGGTGTGTGTCCAAACTTTCGTCAAACATGCCAAAAATTTTACCACATCATCTTGGTGGCATGACATTACATCAAGCAAGGTTTCATGTGTTTGTGATCATTTTTTAATTTTTTGGAATTTAAATGCCATGGCACTCCATGCATGTGTGCAGGCCGTGACACCAATATGTTTGAAAATTCCTTTCAATTTACTGCACATGGAATTAACTCACACACAAGTATACAAATATGATTTTTCAAACCGTTATGGTTAGCCGTTACATGTCGATGTAGTTCAAATTTGAATTACGGTCATTAAATGGCTAGAAAATCACTTAAATGTCTTTAAAAGGTCAAATGACCCCTAGAATTTTCCAATTTTTCACATGACAGTTGTATTAGTGCACATTAAGTGTAGAAAAAATTTGAAGGCCGTAAGAGGAAGCTATCTCCCGTTTGTCATCAAACATGCATTGTTCCCTCTCGGAACCACGAGCCTTCTAGTGAGTTGCTCCGGTTTTGTGAGGGGTGTGTGTCCAAACTTTCGTCAAACATGCCAAATTTTTTACCACATCATCTTGGTGGCATGACATTACATCAAGCAAGGTTTCATGTGTTTCCGATCTTTTTTTATTTTTTTGGAAATTAAATGCCATGGCACTCCATGCATGTGTCCAGGCTGTGACACCAATATGTTTGAATATTCCTTCCAATTTACTGCACATGAAATTAACTCGCACATAAGTACACAAATATGATTTTTCAAACCGTTATGGTTAGCCGTTGCATGTAGATGTAGTTCAAATTTGAATTACAGTCATTAAATGGCTAGAAAATCACTTAAATGTCTTAATAGGGTCAAATGACCCCTAGAATTTTCCAAATTTTCACATGACAGTTGTGTTAGTGCATGTTAAATGTAGAAAAAAATTGAAGGCCGTAAGAGGAAGCTATCTCCCATTCGTCATCAAACATGCATTGTTCCCTCTCGGAACCACGAGCCTTCTAGTGAGTTGCTCCTGTTTTGTGAGGGGTGTGTGTCCAAACTTTCGTGAAACATGCCAATTTTTTTACCACATCATCTTGCTGGCATGACATTACATCAAGCAAGGTTTCATGTGTTTCTGATCTTTTTTTAATTTTTTGGAATTTAAATGCCATGGCACTCCATGCATGTGTCCGGGCCGTGACACCAATATGTTTGAAAATTCCTTCCAATTTACTGCACATGGAATTAACTCGCACACAAGTACACAAATATGATTTTTCAAACCGTTATGGTTAGCCGTTGCATGTAGATGTAGTTCAAATTTGAATTACGGTCATTAAATGGCTAGAAAATCACTTAGATGTCTTTAAAAGGTCAAATGACCCCTACAATTTTCCAAATTTTCACATGACAGTTATATTAGTGCATGTTAAATGTAGAAAAAATTTGAAGGCCGTAAGAGGAAGCTATCTCCCGTTCGTCATCAAACATGCATTGTTCCCTCTCGGAACCATGAGCCTTCTAGTGAGCTGCTCCGGTTTGTGAGGGGTGGGTGTCCAAACTTTCGTCAAACATGCCAAAAATTTTACCACATCATCTTGGTGGCATGACATTACATCAAGCAAGGTTTCATGTGTTTCTGATTTTTTTTAATTTTTTGGAATTTAAATGCCATGACACTCCATGCATGTGTCATAGTCGTGAGACCAATATGTTTGAAAATTCCTTCCAATTTACTGCACATGGAATGCACTCGCACACAAGTACACAAATATGATTTTTCAAACCATTATGGTTAGCCGTTGCATGTAGATGTAGTTCAATTTTGAATTATGGTCATTAAATGGCTAGAAAATCACTTAAAATGTCTTAAAAGGTCAAAAGACCCCTAAAATTTTACAAATTTTGACATGACAGTTGTATTAGTACTACTAATTTTATCGTACATTTAAAACACCATCCGTTGCCACTTTACTCCAAATTCGCCTTTCACAGCTAATAAAAAATACCAACAACATCACACACAGTTTTTTTGTAGGAACCGTTTGCGATGAAAATTCATGGGTCTATTTAAGTCTTCCTCCTTAAGCTTCGTCGGCTCGTCTGCTCCATTGCCGGCAACCCCCTGATGTCTACTACGCAACTTTATTCTTGTAGACTCGTGTTGGGCCTCCAAGCGCAGAGTTTTGTAGGACAGCAGCAATTTTCCCTCAAGTGGATGACCTAAGGTTTATCAATCCATGGGAGGTGTAGGATGAAGATTGTCTCTCTCAAACAACCCTGCAACCAAATAACAAAGAGTCTCTTGTGTCCCCAACACACCAAATACAATGGTAATTTGTATAGGTGCACTAGTTCGGCGAAGAGATGGTGATACAAGCGTAGTAATGATAGTAGATATTGATTTTTGTAATAGGAACAATAAAAAAACAGCAAGGTAGCAATTGATAAAACGGAGCACAAACGGTATTGCAATGCTTGAAAATGAGGCCTAGGGTCCGTACTTTCGCTAGTGCAATCTCTCAACAATGCTAATATAATTGGATCATATAACTATCCCTCAACGTGCGATGAAGAATCACTCCAAAGTTCCTATCTAGCGAAGAACATAAGACGAAATTGTTTGTAGGGTACGAAACCACCTCAAAGCTATTCTTTCCGATCAATCTATCCTAGAGTTCGTACTGAAATAACACCAGGCTATTCTTTAAGATCGATCTAACCAAGAGTTTGTACTAAAATAACACCATATGATAGACATCAACCAACTCTAATGTCACCTAGATACTCCAATGTCACTGCGAGTATCCGTGAGTTGATTATACGATATGCATCAAACAATTTCAGATTCATAATACTCAATCCAACACAAAGAACCTCAAAGAGTGCCCCAAGATTTCTACCGGAGAAACAAAGACGAGAACGTGCATCAACCCCTATGCATAGATTACCCCAATGTCACCTTGGGAATCCGCGAGTTGAGTGCCAAAACACATATCAAGTGAATCAATATGATACCCCATTGTCACCACGGGTATTCATAGCAAGACATACATCAAGTGTTCTCAAATCCATAAAAGTATTCAATCCGATAAGAACAAAATCTCAAAGGGAAAACTCAATTCACAACAAGATAGAGAGGGAAAAACACCATATGATCCAACTATATTAACAAAGCCCGTGATACATCAAGATCGTGACATCTCAATAACATGAGAGAGAGAGATTAAACACATAGCTACTGGTACAAACCCTCAGCCCCGAGGGTGGACTACTCCCTCCTCATCATGGTGGCCACCAGGATGATGAAGATGGCCACCGGTGATGATTTCCCCCTCTGGCAGGGTGCCGGAACGGGGTCTAGATTGGTTTTTCATGGCTACAGAGGCTTGCGGAGGCGGAACTTCTGACCTAGGGTTAGGTTTCTCTATTTATAGGATTTTTCAGTGTTGGAATCATGCAAAGATGGGCTTCGAGGTGAGCACAACCCACCGGGGCAAGCCAGGCCCCTCTGGCATGCCATGGTGGGTTGTGCCCTCCTCGTGGCTCTTCTGGCCCTCCCACGAAGCTTTGGGGGTCTCTTTTGTTCCAAAAAAAATCGTCAAAAAGTTTTAGCTCATTTGGAGAACTTTCATTTCTGCACAAAAAAAAACAGCACCACGGTAGTTCTGCTGAAAACAGCGTAAGTCCGGGTTAGTTCCATGCAAATCATACCAAAACCATATAAAATTGTTGTAAACATGGCATGAATACTTCATAAATTATATATACGTTGGAGACGTATCATCATCCCCAAGCTTAATTCCTACTCGTCCTCGAGTAGGTAAATGATAAAAGAAATAATTTATGAAGTGTGAATGCTAGCAAAGTGCATAAGTTTGATCAATGATAATTTCAAGCACTTTTCCTAGCATCATAACAACAATTCTTTCTCATAAAACTTCTCATGTTAAAGTAGCAACCAATTCACGTGTTAACGTTCAAACAATGAATTCTCTTGAAACTCAACAACTTGTATTCTTAGTCACCAAACAATTGCAATTCAACTTATTCAACAGACTCTAAGTAAGAGCTCCACATACTCAATCATCATATAGTCTTCTATGATTGCTAGTACTCAAAGCATATTCTTAGAACAAATGGCATCCATCGAACACAGAGAAATATAAGGGCTTAAAATTTCGCCTCCCAACTCATTTATCATAGAGATAATTGTCAACAATAATAAATCATGATCAAAATATATTTGACAGGTCATATGTGCCTAGATCTTTCCCCACCACATGATGCTTGGCAACTAGAGAATAATTGAGGTTGAAATGAGAATGCATTCTATTGACTCTTGCATAAAAGAAAATACTGAAAAGTAAAAGATAGGCCCTTCGCAGAGGGAAGCATAGGTTGTCATGCACTTTTTATTTGGATCCCCAAGCTCTTAATGCAAAGGAACGTCATGTTATATTGCCCCTTATGATAACAACCTTTATTATGTAGTCCATCGCTTTTATTACTTTGCCATCACAAGTTCGTACAACACTCAATTTTCCCTTACAATAAAAGATCAAACATATGTAGGAGCAATTTTTATTGCTTTATGCACTGATGACAACTTACTTTAAGGATCTTATTCAATCCATAGGTAGGTATGGTGGACATTCATGGCAAAAACTGGGTTTAAAGGTTTTTGGATGCACAAGTAGTATCTCTACTTAGTACGAATTTTTGGCTAGCAAAAGATCCTAGGCAAACACCACATGTTGGAGGATCCATGACAATATAACTTCTATGCAAATATACCCAAACATAACTCATTATGTTGTCTTGCTTGTCCAACTTCAACTAATTTGCTCAATTTTGAAAATAATTAATGGGTATTCACAATCATAGAAGATGTCCAAGATAATATATTTGTATGTGAAATTTCTCTTCCTTACACTAATCATTCATGAATTGCTTGTATGACCAATATTGTGATTGTCAAGCTTCAAAAGATTTCACTTTCTAAACCCAACGTGAAGCTACTACTAGGCATGATATAAACATATAATTTCAACTTCATGATATTCAATTCATTTAACAATTTACTCATAGGATATAAGTGAAGGACAAGAGTAAATGACAAACTACTCCAAAAAGATATAAGTGAAGATCAAACGAGTAGTTAAGTAAATGGGTAGCTAATTGAGGACTCTCTCTTATTTAAAAATTTCAGATCTAAGTATTTTATTAAAACAGCAATCAAAGCAAAACAAAATGACATTCCAAGAATAGCACAACTCATGTGAAGAAGCAAAAACTTAGGCTCAACCGAAACTAACCGATAATTGTTGAAGAAGAAAGGTGGGATGCCCACCGGGGCATCCCCAAGCTTAGATGCTTGAGACTTCTTGAAATATTATCTTGGGATGCCTTGGGCATCCCCAAGCTTGAGCTTTTGTGTCTCCTTAATTCCTCTCATATCACGGTTTCCCTAATTCTTAAAAACCCCATCCACACAAAACTCAACAAGAACTCGTGAGATAAGTTAGTATAAATCAATGCAAAAACCTTATCATTCCCTACTGTATCAAATTACTAAATTATTATTTCACATTGCATACTAAATGCCTCTGCATATTTAATAGTCCTATCCTCAAATAGAATCATTAAACAAGCAAACATATGCAAACAATGCAAACATAACAGCAATCTGCCAAAACAGGACAGTCTGTAAAGGATGCAAGAGTATTCATACTTATCTACGTCATAAAATTCTGAAACTTTAGCACACTGTAGAAAATTTATCAGAGCTTATTTTTCAAAAAAATTCAACATTTTATCACATTCTGACTTTTCTCGGGAATTCATGCACTAGCATGCAACTTTCTGTTTTCAAACAGCCACATATAGACTTGCAAAATAAGCATGGCAAAGGCTATGCTTGACATTTTTGTTGAAATAAAAGGTGAAAAACATTAATATAAATAACAGCAAGCAAATCCTAATAAAATAATATGACGCTCCAAGCAAAACACATATCATGTGACGAATGAAAATGTAGCTCCAAGTGAGGTTACCGATAATGTTGGAGACGAAAGAGGGGATGCCTTCCGGGGCATCCCCAAGCTTAGTTGCTTGGATCTTCCTTGAATATTACCTTGGGGTGCCTTGGTAATCCCCAAGCTTAGGGTCTTTTCACTCCTTATTCTCCTCATATCGATATCTCACCCAAAACTTGAAAACTTCAATCACACAAAACTTAACGGAACTTCGTGAGATGGGTTAGTATGATAAAGACAAATCATTCACTTTGGTACTGTAAAGATAAGATTCATAATTGTTTCCACATAATTCCTACTGTACTCTACAATTTCCACAATTTATATTAAGCAATATAAGCAATAGAAACCATAAAACAAGCAAAGTATGCATTGAAAACAGAATCTGTCAAAAACAGAACAGTATGTAAAGATCTGAATTTTAGTCCTACTTATGTAACTCTAAAAATTCTGAAAAATTAGGAAAACGTAAAAAAAAATTATACCCATCAACTGTAAAAAATTCAGAATGTTTCCGCATTCCAGCAAAAGATATGAATTTCTGTACTGGACACAAAAGTTTCTGTTTTTGCACAGAATCAAGTCAACTATCATCCACACTATCCCAAAGGCCTTTCTTGGTACTTTATTGAAACAAAAGCTATAAAACATGATTACTACAGTAGCTTAACCATGTTAACACACAAAAATAGTAGGGGTAAATGTTGGGTTGACTCCCAACAAGCACTTTTCTTTAATGCCTTTTTAGCTAGGCATGATGATTTCAATGATGCTCACATAAAAGATAAGAATTGAAACACAAAGAGAGCATCATGAAGCATATGACTATCATATTTAAGTCTAACCCAATTCCTATGCATAGGGATTTTGTGAGCAAACAACTTATGGGAACAAGAATCAACTAGCATAGGAAGGCAAAACAAGCAAAACTTCAAGATTTTCAACACATAGAGAGGAAACTTCATATTATTGCAATATGTAAAAGCATATGTTCCTCTCTCATAATAATTTTCAGTAGCATCATGAATGAATTCAACAATATAACTATCACATAAAGCATTATTTTCATGATACGTAAGCATAGAAATTTTATTACTCTCCACATAAGCAAATTTATTCTCATGAATAGTAGTGGGAGCAAACTCAACAAAATAACTATCATGTGATTGGAAATTAAAATCATGATGACAAGTTTCATGGTTATCATTATTCTTTATAGAATACATGTCATCACCATAATCATCATAGATAGCAACTTTTTTATCATAGTCAATTGAAACCTCTTCCAAAATAGTGGATTCATCACTAAATAAAGTGATGACCTCTCCAAATCCACTTTTATCAATATAATCATCATAAATAGGAGGCATGCAATCATCATAATAAATTTTCTCATCAAAACTTGGGGGACTAAAAATATCATCTTCATCAAACATATCATCCCCAAGCTTATGGCTTTGCATATCACTAGCATCATGGGTATTCAAAGAATTCATACTAGCAACATTGGAATCATGCTCATCATTCAAAGATTTTATGTCAAACATTTTATTGAATTCTTCTTCTATCAACTGAGCACAATTTTCCTTTCCATCATTTTCATGAAAGACATTATAAAGATGAATAATATGATGCAACCTCAATTCCATTTTTTTGTACTTTTCTTTTTATAAACCAAACTAGTGATAAAACAAGAAACAAAAAGATTCAGTTGCAAGATCTAAAGATATACCTTCAAGCACTCACCTCCTCGGCAACGGCGCCAGAAAAGAGCTTGATGTCTACTACGCAACTTTATTCTTGTAGACTCGTGTTGGGCCTCCAAGCGCAGAGTTTTGTAGGAAAGTAGCAATTACCCCTCAAGTGGATGACCTAAGGTTTATCAATCCGTGGGAGGTGTAGGATGAAGATGGTCTCTCTCAAACAACCCTGCAACCAAATAACAAAGAGTCTCTTGTGTCCCCAACACACCAAATACAATGGTAATTTGTATAGGTGCACTAGTTCGGCAAAGAGATGGTGATACAAGTGTAGTAATGATAGTAGATATTGATTTTTGTAATAGGAACAATAAAAAAACAGCAAGGTAGCAATTGATAAAACGGAGCACAAATGGTATTGCAATGCTTGAAAATGAGGCCTAGGGTCCGTACTTTCGCTAGTGCAATCTCTCAACAATGCTAATATAATTGGATCATATAACCATCCCTCAACGTGCGATGAAGAATCACTCCAAAGTTCCTATCTAGCGAAGAACATAAGACGAAATTGTTTGTAGGGTAAGAAACCACCTCAAAGCTATTCGTTCTGACCAATCTATCCTAGAGTTCGTACTGAAATAACACCAAGCTATTCTTTTCGATCGATCTAACCAAGAGTTCGTACTAAAATAACACCATATGATACACATCAACCAACTCTAATGTCACCTAGGTACTCCAATGTCACTGCGAGTATCCGTGAGTTGATTATACGATATGCATCAAACAATTTCAGATTCATAATACTCAATCCAACACAAAGAACCTCAAAGAGTGCCCCAAGATTTCTACCGGAGAAACAAAGACAAGAATGTGCATCAACCCCTATGCATAGATTACCCCAATGTCACCTCGGGAATCCGCGAGTTGAGTGCCAAAACACATATCAAGTGAATCAATATGATACCCCATTGTCACCACGGGTATTCATAGCAAGACATACATCAAGTGTTCTCAAATCCATAAAAGTATTCAATCCGATAAGAACGAAATCTAAAAGGGAAACTCAATTCACAACAAGATAGAGAGGGGAAAACACCATATGATCCAACTATATTAACAAAGCCCGTGATACATCAAGATTGTGACATCTCAAGAACATGAGAGAGAGATTAAAAACATAGCTACTGGTACAAACCCTCAGCCCCGAGGGTGGACTACTCCCTCCTCATCATGGTGGCCGCCGGGATGATGAAGATGGCCACTGGTGATGATTTCCCCCTCCGGCAGGGTGCCGGAACGGGGTCTAGATTGGTTTTTCGTGGCTACAGAGGCTTGCGGAGGCGGAACTTCTGATCTAGGGTTAGGTTTCTCTATTTATAGGATTTTCCAGCGTTGGAATCACTTGAAGATGGGCTTAGAGGTGAGCACAACCCACTGGGGCAAGCCAGGCCCCTCTGGCGCGTCGTGGTGGGTTGTGCCCTCCTCGTGGCTCTTCTGGCCCTCCCACGAAGCTTCAGGGGTCTTTTTTGTTCCAAAAAAAATCATCAAAAAGTTTCAGCTCATTTGGAGAACTTCCATTTCTGCACAAAAAAACAACACCACGGTAGTTCTGCTGAAAAAAGGCGTCAGTCCGGGTTAGTTCCATGCAAATCATACCAAAACCATATAATTTTTTTGTAAACATGGCATGAATACTTCATAAATTATAGATACGTTGGAGACGTATCACCCCCAAATCCACGAATCTCGATCCCCATTCCCGCAACCCCTTCTTGCAAAGATGACGCTGTGGAAACGCTTCGTGAGGGCCCGTACGGTGGTCGCGTCCTCCCCGAGCACCGCCGCCTGCGCCGAGAGCGCGGCCGCCTACACCGAGAGTGCCGCCGCATCCGCATTGAGCGCGGCCGTATCCGCCGAGAGGGCATCTACGGCAGCCGGCAGGGCAGCTGCAGCAGCCGAGATGGCTGCAGCAGCTACTGCGACGGCGGCTGCAAACATCAAGAGCGCTCGAGCTGCCGTCCGTGCCGCCGATGTCGCCCTGGCCCGGGTCAAGGCCATCCATGCCAAGATCGAGGTCGCACACGCCAATATATTCCAGGCCACCTCTGAATCCAGCATGCAACCCACATCCGAAAAGGCAGCGGTGGCCATGGAGCCCCTGCTTCCTCATGAGATAACCGAGCGGGAGCTGGAGATGCAGGAGGTGGCGGAGATCGAGGAGCGTCAGGAGGAGGAGTTGCGCGTGGCGGAGGTCAAGGTAGAGAAGAGTCTGTCCGTCGAGGAATCGGCGGTGGTGTACCAACGCGAGCTTTGGCGCAGCCACTACTACGAGTACTACAACCTTGAGGGTGGCACCGAGGACGAGGACGCGGTCGACTTCAGCAGGGGGGATGCAGAGTCCACCAACGGCTGCATGTCACCAGGACAAGTCATCGATGTCTCATCTCACACAAGCGATGCATAGGCCGGCGCGACGGTGACTTTGTTAAAAGTATGTGTACTTAGGCTTTGTTAATAATGCTGGTCTTTTGTTAGAGCAATGTTCAGGTCAACTTGCTCTGTTTAATTACTAAAATTGGTCGATTTAGTAAGTGTGGCCTGTGTGCTGTACGCTCTTTTGTGTGCCCAAATTAGCAAGCGATGTTTAATTATGCAATGACGTGGATGAGGACAGTACCCAGGGAAATTTCCACCAAAATTTGAATTATCAAACTCATCCCATGCGTGTAAAGCAGAAGAATCGTGTGCGATGCACACAATCATTCAAAGTGGATGGTGTCCGGCGGCACCGCGCGCAAAGTTTCCCTCCACATTTCGAAATTTTTGGCCTACCACCGAAATATCTATCCCCGTCCCCTCCCCATCCCCTTTTCTCCCCGACCACAAGTCACATTTCCCCTGTTTCCTCCTTCCTTCCTTCCGAAGCTATAGCCGCTTCCTCACTTGCTTCCTCGGTCTCGCCGTCTCGCATCCTACCGCCGGGGTCTCCATGGTCTTCTTCAATGACCTCTCCAGCGGTTCCTCCTCCTCCGACGAATTTCTCTGCACCCGGGAATGCCTCTCTTCTCTCTCTCAGTTTATGACTTGGAATGAAGGATTTTAACCCGGCGGTCGATTTGAGTCATTTCTTCCTCTTGTAGCTCCCTAGGACCATCAGTTGCAACGAATGGAGCGGGGTGGCTGAAGATCTGCCTGCTCGTTGTCACCATCAATCTCCCTGCGTGAAGCTAGTTGCGTTTGAATCTTTGGACAGTGGGAGGAAGTTTCTGGCATGTGCAGAGAAGGTTAGCCCCACTTTTGTTGTTACAAATCATTTGTTAGATGTGATTCAGACACTATCACTGTGCTATGTTATTCTGGATGTTAATACAGTGTCACAGTTTGTACCTAGTATCTAAAAATGTTGCCATCTCATTAGCGGTGCCATTAGAAAACTATTTGGCACCGCCTCAGCAGTTTGTGCTGCCAACTTTGGTCCACACATCTGAGCAGCCAAACAGTAAAAATACTAAATCTTTATGGCACGAATGAACTGGGCATCAGAGCAACTAGGTGCTCCGGAGTCCGGGTCTCTGATTTTTTCCCGCTGCATCGGCTCGCTAGTGCAGGGCACCGGTGCCAAATGTAGCAACAATTGTATTTACACTGGTTTTGGCATACATAGTGGACGATCTTAGTGCTATTAGTTCTATGTTACTAAATTTGTGCATGTACACACCGTTAGTATCAATTTGCTGTCATCCAAACACTATCGCTATGCTGTTGCAGTTATATTTAGCTTCCTCATAAAATATTCAATTTGTTATTTATAGTACATGACTAAGAACTTGTAGCGTTGTTGTAGTTAATTATAGCTTCTGATGTTTTAGAATTTGGTTGTTGTCTCAGTAGCAATTAATTCATTTGCACATTGATCTTTTTGAGAAGAAATGTCATAATTAACCTGTTTCTTTAGTTTTTCAAAATATGTATTTGGTGATTTTCTATGTTGCTAGAAACCCATTTCCCCTACAATTGTTACTGATATAGTTTTAAATATTATAGGATGAACGGAAGTGTTCTTACCTGGAGTGGGTTGATCAAGAGTGGCCACAGTCTTTGAAGATGTGCCTAGCAAAGCTCTAGAGCATGTATGAGGAAGAGAACAGAGGTAGGCTTAGAGAAAGTGTTGTCAACGCTGAAGAATATTTGAAGATGCGGGATAAAAAGAGGAAGATGGAGAAGCAGCTTTGATTTTTTTAATTAGACTTTGCTAAGATGGTGTTGGTGAAGGAGGAGGCACTTTCCCAGTTGGCCAGTGCAAAACAAGTTCCTGAAAGCAGAGGTGGATAAGACGAGCCTGGATGTCTCGATTAGGGAAATGAATATATTGCTCTAATATTGTTCTTATGAAGGTGAACTAGCTATATGCTGTACTGTGCTATTTTCAGGTAGCTATCGTACTGTGATGTTAAAATATATTTATGTGCCTGATATGAAATTGGCAAACAATTGTTCGATATGAAATGTGAATTTGCGTAATACTAGAATTATTAATTGTAAACTAATAAACCTGATAAATGGGTCATGGAACTTTGCAAACGGTTCTAGCAGTAAAAGCACTTGTGATGGATAGCCCAATGCCATATAGTTTTCTTCATCAAATAGTGCGTAATGTAGTTGAATAAAAGAAAACGGTTAACCGAGGTAGAGCGTGTGTAATAGTTACACCTATTACACACGAGGCTATACATAAAACTATGTGGGATGTATATACGAACGAAAACGTTTTCCCTGGATTGACTGTGTGGGATGTACATACGAACGGAAACGTTTTCCCTGGATTGGCTGTGTGGGATGTACATAAGAACGGAAACGTATTCCTTGGATTGACTGTGTGGAATGTATATAACAAACAGAAACGTTTGTTTGGGACTGACTCTGTGGAATGTACTTACGACCGGAACCGATTGGGCATGTATAACCATATTTGATCGCTCGCCCGTCGCACACGACCTCATTTTGCCGAGCGTGTGTGACCAGAGGGCCTATCCCCGACGGTTTCTGGGTCGTGTGGGAAGGACCCCCCTATCGCAATCACACAGTAGGCGATGGTTCAAAACGCCGTTGCGAAAAGGGGTTAAAAACCGTTTGTATAGCACCTCGCTGTACCAGTGACCCTTCCAGCATTGCTAGCCTCTCTAGTAATGCGCAACTTTCGCCGGTGCATTAAACTCACTATATACCCTTCCTCAAAACAGCCACCATACCTACCTATTATGGCATTTCCATAGCCATTCTGAGATATATTGCCATGCAACTTCCACCGTTCCGTTTATTATGGCACGCACCATCATTGTCATATTGCTTTGCATGATCGTAAGATAGCTAGCATGATGTTTTCATGGCTTGTCCGTTTTTTGATGTCATTGCTAGGCTAGATCATTGCACATCCCGGTACACTTCCAGAGGCATTCATATAGAGTCATATCTTTGTTCTAGTATCGAGTTGTAATTCTTGAGTTGTAAGTAAATAAAAGTGTGATGATCATCATTATTAGAGCATTGTCCCATGTGAGGAAAGGATGATGGAAGCAATGATTCCCTCACAAGTTGGGATGAGTCTCCGGACTTAAAAAAAAAGAGGCCAAAGAAGCCCAAATAAAAAAAAGAGGCCAAAGAGCCCAAAATAAAAAATGAGAGAAAAAGAGAGAAGGGACAATGTTACTATCCTTTTCCACACTTGTGTTTCAAAAATAGCACCATGTTCTTCAATATAGAGAGTCTCCTATGTTGTCACTTTCATATACTAGTGGGAATTTTTCATTATAGAACTTGGCTTGTATATTCCGATGATGGGCTTCCTCAAATGCCTGAGGTCTTCATGAGCAAGCAAGTTGGATGCACACCCACTTAGTTTCAGTTTGAGCTTTCATACACTTATAGCTCTAGTGCATCCGTTGCATGGCAGTCCCTACTCACTTGCATCAATATTGATTGAAGGGCATCTCCATAGCCCATTAATTTGCCTAGTTGATGTGAGACTTTCTCCTTTTGTGTCTTCTCCTCACAACCACCTTCTATTCTAGCTATAGTGCTATATCCATGGCTCACGCTCATGTATTGCGTGAAAGTTGAAAAAGCTTGAGAACATTAAAAGTATGAAACAATTGCTTGGCTTGTCATCGGGGTTGTACATGATGAAATACTTTGTGTGATGAAGATGGAGCATAGCAAGACTATATGATTTTGTAGGGATAACTTTCTTTTAGCCATGATATTTTGAGAATACATGATTGCTTTATTAGTATGCTTGAAGTATTATTTTCTTTATGTCAAATTATAGACTATCGCTTTGAATCACTCTTGTCTTAATATTCATGCCATGATTAGATTATATGATCAAGATTATGCTAGGTAGCATTCACATCAAAAATTATTTTTTTATCATTTACCTACTCGAGGACGAGCAGGAATTAAGCTTGGGGATACTGATACGTCTCCGTCGTATCTATAATTTTTGATTGTTTCATGCCAATATTCTACAACTTTTATATACTTTTGGCAACTTTTCATATTATTTTTGGGACTAACATATTGATCTAGTGCCCAGTGCCAGTTCCTATTTGTTGCATGTTTTTTGTTTCACAGAATATCCATATCAAATTGAGTCCAAACGCGATAAAAACTTACGGAGATTTTTTTGGAATATATGTGATTTTTGGAAAAAAAGAATCAACGTGAGACGATACCCGAGGGGCCCACAAGCCATAGGGGCACGCCCCCCTACCCTGGGTGCGCCAGGGAGGCTTGTGGCCACCCCGTAAGGTGGTTGGTGCCCTTCTTCGGCCGCAAGAGAGATAATATCCGGATAAAAATCGTGTTAAAATTTCAGCCCAATCGGAGTTACGGATCTACGGGAATTTAAGAAACGGTGAAAGGCCAGAAAATAGGAACGCAGAAATAGAAGGAAACAGAGAGAGAGATCCAATCTCGGAGGGGCTCCCGCCCCTCCACCGCCATGGAGGCCAAGGACCATAGGGGAAACCCTCCTCCCATCTAGGGGGGAGGCCAAGGAAGAAGAAGAAGGAGGGGGGCTCTCTCCCCCTCTCTCCCGGTGGCGCCGGAACGCCGCCGGGGCCATCATCGTGACGACGATCTACACCAACAACTTCATCGCCGTCATCACCAACTCTCTCCCCCTCTATGCAGCGGTATAACACCCCTTCTCCCTGCTATAATCTCTACTTAAACATGGTGCTCAACACTACATATTATTATCCAATGATATGTGGCTATCCTACGATGTTTGAGTAGATCCGTTTTGTCCTATGGGTTGATTGATAATCATGATTGGTTTGAGTTGTATGTTTTATTATTGGTGCTGTCCTATGGTGCTCTCCATATCACGCAAGCGTGAGGGATCCCCGCTGTAGGGTTTGCAATATGTTCATGATTCGCTTATGGTGGGTGGCGTGAGTGACAGAAGCACAAACCCGAGTAAGTAGGTTGTTTGTGTATGGGAGTAAAGAGAACTTGATAATTTAATGCTATGGTTGGGTTTTACCTTAATGATCTTTAGTAGTTGCGGATGCTTGCTAGGGTTCCAATCATAAGTGCATATGATCCAAGTAGAGCTGTATGTTAGCTTATGCCTCTCCCTCATATAAAATTGCAATAATGATTACCGGTCTAGTTATCAATTGCCTAGGGACAAATAACTTTCTTGTGACAAAAAGCTCTCTACTATAACTAACTTAATTGTTTCTTTATCTAAACAGCCCCTATCTTTTATTTACGTGTTCTTTATTATCTTGCAAACCTATCCCTTTACACCTACAAAGTACTTGTAGTTTCATACTTGTTCTAGGTAAAGCAAACGTAAAGTGTGCGTAGAGTTGTATCGGTGGTCGATAGAACTTGAGGGAATATTTGTTCTAACTTTAGCTCCTCATTGGGTTCGACACTCTTACTTATCGAGAAAGGCTACAATTGATCCCCTATACTTGTGGGTTATCATTGCCGCCTCACAATTGCTGACTGGCTCTGCTTCAACCCACTTGGTGAATTTATCAACTGCTACCAACAGGTGAGTCTTTTTGTCCTTAGACCTCTTAAATGGACCTACCATATCAAGCCCCCAGACCGCAAACGGCCAAGTTATTGGGATCATCCGCAATTCTTGAGCCGGCACATGAGCTTGTCGTGCAAACTTCTGGCAAAACCATCACACTTGCGAACAATGTCCTCTGCATCAGCATGAGCGGTTAACCAGTAAAAATCGTGTCTGAAAGCCTTGGCTACTAAAGATCTTGACCCGGCATGATGACCACAGTCTCCTGCATGAATTTCTTGCAAAATTTCACGGCCTTCTTTAGGGGAAACACAACATTGAAACACGCCAGTCACACTGCACCTGTGTAACTCGCCATTGGCAATTGTCATATGGACTTAGAACGCCGGATGATCTGTTGCACAAAAATCTTATCCTCTGGAAGCTCACCCCGAGTCAGGTAAACCAGATAAGGCATCGTCCAATCTAGAATAGCACGTAGAGCTGCCACCATCTGTCCTTCCGGGTCAGGGATAGCGAGATCCTCTTCCAAAGGTAACTTAACAGAAGGGTTATGCAGCACATCAAGGAACACATTAGGGGGAACCGGCTTACTCTGAGAACCCAGCCGGGACAATGCATCAGCCGCTTCATTATGCCGCCGGTCTATGTGATCGATTTGATACCCTTTGAAGTGACCATCAATATTAGTCACTATCTGACGATAAGCCACCATGAGCGGGTCTTTAGAATCCCAAGTCCCTGAAACTTGTTGGGCAACGAGATCTGAGTCGCCAAGGCATCTAACCCGGCTCAAGTTCATCTCCTTGGCCATACGGAGCCCATGTAGCAAAGCCTCATACTCACCTACATTGTTAGTACAGGGAAACATCAGCCTTAAAACATAACAAAATTGGTCACCTCGCGGGGAAGATATAACAACTCCAGCCCCCGAGCCTTCCAATTGCCTTGATCCATCAAAGTGTATCGTCCAGTATGTATTATCTGGCTTCTCCTCAGGTGCTTGTAGTTCCGTCCAATCATTGATAAAATCCACCAGAGCCTGAGATTTGATGGCGGTTCTAGGCACATATTTCGGATGATGTGGCCCAAGCTCAATTGCCCACTTAGCAACTCTGCCTGTGGCTTCTCTGTTTTGAATGATATCTCCCAGAGGAGCTGAACTGACCACCGTGATTGGATGCCCAAGGAAATAATGCTTCAACTTGCGGCTAGCCATGAACACCCCAAATACCAATTTCTGCCAATGTGGATACCTTTGCTTGGACTCCGTCAAGACCTCACTGACATAATAAACCGGCCGTTGGACTGGGTACTCTTTCGTTGCCTCCTTGTGCTCCACGACAACTGCCATGCTGACAGCCTTATTATTAGCCGCCACATACATGAGCATAGACTCTTTGTCGATTGGAGCAGCCAAGATGGGCGGCTCAGCCAACTGCTTCTTATGTACCTCGAAAGCCTCATTAGCAGCATGATTCCAGACAAAGTTATCAGTCTTTTTCATCATCTGATAAAGGGGAATCGCCTTCTCGCCCAGGCGGCTTATGAACCGGCTCAAGGCTGCAATACGACCCACCAAGGCTGAACGTCATTGATACAGGCCGGCTTAGACAATGAGGTGATAGCGTTGATCTTCTCCGGGTTAGCTTCGATGCCACTCTCTGAAACCAAAAAACCGAGCAATTTTCCCGCAGGTACACCGAAAACGCACTTGGCCGGGTTAAGCATCATTTTGTACACCTGGAGATTGTCAAAGGTTTCCTTCAAATCATCAAGCAAGGTTTCCTTCTTCCTTGACTTAACCACAATGTCGTCCACATAAGCATGAACTTTGCGTCCAATCTGCCCATGGAAGCAATTCTGAACACAATGTTGATAACCAGAATAAGCATCATGGAAACATAGACTCTCAACACTATTTTGGTGCTTTCCTATGGTGCCCTCCATGTCGCGCAAACGTGAGGGATCCCCCCTGTAGGGTGTTGCAATAAGTTCATGATTCGCTTATGGTGGGTGGCGTGAGTGACAGAATACACAGACCCGAGTAAGTGGGTTGTTGCGTATGGGAGTAGAGAGGACTTGATACTTAATGCTATGGTTGGGTTTTACCTTAATGATCTTTAGTTTTTGCGGATGCTTGCTAGAGTTCCAATCATAAGTGCATATTATCCAAGTAGAGAAAGTATGTTAGCTCATGCCTCTCCCTCATATAACATTGCAATAATGATCACCGGTCTAGTTATCGATCACCTAGGGACAAATGACTTTCTTGCGTGACAAAAGCTATCTACTTTTATTACCTTACAATTTATTCGTAGTTTTATTCTCGCAAAGTACTCCTAATTTTATTCTTATTCTAGGGAAAGCAAACGTTAAGTGTGCGTAGAGTTGTATCGGTGGTCGATAGAACTTGAGGGAATATTTGTTCTGCCTTTAGCTCCTTGTTGGGTTCGACACTCTTATTTATCAAAAAAGGCTACAAACGATCCCCTATACTTGTGGGTTATCATTCACCATTGGGACTGGGATGGATCCCAAATAGGAAAGCATGCTCATCGAGTTCATCCGTGAAAATCAGGACATCTTTGCATGGAAACTTTCTGACATGCATGATGTACCGAGAGAATTCACTGAGCACCACCTTAATGTGGATCCTAAGATAAAACCGGTCAGACAGTTCCTCCGTCATTTTTACGAGGAGAGGCGTAAGGCTATTGGAGAAGAAGTGGCCTGGCTCTTAGCTGCCGGGTTCATAGTGGAAGTTTTTCACCCTCAGTGGTTGGCTAATCCTGTGCTTGTGCTCAAGAAAATGGCACTTGGCGTATGTGTGTTGATTACACAGATCTCAACAAAGCTTGTCCAATTGATCCGTTTGCTCTCCCCCGGATTGACCAGATTATTGATGCAACGGCGGGCCATGAGAGTCTATGTTTCCTTGATGCTTATTCTGGTTATCAACATTGTGTTCAAAATTGCTTCCATGGGCAGATTGGACGCAAAGTTCATGCTTATGTGGACGACATTGTGGTTAAGTCAAGGAAGAAGGAAACCTTGCTTGATGATTTGAAGGAAACCTTTGACAATCTCCAGGTGTACAAAATGATGCTTAACCCGGCCAAGTGCGTTTTCGGTGTACCTGCGGGAAAATTGCTCGGTTTTTTGGTTTCAGAGAGGGGCATCGAAGCTAACCCGGAGAAGATCGACGCTATCACCTCATTGTCTAAGCCGGCCTGTATCAATGACGTTCAGCGCTTGGCGGGTCGTATTGCAGCCTTCAGCCGGTTCATAAGCCGCCTGGGCAAGAAGGCGATTCGCCTGTACCAGATGATGAAAAAGACTGATAACTTTGTCTGGAATCATGCTGCTAATGAGGCTTTCGAGGAACTTAAGAAGCAGTTGGCTGAGCCGCCCATCTTGGCTGCTCCAATCGACAAAGAGCCTATGCTCCTGTACGTGGCGGCTAATAATAAGGCTGTCAGCATGGCAGTTGTCGTGGAGCGGAAGGAAGCAGCGAAAGAGTACCCAGTCCAGCGGCCGGTTTATTATGTCAGTGATGTCTTGACGGAGTCCAAGCAAAGGTATCCACATTGGCAAAAATTGGTATTTGGGGTGTTCATGGCTAGCCGCAAGTTGAAGCATTATTTCCTTGGGCATCCAATCACGGTGGTCAGTTCAGCTCCTCTGGGAGATATCATTCAAAATAGAGAAGCCACAGGCAGAGTTGCTAAGTGGGCAATTGAGCTTGGGCCACATCATCCGAAATATGTGCCGCCATCAAATCTCAGGCTCTGGTGGATTTTATCAATGATTGGACGGAACTGCAAGCACCTGAGGAGAAGCCAGATAATACATACTGGACAATACACTTTGATGGATCGAGGCAATTGGAAGGCTCGGGGGCTGGAGTTGTTATATCTTCCCCGCGAGGTGACCAATTTTGTTATGTTTTAAGGCTGATGTTTCCCTGTACTAACAATGCAGCTGAGTATGAGGCTTTGCTACATGGGCTCCGTATGGCCAAGGAGATGAACTTCAGCCGAGTTAGATGCCTTGGCGACTCAGATCTCGTTGCACAACAAGTTTCAGGGACTTGGGATTCTAAATACCCGCTCATGGTGGCTTATCGTCAGACAGTGACTAATATTGATGGTCACTTCAAAGGGTATCAAATTGATCACATAGACCGGTAGCATAATGAAGCGGCTGATGCATTGTCCCGGCTGGGTTCTCAGCATGTTCCCCCTAATGTGTTCCTTGATGTGCTGCATATCCCTTCTGTTAAGTTACCTTCGGAAGAGGATCTCGCTATCCCTGACCCGGAAGGACAGTTGGTGGCGGCTCTATGTGCTATTCCAGATTGGACGATGCCTTATCTGGTTTACTTGACTTGGGGTGAGCTTCTAGAGGATAAAAATTTTGTGCGACAGATCATCCGGCATTCTAAGTCCATATGACAACTGCCAATGGCGAGTTACATAGGTGTAGTGTGACTGGCGTGTTTCAATGTTGTGTTTCCCCCGAAGAAGGTAGTGAAATTTTGCAAGAAATTCATGCAGGAGACTGTGGTCATCATGCCGGGTCAAGATCTTTAGTAGCCAAGGCTTTCAGACACGGTTTTTACTGGTTAACCGCTCATGCTGATGCAGAGGACATTGTTCGCAAGTGTGATGGTTTTGCCAGAAGTTTGCACGACAAGCTCATGTGCCAGCTCAAGAATTGCGGATGATCCCAATAACTTGGCCGTTTGCGGTCTGGGGGCTTGATATGGTAGGTCCATTTAAGAGGTCTAAGGACAAAAAGACTCACCTGTTGGTAGCAGTTGATAAATTCACCAAGTGGGTTGAAGCAGAGCCAGTCAGCAAATGTGAGGCGGCAATGATAACCCACAATTATAGGGGATCAATTGTAGCCTTTCTCGATAAGTAAGAGTGTCAAACCCAATGAGGAGCTAAAGGTAGAACAAATATTCCCTCAAGTTCTATCAACCACCGATACAACTCTACGCACACTTTACATTTGATTTACCTAGAACAAGTATGAAACTAGAAGTACTTTGTAGGTGTAAAGGGATAGGTTTGCAAGATAATAAAGAACACGTAAATAAAAGATAGGGCTGTTTAGATAAAGAAACAATTAAGTTAGTTATAGTAGAGAGATTTTTGTCACAAGAAAGTTATTTGTCCCTAGGCAACCGATAACTAGACCGGTAATCATTATTGCAATTTTATATGAGGGAGAGGCATAAGCTAACATACTTTCTCTACTTGGATCATATGCACTTATGATTGGAACTCTAGCAAGCATCCGCAACTACTAAAGATCATCAAGGTAAAACCCAACCATAGCATTAAAGTATCAAGTTCTCTTTACTCCCATACGCAAACAACCTACTTACCCGGGTATGTGCTTCTGTCACTCACGCCACCCACCATAAGCGAATTATGAACATATTGCAAACCCTACATCGGGGATCCCTCACGCTTGCGCGACACGGAGAGCACCATAGGACAACACCAATAATAAAACATACAATTCAAACCAATCATGATCATCAATCAACCCATAGGACAAAACGGATCTACTCAAACATCGTAGGATAGCCACATATCATTGGATAATAATACGTAGTGTTGAGTGACGGTGTCCTGGACTAGGGGGTATGCCGGGGCCGGGACACGAAATCCCAGAAATTTAACCCCTCGTGTTACCACCAGCCCAGGATTACTGTTATTGGTGGACACATCCTTGTTACAGATTACCAAGCAATTACAAGAATTGGATACAAGACCATAAAGGTCTAATGATACAACAGTTATTCCGGTGGTGGATGACGGAAATGACTCGTGGTTCTCCAACGTCGATGGGGCTCCATTCCCACAGGAACAGCTGACCCGGACAATTCCTATCCCGCATGGCTGCCATCCTAGGCTCCGCACGGACGTCGTTGTGGTACTCCTTGTAGAACTCCTGACCTGGCCAAGTAAATAGCCAGGGACAAGCCTGTGAGTACATTTGAATGTACTCGCAAACATCATGAACAAAAGATATACCGAATGCAGCAGATAAAAATATATGATCATGATGAGCCAAACTATATGCATATGCTCATGCTGACTGAAATTTAAATCATGACAATAAAATGATATGAACGTGAACATAGCATGTTAGTCATGATCAAACTTATTAGAAATAAAGCAAATGAATGCCACGGGTAGTCTAGCCAGCCCAAGTGACACTCAGCAAAATAAAAGAAATGCCAATCGGGTGTCCACAAGAGTAGTGGCGGGACCGCCTATAAACTCGAGAGACGCCACGAAGAGGTCTTGAAGAGAAATTCCAGTCGGGTGTCAAGTGACACCACGGTCAGACTTGAAGAGAAATGCCAGTCGGGTGTCAAGTGACGCCATGGTCAGACTTGAAGAGAAATGCCAATCGGGTGTCCACAAGAGTAGTGGCGGGATAAACCGCCTGTTAACTCGAGAGACGCTACGAGAGGTCTTGAAAATAAAATTGAGTGCCCGGGGTAGTCTAGCCAGCCCCTGAGACAGTCAGGAAAATTCAAAATAAGAGAAAAGGGTTAGTCCTCAATAATATGCATAACCATAATAATATTTAACATGCATAAAATATTCATGGTAGCATCAGGGTGACAACACTTATCCTGCAAAATAATTCAGGCTCAATTTAATTATTTTCCTCCGAAGACCGACACTAAGACCGACATTTGACCAACCCAGACTGTAGCCCTTAACCGCGGACACGGCTATTCGAATAGGTTTAAACTCTGCAGAGGGTGTACTCTTTACCCACAAGTAAAGGATTTCTTTAGTCAGTACCGTGACACTGACTAATTCCCATTACGGTCTTTGGGTTGAAAACACACCTGACCAGCACACACCAGATTAACTTTCCGGATGCCAGGA
Organism: Thinopyrum elongatum; assembly: GCA_011799875.1. Lineage (NCBI taxonomy): Eukaryota > Viridiplantae > Streptophyta > Magnoliopsida > Poales > Poaceae > Thinopyrum > Thinopyrum elongatum. Next base: position 566,773,726 of record CM022298.1, on the reverse strand, counting down.
ATCACCCAAAGCATCGTTCAAGAATAACTTTAAGACGGAGAGACCAACGTCCTGCATGGGATCACAATTAATACGCGCGGATTACAAGGGGTGCCCCCCTCTCAGTCACAACTGGAAACACCCATGCCCCCTGACCCGATGACAGGATTTAGTCCACCAACATGGAAACCCTCATCGTAGCCCTCTATGTGGTGTGTGCATGGAAAGGGGTTAACAACTTACTGAACCATACCCCACCTGTGGCAGGGACAAGTGGCAGCACGAATCAAGTCTACGGTCGACTCAGGAGGTTTAATTTTTCCTGCAGTGGTTAGCTCAACAAAGTATTCTTTCAATAGTAGCATTCCAACAGGGCTACAACCCTTGCATGCTCCAACATGCCCACACTGATCATTCTCATCACCACGAGTTTTCAGTCTCACGGTCACTTTTCTCGTGACTGATTCTTCCTGCAGATTAGTCCGGACCGGCACAGGCATATGTGACAAGTGAAAGTGACCATCCTTATTCATGCTACATGCAGATGCAATATCATCAAGGAATCATGCATGCATAACTAGCTATATGCAAAAAATTATTCGAATTCAACATACTCATGATTTAATTATTCTTGCAAATAATTCAACCATGCAATCACCATATCAAGTGTTCAAGATGCTTGCCTTGAGCATGCAGAAAGATTGGATGCACTCCAAAAGTTTGAGAATTTTGTCTTCCCTCCATTTCCTATTTTCAAAAATATTTAAATCACCATATAAAACAAAACAGTGCTAAAAAGTTGTCTGGAAATTTTTGAAATAAAAGTTAAAATAAACTAGATAAAGTATAAGGAATTTCAGAAAAAGAAACAAATTATTTGGAGCTCAAATGAATTACTTATGGAATTTCTAAGTTGAAATAATTGATTAAAAGGACCATTTAATAAATCCAGTGGAGATAAAGTTTAGCAAAAATGTTCACCTAGTCTGGAATAATAGAGCATGATTTTATGAGTGAAAGGAAATTTGAATCATCAAATTTGGATTTGAAATGAGTTCTGTGGAATTAATTGAAACTGCTGAATAACAGAAAAGGAAAAGAAGCAGAGCAGCGCCCTGTGCACTATTGAGCCGCCTGGTGCTACTGGGCCGAGCCCAGCCGATAAGCTGCGCGAGGGGACGACCGACGTCGAAGGCGTATTTCTTGGAATACGTTTCCCTCGCGCGGAAATGGCTCCGAGGAGAGCCCGTCTCCACTTACGGACGATTGGCGCGGCCTGGGGTCACTGACAGTGGGACCCACTTGTCATGTTTGACCGGTCCTCCCGCCCTTCTTCCTCGCGGCAGAACCGAGGAGCGCCGGCGTTGCTCGCCGCCGTTGAGGGAGGGCTCGGTTGCCTCAGGCGATGGCCGGGACGGATCCGCCACTCCATCCCGCGCCCGTGGGTGGTCTGGCCAGTGCCGGGGATGGCCGGAGTGGAGTGCGGCGAGGTGCCCGGCAGACGGCGGCGTCGGGCAGGATGGAGTTCTTGTCTATGGTGGCTCCCGAGAGCAATTGAGAGGAGGGTTGGGTTCGTGGTGGCGAGGGAAGGCTGCTGAAGAGGGAAACAGAGGAAGAGAGGCTCTGGTGGCGTGGGATTTGGCTGTAGCTCGACCACGGCGATGGCGGCTGGAGGTGATGGGAATGAGCACCACAGCTCGAGCTACTCCGGTCGGGGGATACTGAGGGGTTGTGGCGGGATGGGGTGAGTGTAGATGAGCTCGGGAGGGGCTTATATAGGCGGGGTAAGGCGGTTCCGAGGCTTCCCGAGAAAGCCACGGTGGTGGCGGCCATTAACGGCGCCGCGGGGGTAGTTGCGGTCGGTGGCGATGGTCAGCGAGGCCGATGGGAGGTAGGTGTGGATGGCAGCGCCCCGCAGTGAAGACAGGGCACGCTGGTTGGCTCGAGGTTAGCCACGCGTCCAAGGCGGTGGTGACAGCGACGGGTGGAGGTCGGTGGCGGTGCTGGGCGGCGGTGGGTGGCGCTAGGGGACGGGGAGGGTGTCGGCGAGGGCGGTGAATTGCCCATGAAGCTAGCAGAGAAGGGACACGAGCGAGGGAGGCGGTAGTGGCACGGCGCCAGGGCGATGCCGATGCCTGCAATGCCAGTGCTCTGGCCGCGCTCTGAGCATGCACTTGAAGTGCTCGAACAAATGCCAATGGCATCTACAGTGACTCAAACAAGCTGAAAAATAGCAAGATGATGCTTCTGATCATGAGAAAGGTTCTGGACATGCTGATTTGGTCAGAAGGGCAAGTGCCCAATGTAGTTGAAAGGGGTTGCAGAATTCTGCCATGCACACAATGTGTTTGACAAAATGACAGAGCTATCAAGATGTTTCTGTTGGAAGTGATACTTGGTAGGGTAGTGTCTCTTTAGATGATATAGGGTATGGTAGGGTTGGTTTGACAGAATGCAAAACTTGCTAGTGCAAGTTTTGAAGAATTTAGTTTCTGGACAGAAACTACAGAGGAATATTTGTTGAACTACAATGATTCCAATGGAGCTAAAATTTTGGACATAAGGGTTTGGTTGGAAGAACTGTACGTGGGAAAAATTTCAAAATTTTTGGGGCAAGGAACATTGGGGTTGTAGTTATAACTCAGAAATGGGACATAAATGAAAAGAGATTGTTTCACTCAAAATTTTCAAAAGACTAAGTTGTGTTTTTGTATAAAAGTGATCTACAGGCATCACATGACCTCCCATAATTTTTGTGGAAATTAAAAAGAATTATTTAAATTGGTTGTAGTGCAACAGAGGCATTTAAAGAATTGAAAATGCCTTTTTAAAAGAATTGTTTTGGGCAAAATTTTATTATGAAAATGATTCCTACCGTTATTAAAATATAAATGAAATGGTTTAAGAAAACTCCCAAAGCCACAAAATTATTTTCATAATTTCTATATGGAGGGAAGAATATTGAAAAACAGAAATAGAAAATACTCTGAAAGCAATAAAGGATTTACTTATAAATCAAAAAAATTTATTTCTGGCCAAATTTTATTTAGTAAAAACATGATTAAATTTTTGGGGTGTTACAGGGTACTCACCACGTCGTCTCCCGACCAGTGGTTCGGGCCGAGGACCCCCATGGCGGTTCACTAATGGCCAGTTCGGACAACCAATGACATATACGAGGAAGATTCCACAAGACTTGGTGATCAAGACAAGGACTCTTCTCCACCAACGTATCCGGTTAGGACTCTTGTTATCCTAGGCCTCCGGTGCATTATATAAGCCGAGGCTAGGCTAGTCGATAGAGCATGATCATTATGACATTACTCATCATACCCCTAGGGTTTAGACCACAACATATGATCTCGAGGTAGATTAACTCTGTACCTTGATACTCCATAAATATAACAAGAGCAGGACGTAGGGTTTTACCTCCATAGAGAGGGCCCGAACCTGGGTAAAACACCGTGTTCATCGTCTCTGTTACCATCGATCCTAAATCCACAGCTCGGGACCCCTACCCCGAGATCTGCCGGTTTTGACACCGACAAAGGTGCTTTCATTGAGAGTTCCATTGTGTGATCGGCAAAGGATCAATGGCTCGCCTGCAGATTAACTGCGATGTCGGCATCTTCATCGCCGGCTCGACTGGTTACCTTGGCTCGACCGAGGATTGTCCTCTACCTCTGATCGTCATGTTCGGACGAGGGCCTTCATCAACCTCAACTCCGATCTCTATCAAGATTATGGAGGAATCATCCATGGAGCTCGGGGCCTCAACGTCAACATTGCCCTCGAGCGACCGTGCTGTTTTTCTGGACAGAAAACTCATATCCGCTACCACCGCCTCCTCGAGCATCGCGTTGACGAGTCCTTTGGTGGAATTTTGCGGAATTGAGTCTACAACAACCCTGTAAAATTTCGTCGCGTTCCGATGGAGTAATCTCCATCGATCTCCGATATACCGGAGCCCTGTTGAATCTGGACGGAAACCCAGACGAGTTTGGAGCATGGTGTCCAGCGTCTTTCTCGGACATCCTTTGGAAGATCCAACCATTGATCGGCTGTGGAATTCCTATATCTATCACCCCTCAAAATTTCAGCTCTATCCGACCGTTCAAACTCCAGGAAACCTCCGATGAGCGCATCGATTTTCGGATCTATTTTCTGCGTGAATATGAATCCGACCCAAGTTCATCTTTCTTCATGAACGGGATATTGGACAACCCTTTTGGAGGAATCTCTTTCTAGGGTATTGTGTTTTGTTTCCAAACACATGCTCACAAATTTTGATCCTTTTCGGAGGTAATCTTCACCGTCGCGCCGGTGTCAAACCAGCCCGACAACATTGCTGCACGGCTGCCGACCTGCGCCAGACGGGTCATTGCTTCATCGAGCCGAGCTCAACCTTATCGGATCATCATCTCGGCAAGCCGAACAATAGTTTGGCATCGTGAAGGCTAAATCTTCACCAACATCATCGCCCCATGGATTATACGGAGCGGGCACACCGGCATCGCTGCATGGTCACTTCATCAAGCGGGCATCGACCGCGTCACAAGATCCGGCCCGTGTCGGCATCGCCGCACTATTGCTTCTTCAAGCCTGGATGCGACCTCTGCGTCCGAAGATCGGGAGTCAATTCCACCCGGACTCGCCTCTCTTATCCCGAATCTAGCTTCAATCCTGGACACGACTTCGGCGTCCGAACACCAGGAGTCAACCCTGGCCGGACTCGCCCCTCGCACCATAGTACCGGAGGACCATTCCGAAGAAATCCCAGATACTAATCCAGCTGACCAAGCCGATGTCCACCACACCGACATGCTTTGACATCTCGGCTGGCATGGGGTTGCAACATCACACTACCAACCTGCCTCGTTACCTTGGCTAGACCGAGGGCTTCGCCATCTCTTCATCAACCTACTCCAGGGACTTCGGCGTCACCAGCCGACCAGCTTCATCACGTTAGCCGGACCAGGGGCTTTGCCTCACCATGTCGACCATGTTGCGTCACCACTTCATCAAGCCGAACTGTTCGCTCGGGCACCTCGGGACCGGCTTGGGGGCTGGGACCTTGGCTAGGCCGAGGACTACATCTTCGTCCCGCCACGAGCTCGAACCTCGTCAACAACACTGAGCACATTAAACCAGCTAAGTCGCATCCATGCTCAGCTTTTTCTTAAAAAAATAATAATTCTTGTTCAGTTCAACCAAACATTATATTTGTGTCAAACAAAAAAGTTGTTCATTCAAACGTTGATTGTTAAACACTTCTTTTTTCCGCCGAGCTCTTCGTCACCTCGGCCATGAGGGTTTTCGTCACCTAGGCTGGACCAGGGGCTTCAGCTCGCCACATTGATCATGCGGCATCGCCACTTCATCGAGCCAAGCTCTTCGCTCGGGGACCTCGGGACTGGCTTGGGGGCTGGGACCTCGACCCGCCGCAAGCTCAGCCAACATCATCAACGCCGAACACATTAACCAGTTAACTGGGGGCTCTTAAATTTATACGAGCCATTTTATAATGAATATTTTTCTTCTCAGTCGTTGCAAAGTCTTTTTCTACCACTCCTTTTTCGACTCGAGTGTGTGGTCAATAGCTGGATAGCCTGGCTTCTCTCTAAAGCCGCTTGAGTTTAGTTCGCTAAACTGGCCTTGGAGAAGCACTCCGCCTTCGGGATAAGGAGGTTGAAGCCAAAGGCTGACCTACTTGAAGTTTAGAGATCGGATGTGTCATGTTAAAGCACGACAGAAGCACATTTTTTAAGACTAATTTCGGATTGGCACATAAAACTTGTTTTAGTTCGGACGTAAAGTTTTTACTAAAGTTTCTTGGTTTTCCAAGCTTATGGCACTTTTAACCTATTTGTGTGTTTGCAGCATAAGTCTCACAGTACAATGCCGGACTCCTTTAAAGCTTCGGCAATATCAACACGGATTACGACTACAGCCGAACCCACCAAAAGCCAAGGTATTCCATGGACTCCTCGGCAAAACATTCTCGGATATTGCATTATATGCATCAGTTTCGAATTGTGTCTTCGGTCAATAGTTGGGTTGCCCGGCTCTTGTGCTTGCCTCCTATGTTCCGCTTTGTTCGGCTAGGTGTGCAAAGGGAGAACCACTGTGATTGTGCTTCCAGCTCGATTGGTTAAGCACCTCAGTGGAGAAAGCCGAAAATTGACTGTCACAATGAGTGTAAACTGGTCAGCGATCCGATGACTGTGTCAAACTACAGATCGATAAGGTCACCCCGTGTTAAACGATGGGCCTTTCATAAGATTGGCCGAAGTGTTACTGGTTTGACCTCGGCTGACGCCTAAGACTAACCGAGGACTAGTAACTGGCCCCGAACTTTAAACTCCTATGACTATGTGAAAGTTATAAAGCCTGCATATCTGATTGCCTCGTTTCTGCTAACACAACTGCCTCCGGGCACCGAGACGTCGGCTAAGGGTTGTATTGTTAGTACGGAAACACCCTGTGTAGCATCTACAAAGGGGTGGAAGCAAACGATGGGCCACTTTCAGGTTATAAACAGTCTCAATGGAGAATTTGCCTTCCATAATTATCGTAATAAAGCCATAAATATGCATCAATTTGACTTAAGATTTTGGCCAAGCTGGGTTGCCTGGCTCCTGTGCTTACCCCTACGTTCCCGATTGTTCGGCTAGGCGGTAAAGGGAGCACCTCTGTGATTGTTACTACCGGGTCATCCGAGTTAGTACCTCAGACTGGGTGAAGCCGAAAGCTAGCCATCTTCAAAGATATAATTGGTCGGCAACGATGGAAGTGAAAATTTTGGTTCATTATGGATCACAAAGTTCGGGAACTTTCCCCCAACTAAATCCTCAATATTTCCCTCCCACATTGATCGGAGATGAGGTTTCATGATCATGGTCAGCATGACAACCCAAAGAAAGGAACCAATAGTGGGACTATTTTCTTTGGAGGATGTTTCTTACATTCAATAGTAATATAACATATCTCTCCGTGTACCTTTGTTTATAAAATTGTATGGCCAGATTACCTTGTTTTCCGTAAATCTTTGCCCTTATAAAGGCTTTATAAAGTGGGACAAACACTCCCCGGCTACTGGCCGAGGAGGTTGAAGCCGATGGTCGGTCAACAAAGTTTTGTACAATGCGGATCCGAGCATTAATAATGTAAAGTACTTGGATACATAGAATCATTACACATAAATTGTGCTTAAAGCCAATTTACTCCGGATATTAATCCTTAATTTGGCCACCCGTTCACACATTAAGGCTCGGGGGCTACTGGGCTTCGCGCTTCTCACTTAAAATCCATTAAATGGGGTACATCGATCCCCTGATCTGGTGTTGCCACCCGACCAGTGGCTCGGGGGCTACTGCATTGCCTATTCAATGCAGAAAATTCAAAGTGCTCAGTATTCGGCTTGACCGAGCTATGGGCAAACGCGTCTTCGGACAACAATAGGTGCCATCTGGGACTTATCCAGTATCAAGCTAATATATTATGGCGACTTCTCAAAACCCTCTCCCAAGGGTCCGTTCGCCGATCACTATTTCCTCTAATATATTACACCGTGTTTCTATTCCTACGTATGCTGCCGAGCTAGGAGTTGATCCTCAGGCTGATTTTGTGAATCGACCTGAGTCTCAGGGGCTACTGGGATCAGCGGTTTCGTGTTTTCCTTCAGGTGCATCTCGGATTTTAGGCCGACACACACCTTGAGGGCTACTGGCTATATATCTCGACAAAGAAGAAATTGCACCAATCGTGAAAAATATATCCACAAAAAATCAGCCCACGTCCGAGGTAGTGCACCACCTCGGATGCAGTCCGGCATAAAGCTCGGATACAAGTGGCTGGCTCCATAGAGGGCATTTCCGGCATTAAGCTCGGCTAAACTCCTTCGAATTTTTCATAGACCAAGGTAATCAATGACACCTCGGATACAGTCCAGCGCTGGAGCTTGGATACAGTCCGACATTGGTGCTTGGCTGCGAGAGGACACCTCAGATGCAGTTCGGTTTTGGAGTTCGGCTGCAAAAATATACCTTGGATACAGACCGGCGTTGGAGTTCGGCAGCAAAGATATACCTCGGATGCAATCCGGTGTTGGAGTTCGGATGCAAGAGGGCACCGCCGCACGGGAAAAACTTTGAACTTGAGGTGTGGCATAAAAAATAACAAGGCATTGATAAAGGTCGAAGACTTAAAGGGCTCCTCAAATACCCGACGTATGAACTCTTCAGATACACCTCGGCGATCCTCAAGACCGGAGATGGGAAGATTTGTTGAACCAGTTTTCAAGACTGACGACCGAAGATGAAGAACAATTCGGAAGAACCGAGGAGCGTCCCCAACTTGAAGACCGGTTCAGGGGGCTACTGACGGTGTCCTGGACTAGGGGGTACTCACTAATGGGCCAGTTCGGACAGCCGATGACATATACGAGGAAGATTCCACAAGACTTGGTGATCAAGACAAGGACTCTTCTCCACCAACGTATCCGGCTAGGACTCTTGTTATCCTAGGCCTCCGGTGCATTATATAAGCCGAGGCTAGGCTAGTCGATAGAGCATGATCATTATGACATTACTCATCATACCCCTAGGGTTTAGACCACAACATATGATCTCGAGGTAGATCAACTCTGTACCTTGATACTCCATAAATATAACAAGAGCAGGACGTAGGGTTTTACCTCCATAGAGAGGGCCTGAACCTAGGTAAAACACCGTGTTCATCGTCTCTGTTACCATCGATCCTAAATCCACAGCTCGGGACCCCCTACCCCGAGATCTGTCGGTTTTGACACCGACATTGAGCACCATGTTTAAGTAGAGATTACAGCAGGGAGAAGGGGTGTTACACCGCTGCATAGAGGGGGAGAGAGTTGGTGTTGATGGCGGCGAAGTTGTTGGTGTAGATCTTCGTCACGATGATGGCCCCGGCGGCGTTCCGGCGCCAGCGGGAGAGAGGGGGAGAGAGCCCCCTCCTCCTTCTTCTTCTTCCTTGGCATCCCCCCTAGATGGGAGGGGGGTTTCCCCTATGGTCCATGGCCTCCATGGTGGCAGAGGGGCGGGAGCCCCTCCGAGATTGGATCTGTCTCTCTGTTCTCTTCTGTTTCACGTTCTTGTTTTCTGGCTGAAAACCGTTTCTTATATTCCCAGATATTCGTAACTCCGATTATGCTGAGATTTTAACATGATTATTTTCCAGATATAAGCTTACTTGCGCCCGAAGTAGAGGTCCAACCAACTTACGATGAGGCCACAATACACCACCATGCGCCTGGGCCCTTGGCCATGCCCTGGTGTCTCGTGGTGGCTGTGGGCATCCGTTTGCGTTGATTCCACCTCCCAAAAATCATAAATATTCCAAAATAATTCTCTGTAAATTTTTATCGCGTTTGGAGTTCGTTTGATATGGCTATTCTGCGAAACAAAAAACATGCAACAAACAGGAATTGGCACTAGGCACTGGATCAATAGGTTAGTCCAATAAATCATATAAATTATTGCCAAAAGTATGTAAAACTTGTATAATACTGGTATGGAACAATAAAAAATTATAGATACGACAGAGACGTATCAACATTCCCAAGCTTAATTCCTGCTCGTCCTCGCGTAGGTAAATGATAAAAAGGATAATTTTTGTTGTGGAATGCTACCTAGCATAATCTTGATCACATATCTAATCATGGCATGAATATTAAGACACGAATGATTCAAAGCAATAGTCTATAATTTGACATAAAGACATCAATACTCAGGCATCCCAACAAACAATCCTGTCTTTCAAAATATCAATTCTAAAGAATGCTATCCCTGCAAAATCATATAGTCTTGCCATGCTCTGTCTTCTTAACACAAAGTATTTATCATGCACAACCCCAATGACAAGCCGAGCAATTGGTTCATACTTTTTAACGCGCTTCAGCTTTTTCAACCCTCACGCAATACATGAGCGCAAGCCATGGATATAGCACTATGGGTGTAATAGAGTATGATGATAGGGGTAAATATAGAGAAGACAAAAAAAGTAAGAAAGTCTCACATCAACGCGGCTAACCAACGGGCTATGGAGACGCCCATCAATTGATATCAATGCGAGGAGTAGGTATTGCCATGCAACGAATGCACTAAAAGCTAGAAGTGTATGAAAGCTCAACATGGAAACTGAGTGGGTGTGCATCAAACTCTATAATGAAAAATTCCCACTAGTATATGAAAGTGACAACATAGGAGACTCTCTATATGAAAAACATGGTGCTACTTTGAAGCACAAGTGTGGAATTAGCATTCCCCTTTTCTATATGTCCCTGATGTCACTTGAACTACGTCGGTATTTCCCCAAAGAGGAAGGGATGATGCAGCACAGCTACGGTAGGTATTTCCCTCTGTTATGAAACCAAGGTATCAATCTAGTAGGAGAACCAAGAAACACTATGTAAACGGTACCGACACACAAAGAACAAATACTTGCAACCCGACGCGTAAGAGGGGTTGTCAATCCCTCCACGGTAAAAAGATAGATAAATTTGTGGTAGATTGGATAAATAGCTCTCGATAAAACGCAAAATAAAGGATGCAAATAAAAAGTGCAGCAAGGTATTTTTGGGTTTTTGGAATAATATATCTGAAAATAAAAGTGGCAAATAATAGATTGGAAAGCAAATATGATGAAGAATAGACCCGGGGGCCGTAGATTTCACTAGTGGCTTCTCTCGAGAAAAATAGCATACGACGGGTAAACAAATTACTGTTGGGCAATTGATAGAACTTCAAATAAATATCTAGGCAATGATCATTATATAGGCATCACGTCCAAGGTTAGTAGACCGACTCCTGCCTGCATCTACTACTATTACTCCACACATCGACCACTATCTAGCATGCATCTAGTGTATTAAGTTCATGGAGAAACAGAGTAATGCAATAAGAACGATGACATGTAGACAAGATCTATTCATGTAGGAATTGACCCCATCTTGTTATCCTTAATGGCAACGATCAATACGTGTCTTGCTGCCCCTTCTATCACTGGGAAATAACACTGCACGACCGAACCCATCACAAAGCACCTATTCCCATGGCAAGAAAAATCGATCTAGTCGGCCTAACTAAACCAAAGATTCGAAGAAGAAATACGAGGCTATAAGTAATCATGCATATAAGAGATCAAAAGAAGACTCAAATAACTTTGATGGATAAAATAGATCTGATCATAAACTCAAAGTTCATAGGATCCCAACAAACACACCGCAAAAAGAGTTACATCAAATAGATCTCCAAGAGACCATTGTATTGAGAATCAAAAGAGAGAGAGGAATCCATCTAGCTACTAACTACGGACCCGTAGGTCTACAATGAAGTACTCACGCATCATCGGAGAGGCACCAATGAGGATGATGAACCCCTCCATGATGGTGTCTAGATTGGATCTGGTGGTTCTGGAACTTGCGGCAGCTGGAATTGTGTTTCGTCGACTCCCCTAGGGTTTTTGGATTTTTGGGGTATTTATAGAGCAAAGAGGCGGTGCGGGAGGCGGCCGAGGTGGGCACAACCCACCAGGGCGCGCCCAGGTGGGTTGTGCTCCCCTCGGAGCCCCCCTCTGGTACTTCTTTTGCCCAATAGGTGTCTTCTGGTCCAGCAAAAATCTCCAAAAAGTTTCGCTGCGTTTGGACTCCGTTTGGTATTGATTTTCTGCGAAGTAAAAAACAAGCAAAAAACAGCAACTGGCACTGGGCACTATGTCAATAGGTTAGTCCCAAAAAATGATATAAAGTTGCTATAAAATGATTGTAAAACATCCAAGAATGATAATATAACAGCATGGAACAAGCAAAAATTATAGATACGTTGGAGACATATCAGCATCCCCAAGCTTAATTCCTACTCTTCCTCGAGTAAGTAAATGATAAAAACAGAATTTTTGATGTGGAATGCTGCCTAACATGTTCATCACATATTGTTTTCTTTTGTAGCATGGACATTTGGACTTTTATATGATTCAAAGCAATAGTCTAGTTTTGACATGAAGATGTCAATACTCAAGCATATCAACAAGCAACCATATCTTTCAAAATATCAACACTAAAGCAAGTTATCCCTAGCCCATTATGCTCAATCATTGATCCCCTCATGAAACACACTCGCATATTAGCTACACCCAATGCTCAAGTACAATCATAGTGCCCCTTAGTTGGTGCTTTAAAAGAGAAGATGGAGACTCAAATAAAAAATAAAAATTGCATAAAGTAAATAGAAAGGCCCTCCGTAGAGGGAAGTAGGGATTTGTAGAGGTGCCAGAGCTCAAAGCGAAAGAAATAGAGATAAAACGTTTTGGGTGGCATGCTTTTCCTGTCAACGAAAACGATCGAGTAGTTACCAATACTTTCCATGCTAGATATATCATAGGCGGTTCCCAAACATAAAATAAAGTTTATTCCTTTTTCCACCATACTTTCACATTCCACGGTTAGCCGTATCCACGGGTGCCATCCATACCAACACTTTCCAAGGAATTTATTATTTGACAACATAAAGTAAATTCATTTTTCATTTCAGGACTGGGCATCCCTAATACCTTTGCCGTACTCTCGTGCAATGACAAGTGAATAAACACTCATCTTGAGAATAACACATCTAGCATGGAAAAATATCAGCCACTCCCTACCGTTTCATGAGCGGTACGAGCACACAAAAAGGAATTTTATTTTGAAAATTAGAGATGGCACATACAAATTTGCTTAGAAAGGCACAAAAATACTGCATATAGGTAGGTGTGGTGGACTCAAATGGCAAAACTGGGTTTAAGGATTTTGGATGCACAAGTAGTATTCCTACTTAGTACAAGTGAAGGCTAGCAAAAAGATTGAGAAACATCCAACCAAGAAACAATAAAGCACATTAGCGAGCATTAAGCATAACTAACACCGAATAATGCACCACAAGTAGGATGTAATTTCATTGCATAACTATTGAATTTCGTGCTTGCATAGGGAATCACAAACCATAACACCAATATTCTTACTAAAGCACAATTACTCACCAACATGACTCACATATCATTATCATCATATCGCAAAAATATTACAAAGAATCAAGTTTATTTTGTCCAATGATCTTCATGAAAGTTTTTATTATATCCCTCTTGAATATCTATCACTTTGGGACTAGTTTCATATGTTGCTTTTGATAGCTCAAACAAATCTAAGTGAAGAACATGAGCATAATTTTTTTCGTCTCTCAAAATAATATAAGTGAAGCATGAGAGAATTTTTTCAAAAATTACTAACTCTCAAATAAATCTAAGTGAAGCATGAGAGCATTTCTTCAAAAATATTAAAGCACACCGTGCTCAAAAAGATATAAGTGAAGCACTAGAGCAATTCCATAGCTCAAAGAATTTAAGTGAAGCATAAAGAGCAATTCTAACAAATCATAGCATAATTTTGGCTCTCTCAAATAGGTGTGTCCAGCAAGGATACTTGTGGCAAACTAAAAAGCAAAACAATCAAAGACTCATAAAATACAAGATGCTCCAAGCAAAACTCATGATATGTGATGAATAAAAATATAGCTCCAAGTAAAATACCGATGGTCGTTAGAAGAAAGAGGGGATGCCACTAGGGGCATCCCCAAGCTAAGTTGCTTGCTTCTCCTTGAATATTACCTTGGGGTACCATGGGGCATCCCCAAGCTTAGGCTCTTCCTACTCCTTATTCCTTCATCCATCGTGATCTCACCCAAAACTTGAAAACTTCAATCACACAAAACTTAACAAAACCTTCGTGAGATCCGTTAGTATAAGAAAACCAATCTTTACTTTAAGTACTGTAGAAAACCCATTCAAATTTTGTTATTTCATTATATCTACTGTATTCTAACTTTGCCATGGCTTATACCTCCCGATACAATCCATAGAATCATCAAAATAAGCACACAATGCAAAGAAAACAGAATATGTCAAAAACAGAATAGTCTGTAAAGATGCGAATTGTTCGCATACTTATGTAACTCCAAAAATTCTTAAAAATTAGGAAAACATAGGGAATTTGTGTATAAATATTGTGTAAAAAATTCATAACTTTTCATCATGTCTGTGAATTTAGACAATTATTTTACTGGACGCAAAAGTTTCTATTTTCCAACATTATCAAATCAACTATTACCAAAGCTATCCCAAAGGCTTTACTTGGCACAAACACTAATTAAAACATAAAAAACACAATCATAATAGAGGCATAATTGTGCAAACACTCAAGAACAGAAAGAAAAAGGCAAAAATAAATTTTGTTCATTGGGTTGCCTCCCAACAAGCGCTATCATTTTACGCCCCTAGCTAGGCATAAAGCATAGATTCAAGTATTGTCATCTTTAGTCTTATTTCCCGTAGATGGGTTTTTATCAGGAGGTTTTGCAAAAATAACTTGAAAAACATTATCCATAAATTTCTTGGCATTATCAAGTTGCCCATCTACGTACCCCCTTTGATTTCCAGAACAATCCAAGAATATCTTTGATTAACATCATTGAAAACTTGTTAGATTATATCTAAAGCGGGGATTTCCTTTTTGAGATTCTCATAAAAAAATTGATTATTACCAAGCAAATGTCTCAACATGTAATCACTATTTTAAAGGATCTCATATATTACTACTTTTTCATGGCTCATACCATAAAAATTAAAGATTTCCCTAGCTTCCCGTATTATGTAATCAAATTCATTCATAAGAACTTGGGTAGCTATCTTTTTAGCTTTAGAATCTTTTATGGATGGTAGCTCATAAAACAATCTCTGCAAGGTAGGATGGGTACGGATAAATCTATTTTCAAGTTTCAGAACTAGTGCGGATATAGCTTCCGCATAAGATTTAGTTCTTTTAAGTATAGGAGCATCATCAAGAGTCAAATTTCCAACACAATTGAAAAATTCTTGGATATGTTATTTTCCCATAACGTTCCCTTGCCCCAAAACAAAAGTTTTGGCATCCAGATTGCTAGATTGTCCAATTTTAGGAGTTAGGCCATCATCTGTTTCTGCCATAGCAAAATCACTCATGGTGACAAGTTCAAGCAAGTAAGAGATCTGACTAGAAAACGGCGAGCGGAAAAAGAGGGCGAATAAAACGGCAATTTTTTGTGAAGTGGGGGAGATCAAAACGAGAGGCAAATGGCAAATAATGTAAATTGCAAGGAGATGAGATTTGTGATTAGGAACCTGATAGATGTTGATGATGTCTCCCCGGCAACGACGCCAGAAATTCCTTTTGATGTCGCTTGAACTACGTCGGTATTTCCCCAAAGAGGAAGGGATGATGCAACACAACTACGGTAGGTATTTCCCTCAGTTATGAAACCAAGGTATCAGTCCGGTAGGTGAACCAAGCAACACTATGTAAACGGTACCTACACACAAATAACAAATACTTGCAACCCGACGCGTAAGAGGGGTTGTCAATCCCTCCATGGTAAAAAGATAGATAAATTTGTGGTAGATTGGATAAATAGCTCTCGATAAAACGCGAAATAAAAGATGCAAATAAAAAGTGCAGCAAGGTATTTTTGGGTTTTTGGAATAATAGATCTGAAAATAAAAGTGGCAAATAATAGATCGGAAAGCAAATATGACGAAGAATAGACCCGGGGGCCGTAGATTTCACTAGTGGCTTCTCTCGAGAAAAATAGCATATGGCGGGTAAACAAATTACTGTTGGGCAATTGATAGAACCTCAAATAAATATCGAGGCAATGATCATTATATAGGCATCACGTCCAAGATTAGTAGACCGACTCCTACCTGCATCTACTACTATTACTCCACACATCGACCACTATCCAGCATGCATCTAGTGTATTAAGTTCATGGAGAAACGGAGTAATGCAATAAGAACGATGACATGATGTAGACAAGATCTATTCATGTAGGAATAGACCCCATCTTGTTATCCTTAATGGTAACGATCAATACGTGTCTTGCTGCCCCTTCTATCACTGGGAAATAACACTGCACGACCGAACCCATCACAAAGCACCTCTTCCCATGGCAAGAAAAATCGATCTAATCAGCCTAACTAAACCAAAGATTCAAAGAAGAAATACGAGGCTATAAGTAATCATGCATATAAGAGATCAAAAGAAGACTCAAATAACTTTCATGGATAAAATAGATCTGATCATAAACTCAAAGTTCATCGGATCACAACAAACACACGCAAAAAGAGTTATATCAAATAGATCTCCAAGAGACCATTGTATTGAGAATCAAAAGGGAGAGAGAGGAATCCATCTAGCTACTAACTACGGACCTGTAGGTCTACAATGAACTACTCACGCATCATTGGAGAGGCACCAATGAGGATGATGAACCCCTCCGTGATGGTGTCTAGATTGGATCTAGTGGTTCTAGAACTTGCGGCGGCTGGAATTGTGTTTCGTCGACTCCCCTAGGGTTTTTGGATTTTCGGGGTATTTATAGAGCAAAGAGGCGGTGCGGGAGGCGGCCGAGGTGGGCACAACCCACCAGGGCACGCCTGGGCCCCCAGGCGCGCCCAGGTGGGTTGTGCTCCCCTCGGAGCCCCCCTCTGGTACTTCTTTGGCTTAACAGGTGTCTTCTGGTCCAGAAAAATCTCCAAATTTTTTCGCTGCGTTTAAACTCCGTTTGGTATTGATTTTCTGCGAAGTAAAAAACAAGCAAAAAACAACTGGCACTGGGCACTATGTCAATAGGTTAGTCCCAAAAAATGATATAAAGTTGCTATAAAATGATTGTAAAACATCCAAGAATGATAATATAACAACATGGAACAAGCAAAAATTATAGATACTTTGGAGACGTATCAGTCCCTTCTTTTTTTTCTTTTTCTTTTTCGTCGGGAGGCTCATCCCAACTTGTGGGGGAATCATAGTTTCCATCATCCTTTCCTGATTGGGACATGCTCTAATAATGAATATTGATGATCATCACACTTCTATTTACTTACAACTCAATATTACAACTCGATAGCTAGAACAAAACATGACTCTATATGAATGCCTCTAGCAGTGTACCAGGATGTGTAATGATCTAGCGTAACATGTATAAAAAATGATGAATGGTGGCTGAGCCACAAATACTATGTCAGCTATATGATCATGCAAAGCAATATGACAATGAGTGCTCAAGTCATCAAAACGGAAGCGGTGGAAGTTGCATGGCAATATATCTCGCAATGGCTATGGAAAGGACATAATAGGTACGTATGGTGGCTGTTTTGAGGAAGATATAATAAGGCTTATGTGTGATAGAGCGTATCATATCACAAGGTTTGGATGCACCGGCGAAGTTTGCACCGACTCTCGAGGTGAGAAAGGGCAATGCACGGTACCGTAGAGGCTAGCAAATTGCGGAAAGGTGAGAGTGTGTATAATCCATGGACTCACATTAGTCATAAAGAACTCATATACTTATTGCAAAAGTTTGTTAGCCCTCGAAGCAAAGTACTACCACGCATGCCCCTAGGGGGATAGATTGGTAGGAAAAGACCATCGCTCATCCCCGACCGCCACTCATAAGGAAGACAATCAATAATAAATCATGCTCCAACTTCATAGCATAACGAGAGACTATACGTGCATGCTTCGGGAATCACAAACCTTAACACCAATATTCCGACTGACCACAACCGTTTACTAGTACCTCCCACATATTATCATCTCTATATCGCAAAACTATTGCAAGGAATCAAATACATCATATTCAGTGATCCACAAGTTTTATGTAGGGTTTCATGACTAACCATGCAAATGACCAATTCCTGTTGACTCTCTAAATAGATAAAAGTGAAGCATGAGAGTTTAATTCTTTCTACAAAAGATCATGCTCTAATAAATATAAGTGAAGCAAAAGAGCATGCTACAAATAACGGTTTTCTATATGAAGAGAAACAGGCAATCCAAACTTCAAATGATATAAGTGAAGCACCTGAAGCATTCTGTAAAGCCATGCTCAAATGATATAAGTGATGTGCAATGAGCATTCTATAAATCAACCATGGACTATCTCATACCAGCATGGTTCATAAAAGAAAAATGAAAACTAAACACAAAAGATGCTCCAAGATTTACACATATCACATGAACGAAACGAAAACGAAAACATACCGATACTTGTTGAAGAAAGATGGGATGTCTTCCGGGGCATCCCCAAGCTTAGACGCTTGAGTCTCCTTGAATATTTACTTGGCATGCTTTGGGAATCCCCAAGCTTGAACTCTTGCCTTTGAAGACTTCATCCACACAAAACTTAACAGAAAACTAGTGAGATCCGTTAGCATAATAAAGCAAATTACTACTTTAAGTACTGTTGAAAACCCATTCATATTTTGTTTTTGCATTATAGCAACTATATTATAACTTCTCCATGGCTCATACCACCGACAGGATCGATAGTTTCATCAAAACAAGCAAAACAATCACTACAAAAAAAGACACATCCGTGACATTTTGGCCCGAACGAAATTTTTTCTGTCATGCTTATGACACTT
The DNA here is from genome assembly GCA_011799875.1 of Thinopyrum elongatum. Lineage (NCBI taxonomy): Eukaryota > Viridiplantae > Streptophyta > Magnoliopsida > Poales > Poaceae > Thinopyrum > Thinopyrum elongatum. The sequence continues at coordinate 566,755,224 of CM022298.1, read as the reverse complement.
CTATGACTATAATTGTGACAAAACCACGTATCATCATAGATGTGGTGGGCTCCTTCTTCTATGACAAAAAATCATGACAGAAAATGGGCTTTTCCTCCTTAGCGGGCCGGGGACGCACCTACATGACATTCTTTGGGCCGTCCATGATGGAAAAAATCATGGTAGAAGCGAGGGCGAGGAAAATTTTGGGGAGTTCCCTGTTACGGTGGGTGGTCGGGGCCGAGTGATGCACACGAGGTTTGCGCATTTCTCTCATACTCGTACACGCGTGTGTGCGAGGTGTTGGGCTCTAACTGAACCCGAGCGAGGCGTTGGGCTCTAACTGAACCCGAGCAAGGCGTTCGCTTACTGAACCCGAGCGATTGCACTAGCTACGTTACTCAACTCGAGCGATTGATCCCTTGGCTGTTAACTGAATCTGAGCGATTCCTTCGCTACTGCTGCTAAGTGAAGCCGATCAAACCAGCTGCCTCTTGATGAACAGTGACCGTTGTTGAGGGTTGGATGAACAGTTCCCGATGGGGGTTGGATGAACAGGACCCCGTGGTAGTAGAGGCCGTTGCCGCTGGATGAACAGGACCCCGATCGAGGAGGCTGATGTAACATCCCAAAAATTCAACCATGATTTTATTAAGTAAAAATTGGCCAGAAATAAAATTTTTAAATTATATTGGGTGTTTTATTAATTTTAGAGTATTTTCTGCCCTCTGTTTTTCAAAATTCTTCCCTCCATATATAAATTTTTTGCAGAATAATGTGGGTTTTGGGTAGTTCCCATAAATCATTTCAATTATATTTTAAATAATAGTAGGAATTATTTTCATAATAAAATTTTGCCCAATATAATTATTTTAACAGCATTTTCAATTCTTTAAATGCCTCTGTTACACTACAACCACTTTATATAATTCTTTTAAAATTCCACAGAAATTATGAGAGGTCAGGTGATGCCTATAAATCACTTTTATGCAAAAACCTAACTATGTATTTTGAAAATTTTGAGTGAACCATCCCCTTTTCAATTCTGTCCATTTCCTAGGTTATAACTACAACCCCACTTTGCCTTGCTCCGAAAATTCTGAAATTTTTCCCACTTACGGTCCTTCCAACCAAACCCTTAACTCCAGGAGCTCAGCCCTATATGAATTTTCTAAAACCACCAAATATTCCCCTGTAATTTCTGTCCAGAAATGAAATCCAACAAAACTTGCACTAGAAAGTTTTCTATTTTCACAAACCAACTCCACCATCATCGCTACCATCCAAAGAGGCATCATTCTGCCAATTTTCATGGTCAAATTAGATGTCTAGGATGCCTTAGCATTTTGTCAAGCAGGTTGTGTGCATGACAGAAGTGCTACCTCTTTCTCAGTTTCATTAGTGACTTGATACTCTGGCCAAACTATCATGTCCATCACCTCTAGAATTCACAGGAGCATCACACTGCCAAAATTCATCATCATCAGAGCCCTGTAGGTCTCACTGGCATTTCGTCGAATACCTGGCATGCGTGTCCAGAGCACGCGTATGGCAGGCCCGAGCACCGTAGCTTCTGCACGACGCCAACGCCGCAACCACTGCCTCCCCGGCTCGCTCTTCTCCTCCCCCGCACTCCACCTGCACCGGCCGAGCCTCCCCCGCACCTGGTCCCGTCCTCTGGCGCCGCCCTCCGCTGACCAGCGCCGCCACCAACCTCGCACGTCGCTGTCACGCGGGCACCTGGCCCAATCAGCGAGCGCCAGCACCTCGAGCTTATCTACCAGCCTCCACCGCCTCACCGACCACGCCACCGGCCACAGCTACCTCTCTGGCGCCATTAATGGCCTCCGCCACATCGGCCATCTTCTGGAAGATGCGGAGCTGACCCTCTCCGGCTATATAACATGCTCCCGAGCTCACTCAACTCCTCATCATCACTCCCCTCCCCTCTGTAGGCCTCTCGGAGTAGCCAATCGACCGAGAGCTCCCTTCTTCCCTGTCTCCGGCCGAAACCACCGCCGCCACCACTCGGTTGATTCCGACGTGAACGACGCCTCCCCCTTGCATTTTCCCCTACCACACACATCCTGGAACACCCGCGGGACCATCCCATCCATCAATTTCACAAAACGGAGCTCTTGGATGGAGTCCCTCTTTCGTTCGATGCCGTCGTCCGCCGGGAAGCTCACCACCGTCGACCCCACCCACCCCGGAGACCGTGCCATATCTCACCACGATCGCCAGGAGATCCTGAGCCCGGTGATGTGCTCCTCTCCCGGAACCGTGCCTCCAATCACCGGCAAGCTCCGCCAGAACGGCGCCTCTGTTCGGCCGGAGGAAAGGGCGTGCACGAGCGACTGGTCAAACCTGACCAGTGGGCTCGCGGGCCCCGCTGTCAATGACCGCAGCCTCGCCACACGGATAAGTGGAGGCGGCTTCCCTAGAAGTTGTCTCCGCACGAGGGAAGCGTATTTCCCGACTACGCCATTGACGTCACAGCCTTTCGCGCACCTGAACGACTGGGCCCGGCCCAATGGCACCGCACGTCTAAATCGCGCTCAGGACGCTTCTCTGCTCCTTTTCTTTTTTCTTTTTTAGTAGTATTCAAATAATTTCACAGACACCATTTCTAATCCAAATTTGATGATTCAAATTTCTACAGACTTATAAAATCATGCTCTATTTATCTAGGTTAGGTGAACATTTTTCCTAAGCTTTATTCCTACTGGATCTATTGAATAGTCCCTTTTCTTCATTTATTCCAACTTAGTAATTCCATAGGTAAATCATATTAAGTTCAAATAAATTGATTCTTTTTCTGTAATTCCTTATATTTAACCTAGTTTATTTTAGTATTTATTTCAAAATTTTCTAGACAACTTTTTAGTACTATTTTTGTTTTATATGGTAATTACAATATTTTTGAAAAATAGGAAATGGAGGGGAGATAAACATTTCAAACTTTTGGAGGGCACCCAATATTTCTGCATGCTCAAGGCAAGCATCTTGAACACTTGATATGGTGAAGGTTTTTTTTCTGTGGTTGCTAGAATATTTGAATCATGGTTGTGATAATTTTTAATAGAATTTGCTTATGGCTATTTTTACATGCATGATCCATGGCTATTTTGCTGCCATCTTTAAAGCATGAAGTATGAGTGAGTATGGTTACTTTCACTTGACATGTATGCCCGTGTTGTTTTGGACTAAACTGCAGGAAAGAATCAGTCACGAGTAAAGTGATCGTGAGACCGAATTCTCGTGGTGACGAGAATGATCAGTAAGGGCATGTCGGGACATGCCGGGTGGTGATGCTATTCGGTATCACCAAGGAATATATTGTGCTAACCACTATAGGAAAACTTAACCTCCTGACTCGACCATAGATCGAGTCTAGTTCCAGTAACCCCCATACTTGATTCGTGCTGCCACTTGTCCCTGCCACAGGTGGGGTATGGTTTAGTAAGTTGTTAACCCCTTTCCATGCACACACCATACAGAGGGCCACGATGAGGGTTTCCACAGCCGTGGAGTAAATCCTGTCATTGGGTCAGGGGGCATGGGTGTTTCCGGTTGTAAACGAGAGTGGGGCACCCCTTGGAATCCGCGCGTATTAATAGTGATCCCATGCTACTCGAGATTGTTGTCTTCCCGACTTAGAGTGTTTCTGAAACGATGCTTTGGGTGATTCCTGGCATCCGGATGGTTAATCTGGTGTGTGTTGGTCAGGTGTGTTTTCAACCCAAAGACCGTAATGGGAATTAGTCAGTGTCACGGTACTGACTATAGAAAACCTTTACTTGTGGGTAAAGAGTACACCCTCTGCAGAGTTTAAACCTATTCGAATAGACGGTCCGCGGTTAAGGACTACAGTCTGGGTTGGTCAAGTGTCGGTCTTAGTGTCGGTCTTCGGAGGAAAATAATTAAATTGAGCCTGAATTATTTTGCAGGATAATTATTGTCACCCTGATGCTACCATGAATATTTTTGCTATGCATATTACTATTATTGTGGTTATGCATATTATTGTGGACTAACCCGTTTCTCTTATTTTATTTTCCTGAGTCTCAGGGGCTGGCTAGACTACCCCAGGCATTCGGTTTTATTTTCAAGACCTCTCCGTGGCGTCCCTCGAGTTCTCCGGCGGTCTATCACGCTACTACTCTTGTGGATACCCGATTGGCATTTCTTTTCAAGACCGACCATGGCGTCACTTTTTGACACCCGACTGGCATTTCTTTTCAAGACCTCTTCATGGCATCCCTCGAGTTCTGAGGCGGTCTATCACGCCACTACTCTTGTGGATACCCGTTAGGCATTTCTCTTCAAGACCTACCGTGGTGTCACTTTAGACATCCGACCTGCATTTCTTTTATTTTATTTTCCTTTAACTTTCCTTGTTTATCACTAACATTTATATATATATATATATTCATTTATTTGTACATGCTAATATGTTATCATGCCATGATTTAATTCTTGTCAGCATGCATTTAATATAGTCCAGCATGAGCATACGCATATAGTTTGGTTCATCATGATCATATCTTTTTATCTGCTGCATTCGGCATATCTTTTGTTCATGATGTTTGCGAGTACATTCCAATGTACTCATAGGCTTGTCCCTGGCTATTTACTTGGCCAGGTCAGGATTTCAGCGAGGAGTACTACCACAGCGACGTCCGTGCGGAGCCTAGGATGGCAGCCACGCGGGATAGGAATTATCCAGGTCAGCCGTTCCTGTGGGAATGGAGCCCCATCGACGTTGGAGAACCACAAGTCGCTTCCGTCACCCGTCACCAGATATCAACGTTGTATCATTAGACCTTCATGGTCTTGTATCCAATTCTTGTAATTGCTTGGTAATCTGTAACAAGGACGTGTCCACCAGTAACGGTAATCCTGGGCTGGTGATGACACGAGGGGTTAATTTCTGGGATTTTCGTGTCCCTGAAATCTGGCCCTGACAGCCTTGGTATCAGAGCCAGGTTGACCATTGGCTAATCCTATCTTAGCCTGGTCACTATCCCTAGGTTTCCAGACCGTCCACATTCTTTCCTGTCCACAGTCAAGCCCATCCTATCCGATAACCACACAGTGGCCAGCCGACATCTTTTTGACAATCGGTGCCCAACCTATCAACCTAGCCCATAGGCTATGTGCCTGTGGCCGACACCTAAGTTGTCCCATCCACAAGCGTGCAATGGAAGACTCCGCTGGCTTATAAAAGAAGCCTTGCCCCAAACCAGCAGATCACACCCTTCACTCACAACCTAATATCCAACACCACCAAGATGCCCGACCCCATCGTCCACAACGAGACCACTGCAGTCGAGCTTGAAGGCTTTGTAGCCATCCTCGCCAATCTCACTCGGCGAGCTTTTGGCATGGAAGAGCCTCCAGAGTATGTCGTGTACCAAGAGCACACGAGTGATTCTACCCATCACTTCTGGGCCACGGTGCACATCTACGGGAGGAGCATCACATCGGAGCGCCCTTACCGGTTCACTGGGAGGACGACCTCCGACGAGCCCCAAGCCATTCAACTTGCAGCCCGAGAAGCTGTAGTTCAACTCCGGCACCTGTCGGCGAGGGTTAACTGCCACTCTTTCTACTACTACCATAGTCGTGAAAACTATGGTAGCCCAACCCAAGTCGCCAATGGAGACCATGAGATGGATCCTGCCCTAGTGCATCTAGTGCGCTACCTGAGAGCGCAAGAGGCACTCTTCGATCAGGTCACCCTTGATCTGATTGCCACCCGCAGGATGCTTGCTCTCCTGAACCCGGTGAGAAGTGAAGATGCACCCGCCACCGACACCCTGATAGTGCTGTCTGGGAGACCAATCGAGCCTTCGAGGTCTGCCCCTGTTGCCCACCCAAGCAATGCATTCGTTTCCCCGGATGAACTCCGTCGTCTCTTGGGGATTTTCTCCAACGGGACTGTAGCCACTACACCCCGCGCGGGTCATCATAGCTACCCCAACCCTGCAACTCCTTATTCCACTCCAGCCAACTCCGACAATTTAGCCCCCGGAGAAGCCTCAACATCTGCGAGACGCGCCCGACTGGATGTCGACGAAGTGGACTGAGTCCGCCAGAGTAGTTGTCGAGTCCCTAGTAACCCTGTTGCCTTGTAGATTCCACCGTCATGCCGTAGAAGATCATGTGTATGTTTCTAGCAGTGTGTAGCGTTTGATTGAAGGATGTGCTTTTGTGTTATTACCTTGTGTATGATTGCTTGTCTATTGTGATTTGCATTTAGTTCCTCCGCCCTTAACAAATCTTGAGGACGAGATTTTCTTAAGGGGGGTAGAATTTGTAACACCCCAAAAATTCAACCATGATTTTATTAAGTAAAAATTGGCCAGAAATAAAAATTTTAAATTATATTGGGTGTTTTATTAATTTTAGAGTATTTTCTGCCCTCTGTTTTTCAAAATTCTTAACTCCATATATAAATTTTTTGCAGAATAATGTGGGTTTTGGGTAGTTCCCATAAATCATTTCAATTATATTTTAAATAATAGTAGGAATTATTTTCATAATAAAATTTTGCCCAATATAATTATTTTAACAACATTTTCAATTCTTTAAATGCCTCTGTTGCACTACAACCACTTTAAATAATTCTTTTAAAATTCCACAGAAATTATGAGAGGTCAGGTGATGCCTATAAATCACTTTTATGCAAAAACCTAACTATGTCTTTTGAAAATTTTGAGTCAACCATCCCCTTTTCAATTCTGTCCATTTCCTAGGTTATAACTACAACCCCACTTTGCCTTGCTCCAAAAATTCTGAATTTTTCCCACTTACAGTCCTTCCAACCAAACCCTTAACTCTAGGAGCTCAGCCCTATATGAATATTGTAAAACCACCAAATATTCCCCTGTAATTTCTGTCCAGAATTGAAATCCAACAAAACTTGCACTAGAAAGTTTTCTATTTTCACAAACCAACTCCACCATCATCTCTACCATCCAAAGAGGCATCATTCTGCCAATTTTCATGGTCAAATTAGATGTCTAGAATGCCTTAGCATTTTGTCAAGCAGGTTGTGTGCATGACAGAAGTTCTACCTCTTTCTCAGTTTCATTAGTGACTTGATACTCTGGCCAAACTATCATGTCCATCACCTCAAGAATTCACAGGAGCATCACACTGCCAAAATTCATCATCATCAGAGCCCTGTAGGTCTCACTGGCATTTCGTCGAATACTTGGCATGCATGTCCAGAGCACGCGTATGGCAGGCCCGAGCACCGCAGCTTCTGCACGACGCCAATGTCGCAACCACTGCCTCCCCGGCTCGCTCTTCTCCTCTCCCGCACTCCACCTGTACCGGCCGAGCCTCCCCCGCACCCGGTCTCCGCTGACCAGCGCCGCCACCGACCTCGCACGTCGCTGTCACGCGGGCACCTGGCCCAATCAGCGAGCGCCAGAACCTCGAGCTTATCTACCAGCCTCCACCGCCTCACCGACCACGCCACCAACCACAGCTACCTCTTCGGCGCCATTAATGGCCTCCGCCACATCGGCCATCTTCTGGAATACGCGGAGCTGACCCTCTCCGGCTATATAACATGCTCCCGAGTTCACTCAACTCCTCATCATCACTCCCCTCCCCTCTGTAGGCCTCTCGGAGTAGCCAATCGACCGAGAGCTTCCTTCTTCCCTGTCTCCGGCCAAAACTACCGCCGCCACCACTCGGTTGATTTCGACGTGAACGACGCCTCCCCCTTGCATTTTCCCCTACCACACACATCCTGGAACACCCGCGGGACCATCCCATCCATCAATTTCACCAAACGGAGCCCTTGGACGGAGTCCCTCTTTCATCCGATGCCGTCGTCCGCCGGGAAGCTCACCGCCGTCGATCCCACCAACCCCGGAGACCGTGCCGTATCTCACCACGATCGCCAGGAGATCCTGAGCCCGGTGGTGTGCTCCTCTCCCGGAACCGTGCCTCCAATCGCCGGCGAGCTCCGCCAGAACGGCGCCTCTGTTCGGCCGAAGGAAAGGGCACGCACGGGCGACTGGTCAAACCTGACTAGTGGGCCCGCGGGCCTCGCTGTCAGTGACCGCAGCCTCGCCACGCGGATAAGTGGAGGCGGCTTCCCTAGAAGTTGTCTCCGCATGAGGGAAGCGTATTTCCCGACTACGGCATCGACGTCACAACCTTTCGAGCGGCTGAACGACTGGGCCCGGCCCAGTGGCACCGCACATCTAAATCGCGCTCAGGACGCTTCTCTGCTCCTTTTCTTTTTTCTTTTTTAGCAGTATTCAAATAATTCCACAGACACCATTTCTAATCCAAATTTCTACAGACTTATAAAATCATGCTCTATTTATCTAGGTTAGGTGAACATTTTTCCTAAGCTTTATTCCTACTGGATCTATTGAATAGTCCCTTTTCTTCATTTATTCCAACTTAGTAATTCCATAGGTAAATCATATTAACTTCAAATAAATTGATTCTTTTTCTGTAATTCCTTATATTTAACCTAGTTTATTTTAGTATTTATTTCAAAATTTTCCAGACAACTTTTTAGTACTATTTTTGTTTTATATGGTAACTACAATATTTTTGAAAAATAGGAAATGGAGGGGAGATAAACATTTCAAACTTTTGGAGTGCACCCAATATTTCTGCATGCTCAAGGCAAGCATCTTGAACACTTGATATGGTGAATGTTTTTTTTGTGGTTGCTAGCTAGAATATTTGAATCATGGTTGTGATAATTTTTAATAGAATTTGCATATGGCTATTTTTGCATGCATGATCCATAGCTATTTTGCTGTCATCTTTAAAGCATGAAGTATGAGTGAGTATGGTTACTTTCACTTGTCATGTATGCCCGTGTTGTTTTGGACTAAACTACAGGAAATAATCAGTCACGAGTAAAGTGACTGTGAGACTGAATTCTCGTGGTGACGAGAATGATCAGTAAGGGCATGTCGGGACATGCCGGGTGGTGATGCTGTTGGGTATCACCAAGGAATATATTGTGCTAACCACTGCAGGAAAACTTAACCTCCTGAGTCGACCGTAGATCGAGTCTTTTTCCGGTAACCCCCATACTTGATTCGTGCTGCCACTTGTCCCTGCCACAGGTGGGGTATGGTTTAGTAAGTTGTTAACGCCTTTCCATGCACAAACCGTACAGAGGGCCACGATGAGGGTTTCCACGGCCGTGGACTAAATCCTGTCATCGGGTCAGGGGGCATGGGTGTTTCCGGTTGTAAACGAGAGGGGGGCACCCCTTGGAATCCGTGCGTATTAATAGAGATCCCATGCTACTCGAGATTGTTGTCTCCCCGACTTAGAGTTTTTCTGAAACGATGCTTTGGGTGATTCGTGGCATCCGGACGGTTAATCTGGTGTGTGCTGGTCAGGTGTGTTTTCAACCCAAAGACCGTAATGGGAATTAGTCAGTGTCACGGTACTGACTATAGAAAACCTTTACTTGTGGGTAAAGAGTACACACTCTGCAGAGTTTAAACCTATTCAAATAGCCCGTCCGCGGTTAAGGACTACAGTCTGGGTTGGTCAAGTGTCGGTCTTCGGACAAAAATAATTAAATTGAGCCTGAATTATTTTGCAGGATAATTATTGTCACCCTGATGCTACCATGAATATTTTTGCTATGCATATTAATATTATTGTGGTTATGCATATTATTGTGGACTAACCCGTTTCTCTTATTTTATTTTCCTGAGTGTCTCAGGGGCTAGCTAGACTACCCCGGGCATTCGGTTTTATTTTCAAGACCTCTCCGTGGCGTCCCTCGAGTTCTCAGGCGGTCTATCACGCCACTACTCTTGTGGATACCCGATTGGCATTTCTTTTTAAGACCGACCGTGGCATCACTTTTTGACACCCGACTGGCATTTCTTTTCAAGACCTCTTCGTGGCGTCCCTCGAGTTCTGAGGCGGTCTATCACGCCACTACTCTTGTGGATACCCGTTAGGCATTTCTCTTCAAGACCTACCGTGGTGTCACTTTAGACATCCGACCGATATTTCTTTTATTTTAGTTTCCTTTAACTTTCCTTGTTTATCACTAACATTTATATATATATATTCATTTATTTGTACATGCTAATATGTTATCATGCCATGATTTAATTCTTGTCAGCATGCATTTAATATAGTCCAGCATGAGCATACACATATAGTTTGGTTCATCATGATCATATATTTTTATCTCCTGCATTCGGCATATCTTTTGTTCATGATGTTTCCGAGTACATTCCAACGTACTCACAGGCTTGTCCCTGGCTATTTACTTCGCCAGGTCAGGATTTCAGCGAGGAGTACTACCACTGTGACGTCCATGCGGAGCCTAGGATGGCAGCCACACGTGATAGGATTTATCCAGGTCAGCCGTTCCTGTGGGAATGGAGCCCCATCGACGTTGGAGAACCACAAGTCGCTTCCGTCACCCATCACCAGATATCAATGTTGTATCATTAGACCTTCATGGTCTTGTATCCAATTCTTGTAATTGCTTGGTAATCTCTAACAAGGACGTGTCCACCAGTAACGGTAATCATGGGCTGGTGATGACACGAGGGGTTAATTTCTGGGATTTTCGTGTCCCCGAAATCCGGCCCGACAGCTGATGACCCACAATTATAGGGGATCTATCGTAGTCCTTTCGATAAGTAAGAGTGTCGAACCCAACGAGGAGCAAAAGGAAATGACAAGCGGTTTTCAGCAAGGTATTCTCTGCAAACACTAAAATTATCGGTAACAGATAGTTTTGTGATAAGATAATTCGTAACGGGTAACAAGTAACAAGTGCAACTAAAGTGCAGCAAGGTGGCCCAATCCTTTTTGTAGCAAAGGACAAGCCTGGATGAACTCTTATATAAAGCAAAGCGCTCCCAAGGACACATGGGAATTATTGTCAAGTTAGTTTTCATCATGCTCATATGATTCGCGTTCGTTACTTTGATAATTTGATATGTGGGTGGACCGGTGCTTGGGTGCTGTCCTTACTTGGATGAGCCTCCCACTTATGATTAACCACTCTCGCAAGCATCTGCAACAACAAAAGAAGAATTAAGATAAATCTAACCATAGCATGAAACATATGGATCCAAATCAGCCCCTTACGAAGCAACACATAAACTAGGGTTTAAGCTTCTGTCACTCTAGCAACCCATCATCTACTTATTACTACCCAATGCCTTCCCCTAGGCCCAAATCATGGTGAAGTGTCATGTAGTCGACGTTCACATAACACCACTAGAGGAAAGACAACATACATCTCATCAAAATATCGAAGATACCAAATTGACATGATTACTTATAACAAGATTTCTCCCATGTCCTCAGGAACAAATGTAACTACTCACAAAGCATATTCATGTTCATAATCAGAGAAGTAATAAATATCATTAAGGATCTGAACATATGATCTTCCACCGAATAAACCAACTAGCATCAACTACAAGGAGTAATCAACACTACTAGCAACCCACAGGTACCAATCTGAGGCTTTGAGACAAAGATCGGATACAAGAGATGAACTAGGGTTTGAGAGGAGATGGTGCTGGTGAAGATGTTGATGGAGATTGACCCCCTCTCGATGAGAGGATCGTTGGTGATGACGATGGCTTCGATTTCCCCCTCCGGGAGGGAAGTTTCCCCGGCAGAACAGCTCCGCCGGAGCCCTAGATTGGTTCTGCCCAAGTTCTGCCTCGAGACGGCGGTGCTTTGTCCCGAAAGCTCTCTCCTTATTTTTTCCAGGTCAAAACCCTCCATATAGCAGAAGATGGGCATCGGAGGCCTGCCGGGGGCCCACAAGCCACAGGGGCGCGCCCAAGGGGTAGGGCGTGCCCCCAGGCTTGTGGCCTCCTGGTGGGTCCCCTCTGGTATTTTCTTCACCCAATATTTTTTATATATTCCAAAATAATTCTGCATAAATTTTCAGGACTTTTGGAGTTGTGCAGAATAGGCCTCTCAGATTTGCTCCTTTCCGGTCCGGAATTCCAATTGCCGGCATTCTCCCTCTTTGTGTAAACCTTGTAAAATAAGAGAGAAAAGGCATAAGTATTGTACCATAATGTGTAATAATAGCCCATAATGCAATAAATATCAAGATAAAAGCATGATGCAAAATGGACGTATCAACTCCCCCAAGCTTAGACCTCGCTTGGCCTCAAGCGAAAGCCGAAATCGATAATCATGTCCACATGTTTAGAGATAGAGGTGTCGATAAAATAAAATACAGACATGAAGGCATCATGATCATCTTTAGAATAGCAACATATATTGTCATATAATTTCTTATGCTAAAGTAACAATTCGTTCACAAGGTAAAGTATGAAACAAGAACTTTATTGGAAACTAACAAACTATGATCTCAGTCATTGAAGCAACTGCAATTTATCATAACATAGGAAAGAGTCAATATAAGAGCTTTTCAGCAAGTTCACATACTCAACTATCATTTAGTCTTTCATAATTGCTACCACTCATGCGATACTTATGAGATCAAAGTTTCAATCGGACACAGAGAAAGATAGGGGCTTATGGTTTCGCCTCCCAACCTTTTACCTCAAGGGTAATGTCAACAATAATAGTTTATGAATATCTACATCCGAGTGGATATATATATCTGGATCTCCCCCAACATATTGTGCTTGCCAAAAAAGAAAAAGTGTAAAAAGAATAGGTGATGGTCACCATGACTCTTGCATTAAAGTAGAGGGTAAATAAAAGATAGGCCCTTCACAGAGGGAAGCAGAGGTTGTGTGTGCTTTTATGGTTGGATGCACAAAATCTTAATGCGAAAGAACGTCACTTTATATTACCGCTTGTGATAAAGAACTTTATTATGCAGTCTATCACTTTTATTTCTTCCATATCACAAGTTTGTATAAAGCTTATTTTACTCACACTAATAGATCATACATATTTAGAGAGCAATTTTTATTGCTTGCACCGATGACAACTTACTTGAAGGATCTTACTCAATCCATAGGTAGGTATGGTGGACTCTCATGGCAAAACTGGGTTGAGGGATGTTTGGATGCACAAGTAGTATCTCTACTTGGTGCAAAAGATTTGGCTAGCATGGGGTGAGAAGCAAGCTCAACATGTTGGAGGATCCATAACAATATAACTTCTATTAGGATATAAAGAAACATAACCCATTATGTTGTCTTCCTTGTCCAACATCAACCTTTTAGCATATAATATTTTAATGCGTGCTCACAATCATAAAATATGTCCAAGATATTATATTTATATGTGAGACCTCTCTTTCTTTATTACTTCCTATTAATTGCAACAATGACCAAAACTATGTTTGTCAACTAACAACCAGTTTCATGCGACATACTTCTTATAAGTGAAGTCGTCACTTCCCATAAGATTATTATATAATCTTTTATTTTATTTATTCTTTATTTCTTTTTCTCATGATCATAGCAAGAAAGCAAAGCCCTCAACTCAAAACTAATCTTTATTATATAACTCTCGAACTCGATTACATAGAGGGAACTCAAAGCAAAACTCAAAGCTAGATCATACTAAAACTTTATTCTACTAAACCGAGATATAACCAAAAGGATCGAACTAAGAAAAAGATAAATGTAAAGGTGTGATGGTGATACGATACCGGGGCACCTCCCCCAAGCTTGGCAGTTGCCAAGGGGAGTGCCCATACCCATGTATTTAGGTCTCTTTCTTCGGAGGTGGTGATGATGGAGTTGTTGATGATGAAAGAATTTTATCCTGCGTCTTCCAAGGCATAGGTTCACCATCATAAAAAGATGAACGAGTCTCCGGGATCCTCAAATTTGCATCCAAACTCATCCTCTTAAATCTATATTCATACTCACAGTTTTGGTTTTGCAGGTCATAGATCTGGGCTTGGAGATGCTCGATTTTCTCATGAAGCTAGAAGATGGCCTCCCCAATGTTCTTGGCATCTAGCTTGTGATCATGGGTAAATTCAGCGATCATCAAGTGATTGGCGTTGAGTCCATGTTCCACCATCCCTTGGCACTTGAAGACTTGCTGCTCCATTGCTTCGAGCCTTGTCTCCACGCTTCCGGTCCTCTTTGGTCCTTCAACATCGCGGATGTGCAGCACACCCTCACGCATCTCAATGGTTTGAGGGTGTTGCAGCACCTCCGTGAGGTAAGGGTTGATGACCTTCTCAAAAAACTTGTCCTTAGGGGCGCTTGGAGACGTCATGGCGATCTGGATCTGTCAGGAAAAACAACACGAAACAAGAACAGAGGATTTTGCCGTGGTACGGTGGTCAAAACCTTCGGGAGATTATATAATGAATTTTTACTGACCAGAAGGAGTGTTCCACAAGAAAATGGAGTCCGGAGGGCACACGGGGTGGCCACAAGCCAGGGAGGCGCGCCCCCAGGGCTTGTCGCCTCCTCGTGCACTTTTCGGACTACTTTTAATTTTCCTAAATTTTTTAATATTCCAAAACGGAGAAAAATTGCCATTGAAAAAGTTTTGGAGTCGGTTTACTTACCGTACCACATACCTATTCCTTTTCAGAGTCTGAAACATTCTGGTAGGTTTCCCTTATGTACTCCTCAGGTGTTATGGTATTAATAATATTGGTCTCAACATTTATGGGAGTACCTGAGATATAATGTTTGATTCTTTGCCCATTTACCACCTTCGGGTTGGTGCCTTTGGCGTTATTAATTTTGATGGCACCGGAACGGTAGACCTCCTCGATAATATAAGGACCTTCCCATTTAGAGAGAACCTTTCCTGCAAAAAATCTTAAATGAGAGTTGTATAGCAAGACAAGGTCACCGACATTAAATTCACGCTTTTGTATCCTTTTGTCATGCCATCTTTTAGCCTTTTCTTTAAACAACTTGGCATTCTCATAGTCTTGGGTTCTCCATTCATCAAGTGAGCTAATGTCAAATAACCTCTTCTCACCGGCAAGTTTGAAATCATAGTTGAGCTCTTTAATTGCCCAATAGGCTTTATGTTCTAGTTCAAGAGGTAAGTGACATGCTTTTCCATAAACCATTTTATATGGAGACATACCCATAGGGTTTTTATAAGCAGTTCTATAAGCCCATAATGCATCATCAAGTTTCTTAGACCAATTCTTTCTAGATCTATTAACAGTCTTTTGCAAGATCAACTTCATTTCTCGGTTACTCAATTCTACTTGACCACTAGACTGAGGATGATAAGGAGATGCAATTCTATGGTTAACATCATACTTAGCAAGCAATTTACGGAAAGCACCATGAATAAAGTGTTAACCACCATCAGCCATTAAATATCTAGGGACTCCAAACCTCGGGAAAATAACTTCTTTAAGCATTTTAATGGAGGTGTTATGATCAGCACTACTAGTTGGAATAGCTTCTACCCACTTAGTAACATAATCAATAGCAACCAAAATATGTGTATACCCATTAGAGGTAGGAAAAGGTCCCATATAATCAAATCCCCAAACATCAAATGGTTCAATAACAAGTGAATAATTCATAGGCATTTCCTTACATCTACTAATATTACCAATTCTCTGGCATTCATCACAAGACAAGACATACTTACGAGCATCTTTGAAGAGAGTAGGCCAATAAAAACCGGATTGTAATACCTTGTGTGTAGTTCTATCTCCAGCGTGGTGTCCTCCATAAGCTTCGGAGTGACACTTGCGTAGGATTTGTTCCTGTTCATGCTCAGGTACACAACATCTAATAACACCATCTACTCCTTCTTTATAAAGGTGTGGGTCATCCCAAAAGTAATGTCTTAAATCATAGAAAAACCTTTTCTTTTGCTGGTAAGTGAAACTAGTTGGTATAAATTTAGCAACAATGTAATTAGCATAATCAGCATACCATGGAGCATTACGAGAAGCATTTATGACAGCTAGTTGTTCATCAGGAATGCTATCATCAATAGGTAGTGGGTCATCAAGAATATTTTCTAACCTAGACAAGTTGTCTGCTACGGAGTTCTCAGCTCCCTTTCTATCATTAATATGCAAATCAAATTCTTGTAGCAAGACAACCCATCTAATAAGCCTAGGTTTAGCATCTTTATTTTCCATAAGGTATTTAATAGCAGCATGATCATTGTGAACAGTTACTTTGGAATCAACAATATAAGATCTGAACTTATCACAAACAAAAACAACTGCTAAAAATTCTTTTTCAGTATTAGCATAATTTCTTTGAGCACTTTCTAGAGTTTTACTAGCATAATGGATAACATTTAATTTCTTATCAACTTTTTGTCCTAGAACAGCACCAACAACATAGTCACTAGCATCACACATAATTTCAAATGGTAGGTTCCAATCAGGTGGTTGAACAATAGGTGCAGAAATCAAGGATTTCTTAAGGATTTCAAATGCTTCTACACAATCATCATAAAAAACAAATGGAACATCTTTTTAAAAGAGATTAGTGAGAGGCCTAGAAATTTTAGAGAAGTCCTCAATAAACCTCCTATAGAAACCAGCATGACCAAGGAAACTTCTTATACCTTTGATATCTTTAGGACACGACATCTTTTCAATAGCATCTACTTTAGCTTTATCAACTTCAATACCTCTTTCAGAAATTTTATGCCCCAAGACAATATCTTCATTAACCATAAAGTGGCACTTCTCCAAATTCAAGACAAGATTAGTTTCTTCACATCTCTGCAAAAACTCGATCAAGGTTGCTTAAGCAATCATCAAAAGAAGTTTCGTAAACGGACAAATCTTCCATGAAAACCTCAACGATCTTTTCACAAAAGTCAGAGAATATAGCAGTCATACATCTTTGAAAGGTAGCAGGAGCATTGCATAAACCAAAAGGCATATGTCTATAAGCAAAGATACCGAAAGGGCAAGTAAAAGTAGTTTTTTCTTTGAGAAAAACCAGAATAACCATCTAGAAAGCAAAAGTGTGTATGTTTTGATAATCTTCCTAGCATTTGATCAATAAAAGGTAGAGGATAATGATCTTTCCTAGTAGCTTTATTCAACTTTCTAAAATCAATAACCATTCTATAACCTATAACAATTCTTTGTGGAATCAATTCATTCTTATCATCAGGGACAACAGTAATACCTCCCTTCTTAGGGACACAATGAACAGGACTTACCCATCTACTATCAGCAATAGGATAAATTATACCTGCTTTCAGAAGCTTTAGTATTTCATTTCTTACCACTTCCTTCATCTTAGGATTTAACCGTCGTTGGTGATCAACAACTGGTTTAGCATCAGGCTCCAAATTAATTTTGTGCTAACATAGAGTGGGACTAATGCCCTTAAGATCATCAACAGTATATCCAATAGCGGCACAGTGCTTCTTCAGAGTTTTCAATAATTTCTTTTCTTCATGCTCTGAAAGGTTAGCATTAATAATAATAGGATATATCTTCTTTTCATCAAGATAAGCATATTTTAGAGTATCAGGTAATTGTTTAAGCTCAAATACGGGATCACCCTTGGGTGGAGGGGGATCCCCAAGAATCTCAACAGGCAAGTTGTGTTTCAAAACAGGCATTTGGTTAAAGAATATTTCATCTAATTTCTTTCTTTCATTCATGAACATATCATTTTCATGGTCTAGCAAATATTGTTCTAAAGGATCAGTAGGAGGCATAACAATAGAAGCAAGACCAATAATTTCATATTTATTAGGCAATTCTTTATCATGGGGTTGTCTACGAAATTTAGAGAAATTAAAATCATGAGACACATCCCCAAAACTTACAGTAACAGTTTCTTTTTCACAATCTATTTTGGCATTAACAGTGTTCAAGAAAGGTTTACCAAAAATAATGGGACAAAAATCATCTTGTGGGGAACCAAGGACTAGGAAATCAGTAGGGTATTTTATTTTCCCACACAAGACTTCAACATCTCTGACAATCCCAATTGGTGATATAGTATCTCTATTAGCAAGCTTAATAGTGACATCAATATCTTCTATTTCAGCAGGTGCAATATCATTCATAATTTCTTGATATAAAGTAAAGGGAATTGTACTCACACTAGCACCCACATCACATAAGCCATGATAACAATGATCTCCTATTTTAAAAGAAATAACAGGCATGCCAACAACATGTCTATGTTTATCTTTATCATCAGGTCTAGCAATTCTAGCAGCTTCATCATAGAAGTAAATAACATACCCATCAATATTATCGACCAAGAGATCTTTAACCATAGCAATACTAGATTCAACTTTAGTTTGTTTAGGGGGCGTAGGAGTTCTAGTATAACTCTTACGAACCACAGCTGAAGCTTTAGCATGTTCCTTTATTCTAACAGGGAAGGGTGGTTTCTCGATATAAGCAGTAGGAACAATAGGATCAACATTATAAGTAATAGTTTCCTCTTCAGCTTTAATAGGTTCTACTACTTTTACTTCAATGGTAGGATGATATTTAAACCACTTCTCCTTAGGGAGATCAACATGAGTAGCAAATGATTCACATAAAGAAGCTACTATCTCAGAGTCAAGTCCATATTTAGTGCTAAATTCATGAAAAGCATCGGTATCCATAAAAGATTTAACACAATCAAACTTGAGGTTTATACCTGACACCTTACCTTCGTCGAGTTCCCAATCTTCAGAGTTGCATTTAATTCTTTCCAATAAATCCCATTTGAATTCAATAGTCTTCTTCATAAAAGAACCAGTGCAAGAAGTATCGAGCATGGATTGATCATTACGAGAAAGCCGAGCATAAAAATTCTGAATAATAATTTCTCTTGAGAGCTCATGATTGGGGCATGAATATAACATTGAATTAAGCCTCCCCCAAGCTTGAGCGATACTTTCTCCTTCACGAGGCCAAAAATTATAAATATAATTCCGATCACTATGAACTAGATGCATAGGATAAAACTTCTGATGAAATTCCAATTTCAATCGGTTGTAGTTCCAAGTCCAAATATCATCGCATAGCCTATACCATGTCAATACCTTCTCCTTCAAAGATAAAGGGAAGACCTTCTTCTTGACTTCATCCTCGGGCAAACCTGCAAGCTTAAATAATCCACAAACTTCATCCACATAGATTAGATGCATATCAGGATGTAATGTTCCATCTCCTGCATAAGGATTAGCTAGCAGTTTCTCTATCATACCCGAAGGAATTTCATAATAAATATTTTCAGTAGGTTCAGTAGGTTGAGGGGTAACTCTTTGCTCTTCCGGTCGGAGTGAAGATACCCCGAACAAACCCCTCAAAGGATTATTTTCCACAGCAACAAGTGACAGTAAATTTCAGCACACTATATAAATGTTTCCTTACCAAAATCCACTTACCAAAGGCTCTTCACTCCCCGGAAACGGCACCAGAAAAGAGTCTTGATGACCCACAAGTATAGGGGATCTATCGTAGTCCTTTTGATAAGTAAGAGTGTCGAACCCAATGAGGAGCAGAAGGAAATGACAAGCGGTTTTCAACAAGGTATTCTCTCCAAGCACTGAAATTATCGGTAACAGATAGTTTTGTGATAAGATAATTCGTAACGGGTAACAAGTAACAAGTGTAACTAAAGTGCAGCAAGGTGGCCCAATCCTTTTTGTAGCAAAGGACAAGCCTGGATGAACTCTTATATAAAGCAAAGCGCTCCCGAGGACACATGGGAATTATTGTCAAGTTAGCTTTCATCATGCTCATATGATTCACGTTCATTACTTTGATAATTTGATATGTGGGTGGACTGGTGCTTGGGTGCTATCCTTACTTGGACGAGCCTCCCACTTATGATTAACCACTCTAGCAAGCATCCGCAACTATGAAAGAAGAATTAAGATAAATCTAACCATATCATGAAACATATGGATCCAAATCAGCCCCTTACGAAGCAACGCATAAACTAGGGTTTAAGCTTCTGTCACTCTAGCAACCCATCATCTACTTATTACTTCCCAATGCCTTCCACTAGGCCCAAATCATGGTGAAGTGTCATGTAGTCGACGTTCACATAACACCACTAGAAGAAAGACAACATACATCTCATCAAAATATCGAATGAATACCAAATTCACATGATTACTTATAACCAGACTTCTCCCATGTCCTCAGAACAAATGTAACTACTCACAAAGCATATTCATGTTCATAATCAGAGAAGTAATAAATATCATTAAGGATCTAAACAAATGATCTTCCACCGAATAAACCAACTAGCATCAACTACAAGGAGTAATCAACACTACTAGCAACCCACAGGTACCAATCTGAGGTTTTGAGACAAAGATCAGATACAAGAGATGAACTAGGGTTTGAGAGGAGATGGTGCTGGTGAAGATCTTAATGAAGATTGACCCCCTCTCGATGAGAGGATCATTGGTGATGATGATGGCTCCGATTTCCCCCTCTGGGAGGAAAGTTTCCCCGGCAGAACAGCTCCACCGGAGCCCTAGATTGGTTCTGCCCAAGTTCCGCCTCGAGACGGCGACGCTTCGTCCAGAAAGCTCTATCCTTATTTTTTCCAAGTCAAAACCCTCCATATAGCAAAAGATGGGCACCGTAGGCCTGCCAGGGGGCCCACAAGCCACAGGGGCGCGCCTAGGGGGGTAGGGCGCGCCCCCAGGCTTGTGGCCTCCTAGTGGGTCCCCTCTGGTATTTTATTTTCCCAATATTTTTTATATATTCCAAAATAATTCTCCGTAAGTTTTCAGGACTTTTGGAGTTGTGTAGAATAGGTCTCTCAGATTTTCTCCTTTCCGGTCCAGAATTCCAGCTGCCGGCATTCTCCCTCTTTGTGTAAACCTTGTAAAATAAGAGAGAAAAGGCATAAGTATTGTACCATAATGTGTAATAACAGCCCATAATGCAATAAATATCAATATAAAAGCATGATGCAAAATGGACGTATCAGAGGCCGCCACACACCCGAGCCGGTAGGGGGTGGATGAACAGGACCCCATGGAGGGCTGGTTGAACTGTAGCCGGTGGAGGCTTGATGAACAGTAGCCCATGGATGAACAATAGCTGGTGGAGGTTAGAGGAAGTCGACGGTGGATGAACAGTAGCAGGTCGAGGCTGGAGGAAGTCGACGGTGGATGAACAGTAGCCCGTGGAGGCTGGAGCGAGGCACTAGACTTTGGATGAACAGTAGCCCATGGAGTCCCATTTTGCGGTACGCCGCACCCCTTCCGATGAATAGGACCCCATTTCGACCGTAGGCGCTCCAACACAAGTCTGTTTCCTCTGTTTTGCGGTACGCCACACCCCTCCCGATCAACAGCACCCCGTTTCAACCATAGGCACTCAAACAGAAGTCCGTTTCCTCTGTTCTGCGGTACACCAGACCTCATTTCGGCTGTTCCATCCAAGCAGGTAGGCTCCCGATGAACACGACGCATTCCGTTGCCTCCTGATGAACACGATGCAGTTTCTCTGTTCGACCCAGCCGGTTGGCTACCGATGAACAGGGCGCCGTTGCTACCGTCCGTTGCCTCTCCATGTACACGTGCCCTGGCCATACGTATGCGTGAGTAGGCGTTCAAGACCCTGCCGGTATGTACGTACGTGGCCGTATTTTTTGGCATCTGGCTGTATGTACGTGTACACTGTTTAGAATGGACTGCCTGAACTGCTACGTCGGGGGCTCTACTACTACACGTGCTGCTGCTTGCTCGGCCACGGTTCATCGTTGCAGAAAGACTGATCGATCAGTATGTATGTACACGTTCGCGACCAGACAGACAACGCTACGTACGCTTCGACCGGGTAGGTCCCAGCCTTTAGGGAGGATAAGGAGGCACTCCCTTGCGTGCGAAGATATATGTGGTGGGTCCCAGCTGTCAGGGGGAGGAATCATTTTTTTGTGCATAATAAGGAGGCACTTCCTTGCGTGCAAAGATGTAGCTGGTGGGCCCAGCTATTAGCCTCACCGTGTATAGTCGTCTTCCGATGGCTGTCGTTCGTTGACAACATTGACCAAGCCGCGTGGAGAGCACGAAGGCGGTGGATGACGGCGAGGCCTGGTAAGGGAACGATGCAGAGCCGAGGAAGACGAGGTAGTGGATGCCCACACAGAGGGGAGTATTTGGGTTCACTGGTTCCGTTGCGGTGTGAGGCTGCCGTCGCCGGAGAATAACACAGGGTGTGGGTGAGTAGAGGGAAGGCCTGGCCGGTGGTGGAATTAGGGTGGGGTGGTGAGGTCTCTGCGACAGCACTGCCGCCCACGGGAGGCAGGGGCAGGTGGTCCCACCGGCGCTCATTTGGGCGGCTGGACCAAGAAGATCAGAGGTTGAAGAAGCAGCACGGCTGTTGGATTGACATCCAACGGTCCAGCTGCTAGAATCATTTGTTGACTAAGTTGACAAAGCCCTGCGTACGCGTCAGCTTAGCAGGCCCAAAAGTCAGCATAATAAGGAGGCACTTGCTTGTGTGGGTTCCTAGTATCAGTCTCTCCACTTACATCCCTCTTCCGATGGCTGTTGTTTGTTGACCATGTTGACCATGCCACGCCGAGGGCACCAACGCGGTGGACGACGGCGAGGCCCAGGAAGGGAATTACTCGGAGCCGGCGAAGCCACAGCAGTGGATGCCCACGCTGAGGGGAGTACGAGGGCTGACTGGTCGGTTGCGGGGAGAGGCTGCCGTCGCCAGAAAATAACAGGAGGTGCGGGTGGGTAGAGGGATGGCCTAGCCAGCGGTGGGAGTAGGGTGGGCCGGTGAGGCCTGCGCGGCAGCACAGCCGTCCACGGAAGGAGGGAGTAGGAAGTCCCGCCGGCGCTGGTTTGGGAGGCTAGAGCAGGAAGATCAGAGATTGAAGAAGTATGATGGTGGTTGGATGGATATCCAATAGTCACTGCTCTGTGTTGACTAATTTGACAAAGCCTTGCGTACGCGTAAAAAAAAATTAGGACAGCGTCATCGTCAACCTAGTAGGCCCACAAGTCAGCCTCCAAATCTATGGAAAACAGCATACATCCCATTTGCCATTATTTTTAATAATTTATAGCCCATTTGCTAATTCTTAAGGATATTTTGAAGCCCATATTCTTTGTGTTAGCATTACAGACCATATTCTGGCCACTGCTAAAAAATTCAACAAAATTTTGCATATTTCGATTGGGTCCAAACTCTTTTAATCACAAAATTTCGAGTCACATTAAAAATAATTATAAAAATAATTTTATTTCAAATTAAAATACAACAAAATTTTCCCCGCAAAAAAAAACAATGAAATTTAAAATCTTGAAATCCTGAAAAACGAAATTTGAATCTAGTTGCCGGTTTTCTGTATTTTCAAAATTTACAGCCCATTTCTTACTACTTATAGCCCATTTTCTGGGGAAGCCGAATACATCCCTCCTCGTCTTTAAAGATTTGCAGCCCAGCAGGGCTGAGAAAAGCAAGTAGGCCTGGGTTGGGTATTGTCCAAAACAAAATAGAACTGGGCTCACCATTTTCAGAAAGAAAAAAGATATCAACTGGGCTCCGTCTCTACAACTGGGCGAGCAGCTGGGTCCCTGTTGTTTCAATATTTCTCTCTTTAATAAAGGAAATGGCAAGCCATTTGCCTTGTTTCAAAGAAAATATGAAATTCACAGCCGAGTTGAAAAGGGCAACAACATCCAACTCAAGCTTACAAACGATACGAAAGGCCAAGGATTAATTATTCATGAAATTTAGACAAAACCCAGATTGAACATGGCAATAACATCTAACCCAACCACTGTTTTTGGAAGTCACAAACAAATGGATCGGTCTGATCCATAAAATCAACATCCTGTGCAAAAAAATTTACTGGAACATGACCACAAGTTGTTGTAAATAGAAGTCGAGCACGTTTAGAAGCCCATTTGTCCACTTGAAACTTCTTTTTTTTGCTGTTCAACATATCCGTCCGTGAGAAATTTCTTGTTGAAAAACTTAAGCCTCATGGACAATAGTAACCTTGCATTCAAAAGGAAGAATGTGACAAAGCTTCTGTTTGCCTGGTTGGATGCATATCCTTCCATCGTTATTGTCCTCAAACGAATGTCATGAGAACTGAGAAAATCCCGGTGCTTATTATGCCACCGATTGGTTATATGTTTTTCTCCATGTGTTAGTGCCTAAGTAGACATGAAGATTGAAAACAGTTAAGGTCTAAAAAAAGAGTATGTCGAATGAGCGACAGCTGAACGGTTAATTCTAGTACAATATATACGGGCTTTCGATGGCTAAATTCAATGTGCATGAAATCATCACCTTTATATATAAATTCTCCAGACATGGAAAGCATCGCAGCAAGCCAATAATTGTGTTCACATCATAACTTAACAGTCCGATATATAAGATCTTGGCAGAATCCAGCACCATTGATAGGCTATCCATGGACAAACTCTTCATTGAGCATATAACATAATATTAGTACCCAAAGTGTACTCCAAGATGATATAAAACTTATGTGCACAAATGAAAAATGTAGCTTATGATTACAAATGTGTAGATGATAATACACGGTACCTGAATAAGTGTGGAGCCAAACACCAACTTCTAATAATTAAATGGATTAGGAATTACACCCAAGGTCTCCAGTTTAGGCGCAGAGACGACAATTATTTGCGAAGGTATATAATAATAATGAAGGAGTAACCTTTGAAGTGAAGGGGCATCTTCGATGATGAGCTGTTGTCCTTCAAAACAAATTCCAATGCTTTTAAGGTGAGGCGAAATTATGTGGAGACAACTGATAGGGATTTCTATTCCCAAAACAATCAGCAAGCGCTCCAGGGCAGGGCAATTGGAGTGGATGATGCTGTGCAGTGAGGCCTCCGACAGATAAACCACCACGAGCGAATTTTTTTTGCAGTGGGAGTCGAAGCATTTGTACCAGTTCATCTCATAGATGGCACCGGGCGAAGGTGGCGGTGTGGAGAGAGGAGGAAAACCACGAGATGGACAATGATGGTGTGGGCACAAATTCTTGGCCTTCAGTTCATGGTATATAATTTTTGTGGTAATGGTAGAACTCAAACTGCTGGAGTTTTTCGAATTCAGGGGAAGTCAGCCAGGCATCCACCGTGCAGGGTATGGACAACAGGTAGCATGTCGGGATGCAGAGGCGTTGAATGGAGCCCTGGTGGGAGGAGATAAAGGCTCTGAGGAGTTAAAAATCATGAACGGCAAATAGCTGACGATGGTCGAGATTAAGGGGCGTGGCGTGCCATAGAGGGCGCCACCGAGTTGAGAGGACTTGGGTGTGGCAGCAATCCTTGGTGGGGAGAAGCGAGATGATCTCCCCAAGGATGTCGTCCGAGAGATCGCTGATGCGGTCCACTAGAGATTCTACGGGTTCCTCAGATCCGATGGGTGGGGGGTGGGGGTTCGGCGCTTCTCCCTGCGCTGTCGGGTGCCGGATCTACAACCGGCGTCGCCGCTGGCGGGAGCCTCATCTTCTTAGCGCTGGGGCCAGCCGACTCCATTTTCCTTGCGGGTGTCACGCCGAGCTCATGGGTTTGAGCAGAGTAGCGAGAGACGAGCCTAGTGGCAATGCGAGTGGGGAAGAAGGAGGGCTAGGGTTTTGTGTAGGGGCGAGGAAGAAGAGGAGCAGGCGTTTTCTGTACAAGTGAGGAAGAAGGTGAGCGGGGGTTTTCTGTACGAGTGAGGAAGATGGGGAGCGGGGGGAATTGGGGGGAGACGGAAGCGGGAGAGTCCAGCGAGCTGCAGTGTGGAGGCGAGGAGGAAGGAGGGTTTTTCTAGGATCGCCCCTCTTCAAGAAATATGGGCTTTTCCTCGCAAAAAACAAAAACAAATGGGCTTTAAAATGGATAGGCTTTTGTATCGACCTAGTCGACTGCCCGTGTTTCGTACTGGACGGCCTTGTACTACAGGCAGCCCATTAGAGACACTCTCCAGCTCTCCAGCTTATTGCCCATTCGAAAGAAAAAAAGAGACACCTCCAGCTTGTGGCTCCTCATCAGTAACATTTTTCAACTAGGAAAAAAGTTATAGCTCCTTCTCGGGACGGCTTGGCATCCACCAAATTAGAGGATGCGGTACTGCATGCAGACACTCACACTGGTCGTTGCGCGGCAAAATGAGGGGTCAAATAACATGCCCACAATATAGATTGTAAAGGTTGAGACGCTAGTCAACATTCACACTAAACTAAGTTTCACAACATACGGTATGCATACTATCTAACATTCACAAGCACTTAAGTGCAGCATGTTTACGCATCTAAATGATTCACAAGACTATAACCAAGACAAAGCTGTGAGAAGGTGTAGAAATAAAGAAAAAATGATCGATGCTTCTCTGAGCAAAGGGCCTCCCTACGCACGCACTTGCTTCTTTTTGCTCAATGTTGCGTGCACTTTGAGCATGTTGGCAACTCCACAGCTAGCTTGATGGCTCATCTTGCAATTTATGCTGACATATTGTAGCAAACAGAGGAGGCAATAGAGATCACGCAACATCAGACCATTTTGTGCAGTTCCACTGAAATCATCTTCATTGTCCTGAATGTGAAAAGATAGGAAAGCAATAGCTGTACATAAACGGTGTCGCAAAATAGTAGACATATCAATAGCTCGGCATGACAAAATACGATCATCTGGACGAAGGGGATACTGACCTGCGTGAGGAAGATTATGCATAATTTTATAGGTGGTTAGTTGATTTCCGCCTTGGGATCTCCTATGATGGCACGAAGGAAATTCTATGCAATCGATGAGTGCAATTCCTTCCATGTGGCTGTAGAAAATTTGTCCGACTAACCCCAATATATTTTTTGTGTAGTTCCACTACAATAATGCACCACTGTTTGCATGACCCCTACTCGCCGGCCAGGCCATCAATGACTCGGTCTCTTTTATCTTGCATTGATGGCGCGGCTGCAGTGCTTGTTTGCTCCTCCACACATAACAGGCTCGTTCCACACTGCAATCAGCAAGTCAACGTACGAATAAGCTTATTTCATCTTGTGTTGGTCATTCTACCTAGTTACGAATGTAGGAATACCTGGAGTACCGTGAGGTCAGCTGACAGCAGGTTACACTTAAATTGAGGTTTGTGCTTCCGTTTGCACAAATAAGACACCATATGGAGATAGACAACCCTGTTTGCACAAATATGTAACAGGGTTACTTAAGCAGTGTCATTTTTTTGCAGCGGCATATGATTAATAGCAACATCTCATATGTTATCAATGGCATTACACTAACAGTATGAAAAAGTGTCATTAACTAAGAAGTGCCATCACATCAAATCAACACTGGCACTAGATTAACGGTGGCTTACATTAACATGCATAACAATAGCATTATTACTCTTTGATGAAAGATTGACAGTAGCACTTGATCAATACGTATGTGCACGGTTAACAGGAACGATCATTCTAACAAAGGGTGATATGGAAAGGAGAAACACATCATCGTATCAACCATTGTGCAATTAAATTTTGTATAGTTCCACGGAGTTGCGGCTATGTTACCGGTGTCAGATTTTAGTGTAACGGCCGAAAACACTCTTTATGAGAAATAAAGCAAGACAGAAGCATTTCATAAAATGATGGTGGCATTGATTCAGTTTATCAATGGCAATAGATTGACAGCAGATAACTTAACAGTGACATCACATTAACAGTGGCATTATTTCATTTTACCTGTGATGTTAGATTAACAGCAGCAGTAAGGGCATAGGGACAGGGGAGGCACAAGCACGTTTTACATCCACAGAGGCATAAAGTGGTGAGGCAGAGGTGTTGCCGAGTGCTGCAAACATGCAAAGCATGTCTGGATTTGTGCCTTTTTTGTTCTCATCAGTGACCTTTCCTATGTGACCCAACCCGCTCCCCCCTACTTTCTGTCCTTTTTGGACCAAGAGACCGGTCAGGCCAGCATCTTTTTTTCCCTTTCCAACCAAGAGATCGGTTCGTTAGCCAGTATCTGTAGTACCTTTTTTCCTCTAATAGTAAAAATTTGCGTGGTGTTCATGTGTTCGACAAGCCGACGGAGCTAGCTACATGGGGAGCTTTGTAATACTAGAAGAATATCCACATGCAGGATGCGGCGACGTGGGGAGCAATCCTAAATTGATGAAAAAAAGGATGCAACGACATGGGGAGCTGGGCCATTAGAACAAGGCCGGTTCTAAAAGAAGTTATACCTTCGGTAGGCGAGATGTGGCGAGGCAATCGGCGGGATTTGCCAACACGACGACGGGGAGCAAGGGTGCGGAGGACCTCCCACGCCGGCGCCAGGTCAGAGTAGATGGCGCGTGACGGCTTCCTCCCTCGCCACCGGCGACCACCAGCAGAAGGGATCCGGCCGGATCTGTGACAACCGGTGAGAAGAGAGAGGGAGAGATACAAAGAGAGTGGACACCGCCGTCTTGTTTACATCTGGAGAGGGCGAGAGAGTGAGAAGAAGAGAGCAACCCTAGCAAGCAAGTCCTGAAGTGGACTAGTAATTGTTTTTCTCTCCGTAGCGATCGTTTTAAATTGAATACGCGGGGAGCCATCTTCTCATTTAACGTACCAGTAAAAAGAAACTTGATCAATAACCGCGCCACCGCGTTCAGGCCGCACTTGGTATGGCTGACATTTGGTCCAAGACCCCACATTAAGTGGACAACTAGATCTGTCAAATTGTCACGTTACCTGCCTTTTCGTGTGCAAATGCGCTCCACCGTGAGTGTACTCGCGCGTGTGCGTGAGGGGAGATTGAAGTCCGATTTATAAACCTTAAGGTTGTAGAGCTAGTCGGAAACAAACCCTCACCTTTAAATCACTGAAGTTTGTACCCTGTCCTCTGTAATCCCGGTCATTTTTAACCTTAAGGGCGTGTGCGGTTCAAGGGGTTTTAACGGGGATTAACAGGGATTGTGGGGGATTAAATCATGTACAAGCCAAATTCCCCTCCATTCCTCTCCAAACCCCTTGGGAGGAGGTTGAACCGAACAAGGCCTAAGACTAACCACAGTGGGAGTAACTTCAAGAGTAACATCAGGTCCAACTCAGCAAATTCGCCTATGTGGCAACTAGTTAATGAGGAGAGAGGTAAATTGAGTAACTTATAGCTAGTTACTCATTCTATGAGTAACATCACACATACCAAAACAAAATGACTCTATAACCTAATAAATGAAGCTTTGCATGACACTACACGTGCAATGACCACTAGAGCAATCCACTCAGGTTGTACGTAAACATGTTTATACTCTTCATTCATGATTTTTAGTACAAATAGGATGCACATGGCGATGTCATCCTCATACCAGCCACTATTGATGGATGGCCACGCAGCGTCGCCGTGCTCACCTACAACTGCAACCCAAGTTGTGCATGCAGCAACTACGACTGCAATGGAGTACTAGACGCACAAGGCATATTGTTGGTGCTGCTTCATGAGCTACCGAGCCATCTAGACAAGCGCGCGGTAATGGCCATCACCTGTGGAATGAAGGACGTCGTTCTTTCGCCGCGTCTTGGCCATCACAAAGGTGGTGACGCACTTTGCGGGGTTGTCAGAGATGGAGTCCGTCGT
This sequence comes from Thinopyrum elongatum, assembly GCA_011799875.1. Taxonomy (NCBI): domain Eukaryota; kingdom Viridiplantae; phylum Streptophyta; class Magnoliopsida; order Poales; family Poaceae; genus Thinopyrum; species Thinopyrum elongatum. Next base: position 566,725,764 of record CM022298.1, on the reverse strand, counting down.
CCCACTCCAGCGACGGACAGCGCTCGCCCGAGAGCGCGAACGTGGACGCAAATTCATGCAAACACGACCGGATTTCATATATACATGATGGATTTCATTACATTTACATTAAATAAGCTGTGCTAGTCCGGAGCTAAAGGTAGAATTAATATACCTAATCTAAATGGTCGCCGGCCGATCTCTTTGTCCTTCTCCAGCATCCGGCTGAAGAAGAATCATGCAAGACACCGGCTGTTTTCGCCGGTGTCGCCTTGGCGGTGGCCTTCATGGGATACAATCGGCGGCGGCCTCCCGTGTTCTACTTCTGCTCGATGATGGCGGCGGGCGGGGACGTGCTGGCCGTCACCTCGTGGACATTCGCGTAGCCGCGTCACCTCATCGACATCCGCGGCGGCTTCTTTGTCTGCCTGCATGGTGCGGCTACGTGCGCATCGACGGCGGATGGCGCAGTCATAGGCACTGGAGGCGCTGTACGATGCAGCGGCGTCAAGGGCAGCGATGATGCCCGTGCCGCCATGCTCCCCGACAAGCCGGCGTGGAGCAACTCGGCACTCTTCCTCGAGGAGGATTGGAGCGGCCAGCTGTGGAACCACGCACTGGCTTAGGGTGGCAACTGGCTCCGTCGGGCTAGGCAAGGTAGGTGGAGTAGTGAGCTGCCTCGCTCATAACTGCTGGGCTCGGCGGGCCACCCAGACGGCTTTTATGCCGGAGAACTGCTCTTCCTGCTTGTCGGATGCAGCCGAAAGAGTGGAGAAAATGGTGGAAGGAGGAGCTTGGCCGGCATCCCGCTCCTGAACGGACGTGTGGCCGGAGTGGGTTTCTCGCATTCCATGCATGTTTAAATGTAGGTGTTTGAATGTGGAGAGGTGGTGGGTACAGCTGGGAGTGCAATGGGCAGTGCCCTCGGCCGGCACGCCACTTCAATGGCGGACGCAGTGAGAGGTCACGTCCGCCCTGACCCCCTTGACCGTGGACCTTGACCATGTACGTCCGGCTTTGAGCACAACATTATCCTAAGTGGGAGTAACATAGCTAGTAACATAACGCACCCCAATGCAAATTTGCTTATGTGGCAAGTAATTAATGAAAAGAGAGGTGCTTAGAGTAACATAATATGTCGTAATGGGAGTATCATAGCTAGTATCATGCATGCGAACTAGACAATTTTGATGAGGTGTCATACAATTAAATGAAGAAAGAGAGGGTTGAGTATCATATCGTGATACCGTATCATAATAAATGCTATGCTACTATGTGTCATGCATGGCAATAAATAAAGTACTACATGATACTAATGTATGATACTATGCGTTAGGGAGGTAGTATCATACACTAGTATCATATGCATGATACTAGTATATGATACTCCCCATTACAACTAGCCTAACATAGCCCTTCCCAAGAATAAATGAGTCTATAAGGTAATAAATGCAATCATCTATATGTTCCTACTGCTTTGTTACTTTGCACTATTTATTGGGTTCTACGCTAGGGTGCGTCGACTGCAAATTAAAATTTTCCTACGCGCAGAACAACCAAGAACATGCTACGGGAGATGGATCACAGATCTTTACCACTAGACGTGCAGTGCCATGTAGCGGAAGTAGAGTTGAGGCAGCGCGTCTAGAGTCATCTCCTCCTCGTCCGATCTCCCTCGAACAGCCGGAGTGCATCCCGCGTACAAGTTCGCCGGAGCGGCGCAAGTGCACCACCTCTAACGGTATCTGCGCGTGCAGGAGGAACACCGTGCGGCGGACTGCTACGTCCGATCACACAGTCGAAGGCGAGTGGAGGTGGCTATTCGCAACACATGCAAACCCTAGTGACAGCGCCGAAGTGATCAACCGCATGAGTGTGCCGCACTCCCACTTTATATAGGCATCCGTCGCGGGCTCAACACTTGGGCCTCGCACGGACCCTAAAGCCCAAAATCTAATCGGCCTGGATCCGAGTCCGAGTAGGATCACATCTGACTCGTGGAGTCCAATCCGGCCTCACAGGTTCCTTCCCTTAAGCGCGCGACCCCTTGGGTTCTCGTTCACTTGGTCGCGAGTCAGATCACATCCGACTAGGCAAGTCGGCAGCGGCCTCTAGCAAAGCATGCCGACTCCAAGTGTCCGATGATGCTGGTTAGGCGAACCTGTACAACATGTCACACTTCTGTTCCCTTTGCCACACGATATATGTTGTCAGGCTCAAGGCAAGTCTGCCATCCTTGTGCTAGCCCGACCTCTTGCTCGTTCCAATGATGCCGACCACTAACCGGATTATCTCATAATCCCTGTCGCATGGCCATGCTTATCTTGGTCGGATCACACGAGGGGCCCAGAGTATATCTCTCCTGCTCGGAGGGGCAAATCCCATCTTGCTTGACCAAGTCTCGCAGCATGGGTCTGGACAAGCCCGAAGCCTACCTTTGTAACTACCCAGTCATGGAGTAGTGTTTGGTTGGCCCAAAGCAGGTCTGTCACCATCCCGAGTATATGCGCTAGCTCAGGTCTTAGGACATGGAACGTTTGTTGTACTAGAGACTCACAGATGACATATCGATGTGTCTCATAGTTGGGTCTGTGCGACTCAGACCTTATCTCAACTCGGATCTGACTATGTCGAATCCGACCAGACCCTTCCGAGTCCATATTATCCGGTTAGCATCCAATGCTCCATGGCTAGTGAGACCAAGCCATTGACCGTGTCATATGCTAGTCTAGTCGGCTGCGCATCCACACAGCCCTTTCGACTAGGGACCCTTTAGGACAGTCATCATACAATGCATAGTCCCACAAGCAAGTCACGTACTTGTTGATACACATCATTGATAATGTCCAAGGACTATCTTTATTCATAAACACATAGTAAATATCAACATACATGATTGCCTCTAGGGCATATCTCCAACACTATTAACGTAGTAACATAGGCTAGTGTCATATGCATGACACTAGTCTAAGTTACGCCCCACTATGACTAGCCAATGGACCTTGACGGTGTACGTCACCTTGTGTCCAGATCTGAGATGCCACGTGTACCAGATGAATGACTCCAAAGTTCGACCCGTGATGCTAGGTGCGAGCCGAGGAACACTGTTGGAGAGACCCCCCTCATAATTTTCCTACATTGGTCATTTGATTCATAGGATAGAATGCTATAGGAATTTTTCCTATGAAATCATGTGTTTATTGGAAATCTAGCATCCACTCCAACTTTTTTTCACTTCCTTTGTTTTTCCTGTGTCAAACACTGTATTAATGCTAGTATGGGATTCAAGTGGACATGCCACTCCAATCCTTTATTTTTCCTATTCTTGCGTTTTAAGTTCCTACGAATGAAAGAAAAGAAACGGAGAGAGTACTTGCTCTAAATGATGTGCCGTTGCAAGAGCCGCCTATATTAATTAACCATGCTCTAAAAAGGTGGCCCAGCTTTGGCTATAGTGTACTGTACTCCTACTAAAGGTTAGTAGGTGACCTTGCGCTTGGCTCTTCGCCTCTTCCGGAAGTCGAACAATGATGGTAGTACTACTGTATTATATACTTCTGGCAATCTGACACCGAATGAACTGCTGCACGTCCACCGCTTGTATAAAGCAAAAGCTTCTCCTTGTGCTGCGAGCCACCGCGCGCGCGTGTGCGAGGGAGAGGGCGTAGTAAGCAAGCTTCCCATCGTTCTGCGAGTTGATGGGACACATCAAAGTTATTTATTACTCTCTCCAAAAAGGGGCGACCATGTCCATGGCTACCATCCCGTGCTCCGTCATTGAGTACGTGCATGATTCACGTGCCATCGAGGAGAAAAAATATTGTGTAGTACGTGCCATCGAAGTGCACGACTCACTTACGCACTGCTTATCTCCATTTTCTTGCATGACACGTGCACCTTGATGCTAGATGTCCCGCGTGTTGGCAAAAGGATGAATAAAGCTCATGTCTAAAACAAAAGAGTGGAAGAACATAGATTTCCGACAACCGAGAAGGAGCAAGGAACCTCGCCGTGGAGCATGTGCACTCATAATATTTTATATTATTCAGCGATATAAAATCAACCAAATCTCTCCACGTTTAACGGAAAGAGTCCGAAACACATCATTGATACGTCTCCAATGTATCTATAATTTATCAAGTATTCATGCTGTTATATTATCATTCTTGGATGTTTTACAATCATTTTATAGCAACTTTATATCATTTTTTGGGACTAACCTATTGACATAGTGCCCAGTGCCAGTTGTTGTTTTTTGCTTGTTTTTTACTTCGCAGGAAATCAATATCAAACGGAGTCCAAACGTAGCGAAAATTTTTGGAGATTTTTTTGTACCAGAAGACCCAGGATGGGCTAAAAAAGTACCAGAGGGGAGGCCCGAGGTGGGCACAACCCACCTGGGCATGCCCAGGATCCCAGGCACGCCTAGGGAGGTTGTGCCCCCTCGGTGACCTCCCACACCGCCTCTTCGCCCTATAAATTGCCAAATATTCCAAAAACCCTCGGGGTAACCCTAGATCAGAAGTTCCGCCACCGCAGGCCTCTGTAGCCACGAAAAACCAATCTAGACCCCGTTCCGTCACTCCGCCGGAGGGGGAAATCATCACCGGTGGCCATCTTCATCATCCCGGCGGCCACCATGATGAGGAGGGAGTAGTCCACCCTCGGGGCTGAGGGTTTGTACCAGTAGCTATGTGTTTAATCTCTCGCTCTCGTGTTCTTGAGATGTCACGATCTTGATGTATCGCGGGCTTTGTTAATATAGTTGGATCATATGGTGTTTTCCCCTCTCTATCTTGTTGTGATGAATTGAGTTTTCCCTTTGAGATTTCGTTTTATCGGATTGAATATTTTTATGGATTTGAGAGCACTTGATATATGTCTTGCATATGAATACCCGTGGTGACAATGGGGTATTACATTGATTCACTTGATATATGTTTTGGCACTCAACTCCGGATTCCCGAGGCACTACTGCAGGTTGGTCCAAAAGCGACAGTCCAATCAGAGACCCTTCGACGAAACTGTGTGCGATGCATTAATCACAAATGGTGATGTAATAAAACCGTCAAAAAAGATACAAAATGTTTGCGATGGCGGTGACATCAAACACGGTTCAGATTAGAGTTGCGTGTGCGATGTGTGGCAGACGGTTAATCCAGCAGAACTGTTTGCGATGAGGCAGAACAACAGAAACGGGCAGCCAGATGAGGGTGTGTGCGATATACGGCATACAGATCACTAGGATGAACTGTGTGTGATTAGCCAACACAATAGAAATGGTCAGCCAGATCAAGGTGTGTGCGATGGAGGGCATACAATTCACTCAGATGAACTGTTTGCGATGAGCCAAGACAACAGAAACAGTTCGACTGAACAAGATGTGTGTGATACGCGACAAACAGGTCCGTAATCAGAAATGTGTGCGAAGACCAATAATAACACAGACGATTGCTGCTAATGAGCCATGTGCTTTGCTCTGTCTACAGAAGAATAAAACTGAAATGAACATCCAATTACATAAGTGACTATACAGATCATTTGCACACACCTTAATTAACAATTGCATGCATTCTAAACTAGGAGAAATGATCGTCTAGTCATCTACTTCTTGTGATGCTCCCACCATTGCTCTGTGGCTCGATCCCTTGTCTGGGGCAGGAAGAAGACACTTCCTCATGTCAACGATCCGCCTGTACATCTCGTAGCTTGTGTACGCGTCCTTGGCCGCATACTTGACGTGTTGTTCATCCAATCTCTGATGCCAGACATTATGCCAGGCGTTCTTGTCCTTCTTGCTCTCATCCTTCATCTTCATGTAGTAGGGGTCGATGATGGCCGAGGCGAGGTCAACCAGAGAGTTCTGTTTGTTGTTGTCGCTGCCCCAGACCTTGTAGTGGTCCTGGATGTTGACAAGATTCTGGCATTTCAAGCCCGAAACCTTGAGCGCTTTTAGATTGTTGGTGGTGTCCACCGTAGCGAAACTTTAGTCAGAGCTATTGATAAACCTGGAGAAATGCTCGCAAGGCCTTGTGGCCAGGTGGTAGTGGTAGATGAGCATGTCATGTCGCACGCACAACTGGGCGACGGCAACCTTCTGATCATGCCCGGCACGAGCGATGGTGTACTCGAGGTCGAAGCCGACCACTTGGTACTTGTCCTCAGCAAGCAATTGCTCCATAGTTTGGATGGAGCTCTCCACCGAGATCGGCTCGTTCGTGTACACCACCGAGAGGGCCTTCCCCCTCATGTGGGTGTCCACTACGTGATGCGTGGTGAACTACCCACCGTTGTCATCGTCGACCGCTGGGAGCGCCATTGGAGCCACGGGGAACGCCATTGGAACTGCTGGATGTCCTCTCTGTATGTGTCATCGTGGGTGTGCTTATTGTGTCGTGTGGCGCGAGAGATGAAGGTAAATGGCCGCATGAATAAATGAGGGCCGGGCGGCCTGGCTTCTCGACGCGTCCGCATGGCAGTTTTTGCAGCGGGTAACTGCATTGTGGCGCCACGCCCAGCGCAACCGCATGCATAATGGCAGCACGAATGTACGTGATCATGCGCCGGCCCCAAACATTGGCAGCGCACATGGAGGGATGAGGGCAGAGCGCCCGGAGGGACGCGAGAGCACAGCGCGCGCGGCGGTACGCGAGCAGAGCGCGCCGCGGCCGCCTCAACCGCGAGCAACCACACACATAAAGCAGTTGAACACGCAGGGAATGGTCGTCTACAAGCCGGCTGGTAGTTGTGACGCTGCGTAGAGAGCGGCCGTGTGCTACTACCTCCGCCTTCGTCTATTAGTCCCCTTTATATTCTATGCCATATTTTGACCTTAAATTTAACCCAAAAAATGTTGATGCTTGTTATAAAAATTATATAATTGGAAACTATGTTCAAATACGAATCCAAGGATATAATCTTTGGCGACATGCATTCGTATTTTATTAGTTAAATCTCTAGTAAAAATTTGGCACAAAAATACATAGACAACTTATAAACCAGGACGGGGGTAGTAGGTACTTAAATCGCAAACATTTTTTATTAACCGTATGTGTACGTGTCCTTTCGTCCTCCTCTCGCACGTCTTGTCACCCCGCTGCCGCAGACGGCTTACAGCGCAAGCTTGCGCAGCGCGCGGGGGCGTTCTTTTGGACAAACGGTGGCTCGAAGTGGCGCCAGTGAATCATTGGTGAGCCAGTTCCCGCGCAACCTCCCCGGTTCCCGTGCAAGCTTCCCGCCCGACTCGGTGAAATCCCACAAAATCCCAATGCTTACCGGCCTGCTATATAAACCCTCATGGTCGGCGAGTGCTGCGTCACATTTCCCCCTCCCTCCCTGTAGCTTATCTCATCTGCTTCTGCCACAATCGCCAATGGCACCGGTCTGTCGTCATCGCTTAGCCACTCCGCCATCATCAGAGGACAGCTCCAGCTGGGAGGCTACACCATGGCGGCGGCGCAGTCCCTGGCATAGTGTAGTGCATGTGGTGTCCCTGTTGGGTGTTCGCGGAACACCCACCACACGCTCCGCCGCCGCTGCCCGTCGGCAGTTGTTGCCGGCTGCCGTTGCCACCACCCCACCGTTTGCCACCGTGGCCGCCACACCACCGTCGAAAGCCATGGCCATCGCCCGCTCCACCGCCGCGGCCCGAAGGCGGGAGGTGGCCGTCGTGGCCGCCACCCCACTGGCGGCCACCGTGGCCATCACCCGCTCCGCCACCGCGGCCCGAAGGCGGGAGGTGGTGGTCGTGGCCACCACCCCATCATCGGCCGTCGTGGCCGCCAGCTCACCGTCGATCGCCGGGGTCATCACCCGCTCCGCCACCACCGCCCGAAAGCGGGAGGCGGAGGTGGAGGCCCGCACGTGCTTCAGCGACCTTGCGTGCTACATCGAGTTCCTGCAGGAGGAGGAGGAGCGCCTCGTCGAGCACACAAAGAGCCTTACCGCCGCCGTGGCCGCAACACATGCCGCCGCAGAGGCGAGGAATCAGGAGATCTGCGAGGAGAACCACCGCTTCAAGAGGGGTTGTCTGGAGCGGCAGAGGGCGTTCTAGGTGAGCGTAACTGAAGGTGCAGCAGCGGCAGGCACCGTATTGCAGTTGTCTAGCTCGTCGGTAGGCTCCTCCTCCTCTGCCTCTTACTGAGCGCACTCGGCAGAGGAGAGGCTACCAGAAGTAGTACAAAGCCCCTCCGTAGTAGTAGTATTTAGGGGCTATTTTGTTCAGTTCATCTGACTATAGATGTGGTGGAACTGTACAACGTACTTAAAATTAGCTAGTATATATAGTTGAACTAGCTATTTTAGTACGTGGTTGGCAACAATTGGGGAAAAGTTTGGTCAGTTCAGCTGCCGACTTGAACTGTTTGTATAAAAGAATGACTGCTTAATCTATGAATGAAATCTATGCATAATTACTGAATTTTAGTTGCAAAAATTAGATAGTGCTAGTGATTTTTAGCTGCATATTTTGACAAATGGCAGTGTTACAAGCTTGACAAATGGCAATGTTACTAGATCAACAAATGTCAATCTTTCCAGTTTGACAAATGGCAACATACCTAATATGACAGATGCAAATCTTACCAAATTGTCTGTACGTGCTTGCACACGGGTCATCCAAAACAACCGTTTGCGTGAAGGGATGTACAAATCCTGCTCGGCACATTTTCTCTTGGCTTAGCGCTGAAGTCTGGCTTTGCATACCGTATTCAATCTGAACCATTTGCGTTGAAGAGATGCACAAATCCTGTGCTGCGAATTTTCCCTTGGCTTACTAGGGAAGACCATAGCTCTCACTTTGCATACATGTGTTCTATCTAAAACATTTGCGATCAAGAGCTGCACAAATCATGCTCGGCACATTTTCCCTTGGCTTCCTGGGGAAGCTGTCGGTTTGCATACGGGTGTTCTATCTAAAATATTTGTGATGAGTGTTTTATATTTAAAAACCATTTACGTTGTTTTTAAAGAAAATCGTTTGGTAAGTCTGTACATTCAGAGAGAAAAACGCAAGTTCATTCAAACCATATCTTTCATTCAGCCACACTGCGAATTTATATTCATATGATCGAGATACACTGATACAGTATTAAACCCAAAAAAACTAATTTCGGTGGCGGCGGAGGCGGCGTGTCACGCCAGCGTTGTCGTCCTCCGGGACGCCACTGTTGAAGTCTTCAAGGCAGCACAGAATGGTCTTCACTTGGAAATCAAACATCATGTCGTCGCGCGATCAACGGGCGGGGTGCGGGAGGACGGCAACTCACGGCGCTGCGAGGTAGCGGTCGACGGCGGCGTCCCATGCCGCTGAGGGGGCGCGCGCACGGTTACCGGTGCCGTGGTGGGTGCATGGGCGCGCACAGGCACGGGCGCTGGCGCTGGCATGTACACGAGCTCGTGCAGGTCCGCGGAGACCTCGCTGACACCAGTGGCTTCCAGCTCTGCGATAGTGCTCAGCGACCAGCCTGTCAATGCTATGAGGATGGTCGCTGGCGCGGGCGCTGGGATGGGGGCTCGGACGGGCGCGGGGGCATCAACCGCCGCGGCCAACTCGTTCAGGGCCATGTCCATGAGGCCCCATTCCTCCTTATTTTCTATCTCCTCCGGCTTGGAGTCGACTTCACCAAACTGGAAGACTAGTGGCAGATGATCCTTCTACGCCATGGCGTTGGTGGAGGTCTGCGGGAGGGAGGGGAATGGGAGGCGAACAGTAAGGCCGCCCGTATTAAACAGCGGCTCGGGCGCCATTAATGTAGAGGATGCGAGTAAGGCGGGCGGCCATGGAAGTCAAAGGGCTCTCTTCCCAGTGAGCCTGCGCAGCGTACAGCTCGCATGCTTCCCGGTGAGACTGCGCATTGGAGGACAGCTTGCACACCTCTCGGTCAGCCTGCGCACCGGACTGTGCTCGCACGCCTCCCGTTCAGTCAAGCAGCTGTCCGCACGGCACCTCCTATAGCCATTAAAAGAGAGACACATGGCGTCACGTGAATGGTTAACAGAACGCACACGATTTAAATTATACAAACGTTTGAGATGTTAAAGTGGCAGCTATTTGTTTCAAAATGCCTTTGTTGGCTGTTATTCGAGTGCGCCTTCTCTCAAAATGGACACAAAAAATACCACAGCATGTCGGGTGCCATTCCATGATAGCATGCCAAGTTTCATGAATTTTAGACGAGTTTTGGATTTACTAGAATTTAAAAACAAAGTATCTCAACATTTTGCCGGCAATCAACAATGCCCTGGTACCTAAGCATGCACCCAACGACACACATTTGATATGTCAACCCATTTTTCTGCACTGGAGCTTGTGCATGTAGTTCAAATTTGAATTATGCACATAAAATGCCTAGAAAACCCAGTTAATGTATAAAAATGTCCAAGCGAACCCCGAAAAATCCCAAAAATTGACACAACACTCATGTTGTTCTATGTTGACACTAGAAAAATTTTGAAAGCAAGAAGAGGCAACGGATATCATTTCGTCCCCAAAGGTGGCATGTTCCCTACCGAAACCATCAGGCTTGTTGTGAGAAGCTCTGGTTTGCGAGAAGCTTATACCCAAACCTGCCCCAAATGGGACAAAAAATTTACCACAGTATGTTGATGCCGCTCCAGGATAGCATGTCAAGTTTCATGAACTACATATGAGTTTTGGATTTACTAGAATTTAAAAACCATGTATCTCAATGTTTCCTGCCGAGCGACGGTGGCAAGGTGTTTGACATTCATTCCCATTTGTCGGTGCAACAGACCCTGGGTCCATTGCACGGACTGTCCATAGGCCAGAGACAAGATTACAAGACCAAGGCCAGACCAAATAAGGAGGATCAATTCCTTCGAAGGATCCAAGTGCAAGTCGAGAAGGCCAAGGTGAGCCAGAGGAACGAGGCATCACAAAGGGAAGAACCTACCTTGCCGGGCAGGCGAGCCCGACAGGGTTGGGTTTTGCCCCAGAAGCAAGCTCCCAAATCGTCCCGGCAGGCCTGCCGGGGCTGGCGGAGGCAAGCCACTCCACCGCTCCACCTCACAAGCGACGCAAGTCATTAATCAAAGCGGTGTCGAGCTCCAAGGTGACTAAGTGGCTGCTTTTTGCCACATGGCAGCCAAATCCTACAGCAAACACCTCCATATAATACCCGTCCTGAGACGTGTCAAGCGAGCAGGCGTGAAGCTGGCAAAACAGCCCGGCAGGGCCTACCGGGCGAGCTGTGATGTGACACTGAGCGGCGCATTTAATGCGCTCTGTCAGCCTGCAAAGTTAGATATGATAGCACTGTTAGCTATCTAATCAGTACGCAAAGACTGATTTGCCACTGTGGTGACCCCTTAATCTATAAAGGAGGCCCATGGCAACCGTAGAAAGGGTTGGACCCTCGCATATCCATACGCGCGTAGCCACTCTCGCCCCCAGAGCGACCTTGCCGGGCTAGTGTGCTGCATCCACCACCATTATCCACCATCAATCCACCAAAGCAGGAGAAGGGTTTTACGCCTCATGGTAGCCCGAACCTGGGTAAAGACTGCCCGTGTGATCTCTGTCGTGCTGCGCGACGCTTCTCCGCTCTTTGTGCAACGTGCCCATCCCCCCGCTGAACCAAAAGGGGCTCATGGCCCCATAGGTGGCCGTGGTTTCCCATGACATCTTTGGCGCGCCAGGTAGGGGGGATCACTTGCACGAAACCAAGAGCGTGCGCTGCGCGTCATCTTCATCAACATTTTTGTCATCGACGGCGTCATTGACTATGGCGCCCAAGAAGAAGCCCGAAGCTGCAAATCACCCGTCCACCTCGAAGGCTCCGCCGCCCGCGACTGCTGACGTCGCGGGGAATGCAGGGGCTCGCGAGGGTGTGGATGTTGCGGGGGACGTGGTCGGCGCAGGCGGCGCTGTCACCACCTCCCCCACGGCCGAAGCAGGAATGGGAGGTACCGGGGAATGACAGCATCAGCAACATCCCGACGGCCATGCTCCACGAGGTATGGATGGAGGGATCATTCCGCCTGAACCCTTTCTCCTCGCCAACGGGCACAGCCGCAGTGATGATGCTCGTTCTGGGGCGAATCGCAACCCTTCGGCCGCCCCCACTACGGGCACGACCGCAGGGCACGCGCCACCCCTAGGGCGGGCTGACCCAGCTACTGTGCCCAATGAAGCCGCTGGCCCTCAGGCGCCTCCGCCGCGTCACCATGCCATCCAAACGGCTAGTTCACAGTAGCAAGGGTGCGGCGCAGTCACCACCGGCAACGTCAGGAGCCGAGCGACACTACGATCTACATCGTCATCACCTATGCCAAGCACTGCCTCAGAGGCCATGGCGTGAGCCCAACTGCTATTGAGATTTCCACCGGCGGCAGACCAGAAGGATGAGTGGCGAGCCACCATCCAAATTTTGATTAGTTTTGCCGAGGCGGAAGGATCACAGCGGGCCGGACCGCCAAGGCCTTCCCAGGCAGCAACAACGGCTCGTGCGGCTGGCCGCGCAGGAGGGGCCACCCTCACGGTGCAATCCCCACCATGGCAAGCCACCCGGGAGCAACAAAACCAAGCACCCGATGACGTCTCGATGGCCTCATCAGACCCTCGAGCGCGTCAAGGCCGACAGCGTGCCCCAGAGGGCAGGCAAAGGGAAGGCGCGCGCGTCATCGACGAGCGGCGCCATGACGATCCCCACCGGTCCAATGGGTGTGGTGGCCCCGATGTCGATGAGCCCGCGCTCGGAGATGGCGGGTGCCTGCCTTTCAAGGTTGGGTGCCCTGCCTTCACCCGTGAGCTGCGGCCAGTCTGTTGGTCGTCCACTCGCATGTTCAAGCCAGAGATACCCGAGAAGTATGATGGGAGACTAAACCCGGCAGAGTTCTTGAGCATCTACACCATCGTTGTTCAAGCTGCCAGGGAAAGAGATGAGAAGGTGTTCGCCAACTACTTTCCTTTGGCTGTCAAGTCAAATGTGAGGTCTTGGCTGATGCACCTGCCGGAGAACTCCATTTCGACATGGGCTGACCTATGCCATGAGTTCATTGGTGCCTTCACGGGCGGCCATCAAGAACCAGGATAGCCCAGCAACTTGCAGCTTCTCCGGTAGAAAGAAGGAGAAACTCTACGAAAGTACTTGCAGAGATTCAGTCGAGTCCACAGAAATATCCCAGATATCCACCGAGCTGCCGTGATAGCTGCCTTCCAATCCAACGTGTGCAACCGTACGATACGTTCCAAGATGAACGTTCGGTTGCCCAAGACTGTGAAGGAGCTCTACACTTTGGTGGACAAATGTGCTCGGGTGGAGGAGGGGAGGAAACTTCCTGGAGAGGAAGATTGCGTCGACATCGACTCAGAAGATGACGATGAAACCATCAGTAAGAAGAAGAAGAACAAGAAGCACAACAAGAAGCGCAAGGATAAGACAGTGATGACTGTTGAGGGGTCAGGCACACCTAGTACCGGCAAGAAGGCCAAGGCTGAAGGCCCCGGCAAGGAGGCTACCGCATGCGCAGACTGCCAGGAGGCGGCGGCTGCCGAGAATGCTGGGAAAAGTGATGGGTCGTACTGTAAGTTTCATCAGACCAAGGGCCATGATCTCCAGGAGTGTGATCAGGTTGAGCAGCTTGTCAAGAGACAGAAGGCTGAGTATGAGAAGCGCAATAAGGAAAAAGGTCAGAATGGCGCTGGTCGGAAGGGCCGGAGTGGTGAAGCAAAGCACCCCGGCAAGGCTCCTCGGAACCAAGGGAAACCCGCCAAAGGCCGAGAGAAGGAGGATTGCAGTAATGAGAGTGATGGAGGGAATGAAGAGGAAACCAGCGAGCAGGAATTCCAGAAGTCCACTGACGCCCTGTGCATTGACGGGGGTGCATCTTTGCACTCCTCTCACCGCCAACTTAAATAGTGGGCGCGTGAAGTCAATGCCATGGAGCCAGCGACAGATTCTCGGAAGCCGCTCAAGTGGTCACGCACGCCCATCATCTTTGATGAAGATGACCACTCCGATAGCATTACTGCGGTAGGGTGCTTGCCGTTGTTGGTCTCACCAACAATTCACAACCTCAAGGTCACAAAGATGCTGGTTGACGGTGGGGCCTGGTTGAATCTGATTTCCCCAAAGGTTATCAGCAAACTCCAGATAGCAGAGGAAGAACTTAAGGCCACAGGCACGTTTCAAGGAGTCAATCCCGGCAGGAGCCGTCCTAAGGGAAAGGTTACGTTGCCAGTGACATTTGGAGGAGAGTTGAACTACAGGACTGAGAAAGTTGTGTTTGATGTGGTTGACCTCCCCCTGTCGTACAATGGGATCCTTGGGCGCCCGGCCCTGGCCAAATTCATGGCAGCATCCCACTATGCCTACAACACCTTGAAGATGCCAGGGCCAATGGGCGTCATTTCCGTTCCGTCGGACAAGAAAGACGCAATTATTTGCGTGGATAAGATGTACCGGGACGCGGTCACGGCAGAGGTCGCGGAAGCCACAGTTCCCGCCAAGGAAAAGCATAGCAGAGGCACTAGCAAGGAATCCGGGAAGCGTACCTCTATGGAATGTGCTGCGCCCATTGATGACATGCCAAAGAGTTCCAACAGCAAGAGATCCAAGGCTGCTCCACCCCAAGTGAAAAAGGTCACGGCAGGGCTGGCTGGCGCTGATGGTACTTTCACTATCAGCGCCACCCTGGACGACAAATAGGAAAGCACGCTTGTTGCCTTCCTGCGGGCGAATATCGATGTGTTTTCCTGGCAACCATCTGATATCCCCGGTGTTCCCAGGGAGGTAATCGAGCACCACCTTGCTGTCTGCCCACATGCCCAGCCCGTCAAGCTGAAGGTTCAGAAGCAGGCCTTGGAGCGGCAGCAGTTTATTGCCGAGGAAATCAAGAAACTTGAAGCAGCTGGTTTGGTCAGAGGAGTACGGCATCCAACATGGTTAGCAAACCCAGTGGTTGTGCGCAAGGCTAATGGAAAATGGAGGCTTTGCATAGATTTTACGGATCAGGACAAAGAAGAGCACGGCAGCGGAAACAACCCCAAGGACACGGCAAGGAAGAAGGTGGTGCAGCGCCCAGTATACTTCGTCAGCTCCCTGTTGCAGGGGGCTAGATCCAGGTACTCTGGCATGCAAAAATTGATCTTTGGCCTTGTCATGGCCTCAAGGAAACTGCGCCACTACTTCCAAGCCCATGAGATCACGGTTGTCACCCGCTTCCCATTGCAAAGGATACTTCGAAACCCAGAGGCCACCGGCAGGATAGTGGAGTGGGCATTGGAGTTGTCCAGCTTTGGCCTGAAGTTTGAAAGCACATCAACAATCCAGAGCAGGGCATTGGCAGAGTTTATTACAGAATGGACGCCAACCCCTGATGAAGAAGTACAGGAAACAGTTATCCCCGGCAAGGAAGCGCCCCAAGAATGGATCATGTATTTCGATGGTGCCTTCTCCCTGCAAGGTGCAGGGGTTGGCGTGCTTCTCGTGGCTCCCACTGGAGAGCACCTCAGGGTACTTCGTCCAGATGCACTTTCCCCGGGAGGAGGCGACCAACAATACAGCAGAGCAAGAAGGGCTTCTTGCCGGGCTCAGGATTGACACAGAATTGGGAATCAAGAAGCTAATCATTCGAGGAGATTCACAGCTGGTGGTGAGACAAGTCACCAAGGATTACCAAAGCCCATTGATGGAGGCATACATCAAGGAAGTGAGAAGATTGGAGGAGCGCTTTGACGGGATGCAAACAGAGCATGTACCCCGTGCAGAAAACAGCATTGCTGATCACCTGTCAAAGTGCGCTGCGCAGAAGCTTCCTGTGGAACCAGGAACTTTTGTTCTCCATCTTACTCAGCCCTCTGTATCCCCGACAATAATGGCCAGAAAGAGGAGGAAATTGGACTCCGGTAAGCCTCTCCCGGTAGAGTCTTTCGGGGCTCCTGGTAGGGACCTTGACAGAAACAACTCCCCTTCGATTGTCGGGCTGCACCCTCCTGCTGGGCCACTGGTCCCCGCGGTCAAGGGATGCGCCCCCATGAATGAGGAGGTGCCACTAGTCCTCATTGCCGAGCCTCAGGCTCCAACTTGGCCAAGGCACATAGTCCATTTCCTCCAAACCGGAGAACTTCCCGAAGAGCAAGAAGAAGCTGAAAGAGTAGCCCGGAGGGCCAGTATGTATCAGTTTGTCGATGACACACTATACAGAAGAAGGCCCAACGGTGTGAAATTGAAGTACATTTGCCGGGAAGGAGGAAAGGAACTGCTGGCAGAGATACACAAAGGCATGTGCGGCTCCCACATTGGATCAAGGGCTTTGGTTGGGAAAGCATTCCGGCAAGGATTCTATTGGCCCACAGCCCTCCAAGATGTGGTTGAGCTCGTCACCAAGTGTGAAGCCTGTCAGTTCCATTCCAAAAATATCCATCTACCTGCCCAAGCACTCCAAACAATCCCTTTGTCATGGCCGTTTTTGGTCTGGGGGCTCGATATCCTCGGCCCTTTCCCCCGAGCTGCCGGGGGCTTTGAATTCTTGTTTGTTGCAATCAATAAGTTTATAAAGTGGCCAGAAGTAGATGTCGTGAGAAAGGTGACTGCTCAGTCAGCTATCAAGTTCTTGAAAGGATTGGTGTGCCGCTTCGGGGTCCCTGCCCGGATCATCACTGACAACGGCACCCAGTTCACGAGCCGCGCCTTCATGCAATATGTTCATGCCCTCAGAAGCAAGATCTCATTTGCCTCTGTCGCACATCCCAGAAGCAATGGACAAGCTGAGAGGGCGAATGCTGAAGTGCTGCGGGGACTCAAGACAAGAACGTTTGATAAGCTGCGGAAGCACGGCAGGCAATGGATCAATGAGCTGCCGGTGGTTCTTTGGTCCCTCAGAACAACACCAAACCGAGCTACCGGGTAGACTGCCTTCTCCCTAGTCTATGGGGCAGAAGCAGTTATCCCCACGGAACTCATTTATGGGTCACCTCGAGTGCTTGCCTACGATGAAGTAGCACAGGAACAACACATGCGTGACGACGCCGTGCTTCTCGAGGAGAACCGTCTCCGGGCTGCTACGCGTGCTGCACGCTATCAGCAAGCCCTGCGTCGCTATCATAGCCGCAGGGTTCATGCCCGGTGTTTTGAGGAAGGCGACCTTGTCCATAGGCGCGTTCAGTCTGCCAAGGGTACAAACAAGTTGTCACCAAAGTGGGAAGGCCCTTACCGGGTAGTACGAGTCACCAGACCTGGCGCAGTCCATCTGGAGACCGGAGATGGCATTCAATTACAAAACTCATGGAATATTGAGCATCTCCGCAAGTTCTACCCGTAAGGTGCGGCTGTCCCGGCAGCCACCCTTTTGTACAGGCCTTGCCTCAGTTGCATGTAACCCCTTGTACAAAGCCAGGCGCAGACCCTGAGCAACAGAGAAATAAATGAAGCGCTGGGGGGCCCCGACAAGTTGCATGCATGCATAAGCATTTCATAAGCATTGCATGATTCATGTAGATAGGCTGCATGATCATGTAGATAGATTGCATCTGGCATATCTTCATTTGCATAAACTGCAGGCTCCTGCCGTGGACTTAGTCCTAGGAAGAGGATGCGAAGACAAGCCAGCACTGCGGTCTCTGGCAAGCCAAACAGATAAGTTCCATCTCTTATCCATACATATTCCGTGAGTAGGACTTGTGCATATGAAAACCTCGCCACCTCGGAAACAAAGGTGCTCCCATCTACTGACACGAACGCTGCTTCGGTCAGGATAGTCGTAGTGGCCTTTGGCTGAAAGGGGTTGGCGGGGGGCTGGTCCCTCCCAATGGGTTCCGCGCCCGGCAGGCTTAGCCTCACAACAGCAGTCCTATGGCGTACCGACAAGGTAGCTTACCGGGATCCACTTGTTTACATGAAAGTATGGAGGCGTTTCACCTCTGCATGGATATCGTACATGCACAAGTACCCG
Source organism: Thinopyrum elongatum (assembly GCA_011799875.1). Taxonomy (NCBI): domain Eukaryota; kingdom Viridiplantae; phylum Streptophyta; class Magnoliopsida; order Poales; family Poaceae; genus Thinopyrum; species Thinopyrum elongatum. Next base: position 566,707,872 of record CM022298.1, on the reverse strand, counting down.
GCAAAGCTTATATTTTTCATTAATATGTTGATCAACAAGTACAAATCTCATGGAACATAAACATGGATACAAGAGATTACATTATTTGAACTAAAATTTGGCAAGTGCCTACAGATTTAAGATTAAAAAAAGATAAGTGCCCCGTGATGCCTTTGCCCTTGTCCATCTCCTTCAGGAAATCGCAGGAAGGAGCGGAGAAGGCAGAAGGCGGACCTGGGTAGGATTCGGCGCCTCCCCAGGAGACCCCACAGAGAGCATGGACGTCCCCGATGGCCCGGCGACACAAAGACCCCACCCGTTAAGGAAGCGTGCACAAGGACTAGAGGCTCTCCCATGCACCGGACAGGCGGAGTACAGGGAGATAGGGTCCGCCCTCACCAAGGGCGAACCATTTGTGCAACCTCCCTCCAACGCCGCAGGAAAAGGGGGGATAGGCCACAATCGACTACCACACCTTCTACCCCTTATGGGCCTCGGCATGGTGTCGTTTGTGTCGCCTCTCACTAAAGTTGAAGCCACGGGTGACCCGGCGACGAGCACACCAGAGTCGCCACCTCCGGTGCTACCGCCGCACCGCCCGAGCGCCCCCATGAGGCTCACACGAAACTCCAAGCTAGGGCCCGGGGCCTGGCCCCGGGCTCTCCCTTTCAGCATACCCGGAAGAAGCAGAAGGCGGAGGAGGAGAGGAATGTGGATGAATGCCTCCGCTCCTCCTCCGCTCCTCCTTTTATAGGCGAGCTAGGGGTGGGGGCTGATTCCCCGTTTTCGATTTTCTAGAATTTGAAAACCATGTATCTCAATGTTAGCGGCCGAGCGACGGTGGCAAGGTGTTTGACATTCATTCTCATTTCTTTCATCGGACTTAAGCATGCAACCAAGGACACACATTTCAATTTTGAACCCATTTATATGCACTGGAGCATGTGCATGTAGTTCAAATTTGAATTATGCACATAAATGCATAGAAAACTCAGTTAATGTATAAAAATGTCCAAGCGAACCCCGAAAAATCCCAAAAATTGACACAACACTCCTGTTGTTCTATGTTGACACGAGAAAAATTTTGAAAGTAAGAAGAGGCAACGGATATCGTTTCGTCCCCCAAGGTGGCACGTTCCCTACTGAAACCATCAGGCTTGTTGTGAGAAGCTCTGGTTTGCGAGAAGCTTATACCCAAAGCTGCCCCAAATGGGACAATATTTTTACCACAACATGTCGATGCCGTTCCATGATATCATGTCAAGTTTCATGAATTTCAGACGAGTTTTCGATTTACTAGAATTTTAAAACCATGTATCTCAATGTTAGCGGCCGAGCGACAGTGTTAAGGTGTTTGACATTCATTCTCATTTCTTGCATGTGACCTAAGCTTGCAACCAAGGACACACATTTAATTTTTTTAACCCTTTTTACGCATTGAAGCATGTGCATGTAGTTCAATTTTGAATTATGCACATAAATGCCTAGAAAACTTAGTTAACGTATAAAAATGTCCAAACAATCCCCAAAAAATTCCAAAATTTAACACAACACTCCTGTTGTTCTATGTTGACACTAGAAAAAAATTTGAAAGCAAGAAGAGGCGATGAATATCGTTTTGTCCACAAAGGTGACACGTTTCCCTGACGGAACCATGAGGCTTCTTGTGAGAAGCTCTGGTTTGTGAGAAGCTTATACCATAACCTGCCCCAAATGGGACAATATTTTTTACCCCAGCATGTTGATGCCATTCCATGATAGCATGCCAAGGTTCATGAATTTCAGTCGGGTTTTGGATTTACTAGAATTACAAAAGCAAGTACCTCAACGTTTGCCAGAGAGCCACGGTGCCGTGGTGTTCGAAATTCATCCCCATTTCTTGCATGGGACATAAGCATAAACCCATGGACACATATATGATTTTACAACCCATTTTGGTGCACCAAAGCATGTGCATGTAGTTTAATTTTGAATTGTGCACCTGAAATGGCTAGAAAACCAAGTTAACGTATAAAAATGTCCAAGTGAACCCTGAATAATTCCAATTTTTTGACGACACACCTATAGTTGCATGTTCACTGCAGATAAAAGTTCTAGCAATTCAAACACCCTCCTTTGCCGTTGTGACCCCATTATGTAATTCAAATCAAGATGAAAAATCAAGTAGATCGCACACAGTTTATTATCACCAACCGTGTGAGATGCAGTACAAAATATCTTTGAGCACCGTCGGAGTATAGTATGCCTATGGCTTACGCGAGAAGGTGCGTCGGCTACAGTCCATAGCCGGCGTGTCAAGCACACTAGCTCGCTCCCCAAATATCATTTCACTGTTCAATCATCGCCGGTGAAAGATGGGGACGTGGACCCACGTCGTGAGGGCAACTTCGGCGGCCCACTCCGGCGAGAGCGTGGCTGCAGCCGCCATGCGCGTGCTAACAAGCTGCATGAGCGTGGCCGCAATCTGCGACCGGGCGGCCAAGGCAGCCCAAACGGCCGTTGTTGCTTCTCAGGTGGCGGCAGCAACATCTGCCTCGGGGATAGCAACTGGCGAGAGCGGCACAACAGCTGTCCATTCCACAGCGGCGGCCTTAGCCCTGATGGAGGCCTCCCACGACCATGTCGAGGCCGCCCACGCCCAACTCATGGCGGTCACCACACAAATCGAATGAAGCTTCTCCGACAACGGTCGGCAACCCACGGCCGAAGAGTTGGCAATCACCGAGAGCGTTCAAGCAGTCGTCCGTTCCTCCATGGCATACCTTGCCACGACGGAGCCCGTCCAAGCCCAGATCGCGGCTGCCCACGCCCAGCTTGTGGCGGCCTTTTCCAAAGGGATGGCGGACACGGATGGCGAGATGCTTGCCGAGTATGGTGCGATGGATGCCATGGAGCCCCTTCCCCAGGAGATCGTCGGGCGCGAGCTGGACATGGAGGAGGCGGCGGAGATCGACGAGCACCAGCCGTAGTAGTACTCTTTGTTTTGTTTAATTAAGAGCGCCGGTCTTTAATTTGTTAGAGTAATGTTTAGGTCAGCTAGCTCTGTTTAATTGCTGAACTTGCTCGATTAAGAAGTGTGGGTGTGCTGTAGTCTCCTTTGTGTACCCAAATTATGCAATGACGTGGATGACCACTGTAACCAGGGAAATTCAAACCAAATTTTTTGACGTTCAAACTCATCACACACGGGTTAAGCTATATGAATCATTTGTGATGTTCACATATCGTACACAGTGCTGAATAAGGGACCGTGTCAGATGACACTCTGCGCGCCAGTTTTTTCGCTGCACCGATTCAAAAATTTTGGCTTCCGCGGAAATATCTACCTCCCCACCCCCACCCCCTTACCAAAAGCCACATTTCTTCTATTTCCGCCTTCCTTTCCAAGTTGAAACCTTCACTCCTTGCTTGCAGTGCCGCCTCCTCGCCGGTGACCCTCCTTCACGCTGCTCGGCCTCGTCGATCCAGGCAGGTAATCCACACCCGAGCCCCATCCTCCTCCTCCTTCCACATCACACATACCCCGACCGCCGGCGCGATACCTCCACCCAAATCACCGACCCCTCCCCCAAATAAGCGCCACCCTAAGCCATGGTGCATGCAGTATATCCAGGAGCTCAAGGAGCAATTGGTAGCGGAGAAGCAAATTGCGGCCGCACGCGCGGATGAGTTCGCGATGGCTGCCATTCGTGCCGACCCCCAGATCTTGGAGGAGCACCTCGCCGTCGAGGCCACCATCGACGCCTCGCATGCTGATGCCACGATGCGGTTGGCTGCTTTAAACGAAAGTTCATGGCATTTCCTCGAGGCCACCGTCGGTGCCTTCGACGAAGACTACGAGGTGTTTTCTCAGTGTGTCCGTGCTTACCTCAACTCAAGAGGCAGCAGGTTGGTGCCCGGAGCGGCTCAGGCAACTCACCAGTACGATGAGGGCACCCACGATGTGGAGGCCTCGCCCTATTCCATGTCCAAGGAGCCAATCATCATTGATATCTCCGGCGATGAGGAGTTGCTTGTCTTATTAGCTCACTATAAGGACCTATGTTTAGTTTGCTAGCTACGCCGGTTAAGCATGCTCGGTTTACCCATTGCATGTGCTACTCATGCCTTTCCTTAACAAATTCTAGTGAATTGTCCTATCTACTTTTACCATGCAATCTGTTGCTCTAGTGTATATGTTTTATATGCCGTGCTATGTGGTGCTCACTTATTAACTGTGGTGAATTAGTTGTCGTCTTTAGTTAGCTGTTTGGTTCAATTCTGAAAATGTGATGTTCAATTCTTCAGGGTGCAATTTTGTATTGTCTTCCATGTGAGAAATAAATCGAATTTATCTTTACAAAATACATGAGAAACAAATACAATTGCTATATTTCCAAGTTGTCAAGCATGCTTGGTTTGGTTAACTGTATGATCTTCTAGTATGTTATACATTGTGCAATGTGGTGCTCAGTTAACGTTTGGTTCATTTATTGTGGTGTTTAGTTAACTATTTGGTTCAATTCTGCAATGCGATGTTCAATTGTTGTGGGTGCATTCTGTTATTGTATACCATGTGAGAAATAAATTGAATTCGGTTGTACTAAATACATGAGAAACAAATACAATTGCTATATTTCCAAGTTGTTATGCATGCTTGGTTTGGTTAACTGTCTGATCTTCTATTAGGAGTATGTTATATTGTGTAATGTGGTGCTCAGTTAATGTATGGTTCATTTGTTGTGGTGTTTAGTTAACTACTTGGTTCAATTCTGCAATGTGATGTCCAATTGTCGTGGGTAGAATTTTGTATTATTGTGCATGTGAGGAATAAATCAAATTTGGCTGCACTTAATACATGAGAAACATATACAATTGCTATATTTCCTAGTTCTTAATCATGCTTGGTTTGGATAAATGGGTTTTCTAGGTGGCTTGAATTAATCTGATGAATCTGCAATGTGCTTATTTTTCATCAACATATTTTACTGATAGCATGCGAACCCTCACTTAACCTGATCACTAACTACCTTATATGTGTTGTAGGGAAACAATGGGAAGCACTAAGGTTTACAATCGAGGTTTGCACATGCATGGTCCTTTGTCTAATAGCACATTATTGTGCAATTGCAGGAACCATTCTAATATTTAGGTTTTTAACAATTTAGTCTTGCACATGTAGGTCCTACTGTCAGAGGTTTTGACCCACTGTTCGACCCTTTTTGCATATGGGGAAATGAGTTGTCCATGAATATCAGTCAAGTCAAGAAACTCAGAAAGATTGTTAGGATGAAGAAATTAGCGACAAAAAACAACAAGATCTTTGTCTGCAAAATGAAGAAGACATCGGTTCACTACAGGATGGCACTAACTATTATACCTTGCCTTTTTATTCCTTTGCCCAATTTCCAATATAGAGAAGATATTTATGCACATCCTTGTTTTCAGGCCTTTCCAAAGCAGTTCACTGATGATTACCTCTCAAACCACATGTATGGTCAGGAGGCGAGGAAGGTATTCATACAACACCCACAGTTCAATATTGAAGTGTTCCTGAAGAGGACGAAGGATGGACGGTCAATCATCCACAAGCACTGGCCTAAAGTTGCAAAGACCTTCAACATCAATGAAGGCTCAATATTCGCCTTCCGGTTCAGCAGTTTTCCAGATGAGATTCATCTGTCTATGTACCGTCTATGATGCTAATTTCGAAAGGTTATAGATGTTGCATGTGAAACTTGGTGCTGGTGCAGTTGTGTAATGGGGTAGCTGAGTGCTGAAGCTATATGATGTTGTACTCTGATATATTTCAATTATGAAATCCTGCTTCCTTAATATGAAAATGAAAGATATTGTGTGTTTAATATGAAATGCCAATTAGATTAATAAATGGATTATTAATAATAGGACAATTAGCCTGCTAATGGCCAATTAGCACTAATTGGGTTTTTCTGTTGCAAACGGTTATTGAGAAAACATCGTGGGCGATGACCTCAGGCAACGCACACAGTTTCTAGGAATAAATCGTGTTGGATCAATGAACAATCACACACGACATCCTCTTGAAAACTGTTTGCGTTAGGCCACCTTGCGCAAACGTTTACCACATAAATAGTGTGTGTGATGGACAGCCTTTGCCACACAGTTTCTTCTACGCATCATGTGTGATGCATTCAATAACGCAAACGATAAAATTGTTAATATCGTCTGCAATGGCAACGCTATCACAATCGATTTAATGGGGAAAATTGTGTGTGATGTACCTGCGAACGGAAATGTTTTTCTTGGAGTGACTATGTGGGATGTATATACGAACGGAGACGTACTTCTTGGATTAACTGTGTGGGATGTACATACTAACGGAAACGTATTCCTTGGATTGACTGTGTGGAATGTACATACGAACGGAAACATTTAGCCGGGGCTGACTGTGTGGGATGTACTTACGACCGGAAACGATTTGGCATGTATAATTGTATTTTTTTAGCACAACTATATGTATAACCGTATTTGATCGCTCGCCCGTCGCACACGACCTCATTTTGCCGAGCGTGTGTGCCAGGAGGGCCTATCCTCGACGGTTTCTGGGTCGTGTGGGAAGGACCCCCCTATCGCAGTCACTCACTAGGCGACGGTTCAAAACGCCGTCGCGAAAAGGGGTTAAAAACCGTTTGTATAGCACCTCGCTGTACCAGTGAGTGACATTGGGGTAATCTATGCATAGGGGTTGATGCACGTTTTCGTCCTTGTTTCTCCGGTAGAAATCTTGGGGCACTCTTTGAGATTCTTTGTGTTGGATCGAGTATTATGAATCTGAAATTGTTTGATGCGTATCGTATAATTAACTCATGGATACTTGTGGTGACATTGGAGTATCTAGGTGACATTAGAGTTGGTTGATGCGTATCATATGGTGTTATTTTAGTATGAACTCTTGAATAGATCGAACGGAAAGAATAACTTTAAGGTGGTTTCGTACCCTACAAACAATTTCTTCTTATGTTCTCCGCTAGATAAGAACTTTGGAGTGATTCTTCATCACACATTGAGGGATGGTTATATGATCCAATTAGATTAGCATTGTTGAGAGATTGCACTAGCGAAAGTACGAACCCTAGGCCTCATTTTCAAGCATTGCAGTACCGTTTGTGCTCCATTTTATCAATTGCTACCTTGCTGTTTTTTATTGTTCCTATTACAAAAGTCAATATCTACTATCATTACTACGCTTTTATTACCATCTCTTCGCTGAACTAGTGCACCTATACAAATTACCATTGTATTTGGTGTGTTGGGGACACAAGAGACTCTTTGTTATTTGTTTGCAGGTTTGTTTGAGAGAGACCATCTTCATCCTACGCCTCCCACGGATTGATAAACCTTAGGTCATCCTCTTGAGGGAAAATTGCTACTGTCCTACAAAACTCTGCGCTTGGAGGCCCAACACGAGTCTACAAGAACAAGTTGTGTAGTAGACATCAAGCTCTTTTCTGGCGCCGTTGTCAGGGAGGTGAGTGCATGAAGGTATATCTTTAGATCTTGCAATTGAATCTTTTAGTTTCTTGTTTTATCACTAGTTTGGTTCGTAAAAGAAAACTACAAAAAAAATGGAATTGAGGTGGCCTCATATTATTCGTCTTTATCATGTCTTTCTTGAAAGTGATGGAAAGGAAAATTGTGCTCAATTGGTAGAAGAAGAATTCAATAAAATGTTTGGCATAAATGATGAGCATGATTGCAATGTTGTTAGTATGAATTCTTTAAATATCCATGATGCTAACGATATGCAAAGCCATAAGCTTGGGGATGCTATATTTGATGAAGATGATATTTTTAGTCCCCCAAGTTTTGATGAGAATATTTATTATGATGATTGCATGCCTCCTATCTATGATGATTATTGTGATGACATGTATGCTATAAAGAATAACGATAACCATGAAATTTTTCATCATGATTTTAATGTTCAATTTGGTTATGTCCACTGTTCAAGAAATCGACCGATTCGCCGATTAATGGGCCGATTAATCGCTACTCGGGGTGTGGCCGCTAAGATAAGGCCATATCATCGACATTAATCTGTTGGGCCGATTTATCGGCCTGACAACCGATTTATCGCGAATATTCCGATTAATCGGTATGGGCCCCTCTATACAGAAACCTCAAAATGGGCCTCCCTTCGCCCGCAAACCACAAAACATTGCCACTCGATAGGGTTTCCTGTCCACACCGCCGCCATGTTCCCCATCCACACTGCCGCCTCCACCTTCCCGATCCACACTGCCGCCGCCACCCTGCTTGGCTCCGCCGGCCGGAGCTAGCACCGCTGTTGCTGCCCGTCCTCTGGATCTCCTCCTCCACTCCTTCTCTTCCCCAACACCCCAGTCACCTACGCCCTCTCCATCTTCCCGCAGCTAGCAAGCAGCAGCAGGAGAGCGTCGCCAGGATCCCGACGCCCGGCAGCCGGGGCATCTCGCCGCTGCCACCACTTCCGCCGTTCCTCTAGGAGCCCGACGTCCGACGCCCTACGGTCGAGGCATCTCGCGGCAGCCACCACGCACTCCCTTCCTATAGGAGCACGCCCGACGGACGGAGCATCTCACGGCCGCCACCATGTCCGCCCTTCCTCCAGGAGAGCAGAGCACCGCGACCCCTTCCTTGACTCCCGTCCCTCCAGGAGCATCTCGCCGCCGCCACCACTTCCTGCAACAGCACACTGCACACGGCACCATCTCTGCCACTCCCTCCTCCGGCAGCAAGGAGGCCAACTCTGCTCCTTCCAGTGTAATGCAAATTGCAAGACTGGACTCTCTCATGCAGCACAGCAGCAGGGCATTTTTTCTTTCTTTTTACTTTTTTTAGTTTTGTTTGTGCAAGATAAATTTAGATGCTGATGTGTAGATGTGTAGATGCTAATGTAGATCAGTAGAACAGATGTTGCTGCTCCTGCCCTTTGATTTAAGTCTAATACATGCTATTGCTGCCCTTTGATTTAAGTCTCTATAGATGAATAGATGCTGCAATTCTTTGATAATTTGGTATTGTAGATTTGTAGAGCTTGCTGTGTAGTGCTGCTATAAAGTAATAAATGTTGCTGCCCTTGTGATGTTTGTAGATGTCTGCTTCTGGTACTTCAGAGGTTGCAAGTTCCAAACTTAAGAGAAACTCAGATGACATGGCTTGGGAATTTGTTGTGTTGATTGATCCAGATGATCTGCAAAGAGTCAAGTGCATTCTTTGTGGAAAACAGATGTCAGGAGGGGTGACTAGGATGAAGCAACACATAGCTGGAATTAAAGGGACAGTAACAAGTTGTTTGCGAGCCACACCAGATCAGAAAGCTCGATGTAAGGCTGCACATGAGGCACCAAAGAGGAGGAAGAAGGAAAAGCAAAAACAAGAGGAAGAAGTAAGAGCTTTGGTGACCATAGAGGCCAATGCAAATGAGGATGATCAACAAGAGCTCAATGAAGTTGGCAAAGGTGATCCGAAGAAGGGGCCTATGGATCAATATCTTGCTCCAATCGACCCTTCGATCCCGTTGAACATGATGAAATTTCAGCGAAATATTAATGATAGTGTTGATAAGGAGAGAAGCTACTGAGTAGGGCAATATTTGGCTAGATGGTTGTACAAGAAGAATGAACCCTTTAATGCTACAAATGATGATGACTTCAAACAGTTTTGTGAGGCTCTTGGTCGTTATGGTCCTAATTGGAAGCAACGTTCACAATATATGATTCGAGAGAAGATGTTGTTGCAAGAGGTGGAAAGGACTAGGGATTTGTTGAAGCCACATGATGTTGAGAGGGCGGATACCGGGTGCTCTATCATGACCGATGCTTGGACAGACAAGAAAAGGAGAAGCATCATGAACTTGTGTGTGCATTGCAAGTTGGGGACAGCCTTTCTTGGATCAAAGGAGGCATCGGCCTTTGCACACACAAGTCTATACATCTTCAATTATGTGGATGAGTGCATTGAGAAAATTGGTACTAATCTGAACTTTTTAATTTGCTCTCATTCATTGTTTTTCAAATTTTCATCATGTGCTTGTGTGCTGAATGTTATGTTTTGATTATTGTGTTTTGCAATGATGTTTTGTAGGGGCTGAAAATGTTGTGCAAATAGTCACGGATAATGCATCAAACAACATGGGAGCAAAGGCGATGTTGAAAAGTAAAAGGCCCAAGATATTTTGGACCTCATGTGCAACTCACACAATCAACTTGATGGTAGAAGCAATTGGGAAGTTGAAGCAGTTTGCTCCTGCAATAACCAAAGCCAAGGAGATGACATGTTTCCTTTATGCACATCATGCGACCTTGGCATTGATGAGGCATCATACAAAAAAGAGAGACATTGTTAGGCCGGGAGTAACTAGATTTGCTTCGGCATTTCTCACCTTGCAAAGTCTTGCTGCTAAGAGGAAGCAACTAACGGATATGTGTTGTAGTCCCACTTGGGAAGATTGCAAACACACAAGAACAAAGAAAGGGAAGGTGGCTCATGCCACAATAATGAGTAGGGCATTTTGGAAAAATGTGTCTCTTTGCATCAAGGTATGGTTAGATGAACCACAAATTCTGTCTTGTTTCATCGTGTCTCATCATGCCACAATAGTTAAATACTAATCTTGTGCTTGTCTATGTTTTATGTTGGAATGCAAGGTTTTCGAGCCTTTGGTGAAGTTACTTTGGTTGGCTGATAGTGATGGGCAGTCCATGGCCTCTATGTATGGACAAATAATAGAAACAAAGAAGGCAATAATGCTTGCGGTTGAAAGTTCGGAGAATGATTACAAGGTGATCACAACAGCCATGGAGAGCAAGATGAATGGGAGGCTAGATACCATATTGCACATGGCAGCATATGCCTTGAATCCTTATTATAGCTATGCTACCGCAAGCATCTTTACTGATGTAGAAGTCATGTCCGGGTTGATGGAGGCTATTGAACAATTTTATCATGGTGATGATGACAAGCAGGATAAAGCGCTTAACACAGACTTGCCCAAGTTTAAGAAGAAGGAAGGCATGTTTGGGAAGGTGGCTGCCACAAGAGCCATTACCAATCAAAATTACAATGCCGGTAAGCTTGTTCTCAATGATAATTTTGCCATATTGCATCTCTGGAAGTTTTGGGCTGGTGCATTATAGTTTCAATTTTCTATGAATGTAGGGGAGTGGTGGGAAACTTATGGACTACAAACTCCTACCTTGATGCACGTGGCTTTGAGGATACTCAACTTGACCACAAGTTCATCCGGATGTGAAAGAAATTGGAGCGTTTTTGAACAAGTAATTCTCAACTTGCAAATACTCAAATATGATCCTTACTTTGTTTTTGACAAGATGTGAATCTCTAAGCTTCACTTTGCAATTTGTAGGTAGATGCAAAGAGGAGAAATAAACTAGATGTGCGTCGTAGGGACGATCTAGTTTATATTCAATTCAATGGAAGAATGCTAGACAAGCGAAAGAAGTACTCATCATCTTGTGATGTCCTCCTTGGTGAAGATGCTTCCACAGCCCAAGATTGGATATGTCAAGATGCTTACATTGATGATGAGATGGGGGAAACCGAAGATGACAATGCAATGGAGCCTTGTAGAAGTCAAAGGGTGAGAGAACTACATGAAGTGGAAGAGTTCGTTTCCGATGATGAAGATGACATTGTGCCTATCAATGAGGATGAGATAGAGTTCGAGTCTGATGATGATGTGGTTGGGAATGGGATAGAAGAAACCAGTGACAATGGTGAGGAAGACCGTATGCAACCTTGAATCCTATGCCAATGAAAATGTCTTATGCTTGCTAGCAACCTAGTACTTTATTTTGGACTTTTGGTTGTGAGTTGTGAGAATCAGAGAGAAAAGGAAGAACTATGTGCTGATTGGTGTTTGGCTGTGTGCTACTGCTAGCAAAAGCAAAGTAGCAAGAAACTATGTTATTTATGTTTTCTGATGACCTTGTTAAACTTGTTTGAACTTTGAACTATTCTGGACCTTCTTTTGTATTTGCTTGCAAAGCAGCAAGACTATTATATGCACCGCTGTACTGTACTGCTTTCAACTATTAAGTGTATCTGCCATGCAATATTTATTATATATGCACTCTTTGAGACATGCAAAAACAGTACATGTGCTGCTGTAGTGTTGTCCTACTTACTATCATATGCACTGCTGTAGTATGAATTGCTGCCCTATTTGAATTTTGGAACATGCAAAAAAGGGCATGTGCTACTGTTATATATTGATGTAGTGTTCTGTAGTATTGTCATATTTAAAGGCATGCTGTTTTACTGAAGATTGTATCTATTTTTATCTTATCAGTGCTTGAAACCTATGACTTGTAAAAAGAACTGACCGATTAATGGTCCACCGATAAAATCGATTAATCGTCCAATTTCCCGATTAATCTCTTATCCCCAGCCGACCGAGACGATAACGATAAGCGATATCCCAAACAGTGGTTATGTCAATCAAGTATCTCTTGATTGTTATTTTGTTGAGTTTGCTCCCACTACTATTCATGAGAATAAATTTGCATATGTGGAGAGTAATAAAAATTCTATGCTTGTAGATCATGAAAAGAATGCTTTTATGTGATAGCTATATTGTTGAATTCATTCATGATGCTACTGAAAATTATTATGAGAGAAGAACATATGCTTGTAGGTATTGCATTAATATCAAGTTTTCTCTCTATGTGTTGAAAGTTTTGAAGTATTGCTTGTTTTGCCTTCCTATGCTAGTTGATTCTTGCTCCCATAAATTGTTTTCTCACAAAATCCCTATGCATAGGAAGTGGGTTAGACTTAAATGTGCTTGTCATGTGCTTCATGATGCTCTCTTTATATTTCAATTCTACTCTTTTATGTGAGTATCATTGAAATCATCATGCCTAGCTAAAAAGGCATTAAAGAAAAGCGCTAGTTGGGAGACAACCCAACATTTACCCCTACTGTTTTTGTGTGTTCACATGATTAGGATACTCTAGTAATCATATTTTATAGCTTTTGTTTCAATAAAGTACCAAGTAAAGCCTTTGGGATAGTATGGAACTATGGATGATAGTTGACTTGATTCTGTGCAAAAACAGAAACTTTTGGTTCCAGTAACAGAATTTTTTTAAATTCACTGGAGCGTCTAAAAACTCTGAAATTTTTACAGATGATTGAACTGCAAATTTTCTACGATTTATTTAATTTTTAGCATTTTTTGAGTTACATAAGTATGACCTTAATTCAGATCTTTAAGAACTGTACTGTTTTTGACAGATTCTGTTTTCAATGCATAGTTTACTTGTTTTATGGTTTCTATGGCTTATATTTCTTAATATAAATTGTGGAAATTATAGAGTACAGTAGGAATTATGTTAAAACAATTATGAATATTATCTTGACAGTACCAAAGTGAATGATTTGTCTTTATCATACTAACCCATCTCACGAAGTTCCGTTAAGTTTTGTGTGATTGAAGTTTTCAAGTTTTGGGTGAGATATCGATATGAGGAGAATAAGGAGTGACAAGAATCTAAGATTGGGGATGCCCAAGGCACCCCCAAGGTAATATTCAAGGAAGATCCAAGCAACTAAGCTTGGTGATGCCCCGGAAGGCATCCCCTCTTTCGTCTCCAACATTATCGGTAACCTCACTTGGAGCTACATTTTCATTCGTCACATGATATGTGTTTTGCTTGGAGCATCATTTTATTTTATTAGTATTTTCTTGCTGTTATTTATAATAATTTTTTGCATCTTATATTTCAATAAAAGTGGCAATGATAGCCTTTACCATGCTTATTTTGCAAGTATATAAGTTGTTGTTTCAAAACAGAAAGTTTGTCGCTGTTGCAAAAATTCCCGAGAATAGTCAGAATGTGATAAAATGTTGAATTTTTTTGCACAATAAGATATGATAAATTTTATACAGTGTGGTAATTTTTCAGAATTCTTTGGTTAAATAAGTATGGATACTTCTTCATCCATTACAGACTGTCCTGTTTTGGCAGATTGCTGTTATGTTTGCATTGTTTGCATATGTTTGCTCGTTTAATAATTCTATTTGAGGATAGGAGTATTAAATATGCAGAGGCATTTAGTATGCAATGTTGAATAATAATTTTAGTGATTTGCTACAGTAGATAATGATAAGGTTATTGCATTGATTTATACTAACGTATCTCACGAGTTCTTGTTGAGTTTTGTGTGGATGAAGTTCTTAAGATTTAGGGAAACCGTGATATAAAAGGAATTAAGGAGAGACAAAAGCTCAAGCTTGGGGATGCCCAAGGCATGCCAAATTAATATTTCAACAAGTCTCAAGCATCTAAGCTTGGGGATGCCCCGGTAGGCACCCCACCTTTCTTCTTCAACAATTATCGGTTAGTATCGGTTGAGCCTAAGTTTTTGCTTCTTCACATGATGTGTGCTTTTCTTAGAATGTCATTTTATTTTGTTTTGCTTGCTGTTTTAATAAAATACTTAGATCTGAAAGTTTTAAATAAGAGAGAGTCCTCAATTAGCTACCCATTTACTTAACTACTTGTTTGATCTTCACTTATATCTTTTTGGAGTAGTTTGCCATTTACTCTTGTGCTTCACTTATATCCTACGAGTAAATTGTTGAATGAATTGAATGTCATGAAGTTGAAGTTATATGTTCATATCATGCCTAGTAGTAGCTTCACATTGGGTTTAGAAAGTGAAATCTTTTGAAGCTTGACAATCACAATATTGGTCATACAAGCAATTCATGAATGATTAGTATAAGGAAGAGAACTTTCACATGCAAATATATTATCTTGGACATCTTCTGTGATTGTGAATACCCATTAATTATTTTCAAACTTGAGAAAATTAGTTGAAGTTGGACAAGGAAGACAACGTAATGAGTTATGGTTGTGTATATTTGAATATAAGTTATATTGTTATGGATCCTCCAACATGTGGTGTTTGCCTAGGATCTTTTGCTAGCTAAAAATTCGTACTAAGTAGAGATACTACTTGTGCATCCAAAAACCCTTAAACCCAGTTTCTTGCCATGAGTGTCCACCATACCTACCTATGGATTGAATAAGATCCATCAAGTAAGTTGTCATCGGTGCATTAAGCAATAAAAATTGCTCCTAAATATGTTTGATCTTTTATTGTAAGGGAAAATTGAGCGTTGTACGAACTTGTGATGGCAAAGTAATAAAAGCGACGGACAGCATAATAAAGGTTGATATCATAAGGGGCAATATAACATGACGTTCCTTTGCATTAAGAGCTTGGGCATCCAAATAAAAAGCGCATGACAACCTTTGCTTCCCTCTGCGAAGGGCCTATCTTTTACTTTTCAGTATTTACTTTTATGCAAAGAGTCAATAGTATGAAATCTCATTTCAACCTCAACTATTCTCTAGTTGGCAAGCATCATGTGGTGGGGAAAGATCTAGGCACATATGACCAGTCAAATATATTTGATCATGATTTAGTATTGTTGACAATTATCTCTATGATAAATGAGTTGGGAGGCAAAATATTAAGCCCCTATCTTTCTCTGTGTTCGATGGATGTCATTTCTTCTAAGAATATGCTTTGAGTACTAGCAATCATAGAAGACTATATGATGATTGAGTATGTGGAGCTCTTACTTAGATTTTGTTGAATAAGTTGAATTGCAATTGTTTGGTGACTGAGAACATAGGTTGTTGAGTTTCAAGAGAATTCATTGTTTGAACCTTAACATGTGAATTGGTTGCTACTTTAACATGAGAAGTTTTATGAGAAAGGCTTGCTGTTACGATGCTCGGAAAAGTGATTGAAATTGTCATTGATCAAACTTATGCACTTTGCTAGCATTCACACTTCATAAATTATTTCTTTTATCATTTACCTACTCGAGGACGAGTAGGAATTAAGCTAGGGGATGCTGATACGTCTCCAACATATCTATAATTTATGAAGTATTCATGCTATTATATTATCATTCTAGGATGTTTTACAATCATTTTATAGCAACTTTATATCATTTTTTGGGACTAACCTATTGACATAGTGCCCAGTGCCAGTTGTTGTTTTTTGCTTGTTTTTTACTTCGCAGGAAATCAATATCAAATGGAGTCCAAACGCAGCAAAAAATTTTGGAGAATTTTTTTTGACCAGAAGACCCAGGATGGGCTAAAAAAGTACCAGAGGGGAGGCTCGAAGTGGGCACAACCCACCTGGGCGCGCCCAAGGGGGTTGTGCCCCCCTCGGTGACCTCCCGCACCGCCTCTTCACCCTATAAATTGCCAAATATTCCAAAAACCCTCGGGGTAACCCTAGATCGGAAGTTCCGCCACCGCATGCCTCTGTAGCCATGAAAAACCAATCTAGACCCCGTTCCGGCACTTCACCAAAGGGGGAAATCATCACCGGTGGCTATCTTCATCATCCCGGCGGCCACCATGATGAGGAGGGAGTAGTCCACTCTCGGGGCTGAGGGTTTGTACCAGTAGCTATGTGTTTAATTTCTCTCTCTCGTGTTCTTGAGATGTCACGATCTTGATGTACCGTGGGCTTTATGAATATAGTTGGATCATATGGTGTTTTCCCCTCTCTATCTTGTTGTGATGAATTGAGTTTTCCCTTTGAGATTTCGTTTTATCGGATTGAATATTTTTATGGATTTGAGAGCACTTGATATATGTATTGCATATGAATACCCGTGGTGACAATGGGGTATTATATTGATTCACTTGATATATGTTTTGGCACTCAACTCGCGGATTCCCGAGGTGACATTGGGGTAATCTATGCATAGGGGTTGATGCATGTTTTCGTCCTTGTTTCTTCGGTAGAAATCTTGGGGCACTCTTTGAGGTTCTTTGTGTTGGATCGAGTATTATGTATCTGAAATTGTTTGATGCGTATCGTATAATTAACTCATGGATACTTGTGGTGACATTGGAGTATCTAGGTGACATTAGAGTTGGTTGATGCATATCATATGGTGTTATTTTAGTACGAACTCTTGAATAGATGGAACGGAAAGCATAACTTTAAGGTGGTTTCGTACCCTATAAACAATTTCTTCTTATGTTCTCCGCTAGATAAGAACTTTGGAGTGAGTCTTCATCACATGTTGAGGGATGGTTATATGATCCAATGAGATTAGCATTGTTGAGAGATTGCACTAGCAAAAGTACGAACCCTAGGCCTCATTTTCAAGCATTGCAATACCGTTTGTGCTCCGTTTTATCAATTGCTACCTTGCTGTTTTTTATTGTTCCTATTACAAAAATCAATATTTACTATCATTACTATGCTTTTATTACCATCTCTTCGCTGAACTAGTGCACCTATGCAAATTACCATTGTATTTGGCGTGTTGGGGACACAAGGGACTCTTTGTTATTTGGTTGCAGGGTTGTTTGAGAGAGACCATCTTCATCCTACGCCTCCCACGGATTGATAAACCTTAGGTCATCCACTTGAGGGAAAATTGCTACTGTCCTACAAAACACTACGCTTGGAGGCCCAACACGAGTCTACAAGAACAAGTTGTGTAGTAGACATCAATCATACATGGCCCACCTCTCGCATTCATCATATTCCTCGGCCTCCGTGCGACACCTAGTTATAGTATATCTAGCAGCCCGTCGCTTCTCGCTCCTCATCCTTATAGCCCGTGCAACACCTAGTTATAGTAGTATATCCAGCAGCCCGTCACTTCTCGCTCCTCGTCCTTATAGCCCGTGCGACACCTAGTTATAGTATAACTGAAAGAGTACTTGCTCTTTGAGCAAAGGGCCTCCCTAAGCACGCATTAATTTTCTGGGCATGCTTCTTTCTACTCAATGTTGCGTGCACTTTGAGCATGTTGGCAACTCCACTGCTAGCTTGGTGGCTCATCTTGCAATTGACGCTGACACATTGCAGCACTCCTGCAAGGCCCAGAGGTTAATTTGAGAGCAAGTACCTCGAGGTTAATTTCACATACATGACAAAAATTATTAAAAAGTAACGCGATAGACCTTCGATTAACATGTGTTCAAAAAACAAAAAAATGTAGAAAATTACAAAACAAAGACCTCGAGGTTCAACTAATTTGATGGGTCACTGTAAAGGTTTAAAATAACCTTTACAGTGACCCATCAAATTAGTTAATATCGAGTCCACTTCCCATCTGGTCACCCATCTCATGACTAGTCCAGCCTCAGCACAGTTAACTTGGGAGTTCTGTTAGATGAGCTATCGATAGGGAAGCTGGTCCTTTCTGATATAGGAGGCCTCTTAGTATCCTTTATTGCATACACGGATGACCGCCTGTTGCCGCCCAATGGTCAATGCCACGTCCCCCGCGAATGTAGAAGCTTCCCTCCCTCGTCTAGCTGCTTCCGATGTTTTCCCCTTTTTTTGCCGCCAGCCCACTTATAGAACAGCCTAGCGCCGACCAATTCCTCTCCAAACACCTAGCGAGGCGGTTGAACCGAACAAGTCTAGACTTGTTTCTAGTGGATTCGTTGATGTGGCACCGGAAGGGTGTGATAGCTGACTCTGACAAAATAATTGACTACCACGTTGGCATAAATGAGCATGGGGCCCACTTGTCAGCGTGTTGGACGGAGGAAGTAATGCAAGAAAAAATGGAGCGCGAAAGAGCAAGTACAATAAGGTGATGTAGGCAGGCTGTAAGGCTTTAAATAATATATTTTTGCTTAGTTGGATGAGAGAGAAGAGGTGAGAGAAGAGAAGCGGGCTACAAACTTACAGTTGGCTATAGCACGAGCTCCAACACCTTTTGTGAGAGAAACATGTGGGCCATATGTTAATGATGTAGTATACTAGTATGACTAACTATTGTATGAGTAGGCCATAAGATTGGCTATAAGTTACATGGCAAATTCATATAGCCGGGTGTTGGCTATATTATTAACCATGCTCGAAGGGTGCGAATCGATTGGCTCACGTGTGATGACCATAGAGCAATCCACTCAGATTGTACGTAAACAAATTCATGCAAACACGGTCAGATTTCATTACATTTACATAAAATAGCCGGTTTCCACGCGGAGTAGGTTTCTCGGATTCCACACAGGTTTAATGTAGGCGTTTAAATGCAGCGAGGAGGCTCGTTCAGCCGGGCATGCAGCTGGCGGCGCCCTCGGCCAGCATGCCGCTTCAATGGCGGACGCAGTGAGAGGTCGCGTCCGCCATGTGCCGCCATGACCGTGGACCTTAGTACATTAGTCGTTTGATTCATAGGATTGAATCCTATAGGAATTTTTACCTATAGTATGGAATCACGTGTACTACTACAACATTTCATTGGAAATAGAATCCGCTCCAACTTTTTTTTCACTCCATTTCTTTCTCCTGTGCTGATACTATGGGATTCAAGTGGACATGCCACTTGAATCCTTTGTTTTTCCTATTCCTGCGTTTTAAGAATCCTAGTACTTGCTCTAAATTGTGTGCGAATCAAAGAAAAGAAACGGAGGGAGTACTTGCTCTAAATGATGTGGAGTTCCATTCCTCTTGGTCACTGTGTAAATCTCTATATGTACAGTCTTTCACGGACGGAGGGAGTAGGTTGAGCACTTGAGCGTGAGCGTGTGTGTTGCGTCGTGTGCTGTGTGCCGCCTGGATGCGTGAGTTGCATGCGTGCATGTGTACATGTGAGTGTTGCATGCATGCATGCATGAGGCTTCTACTCCCTCCCATTGACATGTTCATATTTCATGCTTCATTAAAACGTTGCATGCAAGAATTAAGAGAAAACTCCACCTACGCTCGTGACCGTTCGTGAGTCTGTCCTACAAAGTTGGTCAAACTTTACAAAGTTTGACTTTGACCAAATCTTATATGCACACTAAAAAGAAACGGAGGACCTGTGGACCTGGATGCTGGATGTTTTTCTACAAAGTTCTTGCATGACCCGTGGACCTGGATGCTGGATGTCCCACGTGTCGGCAAAACGAAGAAGAACGCTTTTCGACGACCGAGAAGGAGCAAGGAACCTCGCGGTGGATCGTTCTGGACACTTAATATATTTTATATATTCAGCAATATAAAATCAACCCAATCTTCTCCACATCTAGTAGACCTTCAAAACACGGCAGCCCAGTGTAGTTTACATCATACATGGCCCACCTCACGCTATCACCATATTTCTTGGCCTCCGTGAGACACCTAGCTCTAGTAATCCACCAGCCCGTATCGCTTCTCGTCTCTCTCAAAGTACTACTCCCTTCATCCATACGTATATATATAGGGCCTAATGTATTCTTCGAGGTTGCCTTTGACTATTGATAAGATTTTATATAATTTGAAAATTATATCATTCGAAGATCCTTTCAGGTACGAAATTGACGGTATGCTTTGAGCACCTTGCATGTCCTATATTGTTAGTCTCGAAAACTCATTAGGCCCTATATACATGGACAGACGGAGTACATGATACAGCAAACGCTCACCATCTAGTAGTTCATTGGTTGGTTTCGATTTTTGAATTGAGTAGTGCTAGTACACTTGATGTTGTGCTGCTACCATCCAATATTCGCGTGTGGTGGTTTCTAGAATAAAAAAAGGAGGTAGTACTTATTGTGGGAAAGGTGAAGTGATGGTTGCTTCGTCCGAGCAACTTATTATTCTGGGAATATTGGAGTACCAGCGGATTCAACGAAGAGTGAAATGATGGTTGCTTCGGCCGAGCAACTTGCTGTGGCGAAGGTGGGGCTCTGTGATTTGACTACTCGCTAGTCATTATTACTGCGGCACAACGACCGGGGTGAATCTCCCGTGCAGTTGTGCACTCTCAATATTGGTGCATGGCAGGTGGGGACGGATGAAGGATGTCCCACATGTTGGTGAAATGAAGTTGAATGGTTTCTGGCATTGCTATCAATCTTTCAGGATTTGTTTATATGTACGCATAATTTTCCAGCATAATGAAATTGTACTGTAATGCTATGAAGGTTTCAACTTTGGTTCCCGCAGAAAAAAAAGGTTTCAACTTAGGATTCATGTGTCCTCTTGCCACAAGATTGTCTCGTTACAACATACCATCAAATACAAATAAAACTACCATGGATGCTAATGCATCTCAACGATTCACAGATCAGCTCCAATATTCACATCGCAACCGAAGACGAAGTTGTGAGAAGGTGTACAAATAAAGAAAAATATATAATTGATCGATGTTGTTCGTAGGCATGGCTCCATTTCCTGGCCACGGTGTTCACTGGTTCGCAGCTAGTTTCACACAGCTCTATAGCCAAGAAAGAGGTGTATGGAGGAACATCACAATCCGATCATTTTGTGCAGTTCCACTAAAATCGAGCTGGTCATCCCTGTTTGCAAAGATATTCAGTCAGTGTGATTACAATAATAGTGGAACTAGATGATGAAACATAACACACACAAATAGAAGCCGATCACCTCTGCGATATCTTTTAAGACTAACTACTTGTTGGAGAAGATTAGGCTCAGAGTTGGATGAGGAGGATGGGAAAACCAATCTCCCTTTCTGCAGTCCCACAGAAATGTAAAAACGTTACCCGTGTGACATTTTAGCAGAACTGCACAAGACACTCTTAGGAAAAAAAGTGATTTGTGCAGTTCACCAAAAGGTCGCAATAGCAACAAGGTGAAATGGACAACCCTATTTGCAAAAAAGAGGTAGAAAGGAAACAATTACTGGCCAGTAACAGTTGATGACACATACGACGACAAAAAAAGAAGCATAATCCTTGTCCTAAGGGAAGATAGCAGCACGGTTGTTTATCTAAAACGGTGTGAGGACGAGATTGCAATATGGAAGTACGCCGGACGAGCTACGTTTTGGGCGAAGAACTAGGGAAGATCCACATGCAGGATTTTCCACATGCAGCAACGTGGGAAGATGGGCAGTGGAGCAAGGCCGGAGGGGATACCTGGGGGTCGTCGGGATGTAACTAGGAGGGCGGCGGCGGGCGGGATCTTCCCATGATGTGGCAGCGAGCAAGTGGCGTAGGCCCTACCGTGCCGGAGCTTGGTCAGAGAGAACGGCGGGTACCGCAGATCGGGACGTGCTGCCTCGACGCCGTCGAACGGAGAAATGATGCACATCCTCCCTTTCCGCCGGTGGACGAGATGCGGCCGGATCAGTGACCAACGGTGAGAGAGAGAGAGAGGCCACCACTGCCTTGTGTGAGATATTGTGAAGAGAGACAAACCCCGGCAGGCAGGCTCCATTGTATATAGTGGAGTGGACTACTTATTTCTCCATAACAATCATTTTATATTCTATGTACGTGTCATTGAGCAATATAACTTTATTTAAAAATAACGCACCAACACATCAAGTCAAACTTTGTTTCGTGCACGCATGGTACACGACCTCCGTAAGTAAACAACCACTACACGCTCTCAAATTAGCACGTGGGCTGCCATTTCATACTTGAGCTCCACCGTGTACCCGCGCGGGTGTGGCTGGGCACGAAGCGTGAGTACGTGCACCTATTCTCTTCGTGTACGTACACCACCTACGTGGGTGTGTGTGAGAGAGATACAAACCTAGAGAGAGATGGTGTGTGGGTTCATGAGTGTTTTTGGGGGGGGGGGTGCGTGAGAGATAGACAGGGAATATGTGTCGATGATATCTCAAACAAAAAATGTAACATATGCAATGTGTGTGAAACAGAGGCCTGGATATATCATATATAGCGGGGGTGATCCACGAGAAGATAGTGGAGGTATCATCAGCGTGAGATATCCATAGAATCAAAGAGAGGGATGAAGTGTGTGGGTGCGCGCGATCGATAAAGAGTGCCATCAAATTTGTGTGTGCCCACATCAAAGATATAGGGTGGCTGGCCTACTGGAACATGAGAGAGGACAGGTGCAGTTTGTCTCTGTGGCATGGATACCTACCTACAGCGTTCGACTATCGGTGTGTGTCTGTGGGGGGGGGGGGGGGGCAGAGACCTAACTATAGAGGTAAAATGACTGGTATATGTGTGGAGAAGGAGAGAGACCTACCTATGTATTGAGGGAGATCAATCGACATCCATGCATATGTGTAGGAGAGGAATAAGGTTGGGAGAGAGACAGAGCTAGAGTGTCGGAGGGTTGGTGGTGGAGTTGCTTCTCACAAAAGGTGGGAGAGGCCTGCTAGACAAACGGAGGGCACGACTGCAATATCAATAAGAGAGGGGATGCCTGCCTGTCTGTGCACGTGCGTGTGAGAGACGGGTCAGGAGGCATGCACAAATGATGAGGGGGACGATATGGCTGTGGTAAGCAGACGTAACTACATAGGAAGATCAATCGTCCTGTGTCAGAGAAAGGGAGAGACATAACTTGTGAGGTACGTCGATCAGTGCGTGGGGAAAAAGAGTTATAGTCGACCTAGGTATATGTAGAGAGATCGATCGGTATACATGCATGCATGTGTTAGAAGCAAATAAGGCCCGGAGAGAAGTATAGAGAGAGAGGGATGCGGCTAGGAGGTGGTGCGATAGGCCTACTATATCGAGGGGGAAGGAGTGTGCGAGTATGAGATCGATGAAAAGAGGGGCGGGAGTGTGCACGTGCGTGGAACCGTATTAGAAGGAGGGGGGCATGCATGGACGGTGAGAAGAGAAGAGGAAAAGCTTGTGTTTGTGGTAGGCACACCTGGCTAGAGAGGTATATCGATCAGTGTGTGCCGGAAAGAAGGAGCTGGGGGGCCTACACACACTGTGGGTGAACGACCTAAAGTGAAATGACGAATGCGCGCGATGGAGCTAGAGAATGCTGAGGGAGGGTGAGAGGGAGGCGGGGCGTGTGCATGCACAAGAGAAAGTTAGCGCTAGCTACAAAGATAAGAGGATTGTGTGGGTGTAAAAGACGAATAGAGATCATAATTCATTATAAAAGTGGATTCGGATATTTGAAGAAGATATCATAGTGTTTTAAACCGACACATGCATGAATATATATAATGGTGATACGCATGGTGTGGTTATGAACATGTTATACTACATATAATATATAGAACATTTATTTGAATTTGTGATAATGTGTGGCTTTTGCAGCTCAGGGCTAAATACTTGTCATAATGTAGGGGGCGAGGCACTATACTTTGTGTGATAAACATAGTGTACGTATGAAACATGGTTTAGATGATGAAGATCTAGTTAGTACATCAAATGTACTATTATTTAGAATCAACATCAAGTATATTCAAGATTTTGAATTCGAGTTCATATAGTACACATAGTTCATATCTAACTCTGTAGTAATCATGTGGTGTGTTGTTAAGATAATATACGAATGATGGTTTAACTTGGCAACAATCATGATTGTAGATTCTTATTCAAATAGAGAAACAAATTCAAATTTAGTTCGAATTACAGCGGTAGTATAGACATTTGGAATGCACTAAAATGTTCGTATGAGTAGGTTACATGCATTATACAGCCAGTGAAAAAAATTAATTGGACATAACATGGATTCATAGCTTTGAATAGCATTTGTACAGTAAAACGGGACAAGACTCTCTGTTTGTGTGGTGCGAATAGTTTTTTTTGTTTTTTTAGGGAAGTGCGAATTGATTTGGTACGTACATTATTACACGTCAGGCTTGTCCCTAAATTTCAACCCGCGCCTTGTTATCCCAAAAATTCAGATATCGTGCTCCCAAAACTCGTGCCTTCACAACCCGCGCCTTGCTATCGCGAAATTACAACGCGCGCGAAAACTCCCTCCAGCGGCAAAATCCCGACACGCGAAATCCCCCTTCTAACCCTGAGCCGAAAGGGCCGCTAGTTCAAATCGATGGTGGTACTTTTGTAACACACCGTACATTTTGGACAAGCGCGTCCCTAAGTCATGGTTCCCCCCCCCCTCCCATCACCTCCTTTTCGCCATTCGAAATCCCAGGCCACCATAACCTCTCTGCTCCAGCTGCGAAACCCCACCCTCCTCCGTCCTCCACCCCACCGCTGCCCAGCCGGAGCCTCTTTCGCGACGATGTCGTCCACCGCAACAACTCGACGTCCCTCATCCACCTCCCCGGATGAGGATCCGTCGTCGATCTCATTGTCCCGCCGGTTCAGCCGCCCCGTCCTCCACCTCCAAGGAGCTGCTCCGACGATTGCCTCATCTATCGCGGCTGCTCCATCCCCGCAACATCACCTTAACCTGCTCCACCGGAACCGCAGCATCCTCACCGACTCCTCGGACGAAGCCGTGGCCTACTCGGCGCCACCAAAGAGGTTGTACACTCATCGCATTGCACCTTCTCCTTAACTCAACCTCCCGGCGCCGACGGTGCTAGATCTCGCACCCCCATGGCGCGGCTACCTCGAAGCCGGCGCCGCTGGCGACATCTCCACGGCGGCTCTCCCCAGTGCGAGGCTCCCTCGGCGGCGGCGTCCATACCTGTCGGATCTGCTGCTACTGCTACTCCGGCTCTCGCTCGCTCGCGCTGCTACTGCTCCTGCTACTGCTCCTGCTACTGCTGCTCCGTCTCTCGCTCGCTCACGCTGCTGCTGCTGCTGCTCCGTCTCTCGCTCGGTCGCGCTGCTGCTCTACTCTTCCCCTCGCTCGTGCTGCTGCTCTGCTCTTGCTCTTGCTCGTGCTGCTGATGCTGGTACACGGGCTGCTGCAGCTACACGAGTTGCTGCTCTGGCTCTAGTTCGCGCTGCTCCTCCAGGCGCTGCTGCTCCGGCTGCTATCTGCTATTGTATTCCCTATCGATCGCCTGCTGATTTAGATCACTGTTTCTCTACTACTAGTGCTCGAGTGGCCTAAACTACATGTGAAGTGCCTCTCTGCTACCAATGCGTTCAGTTTAGACAGTAACATTCAGATTCCACAGTAAATTTCAGTTTCGATAGTTAAGTTTAGAGTCAACAGTTTTTACCTCATCTGTTGTAGTCAGGTGTTTTTTGGTGATGTAAATTTTACATCTATCACTTTTTGGTAATGTATTTTACATCATCTATTGGAGATGCTATTAGAATCCCACTTGAGATTAATGATGTCTGTCTTGTACTGCTTCAGCCTCGATGTCTTACGGCTCGCCGGAGCTGCTCCAATGACGGAACCATCCATCACAACAGAGTAGTACCCTGGACGCCGTCTACAGATGCCTCAGATCTTCCTCCACACCTCCGACAGCCACCTCTGCCGCAACTTCTTCAGCGACCAACCCAATGATGCTGAGGTCGACACGGCTACGCCAAAGAGGTTGTACACTTGTCGCATCACTTATTACTGTACATTCATGTCAATCCATTAGGGCTATTTTGGTTCAAAGGAAAAAGTGAAGGAAAAACATAGCAATAGGAAATTATGCTGTGGTACTCTACTATTCAATTATTCATGCATTTCGTTGAAAGGAATGGAGCAAAACATCCACCTGGACCTACTTTTCAAAATCCTATGCATGAAAACAAGACTAAGTGCATTAGTGGCAGAATAACATTCTAACTGTACACACTTTCATATGGTTTCACTTAAATTTGGCCATGTTTCTTTGCATTCCTCTGCTCTTCCAATTCCTGTGAACCAAACACCCAAGTTGATAGAAATCCTGTGTTTACAAATGCTCTATTTCCCACGTGCATTCCTATCCTATTCCAGTGTTTTTTCCTATCCCTGCGTTTTTAGATTCCTGCAAGCCAAAGGAGCTCTT
Organism: Thinopyrum elongatum; assembly: GCA_011799875.1. Taxonomy (NCBI): domain Eukaryota; kingdom Viridiplantae; phylum Streptophyta; class Magnoliopsida; order Poales; family Poaceae; genus Thinopyrum; species Thinopyrum elongatum. Next base: position 566,681,279 of record CM022298.1, on the reverse strand, counting down.
ACAGAATCACTTCAGTTACAGATAGGTGTCGAAGAAAACTTTGTGTGGTTTGTCCTGCTCCTGCCGCGACGTCGTCCACCTCACCTGAGCTGCTCCATCGACAGAAGCATCCACCATACCAGACATAATGACTCCCGACCATCTTTCGCCGCCTCAGATCTCCTTCCCTGCCGCCGGCACCCACCACAACTGCATCACCATCATCGACTCAGCAGATGAACCTGAGGAGTACATGGGTCCACAAGAGAGGTCACACTCTTTTGTTTCTGCTTATGTTATGCATTGCTTAATATTACCTGCTACTTTATCGTCCTGTTCACCTCTTAGACTCCAAGTCAGGTCCAAATTAATGTTCAAACTTGAGTTTTAAAATGCTTGTGGGGCACATATCAAGGCATCAATGAATAGTATCTCTGTCTATTATCTGGTTCACCTAGGGCATGCCTATGTTGTTCATCTTGGGTGGAAACAAACAGTAAAGCAATCATCATCTGTGTTTTTATTAAATTAAAGCTATCATCAGCCTACTATCATTATTTTTGGATCTATCCACTGGTTGTTACCATCACTCTAGATTTCTCCATGCTCTCCTTACATAATCTCACTATATTTTTTTCGTATGCATGTCAGATATTGTACACAGTCATGCTGAACATGTAGAGAAAAAGAGAAGAGTTTTGCGCGGCAATACAATGTCATGCAGACATCGCTCCATGGTGGGTGCAATGGCAAACCCCCCCCCCCCCTCCAAATTGTAATTCAGAGGAAGATATCTGTTCTGAGGTGGATTCAGACGGAGCTGACCACTCTTATTTACCCCCCGAGGTGTTTGATCTAACTTGGCATGATGGTGCTGGTCATATCATGCATATGTTGCCTTGCAGTGCCTACTTTCGACATCATATATGTCATCTGCTTAGTTTAGACATGTTCTGTAATGCCACCTGTTTAGTTTTTATATCATATATGTGAATTATGCAATCTCATCTCTTTTAGCCAGCCATAATATATGTGAAATATGCAATGCCATCCTGTTTAACCAGGCATCATATATTTGAATGATATCTTGCCAATCCTTTTCTTCATTACATTTCCATTTGTCGACAATGTTTGTACATTCAACTACTTTTCCTGTGAATCAGCCATTTGAGTGGGTGATGGAAAAATCTGGAGTGAAAACAAGGTCTTCAGAGCAGAATGTGCTACCTGTCGAAGCAGATCTCTTGCTGGGCCCCGATAGCTCCTCAGAGATGGATTCAGAGACAAATGACCAGTCCTATTCCCCAACCGAGGTGTATGCTCTAACTTGGCACGGTTATACTACTCATATCATGAATATGGTGTCTTGCATTGCATAGTTTAGACATCATATACACAATATTCAACACCATGTTCTTAGTTCAGACATCATATATGCGAATGCCCTCTGCTTATGCCATCTGCTTAGTATATAAATCACATATGTGAATTATATCATGCGATCCTGATTACTTAGATAACATGTATGTGAATTATGTCATGCGAACCTGTTTACTAAAGACATCATATAATTATCTCATGCCATCCTGTTTAGTTAGTCATCATATCTTTGAATTATGTCATGCTATGCTATCTAGTTTAGATAGACATCATATATGTGAAATTATGTCATGCTATCCTTTTTAGTTAAACAATATACATGTGAACTATTTCATGCCCTCTTTTTTCCACACTATCTATTGCATCTATCTCTCATACAAGGTCTGTACATTCAACTACGTTTCTTGTTTATCAGCCATTTGAATTGGAGCAGGTGATGTCAGTATCTAGCGGAGTAAAAACACGGTCTTCAATTAAAACAAGTGCTACCTCTTGGTGGAGATAGCACTCCGGTTGTACATGCACGAGAACCAGCCCTACCACACATAACCCAGACTCTCGCAGATTGTACCCCTGGTGCGATGGACAGAGAACCAGCTTCACCCAATCTAACCCCAACCCCAGCAGATAGTAACCCAGTTCCAGTTGACACAGCGCCATCTCCACCACAAAGCTCCCAAACAAGACCAGTTAGTAAGGCAGCTCCAGTGCCCAAAGCGCCAGTACTACCACGGCGAACCCCAACTCCACCAGTTAGTACACCTATTCCTGTGGATGAAGCACAAGCAGCCATTCGTAGTTTAGCATCTATCGCATTTGATGTTGTTAAATCCTATGTGCGTATCTTCCCATCAAGGAAATATTATAATGAAGATGAAGGAAAATGCCAGTTGCAGGTGTTCGTCCAGGAGTTATGTGTAAGTAATGTTATTCATGGCAATTACTTTGCTTTGTCCCATACATTCTACCTCCATGCTGGTTATAATACAGCAAATGTTCCCATTTTTCTCTATAGAGAAGGACCGATTTGGAAACTCAGGATGAGGTAACCTGTGCTAATACCTCTGCTATCTTCAAGAATGCTTGGTGGCAGTATCGGAATTACCTGAAGAAAACGTACTTCACTGGCAAAGAAACTCATCAAATTCCCTTACGTTCTCCTGAGACACATTTACGGGACGATGACTGGGAACGCCTTGTTCTGTACTGGTCTTGAACCAAGAAGGTGGTAAGGTCTATGAGCTCATTTTTTATTTTTAAGTACTATATGCCTGCGTCTTACTGTACTCTGTTCGTGTAGAACAAGTGCTTAAACCTGAAGAACAACTGGTCCCATTTAAGATTCCATTACTATGGTGCATACTGATTTGCTCTTGTATCACTGTATTTACTCATACAAACTTATTTTTAATTGAAGGATCCAATCGAAACTCCAATGGCACAACAGGTATGTTTAAGCATGTTTCTTTAACAGGTTTGCTCTTCTAAATTGCTCTGTTGATTTCAATTTCAATTGTGTATACAGTTGACTTCTCATATCATGCACATTACTAGCATCACAACAGAGCTAATAGTGTTGCTGTACATGTATACCCGTGGCACCCATCTGAAATCTTGTTGTGCTGTGTAGTTTCCCACACTTGTATTCTTTCAATGCTGCTTTGTCTTGAACTGATATGATTTGAACCGTGTCTCTATTTTGATTTGGCAAGACAATGCAGTGACCATAGGACATAGATATATCTTTGTTTGATGCTTTTATTATGTACTAGTTGGCAATAGAAGACTTGGTAGTTTAATCTTGTCCACCTTACTACCGAACTGGTTCATTGAAATGAGTTTCATATACTACATGCTAAACCTGTTATGTGTCTGCTTGTTTCTTCTTTTAGAATGATGACAGAATATTGGGGAAGAGTACCTTATTAAGCAATGGTAAAGGAAGTAATGCAGATAAGGTTCAGGATAGTGAGACATCCTTGTTGGTCTCCAACAAAGCTGATAAAATAGCTAAGGAAAACTATCTTGAAGACAGTGAGACAACCCCAAAGTCCTGTTTTGGTGTAGTGTTCGAGTTACTGGCCACTACCGCTGGCACAAGCTCTTCGAACTCACTGTCTGAATCAGTTCAGTTTCTTGAGTCTCAACTACAAGCTGAAAGACATCAATTAGCTGTGCTGCAACAAGAAGCCGAAGGACCGCGGAAGTCACTTGAGAATTCAGATGCATACTTTTTGGTGCAACCGCAAGCGTTGGAGGATTTTATCGCCAAACAGGAGAAAGCTAATAAGCTTGCTAAGCTTATTGCCAGCATGGTGGATTCCCAGGATAACGTTTCTTGAGCTCTTCTGAAGTTGTTTCAGTTATGGACTTGTTTTGCTGCCGCGTTTTTTTGCACTGGTGGCCAATTTAGACGGCCAGTGTATGTAATATGCTGCTTTGTTCCCTACATTTGCACTGGTGGCGAACTTTGATGCCCAGTGGATGTAATATGTGTAATAGCCATCATAGCCTAGCGTTAGTTGCTTGCTTATTTATTCCCTTATTGTCTTGTTTAGTTGTTTGCTTGTAGTCACTACAGTTCTTTTTCCGCGTTTGTCTAGTGGCCACAATAACCTATTTTTTATAAGTAGGCCACAATAACCATGGGCAACATACGGACCGTTGTAACCATGGTCCTGCTACCTGCTGTAGTGACCATGGGCCTCCTACGGGCCGTAGGATCCGTGGGCCTTCTACGGGTCATATAGTCAATGGGCCTTCTACGGGCCGTATGATCGATTGGCCAAACATGGGCCGTACTATTCGTGGTCCAATAACGGTCCGCAAAATGGGCCATAAACGGGCTAGAGTGGAAATTGTATGTTTATGGCCCAACCATAACGGGCCATTAATAGGCCGAAATGTATAACAGGCTTAATTCTATCGACAGGCATCATGGGTCGTTAATGCGCCGTATTTGATGACGCTATGAAAACAGCCCAACGGGTTAACGGGCCACAAATGGGCCAACTATAACCACCGGCTGAATTTGGCCCACAAGCGGAATAGGCCAGTAACGGACCATAAGTAACCGAATGCTGGAAATGAGCTCAAAAATAAATGGGCCCTTAGAAGGTCGAAAGTTAACACGGGCTGGAAATGGCCCAACGGAATAATGGGCCGTTAATGGGTATAAAGCGATACATTGTTCATTGTGGGCCAGTTTCACCACGGGCCTTTAATGGGCCTAGGGTTACAAAGGGCCTCGTATGGGCCGAAAGACGTCATGCACCTTACATGGGCCGGAAGTTGCAATGGGATGGAATCATATTGGACGGGCCAGATGACGCTACTGGGCCTAATTCGGATAGGCCATAACAGGCCGTGAGTTAGCGGGCTGTAAATGGGCTATATCCGAACAGGCTGTTAACAGGCTTTCCGTGGGCCGGCCCGCTACCTTTTGACCAAGTCAAATGGGCTAGCCTTTTCACCTCAATGGGCCTTTGTTGGGCCGTGCCACGTGTCGACGTATCATAGGCGCCTCCCGTCCAATGAGTGGATGCCATATGTCCCAATGCTGAGCCGACACGTGGTTCCTCTGGCCATTGAGAATTTTACACGTGGAAAATCCCCATTGGTCTGGGCTGTTAACGGGTTATCGGATCCAAACCGGAACTCGATAAGTTAATGGCGACCTGTTACGGTGGATGTCACGTGTCGGTTATCCTTGACGAAAGCACTTCCATGATGCGCCATTTATCGTCATGGAAGTGGACACTTCCGTGATGATAATTTTGGTATTGTCATGGAACACTTCTACGATAGCACAGGTATGACTATCTTGATTCTGTCATAAAATCGTCATGGATGTACATGCATGACAGAAAACGTGACCTACTGTGACAAACATGTATCATCCCAGAAGTGGTTTTTTTTAGTGAATGCATCAAAAACAGAATCTGTCAAAAACAGGACAGTCTGTAGTAATCTGAACTTTGACCATACTTCTATAACTCCAAAATTTCATAAAAATTAGCAAACAATAAAAAATTTGCATAGCAGTACTGTGTAAAAATTTCAAAAACTTTTGGCGTTCCAGTAAAAAATGTAAAATCACGCACTACAGACAATGTTTCTGTTTTTGCACCGCACATACCAACAAGCAATCTAATCATTCTAAAGGCAAATCTTGGCATATTATTTTTATAATACAATGGATTTGTACAAGGGGATAATTATTTTTGTTGAAAAGTTTATTCAATTAAGATTCACAAAGTTTTCATGGGCATGAACAAAGTTCAAGGAGCTCCCCCACTTCAACAATGCTCGTCTCTCTCACTTTCACTTTTCTTTTTGAAAAAGTTTTAGGTTCCCTCTATATTTTTTTTTGTTTTTAAACTTTATAAAAGCACACACCAGAATAAAATGACTCTCTAAAACTTCCGGGTTGTCTCCCTGGCAGCGCTTTCTTTAAAGCCATTAAGCTAGGCATAAAGTGCTCAAGTTATCAATCCACCCGGATCCCAAGGTATATCAAAGCCAATTTTAATTAGCAATGATTTGTAATTTAGTAGTGAGCACAAAGCAACATATATCATGCAATGACGAAGTCTAACTCTCTTCCTATGCATCGGCATGTCATAAAAGAACAATTCATGCACATCAAGTAAAGGCCAATACATAGCATAAGCAGTTTCTTGTAATTTTATCGTATTGGAAACATAGAGAGGCGAAGATGTAGTTCCTCTCTCATAATAATTACAAGTAGGAGCTGCAAGCACATGCATATTATATTCATCAAAATCATCATGTGTAATGGTATAAGGCAACCCATCAATGTAATCCTTAATAAGTGCAAACTTCTCCGATATAGTGTAGTTTGGAGAATTCAAAAAGATAATAGAACTATCATGTGTGGATGTAATAGCAACAATTTCATTCTTAACATAAGGAACTATAACAAGTTCATCTCCATAAGCATAATTCATATTGGCATCTTGGCCACAAGCATAGCAAGCATCAAGTTCATCAAAAAGGGATATTTTAAAAGAATCAATAGGATCATAACATTCATCCTTCGGTAAGAACGAAGGGAAATTAAATAATGTATGAGTTGAAGAGTTACTCTCATTAGAAGGTGGGCACGGGTGATCAATCCGCTCTTCCTCCTTTTGTTCTTCACTCTCCTCATCATCTTTTTCATCTAATGAACTCACAGTTTCATCAATTTCTTCTTCCATAGATTCCTGCAAAATGTTAGTCTCTTCATGGACAGCGAAGACTTTCTCAAGAAATACATCAATATCGGCATTGTATTTATAATTCTCATAGCAATATTTAAGAATAGCAAAATTTTCAGGTCTATAAATAGCATCATCATAATCTTCATACTTTTCAAAAAGATAATCAATTTCATAAGCACCCTTAAAAGCAACAAATTCTTCTATTCGTTCCACATCATAGTAATCATATCTACCATTAGCATAAGAAGCTAAGGTTTCATTATCGTTAAATTTGCATGAAAAGGGAAGGTGTGGAGCCTTCATCCTAGAGCAACAAGTATAATCATGTCTCAACCATAAATCCCGAGCATACCAATGCAACATATGAATTTGATCCCATAAAAGTTTCCCTTTTTGAGTCAAGCGATAATCCCTAAAGTATTCACGTTGATCCAACGTGTCTCCCATTATAAGGTTGAATGGGGTTTTCTCAGGATTATCAAAGTAGTGTTTAATATTTTTCACATAACGAGCATCGAGGGTTTTAGGAGGTTCCCCATCTCCATGAGTAGCAAGTACAACTAATTTTTTTGGTATTTCATGTTCCATATACATAACTAAAGATAGAGAACAACTTAGAACAGAGAATAAAATATACTTAGTGATAAAGCAAACAAGCACACACGAGAATATTCACCCCACGCTATTGCTCCCCGGCAACGGCGCCAGAAAAAGGTGTTGATAACCCACAAGTATAGGGGATCATTTGTAGCCTTTTTTGATAACTAAGAGTGTCGAACCCAACGAGGAGCTAAAGGTAGAACAAATATTCCCTCAAGTTCTATCCACCACCGATACAACTCTATGCACACTTAATGTTTGCTTTACCTAGAACAAGAATAAAATTAGGAGTACATTGCGAGAATAAAACTATGAATAAATTGCAAGGTAATAAAAGTAGATAGCTTTTGTCACACAAGAAAGTCATTTGTCCCTAGGTGATCGATAACTAGACTGGTGATCATCATTGCAATTTATATGAGGGAGAAGCATGAGCTAACATACTTTCTCTACTTGGATCATATGCACTTATGATTGGAACTCTAGCAAGCATCCACAACTACTACAGATCATTAAGGTAAAACCCAACATTAGCATTAAGTATCAAATCCTCTCTACTCCCATACGCAACAACCCACTTACTCGGGTCTGTGTATTCTGTCACTCACGCCACCCACCATAAGCGAATCATGAACGTATTGCAACACCCTACAGCGGGGATCCCTCACATTTGCACGACACAGAGGGCAAGATAGGACAGCACCAAAATAAAACATACAACTCACACCAATCACGATCATCTATCAACCCATAGGACAAAACGGATCTACTCAAACATCATAAGATAGCCATAGATCATTGGGAAATAATATATAGCGTTGAGCACCATGTTTAAGTAGATAATATAGCGGGTAGAAGAGAGGTTACACCGCTGCATAGAGGGGGAGAGAGTTGGTGTTGACAGAGGAGAAGTTGTTGGAGTAGATCGCCGTCACGATGATTGCCCCAGCGGTGCTCCGGCGCCACCGAGAGAGAGGGGGGAGAGCCCCCCTCCTTCTTCTTCTTCTTCCTTGGCCTTCCCCTAGATGGGAGGAGAGTTCCCCCTCTGGTCCATGGCCTCCATGGCGGCGGAGGGGCGAGAGCCCCTCCGAGATTGGATCTGTCTCTCTGTTCTCTTCTATTTCCGTTCTTGTTTTCTGGCCGAAAACCATTTCTTATATTCCCGGAGATCCGTATCTCCGATTGTGCTGAGATTTTAACATGATTTTTTTTCTGGATATAAGCTTCCTTGCGCCCGAAGTAGAGCGCCAATTGACTTACGAGGAGGCCATGATACACCACCACGCGCCTGGGCCCTTGGCCGCGCCCTGGTGTCTCGTGGTGGCTGTGGGCCTTTGTTTGCGTTGATTCCACCTCTCAAGAAATCACAAATATTCCAAAATAATTCTCCGTAAATTTTTATCACGTTTGGATTTCGTTTGATATGGATATTCTGCGAAACAAAAAACATGCAACAAACAGGAACTGGCACTGGGCACTGGATCAATAGGTCAGTCTAATAAATCACATAAATTGTTGCCAAAAGTATGTAAAAGTTGTATAATATTGGCATGGAACAATACAAAATTATAGATACGACGGATACGTATCAGTGAACTACTGAGAAGAATCACCGGGGACAAAGTCAACTTGCTTCGTGTCCTTTGCCGACTGAAACTTGAGTAGAGGGTCTTTCTCGGTGGTGGGCTTCTTAAGAGGGGTCATGTCGGCTGGGTCAACATTGTCCTTGTAAAACTTAAGCTCTTCAGTAGCACAATCCGTCTCAGCATAAGCAGCATCTCCTTCTTCGCACTACAAGGCTATCTTGCGATTGCCATGAACCATGATTGTCCCTCGTGGCCCCGGCATCTTAAGCTGCAAATATATATATAACAAGGGCGAGCCATGAATTTGGCGTAAGCCGACCGTCCAAACAATGCATGATACGGACTCTTGATCTTGACCACCTCAAACCACAATGTCTCTGCTCTGTAATTATACTCATCACCAAAGACCACTTCCAGAGCAATATTCCTGACAGGGTAAGCCGACTTGCCAGGAACAACTCCGTGGAATACAGTAGAAGACGGCTTGGGATCCTTCTCTGTCAGATTCATTCGTCAGAAAGTGTCATAGTACAATATGTTGATGCTGCTTCCATCATCCATAAGTACTTTAGTGAATTTGTAACCGCCCACTTGAGGGGCCACTACCAGGGCCAGACGACCCGGGTCATCAACACGGGGCGGGTGATCCGCCCGGCTCCAAGTTATTGTGTGCTCGGACCAATTCAAATATTGCGGCACCGCCGGCTCAACCGCATTGACCGCCCACTTATGAACCTTCTGGTCATGCAAGTGCTCATAGTAAAGACATGGTAGTGGCCACTGTTGAGCTGCGTAGGATTACTCTGATACCCTGACTGATTATTCTGATGCTGATTACCTTGACCAGACTGCTGATTATGACCACCATGGTTCCCTTGGCCCTGATAGCCAGAATTTGAGCCGGCACCACCAAAGCCGGCTCCCTGGAAACCTCCAGAGCCTGACCCGCCTGGCAGCCCATTACCATTGCCATGATTCTGTTGAAATGACTGGTTCCGGTATTCTTGCATAATGTAACAATCCTTCCAAGCATGAGAAGATGACTTGTTAGGATAACTGTGCTTTGGACACGGCCCATTGAGCGCCTCCTCATAATTCTTAGGCTTTCCCCCAGCATACGGTGGCTTGCCATTGCGGCGTTGATTCTTGTACCCTGTGTTGGTGTTAGCCACGAAATCTGACCCGCCATTGGGGTGTTTGCGTTTCCCATCATTACCATGGTTATTGAAATTACCGTTATGCACCGAGGCATTCTGTTGCTGACCTTTACCACCACCGTTTTTCTTGCCTTTACCAAATTTTTCATTGTCAGAGTTAGGATCCTTCGTACCATCCGAGTCTACATATCTCGTAAGTGCATCCATGGGATTGCCCATGTCCTGGCACTTGCACTTAAGCCGCCATAGTTTCTGCTTAAGAGGCTGAAAGTGACAGTTCTTCTCCAAGACCAGAACGGCTTGAGCCACCCCAATGTTGTCTGAAGAGTGGATAATGGTGGTGACCCAGCGAGCCCAGTGATGGGCCGACTCATCTTCTCGCCGTACACAATGTTCCAAATCAACAATTGTCATCGGCTGCTTACAGGTTCCTTGAAAATTATTGATGAAACCCTCCTTCAACTCCGCCCAGGTGTTGATAGAATTGGGGGGCAGGTTTTTCAACCATGTGCGAGCCGGCCCCTCCAACATCATAGTGAAATACTTGGCACATACCGCATCACTGACATCTAACACATCCATGGCCAGCTCGTAGCGCTTGATCCAAGCCGTCGGCTCAAGATCCGCCGTGTAGTTGGGCACTTTGCGAGGACCCTTGAAATCCTTAGGCATGCGCTCATTGCATAAAATCGGCACTAGGCACGGCACTCCGATGGTTCTGGTGCTCGACCTGGCTCCCATTGAAGTAGAAGGAACTACTGGGGGCTGCTGATAAGCCTCCTAGTTTACTGCCTCCGCCTCACGACGGGCCCTTGCCTCATCCATAATTGCCTGAGCATCAGAATGAGTATTACGGAGCGGGTTACGACGTCGTTCACTGCTAGACACTGCCGGCGACTCAGCATGTCGGCTGTAGCTACGGCTCGGTAGAGGAGTTGAGTGCGCATGATGCCGACTATACGAGTAATTAGCTTACTAAGCAATCGCCATCTGCAAAAGTTCAATGGCGTTCCGGGTTTCCACTGCGACTGGCGACTCACCGGTAATAGGAAGTGCGGTGAGCCGGGTTGCCGCTGCTACCATGTTATCCACCGGGTTGGAGAAGTAACCCGGCGGCGTTATTGTCTACTACGCAACCTTCTTCTTGTAGACTCGTGTTGGGCCTCCAAGCGCAGAGTTTTGTAGGACAGTAGCAAATTTTCCTCAAGTGGATGACCTAAGGTCTATCAATCCGTGGGAGGCGTAGGATGAAGATGGTCTCTCTCAAACAACCCTGCAACCAAATAACAAAGAGTCTCTTGTGTCCCCAACACACAAAATACAATGATAAATTGTATAGGTGCACTAGTTCGGCGAAGAGATGGTGATACAAGTGTAATATGGATGGTAGATATAGGTTTTTGTAATCTGAAAATATAAAAACAGCACGGTAACTAGTAACAAAAGTGAGCAAAAACGGTATTGCAATGCTTGAAAACAAGGCCTAGGGTTCATACTTTCACTAGTGAAAAATCTCTCAACAATGATAACATAATTGGATCATATAACAATCCCTCAACATGCAACAAAGGATCACTCCAAAGTTTTTATCGGAGAACGTAGGACGAAAACGTGCATCAACCCCTATGGATAGATTACCCCAATGTCACCTCGGGAATCCGCGAGTTGAGTGCCAAAACATACATCAAGTGAATCAATAGAACATCCCATTGTCACCACAGATATCCCATTGCAAGACATACATCAAGTGTTCTCAAATCCAATACTCAATCCAACATAACAAAACCAAAGATCAAGACTCAATTCATCACAAGAAGGTAGAGGGGGAGAAAAACCATATGATCCAACTATAGTAACAAAGCTCGCGATACATCAAGATCGTGCCAAATCAAGAACATGAGAGAGAGAGAGAGATCAAACACATAGCTACTGGTACATACCCTCAGCCCCGAGGGTGAACTACTCCCTTCTCGTCATGGTGAACGTCGGGATGATGAAGATGGCCTCCGGTGATGGTTTTCCCCTCCGGCAAGGTGCCGGAACAGGCTCCCGATTGGTTTTTCATGGCTACAGAGGCTTACGATGGCGGAACTTCCGATCTAGGGTTCTTTTCAGGGGTTTCCATATTTATAAGAATTTTTGGCGTTGGAAACAAGTCAGGGGGTGCCTGAGGGGCCCACAAGCTCAGGAGGCGCGCCCCCCAGGCTTGTGTCCTCCTCGGTCACTTCCTGGCCCAGCTCCGGTGCTTCGGGGGTCTCTTTTGGTCCATAAAAAATCACCGTAAATTTTCAGCCCATTCCGAGAACTTTTATTTCTGCACAAAAAATGACACCACGGTAGTTCTGCTGAAAACAGCGTTAGTCCGGGTTAGTTCTAATAAAATCATACCAAAACCATATAAAATTATTGCAAACATGGCATGAATACTTCATAATTTATAGATAAGTTGGAGACGTACCAGCATCCCCAAGCTTAATTCCTACTCGTCCTCGAGTAGGTAAATGATAAAAGAAAGAATTTATGAAGTGTGAATGCTACCTAACATATTTATCAATGTAATCTTCTTTATTGTGGCATGAATGTTCAGATCCATAAGATTCAAAACAAAATTTTAATATTGACATAAAAACAATAATACTTCAAGCATACTAATAAAGCAATCATGTCTTCTTAAAATATCATGGCCAAAGAAAGTTATCCCTACAAAATCATATAGTCTGGCTATGCTCTATCTTCATCACACAAAATATTTCATCATGCACAACCCCGATGACAAGCCAAGCAATTGTTTCTTACTTTTAACGCTCTCAAGCTTTTTCAACTTTCACGCAATACATGAGCGTGAGCCATGGATATAGCACTATAAGTGGAATAGAGTATGGTGGAGGTTGTGAGGAGAAGACTAAAAGGAGAAAATCTCACATCAACTAGGCAAATTAATGGGCTATGGAGATGCCCATCAATTGATATCGATGCAAGTGAGTAGGGATTTCCATGCAACAGATGCACTAGAGCTATAAGTGTATGAAAGCTCAAAATGAAAACTAAGTGGGTGTGCATCCAACTTGCTTGCTCACAAAGACCTAGGGTAATTTGAGGAAGCCCATCATTGGAATATACAAGCCAAGTTCTATAATGAAAAATTCCCACTAGTATATGAAAGTGATAAAATAGGAGACTCTCTATCATGAAGAACATGGTGCTACTTTGAAGCACAAGTATCGAAAAAGAATAGTAACATTGTCCCTTCTCTCTTTTTCTCTCATTTTTTTTGTTTGAGCTCTTTGGCCTCTTTTTTTTTAGTCCGGAGTCTCATCCCAACTTGTGAGGGAATCATAGCTTCCATCATCCTTTCCTCACATGGGACAATGCTCTAATAATTATGATCATCACACTTTTATTTACTTACAGCTCAAGAATTACAACTCGATACTAGAACAAAATATGACTCTATATGAATGCCTCCGGCGGTGTACCGGGATGTGCAATGATCAAGAGTGACATGTATAAAAAAATATGAACGGTGGCTTTGCCACAAATACTATGCCAACTACATGATCATGCAAAGTAATATGACAATGATGGTATGTGTCATAATAAATGGAACGGTGGAAGTTGCATGGCAATATATCTCGGAATGGCTATGGAAATGCCATAATAGGTAGGTATGGTGGCTGTTTTGAGAAAGGGTATATGGTGGGTTTAATGCACCGGCGAAACTTGCGCAGTACTAGAGAGGCTAGCAATGGTGGAAAGATGAGAGTGCGTATAATCCATGGACTCAACATTAGTCATAAAGAACTCACATACTTATTGCAAAAATTTATTAGCTATCGAAACAAAGTACTACACGCATGCTCCTAGGGGGATAGATTGGTAGGAAAAGACCATTGCTCGTCCCCGACCGCCACTCATAAGGAAGACAATCAAATAAATAAATCATGCTCCGACTTCATCACATAACGGTTCATCATACGTGCATGCTTTGGGAATCACAAACCTTAACACAAGTATTTCTACCAATCCACAATTACTCACTAGCATGACTCTAATATCACCATCTTTATATCTCAAAACAAATGAAAGGAATCAAACTTCTCATATATTCAATGCTCTTCATGAAAGTTTTTATTATATCCCTCTTGAATACCCATCATATTAGGAATAAATTCATAACCTAATCAAATTACCATACTATTTATAAGGCTCTCAAAATAATATAAGTGAAGCACTAGAGCAACTAACAAACTACTCCAAAAAGATATAAGTGAAGATCAATGAGTAGTCAAATAATTAAGTAGCTATGTGAAGATTCTCTCTCATTTAAGAATTTCAGATCTTAAGTATTTTATTCAAACAGCAAGCAAAACAAAATAAAATGACATTCTAAAAATAGCACACATCATGTGAAGAAGCAAAAACTTAGGCTCAACCGATACTAACCGATAATTCTTGATGAAGAAAGGTGGGATGCCTACCAGGGCATCCCCAAGCTTAGATGCTTGAGACTTCTTGAAATATTATCTTGGGATGCCTTGGGCATCCCCAAGATTGAGCTTTTGTGTCTCCTTAATTCCTTTTATATCACGGTTTCCCTAAATCTTAAAAACTTCATCCACACAAAACTCAACAAGAACTCATGAGAAAAGTTAGTATGAATCAATTGCAAAACCTTATCTTTCTCTACTGTATAAAATCACTAAAATTATAATTTAACATTGTATACTAAATGCCTCTGCATATTTAATACTCCTATCCTCAAATAGAATCATTAAACAAGCAAACATATGCAAACAATGCAAACATAACAGCAATCTGTCTAAACAGGACAGTCTGTAAAGAGTGCAATTATACTCATACTTGCCTAACTCCAAAAATTCTGAAAACTAACCACAGTGTATAAAATTTGTTATTTATCATCATGTAAAAATTTCAAGATTTTATCACATTCTTACTTTCCAGAAGAATTCAGACAATGATAGAAAACTTTCTGTTTTCAAAACAGCAACATATAGACTTGCAAAATAAGCATGGTAAAGGCTATAGTTGACCTTTTTATTGAAATAAAAGATTCAAAAAATTACTCTAAATAACACCAAGCAAATCATAATAAAATAAAATGACGCTCCAAGCAAACCTCATATCATGTGACGAATAAAAATATAGCTCCAAGTGAGGTTACCGATAATGTTGGAGACGAAAGAGGGGATGCCTTCCGGGGCATCCCCAAGCTTAGTTGCTTGGGTGTTTCTTGAATATTACCTTGGAGTGCCTTGGGAATCCCCAAGCTTAGGGTCTTGTCACTCCTTATTCTCCTCATATCGATATCTCACCCAGAACTTGAAAACTTCAATCACACAAAACTTAACGGAACTTCGTGAGATGGGTTGGTATGACAAAACAAATCATTCACTTTGGTACTGTCAAGACAAGATTCAATTTTTTTCTCACATGATACTTACTGTGCCCTATCATTTCTACAATTTATATTGAGCAATATAAGCCATAGAAACTAGAAAACAAGCAAACTATGCATCAAAAACAGAATCTGTCAAAAACAGAACAGTCTGTAGTAATCTGGAAATTTTGTATACTTATGTAACCCAAAAAATTCTGAAAATTAGGAAAACCTGGGCAATTTGTATATAAATCTTGTGTAAAAAATTCAGATCAAAAGCACATTTCTGTGATTTTTTGAATTTCTGGCAATGAGTGCAAAACTTTTTGTTTTTCAGCAAGATCAAATCAACTATCACCGTAGACCATCCCAAAGGTCTTGCTTGGCTCAAACACTAATTAAAACACCAAAACACAATTACTACAGAGTTAATAATGTGTATTTATTGAAAAACAGGAGCAAAACAAAAAACACAAAATAAAAATTGGGTTGCCTCCCAACAAGCGCTATTGTTTAATGCCCCTAGCTAGGCATGATGATTTCAATGATGCTCACATAAAAGATAAGAATTGAAAAATGGGGGCATCATGAAGCATATGACTAGTACATTTAAGTCTAAACCACTTCCTATGCATAGGGATTTTGTGAGTAAACAATTTATGGGAACAAAAATCAACTAGCATATGAAGGCAAAACAAGCATAACTTCAAGATTTTCAACACATAGAGAGGAAATTTGATATCATTGCAATATGTAGAAGCATATGTTCCTCTCTCATAATAATTTTTAGTAGCATCATGAATGAATTCAACAATATAACCATCACATAAAGCCTTATTTTCATGATGCACAAGCATAGAAATTTTATTACTCTCCGCATAAGCAAAATTCTCCTCATTCGGAATAGTGGGAGTATCATAAGAAACTTGAATACTATAAATTGTTTCCACATGAAAAGAGTAATGTTCAGAAAAAGGGTAATCATAATTATGACAAGTTTTATAAATATAATCATCACTACTTTTTATAACATAAGTGTCATCACAATAATCATCATAAGTAGCAACTTTGTTCTCATCAAAATCAATTGAAACCTCTTCCAAGATAGTGGAATCATTACTAAATAAAGTCATGACCTCTCCAAATCCACTTTTATCATCATAATGAGAATCAACACCCTCCAAAATAGTGGGATAATTATTATCTAAAGTTGACACTCTTCCAAACCCACTTTCATAAATATTGCAATCATCATAAATAGGAGGCATGCTATCATCATAATAAATTTGCACATCAAAACTTGGGGGACCAACAATATCATCTTCATCAAGCATAGCATCCCCAAGCTTGGGACAAACATTAATTGCAGCAAATAAATTCTCAAACATGTCATTCTCATCAAACATAGCATCCCCAAACTTGTGCCTTTGCATATCCTAAGCATAATCACTCTCATCATTACTAGTATGAATAGCACCAATAGTATAGCAATTATTATCATGACAATTTTCTAAGTTGGTGCGTCCCAATCATAATCATCAGAACGAGTAATAGGCATAACAAAATCATCCTCAATAGTTTCTTCGGACATTGTACCATAAGACAAAGAATCATCATCAAGTATATCATCTTCCACATTTATTTTTGATTCATTCTCATGAGGCATAACAATAGTAGAAGCAACATCATTTGGGAGGGATACCTTTTTACCTTTGCTTCTCCGTCTTTTCTTTTTCTTCTCCACATCATGTGTGGGTTTAATCAACTTTTTGGAGCTCCTTATTGATGAGATTGGTTGCATAGGAAGCTCATTCTCGTAACATGTCTCATCACGAGAGACAATAGTAGGGAAAGTGGAGAGCTTTGCCCTTTCATTAGTATCTCTTTTATATTTTATTGGTTTTCCCATCTTTCTATAGTTGGCAATATAAGCATTTTCATTGCAATTTACTATGCAAAACATATATATTTCTTTAAGAGTAGTTTCAACATGGTCGGTGAATATGAATGCTTCAAACCAACTATTTTTATGTGACAATTCTTCACACCCCAAAAATAAAAAAAAGTTCATTATAAAGTTCAAGGGTGATCAAGTTATTGTTATATTTAGCCACGATTTGATCATGAAAGAGTGTGCATTGAAAATTAAGATGACCAACTCTATTGCAAAGTTCACAAGTAATGGGATGAAGAGAGCATAATTTTGTAGCAAATTTATCTATCACCTTAAGCCACCGATTGGTTTCATCATGTTTATACTTCTTACAAAATCTACCATCCCTATAAGGCATGTCTTCACAAACTCTATGCACTCCACAAAAGTTGACATGCTTATAAGAAACATCTTTATCAAGACTAGTGCAATCATCATTGGTATCATGAATATTCATAGCAAGCACACTAACAACATTGCAATCATGTTTATCATTCAAAGATTTAGTGCCAAACATTTTATTAACTTCTTCTTCTAACACTTGGGCACAATTTTCCTTTCCATCATTTTCACGAAAGACATTAAAAAGATGAAGCATATGAGGCAACCTCAATTCCATTTTTTTAGTTTTCTTTTATAGACTAAACTAGTGATAAACAAGAAACTAAAAGATTCAATTGCAAGATCTAAAGATATACCTTCAAGCAGTCACCTCCCCGGCAACGGCGCCAGAAAAGAGCTTGATGTCTACTATGCAACCTTCTTCTTGTAGACTCGTGTTGGGCCTCCAAGCGCAGAGTTTTGTAGGACAGTAGCAAATTTCCCTCAAGTGGATGCCCTAAGGTTTATCAATCCGTGGGAGGCGTAGGATGAAGATGGTCTCTCTCAAACAACCCTGCAACCAAATAACAAAGAGTCTCTTGTGTTCCAAACACACCCAATACAATGATAAATTGTATAGGTGCACTAGTTCGGCGAAGAGATGGTGATACAAGTGTAATATGGATGGTAGATGTAGGGTTTTGTAATCTGAAAATATAAAAACAGCAAGGTAACTAGTAACAAAAGTGAGCAAAAGCGGTATTGGAGTGCTTGAAAACAAGGCCTAGGGTTCATACTTTCACTAGTGAAAATTCTCTCAACAATGATAACATAATTGGATCATATAACAATCCCTCAACGTGCAACAAAGAATCACTCCAAAGTTTCTATCAGAGAACGTAGGACGAAAACGTGCATCAACCCCTATGCATAGATTACCCCAATGTCACCTCGGGAATCCGCGAGTTGAGTGCCAAAACATACATCAAGTGAATCAATAGAACATCCCATTGTCACCACAGATATCCCATCACAAGACATACATCAAGTGTTCTCAAATCCAATACTCAATCCAACATAACGAAACCAAAGATCAAGACTCAATTCATCACAAGAAGGTAGAGGGGGAGAAAAAACATATGATCCAACTATAGTAACAAAGCTCGCGGTACATCAAGATCGTGCCAAATCAAGAACACGAGAGAGAGAGAGAGAGAGAGAGAGAGAGAGATCAAACACATAGCTACTGGTACATACCCTCAGCCCCGAGGGTGAACTACTCCCTCCTCGTCATAGAGACCGCCGGGATGATGAAGATGGCCTCCGGTGATGGTTTCCCCCTCCGGCAGGGTGCCGGAACGGGCTCCCGATTGGTTTTTCATGGCTACAGAGGCTTACGGCGGCGGATCTTCCGATCTAGGGTTCTTTTCAAGGGTTTTCGTATTTATAAGAATTTTTGGCATTGGAAACAAGTCAGGGGGTGCCCGAGAAGCCCACAAGCTCGGGAGGCGCGCCCTAGGGGGTGGGCGCGCCCCCCAGGCTTGTGGCCTCCTCGGTCGCTTCCTGGCCCAGCTCCGGTGATTCGGGGGGTCTCTTTTGGTCCATAAAAATCACCGTAAATTTTCAGCCCATTCCGAGAACTTTTATTTCTGCACAAAAAACGACACCACGGTAGTTCTGCTGAAAACAGCGTCAGTCCGGGTTAGTTCTAATAAAATCATACCAAAATCATATAAAATTGTTGTAAACATGGCATTAATACTTCATAAATTATAGATACATTGGAGACGTATCAGGCGTCAGGAAACGTTGTGGTGGCGTCTGAACGAGGGGCGGGTCTGGAACCGGTTCCTCCCTGCGGGCCGGCTCTGGCCGATGAGGTTGAGCCGCCGCCCTATTTCCGGGTACATCAGAGGTTAATTGGGGTATAACCGGTGCTCCTGGAGTACTCGGGCCTGCCCCTGGTGTGTTGAACAGATGTGTGGGCTCGTAAATTAGAGGGAAACGGCTCTGCTGTCTCCTCCGATGAACCGCATCAGAGGCGTTCTGCTCCAGGTTCAGGCGCCAAGCCTCCGCCTTTAGGCGCTCCACCTCTGCATTGATTTGAGCTTGCAACATGTTTGTCCAGGTATTTTCAGCATTGATATCCTCCTGGGCCTTGGTCATCTGCTCCCGAAGCTTTGCAATCTCCGCATTGCATTCTGCCTAGTTTTTCGTAGTAACCTCAGTCCCCAGCAAGGTCGTCAGAGTATTAACCAGCTCCGATAAAACTTGAGCCGGGGGCCTGACTGAGCTGTACACAGAAGGGTCAGTCGTTGCCGTCGCTCCGGCCGCCGAAGAATTGAGAGTCGGCGCCGTCCCCGCCATGAAGATGGCGGCTCGGCACGACGGCTCATAGGGGTCCGGAATAATGTTGCCATCGAAACAGCCCCCCAGCCTGCCGTCTTGAAGCTGGTAGATTGGCTCCGTATCTCCGGTCGAGGACTCATCATCTGAGTGGACGAGAGTCTCTCCTCCAGACGCAGAATTTTCCGTAAGTTCCACACCTTGCGTGAAGCCCAGGAAGACATGTTTCCGTCCGGCTTGGATCTGGGCGGGTTGCGCGAGCCGAGCCAACTCGACGAGGTTGGTGCAGATGTCCGGCTCAGGCTCAGATCCGCCGATCTTGCCGATGAAGACGTGGATTCCACCGAAGGGGGCCCGGTACCCGTACTCGATTGAGTCGGCCTCGGGGCCCAGCCGGCGTCGTCGATGTAGAGCTTGCCGCGGCGACTCTTCGTCATCTTGCCGACGGCGTATCCCTCGATCCCTGGGAAAGAGCCCTTCAAGAACTCGAAACCACCGTGCGCTGGCCCCACGGTGGGCGCCAACTGTCGTGGTTTTGTCACGGCAGATGTCCTAGTGTGAGGACTTAGTCGTGAGGCCATCGCAACCGGGAGGTTAGCTTGTCGGGGTTGATCGGAATCGAGAGACACGAGTTTACCCAGGTTCGGCCCCTCACGATCGAGGTAATAGCCTACTTCCTGCTTGTTGCTTATTGCTTAGGGATTAATTACAAGGGAGCGGATTCGCTTGACCTAGCTATTGATCGATTCTAACTTAGCCCTATCTGCCTTTGGGACTCGCCTTTATATACAGATCGAGGCCCAGGGCTTACAAGAGTCCGGGTCGTACTACGATCCGTGACCTAGTATGTTTCTGACTTGTCTTGTTTCCTAAGTAAGGAAACTCCAGACGGCTTATTCTTCTGGGCCTTGAGTCGCCATCTTCGGATACTGGGTCGCAAGCCGGCCTACTTGGTGAGCTGCCCTGCTAGTCTTGTTCCTCAGCGCCACGGCCCATCTTGAGTCTTGCTCATCAGCCGCCAACTGGATGACCCGGCCCAATACGGCGGGTCATAGCATGGGGTTATATCCCCAACAGTACCCAAGTGAATGATTTGTTTTACTATGCTAACCCATCTCGCGAAGTTCAGTTAAGTTTTGTGTGATTGAAGTTTTCAAGTTTTGGATGAGATATTGATATGAGGAGAATAAGGAGTGACAAGACCCTAAGCTTGGGAATGCCCAAGAAACCCCACGGTAATATTCAAGGAAGATCCAAACAACTAAGCTTGGGGATGCCCCGGAAGGCAACCCCTCTTTCTTCTCCAACATTATCAGTAATCTTACTTGGGGCTATATTTTTATTCGTCACATGATATGTGTTTTGATTGAAGCGTCATTTTCTTTTATTAGGATTTGCTTGTTGTTATTTAGAATAATGTTTTATATCTTTGATTTCAATAAAAGTATCAAGGATAGCCTTTACCATGCTTATTTTGCAAGTCTATATGTTGTTGTTTGAAAACAGAAAGTTTGTTGTTATGTTTTGATTATTTGTGAATAGTCAGAACAACTGACTTCACTTGTGGTTACCTCTTACCTTTACTTTGTGCAAGCTACTATTGTGTTGTATTCTTTGCTTGCGTGGGTTGGTGTTGTTGATATCATTATATAGGTTGTTCACCTAGTTGCATATTCACCTATTTGTTGTTAAACCTAATTTGTTAAGAAAAACTAAAAAATGGTAGTTGCATATTCATCCCCCACTAGTCAACCATATCGATCCTTTCAGGTGGACGAGGGTTAGGGCATCTCCAACGTAAATCCGCAACTGGACGCGGTATTTGTCCGAAAATTGGTTCGGAACGATGTCCGGACACGGATACGGATACAGGAGCAATCCATCCAACCCTATACCGTAAATATCTGTTCGTCTTCGGCCAAATAGTGACACCCATCCGTGATATGTACTTGCAGCAATCACATTTTACATAAATAAAAGCACTTAAAAAGGGGGGGAAAGAGTGTAAACGCGTGCATGCAAGCATCTTCCGCCAACAACATGCATGCATGTTTAAACTTTCAGCCAACTACATGCTAAACTGTTCTGAAAACCTACGTGCTAAACCTTCCGCCGAGCAACATATATGCATTCTATAACCTTCCGCCAAACAACATGCTAAGTGATCGCCAAATCAACACGCATCAGCTAAATAGCAGCGCGGCCTTCCGCCATTCGGGAGTAAATTGCAAAAAACCATTATAATTGGGTCGAAGTTTTCAATGCTTCACAGAAAAACCAGCAAAAAACATGCATTTTGATGGATGTTTGATGATATTTACACAATTGTGGTGGTTTTTTGCAATTTACTCGCCATTCGGACACGGAGGAGATGGTATGTGGTGATTTTTGATTCGTCGGGTGAATGTCCGGACTCCCGTAAAGCTCCCTCGCATTTGTCTCGGATTTACCGGAAAAGGTACATCCGGACCGTTCGACGAACCGATACAAAACTGCGTTGGACGATAAATTGTGTCCGGACAACATGGTCCAGACGCTTGTGAGATATTTGAGGGTCCGCCTTGAAGATGACCTTACAGTGGCTTCTGAATGTGTAGACGTCGGGAGATGGACTCCTTGTTAGTCTTAACCCAATGGTCCATATAATTCACGGCTAAGATCAAGGCAGATTTTGCTTTGTAGAAATTAGGGACCATAACTTTTGTAAGGTTTGACGACTACCCTTTGACTTTCTCCTCCAGTCTTAGGGACTGTTTGGTTTGTGACTAATTTTGTCAAAGGTTGTCACATCTAAGATTAGGCAAATTTGATCAATTTAGGTGAGTGTTTGGTTCAAGCCACACTTTAGGCAAGCCACATTAGGACCCCACATGTCATACACATAAAAAGTGCGGCAAGATTTTCTTAGGCTTGCCAACTTGTGACTCTTAGGGACTGTTTGGTTCTAGACCTAATATTGTCACACTTTGCTATATATTTTTGCCAAACTTGCCTAAGATGAGTTCAATAAAATGAGAGACACAAGTTGGCATGACTAACGGAATCTTGCCATATTTTGTGTGTGTATGTAATGTGGGGCTCTAATGTGGCTTGAACTAAACACACATCTAAGTTGATCAAACTTGCCTAACATTAGATGCGGCAACCTTTGGCAAACTTAGTCTCAAACCAAACAACCCCTTATTTTGTTGAACTTTAGATAAGCTTGGCAAAAATGTGTGATAAAATGTGACAATGCAAGACCAAGAATTAAACAGCCCCTTAATGTACGAAAGACATGCAAAGCTCTTGCATGTTCTTGAAAGAAGATATAGTATTGGCCTTGCCAAGGTGAGGTTAGCGTGTTCAGGTGTGGTAGGCGTGCCACACTTGGGGTCTAATTTAGAGGTAGTATGTGGTCATGGACTCATGGTATCGCGATTTCCTATTTTTGTGTTGATGGTATTGTGGTTTTTGTCCGGTGTTTTTGGGTTCGGCGTTGGACCAGCTCTTTTCTTAGAGCATCTTCAATAAATGATGTAGATATAAAAATTAGTTGGACCAACTTTTCTCTTAAATTATCTATGATGTAGATGTAAAAATAACTAATTTTTACATCTCCGAGGCCCAAACCCTCTCTCTAACAGATGATGTACATGAAAAAAAATTACATCTCCGAGAGCACCTCGTGATGCAAATATACATCTCCACCCATAGGAGATGTAAAACTAGCGGCCGCGCGCCAACTGTCCAACCGCTTTCATTGTCCTTCCGCTCGCCCGCTAGTCACCCGCCCGCCGGCGCCGACCACCACCCGGGCCATGGCCGACTCTGATGACCCCGCCGCCTCCTTCGCCGCAGCCGCCCACCTCGTCGGGGCCTTCGTCGGCGCGACCGCCGTCCCCAATCCTGCCTCCGTCTTAATGCCGCCGCCCCGATTTTGCCCCACCCCGCAATTCGCCATCGCGGCTGCCGCCCCGCTGCCAGATCCGCCTGCTCCAGTGCCCTCGCCTCCGGTTCCACTGCTGCTCCGTCGTCGCCCGCCTCCAAATCGGCCGAATTGGCCGTTTCTCCGCCGTCGAATCGCCGCCACCGGATTCGAGCCGCACACCCGTCGCCGCTGCCGCTTTTCCACCGCCGGACTCGACCTTCTCGAGCCGCACGGCCGTCGCCCTGTCGCTCCGCTCCAACCAATTCGCCGCTCGATTCACAATTGCGCCATCGACCATTCGAACTCCCGCCGCCGCATTCGACCTCCCGGCTCTCGTCGCTCGGCCACCGGCGGCAGGTCCGCAGACGCTCCTCCCGGCTCTCGGCGCTCGGCCGCCGGCGCTCATGCCGACTAGTTTTACATCTCCATTTGCATCATCTATTGGAGTTCACTTTTACATCACCAATTTACATCATCTGTTGGAGCTGCCTTTTTTTTAAGATGTAAAATGCACTTTTTGAAGATGTAAACCTATTTCACATTTTCGAATTTGTATCATCTGTTGGAGATGCTCTTATGATGAGTAGCCCTAAAACACACAATCATTGTACTTTCAAAGTTATTAAACTGAGGTGTGGTCCGGTTCATGGATATTCTGAGTTCCAACTTCCATCTGAGTCCCTACCGTTTGCCATCAGTAGGTCAATGCTACCACCTACCGGTCCAATAAACTATAGTTTTGTCCCTACTGTTTGCCTGTCATTTTCAGGGTAGGGTAGCGCCAAGTTGAAATGCAAAAGGTATAAAGAATAGACTGTATACATTTCGTGCAAAAGAAGTCACAGATGATGCGAATTATTCCGAGTTTCATGGGCAGAGGTGGACAAAAAATTCAACTTTGCCAGGGATAAACAAAGAGAAAACAACAAGAGAAAAGTCATCTTTAGTAGGTTGTGGCCTAAGACCCTATGCACCTCCGGCGCTGTGAAATAGTCGGCCCGGAGATGCTAATCTGCTACTGTCATTTCTGCCAGGCTAAACTGAAATCAACTGACGATGTGCTATTACTGCGTTATTATCATTCTTGATCATGGGCTGGCTGCTGTTGCTCCTTCCATCTCACCAGGGAATCGAGGAACACCATCACCTGCATAACAATTTGGCAAGTGAAACGGCCAGATCAGTGACCGAGCAAAATCAACAGGAATGCAGAAACCAGGCATGGAAATTGAACGTTTTTTTTACTTCAGATGGGGCTCTCAGCGAGTAGAAGGCTTCAGTCTCCTTGGGCACCTGCGAAACCAAAATCCCGTACCCGCAGTTCCGCTCGCGAAGCACCTGATCATCATGGCAAAAAAACAGAAGAAACGTGGTGTTTGTTCAGTTGATTCGTCACTGAAATGAGCAGATGTCTTCTTCTTCTGAAGAAGAAATAGTTTAAAACCTTGAACGCATCTTCGTCGGTTCGATCATCTCCGATGTAGATAGGGAGAACGCTTCCGAGGTCATCTAGCCGGAGCGACTGCAGCAGGAACTCCACTGCCTTCCCCTTGTCCCAGTCAATCACTGGACGAACCTCTAAAACCTGCGCAATCGCACACGGTGAAGAGATGCACATTTCTGTCAGTGATAGAAAGAGTAGAGATGCTTGGTGAGGGCACATTCGAATGCTCCTACCTTTCGTCCGGTTGTTAGTTTCAGACGAGGAAAAGACTTCAGCACATCGTTGACAAGCTGCGCCACCGAATCCCAGTCCTGGAAATGGGAAGAGTGGACAGAAAAATTCAGAGGAACTTGCAATGGTTGAAGCAAGAGAGGCAAGAGCAGCTAGAGATTACCTGCTTGTCGACGTTGCGGTAATGTACAGACACACAGAACTTGTTGTTCTCAACATTTGCACCCCTGATTGATCTGGTGGCCTCCACTAGGGAGTTGTAAGCCTGTTGTGCAGAAAACAAAGCAAAATAAGCGGGTCAGTATTTTCAATGTTAGGCAACACATTGATTGCTGTATAACTTTTAAAAGAGTTGCACTGTGTACCTCAATGATCATGGGTAAAAACTCGCTTGCGGGTTGGAAAAGTTTGGCTTCTTCGTCCTGCAATAAAGCAGAGTTCCGAGAATAATCATAAACCTAAGCAAAAACCCATGTTATAGTATTCAGGCAAGAGCAAAAAGGAAGCAACAAATATTTATTTTTGCCACGTAAAATATTTTCGGGCAATCCAATAAAGCAATTTAACAGACCCTGAGTTCTGCAAATAACGAAAGAAGTACTTACATCTTCTGTTTTACTTTGAGAATCTGCAGAAGATAGCATTATGTCCATTCCATGACTTCCAGCGTAGCAGAGCTCCTTCAGCTGTACAAATTCGAACACCTGAATATGAAGGGGCAAGGAGAACACATCAGCTATATGATTTTCATAGAAGTAGGGATTATTCCAACAGTCCCATGCCGACTCGTGCAAAAGTAGCCCAAACCTTGTCACGGGACCTCCCGCTGACGATCGCTGTAGGGAAGAACTTTGCGACATTCTTCACAGCAGCACGCATCTGAAGGAAGTTTTTCCAGATTGAGCAACCAAGTTATACATACATCAAGGTGTCAAGCAATTCTTCAGAAGCAACCATATTTATACATACATCAAGGCGTGAATCAAATTTCAGAACCATGCATTTTTATCAGAGTTGTGGGTTACCTCCGGGGACATGAACGCCTTCTCGGGATCATTGACAATAGGCGAAAGCGTGCCGTCATAATCCAGAAACAAGGCAATCTTCTTGCCCTGCGCACTTGCTATGATCCGGTCGAAGGAAGCTAAAGCAGAAGGGCATGTTGCCTGCAACAAATGGCAAAACTCTAGAATCCTTTGCATGAGACACCAACAAGACAACTGAAAACCGAAAGAAATATTGATCTTACCAGCCAAGCTTTGTAAGGAGAAACTTCATCAGATGGACCATCAGAATCAGAATGCACAGATGGCTTTATATGGGTTGACGATGGTGTCATCACACTGAGCAGTCCATCGACGACTTCGACAAGTTTACGTCTGCTGATGTATGTCACACTCGCGGAAGAACAGGGATGCCTCTTGGATGTGACTGAAGATGGCATGAGATTTGAAGGTACTGAAGATGGCAATGACAACACTGGCTGGCTTTTGGCCACATGATCCGACATGGCAGGCAAGCTATTGCTACTTTACACTTGAGAAATAAATCAATGAATAGGCTAATTGCAAATTGGGATCAAAATTAGGTGGAGAAGGGATTCTTTTAACTACTCCTTGGCGGTGAAAAACCACAGAGTAGATTTAACCCACAGTCTTGTCAATGAAAAACCACTTCTTCAGCGTTTTCTTGTCAGTGTAAGTGCGCACACGGTTCCTTATCAGAAAGTTACCAGTGATCTGATGAAAGAAAGGTAACATTAGACAAAAATGCATCCACGCATAGAAAACCCAAAATACTTACAATCATCACATTAAACGGTGTACCTTCATATACACCGGTGTTAGAGCGCATGTGCAGTTGTGCGTCACAAAAGTGAAACTTCAGTAGAAAAGGAACCACGTAATTCAACGTTCATATATACTTGATCGGATATCATTGCTGCATGAGTCAAGGAGTAAGTCGTCCATGTCACTGATCTAAAAACGTCATAATGCTCCAAAGATTTCATCACATCATGCATGCATGGACCGAATTTGTAATGACATCTAGGCAACAGGAAATCCCCTCTGCACCCTAACTGATCCGACAGCAATAATTGGGTAACATCAGTGTCACTCAGAAGATCATGAAAACAACAGCATAGTTTGCCTAGCAAGAACTTAGATTTAGGTTTTTTTTTTTGGATAAAAGGGAGATCTGAATCGATCTGCCTTACGCCACAGATTCGAAATAATCACTGCTTAATCAAACAACACGTGGTCTTCTACTAGATTAGGAATTCCGATGATTTCTTCTAGTAGATTAGGAATTCGGACGATAGGCATGCATTGCGCCTAACCATTCTAATCTAAAACGGAAAGAAATAGAGATGGATTAGGAATTCGAGGCAACAGATTCTTTAAACCAATTGCACAATCGGCTGCGGAAGGGGAAAACGCAATCGGGAAATAATGAGAAATTTGCAATGGAGAAACAAACCTGGTTACGAAGAATAATATATCGGCGTATTCGCAAGGAAGAAGGAGCAGAGAGGAAAATGCGGCCGCGGTGGAAGCCTATATATATAGGAGAGCGAAGGGTAGAAAGGGGATTTCCAACCCCGCCTGGTTTTTCTTTCCCAGTCTATTTGTTTTTACTTTGGCCAAAATAAAAACGGCAGATCCATATGACGCCCGCGTGCGTCCGATCGTCGCTGCTTCGCTGAAGCAAAGCGAGCGAACTAGGCGACACGGGCCGGCCCACTTCGAGCGAGCACCCGGTTTTTGGAACCTTCTAGTAAGTTTCCTAAACCAGGATTTTCTTCTTTTGCCGTTTTCCCCTTTTTTTCCCTCTCTTTTTTCTGTTTCTATTTCTTTTTTGTTTTTCCTTTTCTTTCATTTTATCATTTATCATTTTTATTTTTACACTTTGTTTTCAAGAAAATGTGTTGAAATCCTAAATTTTGTTCATGATTTCAAAAATTGTTTATGGTTTTCAAATTTTGTTTGCTTTTTAAAATTCTGTTCACAATTTAAATTTGTTTTGCGTATATCATAATTTTTTTAATGTTTATTTCAAAGTTTGTTCCATGTATATCAAAAAATTGTTCAGTGTGTAGTTAAAAATTATTCACATATATCACAAAAATGTTAAATGTATATTTAAAATTTGTTCATCGTATATCACCAAATGTTCAATATGATTTAAATATTGTTCAGCATATACCTAAAAAATGTTCACTGTATAGTTAAAAATTGTTCAGCGCATATTACAAAATGTTCAATGTATATTTGAAAATTGTTCATCGTATATATAAAAATCCAATAAATGTTTGGTTTTTTAAAGTTTTGTTCATGTTTTCAATAATTATTCATGTTTTTTTTTAAATCACTTTTCAAAAGTTTTTTCAAGTTTCAAAATTTGTTCAAGAAAACATTATTAATTTTCCAGGAGGATTAAAAAATGGATCTGCCACTTCGCATCATACTTTTAGGTTAGCACTGTAATTTAAGATAAACTCAAGCACCCCCGGTTCACCCCGTGCTGAAATCAATAATACAAATACATTAATAAAACATAGAGGGTTTAGATCTGAAATCATGGCACTCGAGCCCCTGTGACAAGCATTAAGCATAGTAAAGTCATAACAATATCAATCTCAGAATATAGTGGATACTATGGATCAAGACATAACAAACTGACAACGATTACATAAGAAATCTCATCCAAATCTCATCTACCTCCATATGCCTACAGAAGAATTACTCACACATGGATGTGAACATCATGAAATTATTGATGGAGAAGGTTTCGCGAGGATGATGACGAATCCCTCTTTTCGGAGCCAGAAACAGACTCCGGATCAGGGCTCCCGATGAAGAATAGGAGATGGCAGCAGCTCCATATCCTAAAATGCGATGATGATTATTTGTGATTTTTCTGGGATTTTATGGTGGTGGAATGATCGTAAGGCGGTGGCTAGAGGCCCCACACGGGTAGGTGGCTTGCCTAGGGAAGGTTGCCACGCCAGCTGGCCGTGTGGCGGTCTGGTGCCCCCTCCAGTACTTCTTCGCTCGAAAAATCTTTATTTATTCCAAAATAAATCTTCAAAATCCCTGTCCAGTTCCGAGCACCTTTATTTCTGCAAAAAAAACATCATGGTAGTTCTCCTGAAAACAGCATCAGTCCGGGTTAATTTTATCCAAATCATGCAAATTAGAGGCCAAAACAAGAGCAAAAGAGTTTGGAAAGGTAGATAAGTTGGATATGTATCAAGTATTAATTCTACCTTTAACTCGTCTTTGGGTTCGACACTCTTACTTATCGAAAAGACTACAACTGATCCCCTACACTCGTGGGTTATCACCCTACTGGAGCCGACCTGAACTTATCGATGACAGTTGGTAAGTCTTCGTGCACGTGGCCTTAAGGACCAAAGCCCTGGAGCCACAATCGTCGTCGTTGAACCCTTGAATTGATTTGAAGTGCCTGACACCATAACTCACCACCGCGCACTGCTGACGAAAAAAAACTAACCTCACCGACCCATGGAGATGACAAGAATTTACACTGGAGCTTTATCGATTTCGTCCAGATGGACGAACTCGAGGAGAATCGGAGCCCCGAAGACCAACTCGATGAAGAAGCACCACCATCCACCCGAATACCACCCTGCGAGGACTAAAAATCATAACCCAAACTATTAGCCAGAGTAGAGGCACCGTGATTCTCCTCCTCGCAACCGGCCGCCGGAGCGGCTGGCAGATGGGAGGCAAATCCACGGGCTCGCTGGTGGTGCTTGGAGCGGAGTTGTAAACCCTAGTCATCGCTAGGGAAGAAGAATGCTAGATGCATATAGATTTTTTTTCACCTAGAGTAAACTTCCGTCAGAAAAATGACTCAGAATCGTGATCGGCAAACTGCAGCAATGACCATATACGCACCAACCATCTCATAGTACCACACGGACAATGAGGTTCCTCAATAGCAGTGCCTTGAGGAAGGAAGCGATAATCAAGCGCCGCCGTCACCGGATTCAACCACCAAGGATATAATCTAGGTTATCACCCTGAAGAATCAATCTGAGCATATTTCGATCAATGCCTTCAACAAAGTAACGACGTAAGAAATCTTAGCCATTGCCAGGTATAACCAGCTCGAGTCAGACCATGGCTTTCACCCCGGCACTCACGGTCGGGCGTTCGAGTAGCACCACCATCGAGGTTATTCAAGTTTTGTCGCTACCATTTTTTCGCAATCCCAACAGCTACCTGTGATGCGACCTCCGATGCTGCACAACCATCCATTTGTGTCAAACCGTCGTCCATAATTTGCATCTCACCTCCTAAGTCAACCACCAGAACGAGAGATGAACACCCCGCAAAGATCTTTCAATGCCCACGACCATCATGGAGCCGTAGGAGGTCGCTCCAGCACAGTTTGCAGTCACCCTCACCCGGCTGTCCGGATTTGAATCACCACGCCGACCGGCCGCTACTAGTATGGAAAGGCAAACAAACTCACCGCCAGGTCCACCTCCAAGCAGATAGCCCGACGCATGGGTGCCTCGCTCAGCCACAAGGAGTGCCACAGTCGTGGCCTAGATCGGGGTCGCGCGCCTGGGTGCTCCGTGCCACTCAGCCGCCCAAAGAGAGGGAGGTGAGCCTCCGCCACCGCCTTCGGCCTCCTGGGCTTGGCCCGACGATGTCCTCCGAAGGTGACAGAGGGGAGGAAGGGATGAGTAGCACATCCAGCGGCTAGGGTTGGTTGCTCCTCTCGAGTTGCCTGCACAGGGACGACACGACGAGACCTCCTAATCGGCACGTTACATGCTAGTTGGCGCTCCGGCGCTCACGCGTGCTCGGTTTGGGCCGAACCAATTTAAAGCTCATGTTGATTGCTTTGCCTCGCTGCTATGTGCTTGGTCGCAAGTTTTTTTCTCGTTCTTTTGAAGAAAACCAACACACTCCTTCAAACTAATGGGCCGTCAATCTTCCTTGGTTCGCTATCTTTGCATGGTCAATGGTTGACCTATCAACCGTAAAACACTCAAGTAAACAGTTGACCAATCAACTGCTGACCACTTGACTTTTGTAAAAATAATCTGAAAATTTTGTAAACACAAATACAAAAAAATATAAAAAGTTGATAGATTTGCATATGCTAAAGGAATAGGAATTCAAAAAACTACAAAAACCCAAAAAACTTCATAAATTCAAAAATGTTCATAGAAATAAAAAAAGTTCATTAATTTCGAAAAAGTTCATGATTTTTCTAAAAGTTCGTGATGTTTTAAAACAGTTGGAGAATTCAAAAAAGTTCGCAGTGATTTTGAAGAAAAAGTTCACGATTTGAAAAAGTTCAACGATGTCGAAAATGAGTTCATGAATTTTAGAAAAGTTCATGGATTTTGGAAAAAAAAGTTTGTGGATTTGAAAAGATTTCATCATTTTGAAAAAAATATCACTGATCTGAAAAAAGTTCATTGGTTTTGGAAAAAATTCATGGATTATTTTTTTTATGGATTTTGAAACGAAGATGCAAAAACTAAAAAAAGTTAATGAATTTGAAAAAAGTTCATCAATTTAAAAAAATATCACTAGAAAGTTAGCAAATAACTGAAAAAAGTCCGTTGATTTGAAAAAGTTCAAGAACTCGAAACCAGTTCACGTGTTCAAAAAAAGTTTGCAGATTTGGAAAAACTTCAAGAACTTGAAAATTTTCACGGGATTCCAAAAAAAATTTGTATTTGAAAAAATTTCACAGGTTAAAAAAAGTTCATGGATTTTCTTGAAAAGTTCATGCATTTGAAAAAAACCAGTTCGGCCGCTTTTGTGTTCACACATATGCCCCTTTCCCTCTCCTCCAGGACATGAGAGAGGCGACTCACTTTCGCTTGTGGCGACCTCGTTTCTGGCCGGTCTCCGGCGGTTTCCTCCTCCTGACGGCCCTGGCCGTCGGTGAGAGGGGCCGCCGGACGCCGAGTCCGGCCTGTATAGCAGTAGCTAGGGTAGCTAGGGGTTCGGCCGTCCATCCTCTCGGCGTTCGCGGGGGCGATGGCGGCGGCGAATAAGGGGCCTACAGATCCTCTTCCGACGCGGCGGTTCTCCCTGGTGTCGGCGCTGGATCTGGGAGGCAAGTGTTGCGCCGCCTGGTTGCTCGATTTGGGCCGGCGCGATGTGTGGCCGGGCGGTGGCGCTGTTGTGGTAGTGGCGTTGCCGCCGTGGTCTTTTCTTCTCCTCCTTCCGCTTCTGCTCTGTTGGTGCTTACTCCAGCGCCGGCATGGTAGATGGGGGAGATTTGTGCAGGAGTGTGGGCCGGCGACGGCGTCGGCCTTGGCAGGGGGCCAGGTGTTTCAGTGCAGGGAGCGCGGTTGGTGGCAGGCGGGTCTGCTGCTTCTCCCCCGACGAGTTTGGCTGGGCGAGGCGATAGATCCGGGGTCCGGCAGCGCACCGGGATCCTTCCCGGCCGACAAGCCACAGAGCAGAGGGCTCGGCCGCCTGTGGCGGCGAGCTATTTCTTCGGTTCAAAAAGCAGTGAGTTCTGCGATGATGTGCTCCTGGATCTGGCGGTGGTCGACTGTTTCGGTCAGCTCAGAAGATCCCAGCGTCCGTTCTGTAATTTTCATTTTCTCAGGGTTTTCTTTGCTATTGTGCTGGGACACGTGGTTCTCTGGTAGTTTCTGGCTTGTTCCCGCATGGTGTGTGTGCTGTGTGTACACGTGTTTGATCTTGCTATGAATATGAAGCGCGGTAACTCTAAAAAAAAACCAGTTCACGAATTTGAAAAATGTTCATGTGTTTCATGGATTTGAAAAAACTTTATGATTTCAAGGGGAAAAAGTTCACAAATTCGAAAAAATTGTTCTCGGATTTGAAAAAAGTTGAAGTATTTGAGGGGGAAAAGTTCACAAAATTTGAAAAAGTTCAAGATTTAAAGAAAAAACATTCACGAAAATTTGATATTTGTTATGAATTTGTGAAAACTTTAAAGAATTTGATGATTTTTTTAATTTCAAAAAAATTCACGCATTTTGGAAAAAATAATAATAAATAGGAAATAAAAGAAAAATATTAAAAAAATTCCAGTAAACAAGAAAAGGAATAAGAAAAAAGTGGTTAGGAGCTTCCCATAACCTACTGGATGTTTCTAGAAGCTTTAGAAAACCGTTTTGTAAGGCAAATTCAGAACCGGTTGGGTCTCTTCCGAAAAACAAACAGGGCCCATTTAACGTAGGAAGCGTGTATGGTCGAGAAAGAAAATAAAACGGGACGAGCCCAGGTGGAGGGGGGGTGCGCACGTTTAACTGGACCATATCATGCAATGAAAGCACCTAAGCCCATTTATCATCTAGAAACTCTTAACAAGTTGAGTCTGAAAGTGGGAGCGCCTATATGGCAACCTACGCGCCAGGAAGTAGGCAGGCGCGTGGGGGGGGGGAGAGTGTTAGTTGGGCTGGCCCATTTCGTTGGCGGGAGGTTGTTTAACTGTTTTCGGATGTTTCTTGTAGGTTGGCACGATAGGGAAAAGTGGCGCGTAGGTCCTACTTCGAATTTGAACAAGTACCTTTCTTGATGTCTTCCGTTCAAAAAGAAAAATGTTTTTTTTCTTTTTTTTCCTGTATGTTCCTACTTTGGAATTTTTTCTTTTTGGTACTGAATATTCTAAACATGTCATACAAGCAAAATTGATCAGGAAAAAATGTCATACAAGGGATAAAAAATAACGTCTTTATCCATTTGTGTGGATTCTCTTGACTATCGCACTTTTTGTTGGAATTGTCTTGTAGTAGTTGTTGTACCTTCTTTAATAAGCAGAGAAAAAAAAGAACTACTTGTCAGTATATTGTAGCATCCACAAAAGTCATAATGAGGAAAAAAGCAGTATTAAATTGCCAAAAAAAAATGTAAAAAAATGATCTGAATGTGCTAATAATTTTCCTTGACCTTAGAATGCTACTCCATATAGAATTGAACACTTTATATGTTAATTTAGAGTGAAACATCCCCTGTTGATTGTAATTGAAAAAATTAAATTTCACCCATTATAAAAAGAATTTTATTATGTAGAAGCATTTCAAAAAGCAGTTTACTGAAGGTGATTGAATATGGATGGTAGTGAAAAATGAATTATATTGTAATGAAAGAAAGCACAAATGTATGACATATATTTAGGAACGAAGTTAGCCCAGAGGTACTTGCTTTACATATTACTACTTGATTGAACACTTAATCTCTGGACTATCTGTGAAACGTTTTCTTTTCAACTGTTTCTGCGAAGTTTTTTTGTAGTTCGACTGTTTCGACGATTAGGTTGACACTAAAATAGTTGCTACATATGAATCTCAAAGCTAGATAGTAAATTTTGAACTTTTTTCATGGGAATAAAAAATTGAGCAAAAAGAAAATAGTTGCTTTTTCATATTGAGCAAAAGCATGAAACTGTAAAAAGGAAAAACTTTCGGCAATGAATTACTTTAAAAGTGAAGGGAAAATGTTTCAGACATTTTGCAGATCTTCAGTTGTGGTCTCGGTAGTTGTTTATTTGAATGATCGAAACCCCTGTGGAATAACAGATTTAGAAAAGAGGTAAGAGACATTTAGACAAAAGAGTAAGTAACTCTCATAACATAGATTTATAGATGTGAAAAAGAATGGTAAGTACAGAGTTAACCAACAGGGGGAGGATAATAAAAAAGGATCTAGAACTTGCATGGTTTTGTAGGAAGTTCCTCACTATAGGTAATTGAACTTCACTGTTGGGTTACGTTGATATCTCGTACAAGAAAATTTCACGCAGAGCTTGCAAATCAGCCTGCAAGAAAATTTCTTCTCTTTCAGTTTTACAAGAAATATATGAAGCAAAATTGGTCTGAAAATGAGAGGAACTTACAGTTGAGAACCCTGGAACTCCCATTCCGCGGTAGTTTTTTAAAATTTGCAACAGGAAAAGCCCTGTATCATACCTGGGTTTGAGGAGATTGTAAAAACTGAACTTAGTTTACGAATATATGAAAACTGCAAATTAACTAAGCAAATTCAAAAGCAAAATGCTGTAGGAAAAAAAGAGTAGCTATTAACCTGAAATGAGTTCTAGGTACTGCAACAAATCTGTAGTCGAAGTCCTTTATGCTGAATGCAGTGCAGTTCGGGTACGTCAAGGCAAACAGTGTTTTGAAATTGTAGGCAACAGTGCTAATGATAGTTGTGAATTTATCTTGTCCAGAGCCATCAGGATTCATAATATCGAAGTACCTCCCGGATTCCAGGTTTG
The DNA here is from genome assembly GCA_011799875.1 of Thinopyrum elongatum. Lineage (NCBI taxonomy): Eukaryota > Viridiplantae > Streptophyta > Magnoliopsida > Poales > Poaceae > Thinopyrum > Thinopyrum elongatum. The sequence continues at coordinate 566,645,515 of CM022298.1, read as the reverse complement.
CGGAAATTAATATCCATTGCTTATCATTGAAGCAACGTAAAGTGCACCTAAAAAAAGAAGCCATATAAGTTTGGTTTTGTTTGTGTGAAGAAGGTACTGTATTGTTCATGCATACGTAGTGGTTAAAAAGAAATGTCCATAGATGTTTTGTTACTCAAGTTAGAGAACTAACGAAATTCGCTCTATCCAGACTGAAGCCAACCCTTCCTTCACTTAAAATATCTCTACAAATAGGATCTGAATGATCCAATAGTGACCGCATTAATAATTCCTGCATTGTCGTTTGTGAAAAATATCAATAATACTAAATGATTGATGCTTGTATCTTTTTTGGTGAAATTCTATCACTAAAATGAAATAGTACTTAGTAAAAAATGAAGCGAGCACTACCATGTCTTCTCTTTGCACAATGTGTGTAATCACATCAGTGTTTGGGATGAGTCCTTGCCTTCCACAGAATAGTTGGTTTGTATTAAGAATTTTCGAGTAACAATCTAAAGAATGGGGACTCATCCAACAGCCAGGTCTCAATGAAATAGTCAAAGTCTTCTGATCAACCCAGACTTCATTGACTTGGAAAATCCTTTGGCTGTTTTTTTGTTGTTGAATGTAAACAAGAAAGGTTATTAGAAGAACTAGTACCAGAACATGAGGAAGATACAAAGAAAGAGGAAACATATATTATGAAACTATTGGCTTCAAGTAGTTGCGAGTATCCGAAACAGAAAAATACCTTTAGTCCAAATGTGGTAGAGCTGCGTTCATAGTCTTGAAGAACTCAGACTGAATCGGGCTTGAGAAAATAACTTGTTGGTACTGCATGCTTTTGTTCTGGTAAACAACTGCTGCTGAAGAGAATTTCTGAAACAATTTCTTCTTTCCTTCTGCGATTTCATTTCTTTTGCATTCAGCTTCATAGTCTTCTAGAAGTTTATATAAACCTGGATCATCAAGTGGAGTTCCAAATCTGTTTTCTGGTTGTCCAGAGTTGATGTTGAAAGGACTCAGAGGGCTATTGCTATATAGATATGGAGTTTTGTGATTGGATAACAGTGTAGAGTTGCCAGTAGAATTAACATTAAAGGTGGGAGCAGTAGGCAGTAAAAGACTTGTGTTATTGCAACCAGTCATTTGATGCGGAAGTGTATCATGCAGACCAGCAGTTATAGCATTGAAAAAGGGAATATCATGTTCAACATTGTTTCCTATTGAACAAGTATATCCAGCTTTGGTATCAGTTGTAACAGTCTTGTTCCTCTGATGTTCTGCTTGTTCATAGGTATGGCTAGGTACAAGTATAGAAATTAGCGGGACAGGTGGTAGTTCTGCTTGATCTTCTGAGCAGTATAATGAATTTGCTGTTGAAAGATGGCACAAGAATAAGTTTAAGCTACTATATTCGAGTAGTACGGAAAGAAGAAATTTTAGTTATTTTGATGAACAAGCAAAATAGTAGTATTACCTTTGTTAGATGAGATAAATTTCCACTGACTTATGCTGAATTTTTCTTGTCTGCATTGTAGAAGATCTTTTCCATTCATTTCCCTCCCTAAGTGATCAGACTTCATTGTATCAAGAATCACTGTGTATTCAGGTTGAAAAAAAACTGGTACACAGTTGAATTAGTAAAAAGTGATTTAGTTCTTATTGGTATAAGTGTAAAATATTTACAAAGATGGGTTAAAAAAGGGTAGACTATGAGAAGAACGGTAAAACAAATGCTGGCAGAAATGATTACCTTGGAAAGTAGTAGTACCACCTAGGTCAGTGATACGTCTCCAACGTATCTATAATTTTTTATTGTTCCATGCTGTTATATTATCATTCTTGGATGTTTTACAATCATTTTATAGCAACTTTATATCATTTTTTGGGACTAAACTATTGACATAGTGCCCAGTGCCAGTTGCTGTTTTTTGCTTGTTTTTTACTTCACAGGAAATCAATACCAAACGGAGTCCAAATGCAGCAAAACTTTTTGGTGATTTTTTCTGGACCAGAAGACACAAGTTGGGCCAAGAAAGTACCTGAGGGGGGCTCCGAGGGGAGCACAACCCACTAGGACGCACCTGGGGGCCTAGGCGCGCCCAGGTGGGTTGTGCCCACCTCAGCCACCTCCCGCACCGTCTCTTTGCTCTATAAATACCCCAATATTGCAGAAACCCTATGGGAGTCGACGAAAATCAATTCCAGCTGCCGCAAGTTCCAGAAACCACAGATCCAATCTAGACACCATCACGGAGGGGTTCATCATCCTCATTGGTGTCTCTCTGATGATGCGTGAGTAGTCCATTGTAGACCTACGGGTCCGTAGGCAGTAGCTAGATGGCTTCCTCTCTCTCTTTTGATTCTCAATACAATGGTCTCTTCGAGATCTATTTGATGTCACTGTTTTTGCGGTGTGTTTGTTGGGATCCGATGAACTTTGAGTTTATGATCAGATCTATGTTTTTATCCATGAAAGTTATTTGAGTCTTTTGATCTCTTATATGCATGATTACTTATAGCCTCGTATTTCTTCTTCGAATCTTTGGTTTAGTTAGGCCAACTAGATCGATTTTTCTTGCCATGGGAAGAGGTGCTTTGTGATGGGTTCGATCTTACGGTGCTTGATCCCAGTGACAGAAGGGGAACCGACACGTATGTATCCTTGCTATTAGGGATAACAAGATGGGGTCTATTTCTACATAAATAGATCTTGTCTACATCATGTCATCGTTCTTATTGCATTACTCCATTTCTCCATGAACTGAATACACTAGATGCATGCTGGATAGCGGTCGATGTGTGGAGTAATAGTAGTAGATGCAGGCAGGAGTCGGTCTACTAATCTTGGACGTGATGCCTATATAATGATCATTGCCTGGATATCGTCATAATTATTTGAAGTTCTATCAATTGCCCAATAGTAATTTGTTTACCCACCGTATGCTATTTTTCTCGAGAGAAGCCACTAGTGAAATCTACGGCCCCCGGGTCTATTTTCTCATCATATATTTTCAGATCTATTTAGCTATTTGCCTTTTTATTTATTTGCCACTTTTATTTTTAGATCTATATTTCTAAAAACCCAAAAATATTTTGCTTCACTTTATTTTATTCGCGATCTATTTATCCAATCTACTACAATTTATCTCACGTCAGTTTGCCAATTTCTGGTGCCGTTACCCGAAAGGGATGACAACCCCTTTAACACGTCGGGTTGCAAGTATTTGTTCTTTATGTGCAGGTGTTGTTTACGTAGTGTTGCTTGGTTCTCCTACTGGTTCGATAACCTTGGTCTCATCACTGAGGGAAATACCTACCGGTGTTGTGCTGCATCATCCCTTCCTCTTTGGGGAAATACCTACGTAGTTCAAGCCAACATCAAAAGGAATTTCTGGCGCCGTTGCCGGGGAGACATCATAAACATCTATTAGGTTCCTAATCACAAATCTCATCTCCTTGCAATTTACATTATTTGCCATTTGCCTATCGTTTTTATCTCCCCCACTTCACAAGCATTTGCCGTTTTATTCGCCCTCTTTTCCGTTCGCCTTTTTCTCGTTAGATCTCATGTTTGCTTGTGTTGCCATGTGCCTTCTATTTGCTTGCATCTTCGCTTGCTAAAAATCTATTGTTATGGATCCTCATCCACTTGCTAATCTTTTCAAAAGATCCAATTATGATAAACCAGTTGCTAGTGAATTGAGTTCACTAGATTATCTTTATGAAGTTTTGCTTGAGATTTATGAATCTGATAATTGTGATGACGTGTTAAACGAAGGAATTTATAAAGTGGTTCATGATAGCTCCTTGAATGAAAAGCATGATTGCAATGATGTTATTATAAATTATATTAATGTTAATTGTGCTAATAATATGCAAAACCCCAAGCTTGGGGATGCTAATTTTGATATGTCCACTACTTATTGCAATGATCATGATTGGGGTGATTCTTCTTATGATCTTGAAAATTTATTTAAGCCTCATGATGAATATATTATTGATAATAATGTTTACAATAATATTGAAAGTGGGTTTGGAAGAGTGTTAACTTTAGGTAAAAATAATCCCACATATTTGGAGAGTGTTCAATCTTATGATTTTTTTATAAAAGTGGGCTTGGAGAGCTCATGACTTTATTTGATGATAATCCCACTATTTTGGAAGAGTGTCAACTTTGCATGCATGTGCATCATGTAGAGAATATGTTATGTGATAGCTATATTGTTGAGTTTGAATATGATCCCACATGTAATTATTATGAGAGAGGGAAATATGGTTGTAGAAATTTTCATGTTACTTAATTACCTATCTTCATGTTGAGATTGCTATTGTTTTCTTCCATGCATATGCTAGATCTTGCTTGTCTTGCTAATTTGTTTTCCTATAAAATTCCTATGCATCGGAAATATGTTAGACTTAAATATATTTTTCACATGTTTTATGATGCTCTCTTTGTGTTTTCATTATTATCTTTCATGTGAGCATCAATAAAATATTATGCCTAGCTAGGGGCATAAAACGATAGCGCTTGTTGGGAGGCAACCCAATGAATAAAATTTATTTTTGTATTTTTCTTTCTGTTTTTGAGTGTTTGCACAATTATGCTACTGTTATGATTGTGTTTTTTGTGTTTTAATTAGTGTTTGTGCCAAGTAAAGCCTTTGGGATAGCTTTGGTGATAGTTGATTTGATCTTGTTGGAAAACAGAAACTTTTGCGTCCACTAAAACAATTTTGAAACTTCACAGAAGCGACTAAAAATTCTGATTTTTCTTAAAAAAGATTTATATACAAATTTTCCCTGTTTTCCTAATTTTTCAGAATTTTTGGAGTTACATACGTATGAGAAAAATTCGCATCTTTACAGACTGTTCTGTTTTTGATAGATTCTGTTTTCTTTGCATTGTGTGCTTATTTTGATGAATCTATGGTTTTTATCGGGGGGTATGAGCCATGGTAAAGTTAGAATACAGTAGATATAATGCAAGAACAAAATTTGAATGGGTTTTCTACAGTACTTAAAGTAAAGATTGGTTTTCTTATACTAACGGATCTCACGAAGGTTTTGTTAAGTTTTGTGTGATTGAAGTTTTCAAGTTTTGGGTGAGATCACGATGGATGAAGGAATAAGGAGTAAGAAGAGCCTAAGCTTGGGGATGCCCCATGGCACCCCAATCCATTATCCAAAGAGAAGCAAGCAACTAAGCTTGTGGATGCCCGAGTGGCATCCCCTCTTTCTTCTAACGACCATCGGTATTTTACTTGGAGCTATATTTTTATTCGTCACATATCATGAGTTTTGCTTGGAGCGTCTTGTATGATATGAGTCTTTGATTGTTTTGCTTTTTATTTTAAGTCATGAATCCTTTCTGGACACACCTATTTGAGGGAGCTAAAATTATGCTATGACTTGTTAGAATTGCTCTCTATGCTTCACTTAAATCTTTATGAGCTATGGAATTGCTCTAGTGCTTCACTTATATCTTTTTTAGCACGGAGTGCTTTAGTATTTTTGAAGAAATGCTCTCATGCTTCACTTATATTTATTTGAGAGTTAGTAATTTTTTTTTAGAAATTCTCTCTTGCTTCACTTAAATTATTTTGAGAGAAGAAATTGTTTACGCTCATGTTCTTCACTCAGATTTGTTTGAGCTATCAAAAGCAACAAATGAAACTAGTCCCAAAGTGATAGATATTCAAGAGGGATATAATAAAAACTTTCATGAAGATCATTGGGAAAAATAAACTTGATTCCTTGTAATAGTTTTGCGATATGATGATATAATATGTGAGTCATGTTAATGAGTAATTATGGCTTAGTAAGAATATTGGTGTTAAGGTTTGTGATTTCCTATGCAAGCACGAAAGTCAATAGTTATGCAATGAAATTACATCCTACTTGTGGTGCATTATTCGGCGTTAGTTATGCTTAATGCTCGCTTATGAGATTTTTCGTTTCTTGGTTGGATGCTTCTCAATCTTTTGCTAGCCTTCATTTGCACTAAGTATGATCACTACTTGTGCATCCAAAATCCTTAAACCAGTTTTGCCACATGAGTCCACTATACCTACCTATATGCGGTATTTTCGTGCCGTTCTAAGCAAATTTGTATGTGCCATCTCTAATTTCAAAATAAATTTCTCTTTTTTGTGCTCGTACCGCTCATGAAACGGTAGGGGGTGACTGATATATTTCCATGCTAGATGTGTTATTCTCAAGATGAGTGTTTATTCACTTGTCATTGCACGAGAGTACGGCAAAGGTATTAGGGATGCCCAGTCCCGAAATGAAAAATAAATTTACTTTATGTTGTCAAATAATAAATTCCTTGGAAAGTGTTGGTATGGAGGGCACCCATGGATACGGCTAGCCATGGAAAGTGAAAGTATGGTGGAAAAAGGAATAAACTTTATTTTCCGTTTGGGAACCGCCTATGATATATCTAGCATGGAAAGTATTGGGAACTACTCGATCGTTTTGTTGACAGGAAAAGCATGCCACCCAAAATGTTTTATCTCTACTTTTTTCGCTTTGAGCTCTGGCACCTCTACAAATCCCTACTTCCCTCTGCGAAGGGCCTTTCTTTTACTTTATGCAATTTTTATTTTGAGTCTCCATCTTCTCTTATAAAGCACCAACTAAGGGGCACTATGATCGTACTTGAGCATTGGGTGTAGCTAATATGCGAGTGTGTTTCATGAATGGATCAATGATTGAGCATAATGGGCTAGGGATAACTTGCTTTAGTGTTGATATTTTTAAAGACATGGTTGCTTGTTGATATGCTTGAGTATTGAAATCTTCATGTCAAAACTAGACTATTGCTTTGAATCATATAAAAGTCCAAATGGCCATGCTACAAAGAAAAGAATATGTGATGAACATGTTAGGCAGCATTCCACATCAAAAATTCTGTTTTTATCATTTACCTACTCGAGGACGAGCAGGAATTAAGCTTGGGGATGCTGATACGTCTCCAACGTATCTATAATTTTTTATTGTTCCATGCTGTTATATTATCATTCTTGGATGTTTTAAAATCATTTTATAGCAACTTTATATCATTTTTTGGGACTAACCTATTGACATAGTGCCCAGTGCCAGTTGCTGTTTTTTTGCTTGTTTTTTACTTCGCAGGAAATCAATACCAAACGGAGTCCAAACGCAGCGAAACTTTTTGGTGATTTTTTCTGGACCAGAAGACACAAGTTGGGCCAAGAAAGTACCTGAGGGGGGCTCCGAGGGGAGCACAACCCACCAGTGCGCGCCGGGGGCCCAGGCACGCCCAGGTGGGTTGTGCCCACCTCGGCCACCTCCCGCATCGCCTCTTTGCTCTATAAATACCCCAATATTCCAGAAACCCTAGGGGAGTTGACGAAAATCAATTCCAGCCGCCGCAAGTTCCAGAAACCACAGATCCAATCTAGACACCATCACGGAGGGGTTCATCATCCTCATTGGTGCCTCTCCGATGATGCGTGAGTAGTCCATTGTAGACCTACGGGTCCGTAGGCAGTAGCTAGATGGATTCCTCTCTCTCTTTTGATTCTCAATACAATGGTCTCTTGGAGATCTATTTGATGTAACTCTTTTTGCGGTGTGTTTGTTGGGATCCGATGAACTTTGAGTTTCTAATCAGATCTATGTTTTTATCCACGAAAGTTATTTGAGTCTTTTGATCTCTTATATGCATGATTACTTATAGCCTCGTATTTCTTCTTCGAATCTTTGGTTTAGTTAGGCCAACTAGATCGATTTTTCTTTCCATGGGAAGAGGTGCTTTGTGATGGGTTCGATATTACGGTGCTTGATGCTAGTGACAGAAGGGGAACCGACACGTATGTATCATTGCTATTAAGGCTAACAAGATGGGGTCTATTTCTACATAAATAGATCTTGTCTACATCATGTCATCGTTCTTATTGCATTACTCCGTTTCTCCATGAACTTAATACACTAGATGCATGCTGGATAGCGGTCGATGTGTGGAGTAATAGTAGTAGATGCAGGCAGGAGTCGGTCTACTAATCTTGGACGTGATGCATATATAATGATCATTGCCTGGATATCGTCATAATTATTTGAAGTTCTATCAATTGCCCAACAGTAATTTGTTTACCCACCGTATGCTATTTTTCTCGAGAGAAGCCACTAGTGAAATCTACGGCCCCCGGGTCTATTTTCTCATCATATATTTTCAGATCTATTTTGCTATTTGCCTTTTTATTTATTTGCCACTTTTATTTTCAGATCTTTATTTCTAAAAACTCAAAAATATTTTGCTTCACTTTATTTTATTCGCGATCTATTTATCCAATCTACTACAATTTATCTCACGTCCGTTTGCCAATTTCTGGCGCTGTTACCCGAAAGGGATTGACAACCCCTTTGACACGTCGGGTTGCAAGTATTTGTTCTTTGTGTGCAGGTGCTGTTTACGTAGTTTTGCTTGGTTCTCCTACTGGTTCGATAACCTTGGTCTCATCACTGAGGAAAATACCTACCGTTGCTGTGCTGCATCATCCCTTCCTCTTTGGGGAAATACCGACGTAGTTCAACCAACATCAGTCAGTTTGTGTTTGTTCATCCATTTGGATAACCTCTGTAGTTGTTGATGCAGCAGGCAATAGTAGGTCAAAATTTATCTGCTTGTCAATATGGAGAGATTCAGAAATGCTTTGGATGAGATATTCAACTGATACTTTAATGTTTTCTTCATCAAAAGTGGCTGGACAAATGTGAGGCCCAGGGAAATCAATGAAATCAATTGAAGAGAGGAATGATTCCAGGACTGGATGATTTTGTGTTTTCAACTTGTATAAACAAGGATGACTTGCAGTGTTGTTCGACTTTATATTTGGAAGAGAATGAAATTTGGTAAGTTCATCACTCTTGTTCTGTTTGGAAGGAATTTTCAAGCCAAAACCGCTGTGTGCCTCATCAATGTAAGAATGTAGTGTTGGTATAGAATTTGATACAAATGTTTGCCAGAATTTCCGAGTGCTACGTTCAACCCTTGCCTTTTCCTGATTCAAAAAGGAAACAAGGTTAGAAAATAATAATAAATTAGATGGAAACACATATGAGAGTGCTGTTGTATTTTTTCTGCATTAACTAACCTCTGCATTGTGAATAGAAGGGAACTTGGTATTGATGTAGTGTAGAACTGATTCAGGTAGTTCTAGTTCTATTTTGTTCAGTTCATCATGGAATGGGGTCGAAGATATGTGCTTCATCTGGTTATGTTTGTCAACAAAAAAAATGGCAATGCAATAATTAAGTTAAGTTTATTGCTTCCAAAAAAAATTATACAACACAGTAACTGAAAGAAGAAGCAGTTGTGCTGCTAGTAGGGACTGTCATTCTGCAGTTTAGAAGAAAAAAGGAGAATGGAAGTGGTTAATTCTTACTGGTAGCCTCCCAAACTGTTTGTTCTCTCCAGGCATTGTATCAAGAGCTAAAAAAGCATTCAGCATAGTTGATGACCACATTGGAAGCCTTGGGAAAGTGTTGGAGGGGATCTTGTATTCAGATGTGATCAAGAATTCAAAGTGCATGACCTTAAAAGTGTTGCAGGAAAGAATGGTTAGCAAAAAAAGTTAAATTAGTGAACCTTCAATGAAGAAAGAATATATTATGAACGACTAAATCAAATTAGTGAAATTCAGAAAGAGTTAAAATAGAAAATTCTTACCACCAATAGTAGTTTGCATTCCCCTGGGATGGCTGAGGGGTTGATCCTTATGTCTAATTTTCTAATTTGATGGACCAAGAAAGACAAGGCAACAAGGCACCAATTGTATCTGGGAACAGAATCTATGTGCACCAATGCACTGAAGAATTTTTTGCTGGGTAGTCCCTTTGAGTTAGGTGCAATGAGGATAGAAAGAGCCAAAAGCAAGAATATCCTAGAGAAAGCTACTTCAGTGATGGTAGGAGTAATCATTGAGAATAGATGCTCTGGAGTTGCATTAGCTGATTGCAAAAATGTATTCATGAATTCAACTGTTTCATCGGTAGGGGTTGTCTGAATTGGTAAACCTCCACATGGAATGCCCAGTATTTTGTGCACAACATGGTCTGTGAATTTGAATTTAAACCCATTCTTCAGTTCAATGCTGCATGTACTTATGTTAAACTGGACGGCTAACCAGTGGAATAAATCATCCACATTGGAGTTGCATGAAATTTGAAGAATAGAACCGAACCCAAGTTTTCGTACTATCATCTTTTGATCGTCAGTAAGATTTGATAGGAAAACCAGGAACATATTAAGATGCTCCAGAATAACTGCCTGAAGTAATTTAATAACATGATCAGAATATTTAAAAAATATTTGCACAGAAAGACGATTTTGCTTGTAGAGATGGAGTTATTTCGAAATCATTGAAAGTATAAAAAAATGTCAACAGATTGGTCTTACTTTCTTCTTTTTATGTGTTTTGTCGTCACTTAATTCTGCCATATGTATTTCTTGGATATTCCTCTTCTTTAGTACTGATTCATTTGCTGTAGACATCTGCAGAAAATGAATAAAGTTTAGTACAAAAGTATTGATGGAGAAAAAAGATTTCAATTAGAAATCTGTGCATCAAATGGAAAAAATTTACTTAATACTAAAGAAGTAGTTGAAACAAACTGAACTCAGTGATCAATTATTCCCATTTTTGTAAAAATATGTACTTAAAATAGGAACTACATTTTGAATGCTATTCACTTGTGCTTACGACATTTGGTAAGAAAATCATTTTAGTTATGTGTAGCTAGCAAGTGTTTTCCATTTCTATAGTAAGCAGAAATCATGTAGAAAAAAAAGAAGACGCCGACTCTCATTTTGAATTAAAAGTTGGGACTAATGATATTCTATGACATAATGGTGTGATTCTCCATTCAAGTGAACTAGTTCATTGCTACTATAGGAAAAAATAACAAGTAGAGCAAGATGATGGATGCTTTTTAAGAAAGAAAGTTGAACCTTATTTCTTTTGGCAACTTTCCATAGAACATTATTGTCGACTGTTTCTTGGTTATCAAGACATTGGCCTTCTCTTACCTTAGTATTTTCATCTCCCATCTGGAAAATTTTGAAAATAAAAATTAGTTGCAATGTTGGGGGCACAAAAAAATGGGAGAGATTTGAGCTGCAGAAGAATAGTTGGAACTCGTTGATTGAGCTGGCTTTGAGAAACTCTCAGTACCAGAAAAGGTACGCTAACAGTTTCAGTCAAAACTGGTTGGTGCACTGAAAGTAAAATGACTAGTCCAACAGTTGTTTCTCATGATCGTGCATTTAACCATTTACTGATTTTCGTCAAACAGCAAGCATGGAATAAATAGCGTGCTCTGGTTGTACATCTTCCTATAACTACTTGGGGATGAACTCAAGAGTAGGGTGCTCTGGTGGTAAGATGTTCCTAGCTTTAACTACTTGGTGATGAACCCAAAATCAAGAAGCATCTCGTACCTAAAAACATGAAATGATCTCTGAAATTCCAACCGAAAAAATTGGGCACAACAAGATCTGGTGGATTAGAAACTACCAGATCTGAGCATTTGCAGAGCAGGAAAATTCTGAGACGTAAAGATGAGGACTATTTAAGAAATTGACCTAATGGATCTTAGGAAAGCTATTTGTGACGCCCCCGGCCCGATCGTGCACTAATCATACATGCAAATGCACACGATCAAGCCTAAGGACTCACGGGAAGATATCACAACACAACTCTAAAACATAAATAAAGTCATACAAGCTTTATATTACAAGCCAGGGGCCTCGAGGGCTCGAATACATAAGCTTGCGTACAAGCATCAGCGGAAGCATCAGATATCTGAGTACAGATATTAAAAGAGAAACAGAAAGGCCTTTAGGAAGGCGGGGCAAAATAAAACACTACGATCGAAAGGCGTAGGCCTCCTGCCTGGGACCCTCCGATCCTACTCCTGGTCGTCGGTCAGCTCGTAGAAGTATCCATCCTCTGGGTAGTAGTAGTAGTCGATCGACGGGGCATCTGTCTCAGGGGGCTCCGTCATCTTGATACGACAAACTGATATGGGGAGAAAAGGAAAACAAAGCAACCGTGAGTACTCAGAAGTACTCAGCAAGCAAGGATCTACACTACATATGCAACATTTTCAAAGGGAAGGCTGTATATGTGGACTGGGCTGCAGAAATGCCAGAATAGAGAGAAGGCCTAGTCCTATCGAAGACTAGCATCTTCATCGGTCTTGCAGCAATAGAAGAGAGCAGAACAGATCAATATAAAGTAGCAGTATCATTAAGTCTCATCCTCACCCAGAGATCCTTTCTCGTGAAAGCAATCCCAGAGCCATACAGTCATCAACCTTGTCCGGAGATCCCTTCTCGACTCCCTGCGAGAAGCAAACCCAGAGCCATAGTATCCAAGTATCCAGTTCTAATTGTATCAATCAGGATACAACTCCGAGTGTCCTTTACCGTAGGACCGGCTATCGATAGAAGTTTTCTTCCCTGCAGGGGTTCACCAACTTACCCAACACGCTCGATTAACTCCGGCCGGACACACTTTCCTGGGTCATGCCCGGCCTCGGCCAAACGATACATCGCAACCCTACCTAGAGCTCAGCAGAGAGGTCCCCGTCGGTCTACATCCTAAGCGCTCAGAGGTCTTGGGCCATCGCCCTGTGCACTCCGAGTCGTTGCGTGCAGGGGGAAGCCAAGCACCAGGGGGGTGCCGGTCCGTCCCGGCCGCAAGGCTGAACTAGACGTCTGACAGAGCTTTCGGCTGATGCTACGATGCAGAACGCCCATACTATGCCCACGTGATGGTTAGTGCTATCAGGCCAGAGACCTGCAAGGATCAAATATCCAAATCGTTAGGACTAGGGGCTTGCGGTAACGAGCAGAGACTCACGAAAGATGTGACCCCGTCGCCCCGTCTCGAGGACTTGCTTCAAGGGTTAAGAATGCCCGGCCGCGCCTCGTATTCATCACTCGGGCACCACACTGGCACCCGTCTTCACAACATTCGCCTCTCAGGCGCACGCGGGTACCCCTCGGGGTCGACCCGCCTATCCAAGTAACAGTGTAAAGTCCAAGTATCCGTGTGTCCATAACATCAGGGGAATCCGAGGTATCACCCTCGTTGGATTCCTACTCGATGTATCCGTCAAGGTGAACTTGGAGGAATCACCCTCGCTGGGTTCACACTTGAGGTGTTGTACGACGGCGTCGTTATCGGAAGCGGTGAAGGAGGAATCACCCTCGATGACCACGACCGAATAGCTACTCTACAGAGTTAACATCAGAAGTGCTACAAGAGGTTTCACCCTCGGCACTCGATAGTAACGCTGCAGTGTCGTTACAACTAAGGGGGGTGATGTGCGGTGTCGGGGCCTGGTCTTCAATCCCGTTGATCAGGTCTTCTGACGATCCAGCGCGGCAGTCGGGATAAGTGGGGTCACTGATAGGTCTCTACCCAGCCTAGACTAAACAGTTTAGGATATGCAGGTAATTATCAACAGCAGGTTACAATGAACAGGCTATGCATCAGAATAGGTAAAGCAGTAGCAGCAGCAATTCTAATGCAAGCATGAGAAATAGAATGGGCGATATCGGGATGATCAAGGGGGGGCTTGCCTGGTTGCTCGGCGGCAAGGGCAAGGTCGCCAATGGTGTCTTCGGTCTCCGGAGCTGCGTCGGTCTCGGGGACGACGTCGGGGTCTAACGAGAGAGAAGAAGGGGAGGAAACAGTAAATACTAAGCAAACAAGTGCAGCACAAAGCATAACATGGCAATACGCGGTGACAGAGGTGATCTAATGTAGTGCCAGGTGATACTGGCGAAGGGGGATTCATCCGGGAAAGTATTCCCGGTTCCGGACAAATGTCGGACAGATGACCGGAGGGGAACGGTTCCATGTTCGGATAGTTAGGAACGTGTGACGGACGAACGGACGGCGTATTCGGATTCGTCTCGTCGTTCTGAGCAACTTTCATGTACAAAGTTTTTCTATCCGAGTTACGGTTTATTTTCTATTAATTTTCAAAGTTTTTTCAATAATCTAAAATTTCTGGAATTTTGCATTTATTTTAATTCGAATTGACCAAGTCAAACTGACTAGTCAAAAGTTGACTGGGGGTCCACCTGTCAGTGACTAGACTTAGTTAGACTTTAATTAAATTAGATTGATTAGAAGTGGGGGCCACATGTCATACATACATTAGACTAATTAATCAACTAACCTAGCTAACCTAATTAGTACTACTAATTAGAATCAGGGCCGGCCGTACTGGACAGTGTCCAGCCGGCCACACACCCACACACTCACGCACACACAGCACACAGCACACTCACGCACACACGCTGCACACACACACACACCACAGCCATGGCCATGGCCATGGCAGTACCGGCAGCAGCAGGCAGCACGGCAAAAGGGCAGCAGCAGCGGCTGGCTAGCAGGGCAGCAGCTAATGAGCATTAGCAGCCATTGCGAGGAGCAGCGGCAGGAGCAGGCAGCAGAAGCAGCTACAAGCGGCAGCAGCAGGCAGCGCAACAGAAGTAGCAGCAGCAGACGCGAGCGGCGGCGAACGAGCGTAGGCGCGCACGAGCACGGGCAGCTGCGGAGAGGCGGCTACGCGGGCGAGCAGGCGGGCGCGGGCGTGGCCCGCAGAAGGAGCACACACGAGCAGCACAAATGCAGAGCAAAGCAGGGGCGTGTACGCGTACACTGAACTTTGGCCATGGCCGCCGCCGCCTCGTACAGGCGACTACGGCGACGGATCGAGACCAGGGTGAGGGGGATTCGAAGGAGGAGCTCACTGCGATGCCGATGGCGTGGTCGGAGAGGCCGGGGACGGACTGGAGCAGTGGCAACCGGCGACGAGATGCGACGGCCGCAGGCGGAGATGAGGACGATGGCGAGGTTATGGGGTGTCCGAGCTCGAACCGAGGGGCGAGGGCGAAGGAGACGACGATGGCGGAGCTCCTAGACGTCGTCTCGAAGCTCGGGGAGGCCGGTGGCCGCGTCGACGACGAGGATGCGGCGACGGCGGCTCGGCAGCATACTAAATCGAGAAGGGCGAGCGAGGGAGGAAGAAAGAGAGGCTAGGGTTACCTCCAGGTGGTCGGGGGGGGTTCTTATGCATCGCCAGGGGGCTTCGGATGGTCGACACGGCGACATCCGTGACGTGGACGGCCGTGCGACGGCCACGGCCATGGCCCTGCCTCTCCTCTCTGTACTGAGAAAGGAGAAGGCCTGGAATGGGCTGGGCCCTTTACTGTAGCGATAGGCTTCAAGTGCACAGTGGTTTCAGGTTCTTTTCTTTTTGCTTTTTCTTATTTCTTTTCTCACATTTTCCTGTTATGCAAATAGTTTGGCACCCAAATGAATTTTGTAAAATATGTGAACTGGTCCATAAATCACAGTGCGACATATCCTATCACCGAAAACTAGCTTGGGCAAAACATAATTTCGTATTAATTTTGGATTAGTAAAAAAGGTATTAAATACTGTTTTCAATCACTATTCGAGGCTGTTAGAGCCACTTACCCAATTCCAATAATGTTGGTTTCAATTTTAGAATTGCCTCTGATTTACTTGTTATTTAATGAACAATTTAGTTTCTGATTTGAGCAACTTTTATTTTCACTTTAATTTAATGTGAAGATTGAATTAAGAGTTTAAATGCAATATGATGCAAATGATGATTTGGCACTGTTAATCATGCTGACTTGCCATTATCAAAAGTGATTATTGTAGCTAACCACTGGGGGTGTTACAAATCTCCTCTACTAACAAGAATTCTCGTCCTGAGAATTAAGGGGTAGAAGGAAAAAGTTCGGGGTATTCCGCGCGAAGATTATCCTCGCGTTCCCAAGTGGCTTCATCTTCAGTATGATTTGACCACTGCACTTTGAGAAACTTGGTAACCTTCTGACGGGTCCGACGTTCAGCTTCATCGAGAATGCGGATCGGATGCTCCTTATATGAAAGATCATCATGCAATTCGAGCATCTCGTGATCCACTGCGCGGTGCGGAGATTCCTTGAAGCATTTACGAAGTTGCGACACATGAAATACGTCGTGGATATGAGAGAATTGCGGCGGCAATTCCAATTTATATGCCACCTGACCACGTCTAGCAACAATGCGGAAATGACCAATATAGCGTGGAGCTAGCTTGCCCTTGATTCTGAAACGGTGAGTGCCTTTCATAGGAGTGACACGCAGATAAACTTGATCACCAGGTTGATAAGTCAAACCCCATCGTTTGCGATCATAGTTGCTCTTCTGGCGGTCCTGAGCCGTCTTGAGATTTTCCCGGACAACACGAACTTGTTCTTCGGCGTGTTGAATAATATCCGGACCCACGAGTGGTCGTTCCCCAGTTTCTGACCAATTCAGAGGGGTTCGACACTTACGTCCATAAAGAACTTCAAAGGGAGCCATTTTCAAGCTGGCTTGATAGCTGTTGTTATATGAGAATTCCGCATAAGGAAGAGATTCTTCCCACTTCTTGCCAAACGATATAACACAAGCCCGATGCATGTCTTCAAGCACTTGATTGACTCGTTCGACTTGGCCTTGGGATTGGGGGTGATAAGCTGAACTCCAGGTAATATGAGTTCCCATAGCTTCTTGGAAACTTTCCCAGAACTTTGAGGTGAAAAGACCGCCACGGTCCGAACTGATCTCCTTCGGAATACCGTGGAGTGAAACAATTCTGGAGATATACAACTCTGCTAACTGACTAGCAGTGATAGTTTCTTTGACAGGCAGAAAGTGTGCAACCTTAGAGAGTTGGTCGATGACGACAAGAATAGCATCGTGACCCTTTTGTGACCTGGGAAGGCCAGTAATGAAATCCATTTGCACTTTATCCCATTTCCATAAAGGAATAGGTAACGGTTGCAGAATTCCAGCAGGTTTCTGATGTTCTGCTTTAACGCGACGACAGACATCACATTCAGCAACATAACGAGCAATGTCCTGCTTCATTCTAGACCACCAGTACCTTTGACGGATATCACGATACATCTTGGTGCTACCCGGATGAATAGACAGCGGGGTATCATGTGCCTCCTTCATGACCTTGTCAGTCATAAGTTCGAAGCGAGGTACGACAATGCGGTTTCTGAATCACAAGGTTCAATCTTCAGACAGCGAGAAATCCCTGTACTTTTGAAGGTGAAGATTCTTCTTCATCAGATCAATTTCAGCATCTTTAGCTTGCGCATTCTTAACAGCCTTCTCAAGATCTGGCTGTATCACAAGGTTATTAAGAGAACCCTGTGGAACAATCCGTAGATTCAGCTTGCGCAGTTCTTCAAAAAGACGAGGTTGAGCTTGCCTAACCATGAGGTTGTCGCAATAGGTCTTGCGGCTTAAGGCATCAGCCATCACGTTAGCCTTGCCAGGGGTATAAGAAATAGCCAAATCATAGTCCGCAATGGCCCCCATCCATCTTTGCTGACGGAGGTTTAGAGATGGTTGAGTGAACAAGTACTTCAGACTTTTATGATCCGTGTAGATCTCGCAACGATTACCGAGAAGGTAATGTCGCCACAACTGCAATGCATAGATCACAGCAGCTAGTTCTAGATCATGTACCGGATAATTCTCTTCATGTGGGCGCAACTGACGAGAGCCATAAGCAATCACTTTACGCTCTTGCATTAGGACATAGTCTAATCCTTCACGGGATGCGTCACAATAGATCACAAAGTCTTTGCGGGTATCTGGAGGAGATAGTACTGGGGCAGATGTCAGCTTGTCTTTGAGTGTCTGGAAACTTTCCTGACATTTTTCTGTCCATTCAAATTTAACGCCCTTGTGAAGCAGATCGGTCAAAGGCTTAGCAATCTTAGAAAAGTTCTCGACAAATCGACGGCAATAGCTTGCAAGGCCAAGAAAACTTCTCACTTGCTTGACGTTCTTCGGAGGTGTCCAGTCAAGAATAGCCTGAACTCGTTCTGGGTTAACAGCAATTCCATCCTTGGAAATCACATGACCAAGGTAAGTTACTTCAGAAAGCCAGAATTCACATTTGGAGTATTTGGCATACAACTGGTGTTCTCGGAGCCTTTCCAGTACAAGACGGAGGTGTTCGGCATGTTCTTCCTTATTCTTCGAATATACCAGAATATCATCTAGATAAACCACGACGAGCTTATCGAGGTAATCCATGAAGATATAATTCATCAGACGGGAGAATGTGGCTGGAGCATTTGTTAAGCCAAATGACATGACGGTGTACTCGTAGGAGCCATAACGAGTAACAAATGCAGTCTTGGGAATATCCTCTTCACGAACACGGATCTGATGGTATCCCAATCTCAAATCAAGCTTAGAGAATACTGAGGAACTGGCAAGTTGATCATACAAATCATTGATCCGGGGAAGCGGATATTTGTTCTGGATTGTTGCTTGGTTGATAGGTCGGTAATCCTGAACCAACCGGTTAGTTCCATCCTTCTTCTTAACGAAGAGTGAAGGTGCTCCCCAAGCAGAGGAACTGGGGCGGATGAAACCTTTCTTAAGTGACGTGTCGATTTCTTCCTTAAGCTCGAGAAGATGATGCGGAGGCATCTTATAAGGACGCTTCGCAATAGGTGTTGTGCCAGGCTTCAAGTCGATGACGAACTCAACAGCTCTAGCAGGGGGTATCCCTGGAAGTTCTTCTGGAAAGACGTCTTGAAAATCACGAACAACTGGAACGTTCTCGATGCCTTCAAGAGGTGAAGCATTCAATGCATTCAGAACATATATCTGGCTCTCAGCATCCTGAGCTATTCGGGCTGAGTATTTGACTGTCTGGCCAGAAGAGTGAGTGAGCTGGACTGTCTTAGTAGCGCAATCAATCAAAGAATTATGGGCTGTCAACCAGTCCATACCTAGAATGATGTCTATGTCGGAAGGTCCAAGAGCAATAAGAGAAGCAGAGAACATCAACCCTTCAATTTTGATCTGATTGTTGTGACTTACCATCTTGGTTTGCCACCTGGAACGGGGAGTGATAATCTCTAATGGTGTGGGCAATAACTCTAGAGGTAGCTCATGTCGCTGAGCAAATTGTTGAGACACAAAGGAATGTGATGCCCCGGAATCAAAGAGAACAGAAGCTGCAACTGAATTAACTGACAGAGTTCCCATCACGATTTTTGGAGACTCACGAGCTTCTCCCATTTTGACATGAGTAACCTGGCCTCGGTCCATAGCAGACATCCTGGCCTTACGATTTCTGCAACAATGGGTTCGATGGCCCTTCGTACGACCATCCGGAGGACGTGGTGCATCCTGAGGAGAAGCCATAACAACAGACGGTCCATCATGAACCATTAGTTGTCTCGGCGGTGAAGGCAGACAAGGTGCAACATATGACGGCCTTGGTGTTGGAGCAGGTCGGTGGTAAACATTGTGGGGAATCCAGACTCGACACTTCTGAACAGGCTGACCCGAGGATGAACCAGCTTCAGGAGTGCGCTTGAGCGACTCCTGGTACTCAGTCAGAGCTGTTTCAACTTGGAAAGATTTGCTGACAAGTGTTGCGAAGTCTGTGAAATCTTGGACAGCAAGTGCAAGTTTTATATCGGTACGCAGTCCTTCACGGAATTTCTCCTGCTTGCGTGTGTTGGTGTCGACGTCATCCGCAGCTTAGCGGGACAATTCAAGAAATTTCCTCTGGTATTCATCCATAGTCATTTTGCCCTGAGAGAGTTTACGGAACTCCTGCTTCTTCTGGTCCATCAGACCTTGAGGAATGTAACGTGCATGAAAAGCTGACTGAAATTCCTGCCAAGAGGTTACAGTCTCTGCAGGCAACATAGCCTTGTGGCTTTCCCACCATTGAGCAGCGGGACCCTTCAAGTGGAATGTCGCAAAGGTGATGTAACTGTCAGGGGCAACATTAGCTGACTCCATCTCAAATAGGATGTCACGAAGCCAATCATCAGCATCCATAGGATTGGTGGAGTTGCGGAAAACGGACGGATTGAGGCGCACAAATTCTGGCAGCGAGATCGGTCCAGGCTCCTGGCGAGCCTCGTTGTGTTCCAAACGTCTTACCAGACTCTCGTTGAGCTGACGGTTCAATTCAAACTGCTGCATCATTGCGGCAATATAGGGTGGAGATGGAGGATCGTCAGCCATCCTGCCAAATCAACAGGGGCAGTTTAGCAAGAAAAACTGCAGGTGTACGGAATGATTCATGAAGTAACACGCACAACAGAAGGAAGTGCAATAGATACTTCAGCATATTCGCACCAGACATTCAAATCCACACATAGCCTCGGTTAGTATCCGGCATTACGACAGTAGAAAAGGGAGGGCTAGACATCTAGGCGGCGCGCAGGCACGCGGCAAGGAAGTACACAACGAGACATAGCAAAGGCTACATCAACGTCGGAGAAAACTATTGGAGCGAGGAATCTACAAGTGACAACACAGGGTGCCCTCGATAAGAGGATCCTGCAAGTAGAACCTGGCCCACAATCTTGAAGAAAGGAGGGGTAATTCCAGAACACCGGGTGGATGTGATCACGAGAACCTAATGTTGGAGTTAGTAAAATTTAAACCCGAATAGGAGAGAGATCAGAGTCCCAGAGTAAAGGTCGAGGAGTAAAAGATCCTAATACCACCCAATTGGTGACGTGGGCCCGTAAGCCACACAGCCAAGTTAGTAAAACAGTTTTCGGTTACTAGACTCAACTTCGGCCAAGGAGTTGGAAAGGGGGGTTCCTACAGTCAGTCGGCTCTGATACCAACTTGTGACGCCCCCGGCCCGATCGTGCACTAATCATACACGCAAATGCACACGATCAAGCCTAAGGACTCACGGGAAGATATCACAACACAACTCTAAAACATAAATAAAGTCATACAAGCTTTATATTACAAGCCAGGGGCCTCGAGGGCTCGAATACATAAGCTTGTGTACAAGCATCAGCGGAAGCATCAGATATCTGAGTACAGATATTAAAAGAGAAACAGAAAGGCCTTTAGGAAGGCGGGGCAAAATAAAACACTACGATCGAAAGGCGTAGGCCTCCTGCCTGGGACCCTCCGATCCTACTCCTGGTCGTCGGTCAGCTCGTAGAAGTATCCATCCTCTGGGTAGTAGTAGTAGTCGATCGACGGGGCATCTGTCTCAGGGGGCTCCGTCATCTTGATACGACAAACTGATATGGGGAGAAAAGGAAAACAAAGCAACCGTGAGTACTCAGAAGTACTCAGCAAGCAAGGATCTACACTACATATGCAACATTTTCAAAGGGAATGCTGTATATGTGGACTGGGCTGCAGAAATGCCAGAATAAAGAGAAGGCCTAGTCCTATCGAAGACTAGCATCTTCATCGGTCTTGCAGCAATAGAAGAGAGCAGAACAGATCAATATAAAGTAGCAGTATCATTAAGTCTCATCCTCACCCAGAGATCCTTTCTCGAGAAAGCAATCCCAGAGCCATACAGTCATCAACCTTGTCCGGAGATCCCTTCTCGACTCCCTGCGAGAAGCAAACCCAGAGCCATAGTATCCAAGTATCCAGTTCTAATTGTATCAATCAGGATACAACTCCGAGTGTCCTTTACCATAGGACCGGCTATCGATAGAAGTTTTCTTCCCTGCAGGGGTGCACCAACTTACCCAACACGCTCGATTAACTCCGGCCGGACACACTTTCCTGGGTCATGCCCGGCCTCGGCCAAACGATACATCGCAACCCTACCTAGAGCTCAGCAGAGAGGTCCCCGTCGGTCTACATCCTAAGCGCTCAGAGGTCTTGGGCCATCGCCCTGTGCACTCCGAGTCGTTGCGTGCAGGGGGAAGCCAAGCACCAGGGGGGTGCCGGTCCGTCCCGGCCGCAAGGCTGAACTAGACGTCTGACAGAGCTTTCGGCTGATGCTACGATGCAGAACGCCCATACTATGCCCACGTGATGGTTAGTGCTATCAGGCCAGAGACCTGCAAGGATCAAATATCCAAATCGTTAGGACTAGGGGCTTGCGGTAACGAGCAGAGACTCACGAAAGATGTGACCCCGTCGCCCCGTCTCGAGGACTTGCTGCAAGGGTTAAGAATGCCCGGCCGCGCCTCGTATTCATCACTCGGGCACCACACTGGCACCCGTCTTCACAACATTCGCCTCTCAGGCGCACGCGGGTACCCCTCGGGGTCGACCCGCCTATCCAAGTAACAGTGTAAAGTCCAAGTATCCGTGTGTCCATAACATCAGGGGAATCCGAGGTATCACCCTCATTGGATTCCTACTCGATGTATCCGTCAAGGTGAACTTGGAGGAATCACCCTCGCTGGGTTCACACTTGAGGTGTTGTACGACGGCGTCGTTATCGGAAGCGGTGAAGGAGGAATCACCCTCAATGACCACGACCGAATAGCTACTCTACAGAGTTAACATCAGAAGTGCTACAAGAGGTTTCACCCTCGGCACTCGGTAGTAACGCTGCAGTGTCGTTACAACTAAGGGGGGTGATGTGCGGTGTCGGGGCCTGGTCTTCAATCCCGTTGATCAGGTCTTCTGACGATCCAGCGCGGCAGTCGGGATAAGTGGGGTCACTGATAGGTCTCTACCCAGCCTAGACTAAACAGTTTAGGATATGCAGGTAATTATCAACAGCAGGTTACAATGAACAGGCTATGCATCAGAATAGGTAAAGCAGTAGCAGCAGCAATTCTAATGCAAGCATGAGAAATAGAATGGGCGATATCGGGATGATCAAGGGGGGGCTTGCCTGGTTGCTCGGCGGCAAGGGCAAGGTCGCCAATGGTGTCTTCGGTCTCCGGAGCTGCGTCGGTCTCGGGGACGACGTCGGGGTCTAACGAGAGAGAAGAAGGGGAGGAAACAGTAAATACTAAGCAAACAAGTGCAGCACAAAGCATAACATGGCAATACGCGGTGACAGAGGTGATCTAACGCAGTGCCAGGTGATACTGGCGAAGGGGGATTCATCCGGGAAAGTATTCCCGGTTCCGGACAAATGTCGGACAGATGACCGGAGGGGAACGGTTCCATGTTCGGATAGTTAGGGACGTGTGACGGACGAACGGACGGCGTATTCGGATTCGTCTCGTCGTTCTGAGCAACTTTCATGTACAAAGTTTTTCTATCCGAGTTACGGTTTATTTTCTATTAATTTTCAAAGTTTTTTCAATAATCTAAAATTTCTGGAATTTTGCATTTATTTTAATCCGAATTGACCAAGTCAAACTGACTAGTCAAAAGTTGACTGGGGTCCACCTGTCAGTGACTAGACTTAGTTAGACTTTAATTAAATTAGATTGATTATAAGTGGGGGCCACATGTCATACATACATTAGACTAATTAATCAACTAACCTAGCTAACCTAATTAGTACTACTAATTAGAATCAGGGCCGGCCGTACTGGACAGTGTCCAGCCGGCCACACACCCACACACTCACGCACACACAGCACACAGCACACTCACGCACACACGCTGCACACACACACACACCACAGCCATGGCCATGGCCATGGCAGTACCGGCAGCAGCAGGCAGCACGGCAAAAGGGCAGCAGCAGCGGCTGGCTAGCAGGGCAGCAGCTAATGAGCATTAGCAGCCATTGCGAGGAGCAGCGGCAGGAGCAGGCAGCAGAAGCAGCTACAAGCGGCAGCAGCAGGCAGTGCAACAGAAGTAGCAGCAGCAGACGCGAGCGGCGGCGAACGAGCGTAGGCGCGCACGAGCACGTGCAGCTGCGGAGAGGCGGCTACGCGGGCGAGCAGGCGGGCGCGGGCGTGGCCCGCAGAAGGAGCACACACGAGCAGCACGAATGCAGAGCGAAGCAGGGGCGTGTACGCGTACACTGAACTTTGGCCATGGCCGCCGCCGCCTCGTACAGGCGACTACGGCGACGGATCGAGACCAGGGTGAGGGGGATTCGAAGGAGGAGCTCACTGCGATGCCGATGGCGTGGTCGGAGAGGCCGGGGACGGACTGGAGCAGTGGCAACCGGCGACGAGATGCGACGGCCGCAGGCGGAGATGAGGACGATGGCGAGGTTATGGGGTGTCCGAGCTCGAACCGAGGGGCGAGGGCGAAGGAGACGACGATGGCGGAGCTCCTAGACGTCGTCTCGAAGCTCGGGGAGGCCGGTGGCCGCGTCGACGACGAGGATGCGGCGACGGCGGCTCGGCAGCATACTAAATCGAGAAGGGCGAGCGAGGGAGGAAGAAAGAGAGGCTAGGGTTACGTCCAGGCGGTCGGGGGGTTCTTATGCATCGCCAGGGGGCTTCGGATGGTCGACACGGCGACATCCATGGCGTGGACGGCCGTGCGACGGCCACGGCCATGGCCCTGCCTCTCCTCTCTGTACTGAGAAAGGAGAAGGCCTGGAATGGGCTGGGCCATTTACTGTAGCGATAGGCTTCAAGTGCACAGTGGTTTCAGGTTCTTTTCTTTTTGCTTTTTCTTATTTCTTTTCTCACATTTTCCTGTTATGCAAATAGTTTGGCACCCAAATGAATTTTGTAAAATATGTGAACTGGTCCATAAATCACAGTGCGACATATCCTATCACCGAAAACTAGCTTGGGCAAAACATAATTTCGTATTAATTTTGGATTAATAAAAAAGGTATTAAATACTGTTTTCAATCACTATTCGAGGCTGTTAGAGCCACTTACCCAATTCCAATAATGTTGGTTTCAATTTCAGAATTGCCTCTGATTTACTTGCTATTTAATGAACAATTTAGTTTCTGATTTGAGCAACTTTTATTTTCACTTTAATTTAATGTGAAGATTGAATTAGGAGTTTAAATGCAATATGATGCAAATGATGATTTGGCACTGTTAATCATGCTGACTTGCCATTATCAAAAGTGATTATTGTAGCTAACCACTGGGGGTGTTACACTATTCTTCAAGTTGATGCCGACGGTATGGAGGTGGGCGACGGTGGTTTCCAGATAAATGGAGGCGGGCGACGGTGTTGTCCAGACAAAATGGAGGAAATGGGGAAGAGCGAGAGAGGGGAAAGTGTGGACACAAGTACCAGGCCCTGTCTATTGCGGGGTGGACCCCAGCTGTCGGTTGGACAAGTTAGTATTATTTGGACAGATATAAACAGGTAACCCTAGAAAAGAAAAAAAGGAAAGCAAAAACGTCCTAATCCTCTCTCTGCGAGGCTCGGCAGGCCGTGCTGGGCGGCGCGCACAAGGCGCGCGCGTGTGGCCGCCGGCTAGGTTTGAGGCAGGCAAGCGGCGGAGAAGGGGGGTTGTGGCTACGGCCGGCGAGGATTGAAGGTAGACAACCGTCGCCGAAGAAGAAGAAGACCATCTCCGCCGCGGTACGAACACCTACTAGGTAAATAAAATCTGAATTGCAGTAGAATTTCTTCAAGATAATAGTCAAAATAGAGATTCTTCTAGTTTATTTTCTTCATGGTCCAGATAAATGTGTTCATGTCTGTTTTTGTGAAAACTTTGGCTATCCAACAGTTTAATCAACCATGAATCAGAATGAAGTATCAGCTAGTTCAGTCAACAAACAGGGGAAGAAGAGGGGAAAAAAGTGGAGATGGTCTTGAATCTAAGGTAAGATGGTGAAAAATCTTGTTGGATTCTTTGTCTTGTTGATAGTTCTGTCAGCATCTTAAAGATCGAAAAAATAGACAAGAACTCATTCTCTAAGACCGGCTAACGGAATGCCCAAGAAAATTTGCAGACCTTGATAGCGCTTCCCTAGTCCGTAGTACAATTAGCACATGACATGTTTGACTGTGTTCATTTTAATTTGTAGCAACAGACAGTGCTTGTAGCAAAACGATTCGTAGCATAAAACATGGTTTAAATGAAGTAATAATTAAACAATTGTGTTGTTCTCTAGGATTTGTCAGAATTAACCCTGAAATGATTTGTAGCATAAATGTTTAAATGATACCGTTGGCTTATCAGTACAGATTGTGTTGTTCTCTAGTGTAACACCCCCAGTGGTTAGCCACACTAATCCCCCTTTTGATTATGCCAAGTCATCATGATCAACAGTGCTTAATCATCATTAGAAACATATCCCTTTTCAAATTCAAATTCAAATGGAAATTCAAACTTAAAGTGAAAATAAAAGTTGTTTAAATGGGAAAACTAAAATGTTCATTAAATAGCAAATAATCCAGGAGCATTTATAAAATTATAATCAACTTTTACTAAATTAATTATGTGCCTCAAACAGCAACAAAACAGAGATATTTAATCCAATTTTATTTAATTAAAATTCAAATGAAATAATTTTGGCTCCAAACCATTTTCTGGCAGTGGTAGATATGGCAGTGGAATTATTGAGCTAAGTCACATATTTTTACAAAAGTCATTAAGTGGCCTAACAGTTTTGCAAACAGAAAAGAATGAAATAAAAAGAAAAAGGACCCCCTCCCCGACTGGGCCTCGACCCAGCAGGCCAAGCGGCCCACCAGGCCGGCCCAGCCGGCCACCTCCGCTATAACCCCCCCACCCCGAAACCCTATCCTAACCCCAACCCCACTCGCTCCTCTCCTCCCCCTCCCGATCCAGATCGAGGCGCTGCCCCGCGCCCGACCCCATCGCCCCCGACGCCGCCGCCGCACACCGTCGCCGCCTCATCCCACCACTGCTTCGCCGGAGCTGCCCACCGTCGTCATCACCCCCTCGTCCTCCTCCTCGAGCACGCTGCCGTTCCCCTGCCCCGCAAGTGAGGCCCGGCCTCCCCTCCTCTCTCCCCCCCACTGTCGCCCGAGCTCTCTGGAGCTCGTAACCCACTCCGTCGCGCCACCGCGCGCTGCCCCTCTGCCCGACCGTGCCCGCGTCGACGCCCGTCGCCCGCCTTGGCCGGCCTTTGCCGCGCGCGAGCGCTCGCGCTCGCGCCCCCCCTGCGCCACGTCCGCTCGCCGCCGGCCTCAAAGTCGCCGTCCTCGCCGCGCTTGCGCCGCCCGCTCGCCTCCCCCGCCACTGCGCCTACCCCCGCGCGTTGGCCCTGCCGCTGGCCCGGCCCCGCACTGGCCGCGCCACCCCCCTCCCCCCCCCGCTTCGCCCCTCACCGCCGGCCCCAGGCCACCGCCCCCTTCTCTGGCGCCCTGCCGGGTCCGCCGCCCCGTGTGCCCCTGGGCGTGCGCCCAGCGCCCCTGCCCGTTAGGCCATGGGCCAATGACACTGGGGCCCCACGCCCAGAACGTTTAATAATAAAGGAAAATGAATAAAAATAAAAAAATAAATATTAATTAAATAATTAATTACTAATTAACCTAATTAACTCTGATTAATTAAGACTAATTATGTTTAATTAACTTAATGTTTAATTAAGCTAATTAACTACTGTTAATTAACTAACAGAGGCTGACATGTGGGCCCCACACGTCAGGTTTGACCTGGTCAGCCTCTGTTGACCGCTGACGTCACCTTTACGTCATGCTGATGTCCCCCTCGTACTGTTCTGGATAATGTTGTTTTAATAATTTAAATAATTCCAGAAATTAGTTTAAACTTTAGAAAATCGTAGAAAATAATCCGTAACTCCGATGGAAAAACTTTGTACATGAAAGTTGCTCAGAATTTTGAGACGAATCCGAATACGCAGTCCGTTCGTCCGCCACACGTCCTTAACTATCCGAACATGGAACCATCCTCCTCCGGTCATCTGTCTGACAAATGTCCGGAACCGGGAAAACATTCCCGGATGGATTCCCCCTTCCTCGGTAATGTGCAACCATACGTTAGGACACACCCGGCACTGCATATTGTCATGTCGTATATTGTGTTGCTCATGTTTGCTGTGTATTTATACTGTTTTCTCCCCCTCTTCTCTCTCGTTAGACCCCGACGCAGTTCCCGGTACCGACGCAGCTCCGGAGACCGACGACACCATTGACGACCTTGCCTTTGCCGCCGAGCAACCAGG
Organism: Thinopyrum elongatum; assembly: GCA_011799875.1. Classification (NCBI taxonomy): domain Eukaryota; kingdom Viridiplantae; phylum Streptophyta; class Magnoliopsida; order Poales; family Poaceae; genus Thinopyrum; species Thinopyrum elongatum. The sequence continues at coordinate 566,617,644 of CM022298.1, read as the reverse complement.
CAAGCACCCCCCTTGAGCATACCGATATCGCCTATTCTTTCTCTCTCATGCTTGCATTAGAATTGCTGCTACTACTGCTTTACCTATTCTGATGCATAGCATGTTTATTGTAACCTGCTATTGAAACCTTACCTGCTTATCCTAAACTGTCTAGTATAGGCTGGGTAGAGACCTATCAGTGACCCCACTTGTCCCGACTGCCCCGCTGGATTATTATAGGCTGGGTAGAGACCTATCAGTGACCCTACTTGTCCCGACTGCCCCGCTGGATTATCAGAAGACCCGATCGACGGGATTGAAGACCAGGCCCCGGCACCGCACATCACCCCCTTAGTTGTAACGACACTGCAGCGTTACTATCGAGTGTCGAGGGTGATACCTCGTGTAGCACTTCTGATGTTAACTCTGTAGAGTAGCTATTTGGTCGTGGTCATCGAGGGTGATTCCTCCTTCACCACTTCCGATAACGACGCTGTCGTGCAACACCTCAAGTGTGAACCCATCGAGGGTGATTCCTCGGAGTTCACCTTGACGGATACATCGAGTAGGAATCCAACGAGGGTGATACCTCGGATTCCCCTGATGTTATGAACACACGAATACTTGGACTTTACACTGTTACTTGGAAAGGCGGGTCGACCCTGAGGGGTACCCGCGTGAGCCTAAGTGGCGAGTGTTGTGGAGACGGGTTGACCTGGATGGTGCCTGAGTGATGAATACGAGGCGCGGCCGGGCATTCTTAGCCCTTGCAGCAAGTCCTCGAGACGGGGCAACGGGGTCACATCTTTCGTGAGTCTCTGCTCGTTACCGCAAGCCCTAGTCCATTAACGATTTGGATATTTGATCCGAGCAGGCCTCTGGCCTGATAGCACTAACCATCACGTGGGCATAGTATGGGCGTTCTGCATTGTAGCATCAGCCGAAAGCTTTGTCAGACGTCTAGTTCAGCCTTGCGGCCGGGACGGACCGGCGCCCTCTTGGTGCCTGGCTTCACCCTGCTCGCAACGACCCAGAGTGCACAGGGCGATGGCCCAAGACCCCTGAGCGCTTAGGATGTAGACCGGCGGGGACCTCTCTGCTGAGCTGTAGGTAGGGTTGCGGTGTATCGTTTGGCCGAGGCCAGGCATGACCCAGGAAAGTGTGTCCGGCCGGAGTTAATCGAGCGTGTTGGGTAAGTTGGTGCACCCCTGCAGGGAAGAACACATCTATCGATAGCCGGTCCTACGGTAAAGGACACTCGGAGTTGTATCCCGATCGACACAACTAGACCGTGAGATGATACCTGGATATATGGCTCTGGGATTGCTTCTCGCAGGGAGTCGAGAAGGGATCTCAGTACGAGGTTGATGACCGTATGGCTCTGGGATTGCTTTCTCGCAGGGAGTCGAGAAAGGATCTCTGGGTGAGGTTGAGACTTAATGATACTGCTACATTATATTGTACTGTTCTACTCTCTTTTATTGCTGCAAGACCGCTGGAAGATGCTAGTCTTCGATAGGACTAGGTTTTCCTCTCTATTCTGGCATTTCTGTAGCCCAGTCCACATATACAGCCACTCTTTGATAATGTTGCATATGTAGTGTAGATCCTTGCTTGCTGAGTACTTCGTATGAGTACTCACGGTTGCTTTGCTTTCTTTTTCCCCATATACCCGTTTTTGATGCAACCAGATGACGGAGCCCCTGAGACAGCTGCCCCCGCCGACGATCACTACTACTACCCCGAGGATGGATACTACTACGAGCTGGCCGATGACCAGGAGTAGGTTCGAAGGGTCCCAGGCAGGAGGCCTACGCCTTTCGATCGTAGTGTTTTATTTTGCCCCGCCTTTCTAAAGGCCTTTCTGTTTCTCTTTTAATATCTGTACTCAGATATCTGATGCTTCTGCTGACGCTTGTATGCCATCGAGCTATGTATTCGAGCCCTCGAGGCCCTGGCTTGTAATATAAAGCTTGTATGACTTTATTTTATGTTTTAGAGTTGTGTTGTGATATCTTCCCGTGAGTCCTTAGGCTTGATCGTGTGCATTTGCATGTATGATTAGTGCACGATTAAGCCGGGGGCGTCACAAGTTGGTATCAGAGCTGACTGACTATAGGAACCCCCCTTTCCAACTCCTTTGCCGAAGTTGAGTCTAGTGGTCCAAAAACTGATTTACTAACATGGCTGTGTGGCTTACGGGTCCACGTCGCCGAATGGGTGGTGTTAGGATCTTTTATACCTCGTCTATACTCTGGGACTCTGATATCTCTTCTATTCGGGTTAAATGAATTTACTAACTACATTAGGTTCTCGTAACGACTTCCTCCCGGAGAGCCCCGACATTACCGATGATCGCTTGCTTCGCCAGAAGATTCTACGAATACTCCTCGATGTTTCTCGAAACCCTGTGCCCACTGCATTGCAGTTCCTGACCACCAATAAACTTCGATGGATAACTACTTACCCTCGTCGTTCTTATATTCATTTCAGTTAGTCCCGGATTCCACCCGACTTATCGAAATACTATCCGACATTTCGGGAATTCTCTGAACCTACTGCCTTGCAGTTCCTTTCCGCCTGAACACACCTACGTATAAATCCTAGTACTTATACGGGGTCTGTTCATCCCCAGTTATTCAAGTGCTTTCCAGAACACATTGAATTGCTATTTGATCTCCCGAATATCCTCTGCAGCCTAGTGCTCCCGAAAGTGTTGTCTGCCTGCATTAGGGTTAAATCCACATGTCTCGCAATATTCATTAACATTCTTTGTCATTATCATTCTGAGTCTATTGATTCAATATGAATGAGGATAATCCCTATCATTTGTCGATTCCTAGAATTCATTCCTTTGGCTCAGACGTCATTCCGGACATGAGCTGATTCTCGGCAAATTACACCTTGATAGATTGTCCATCTAGTTCTAATTAACTTACTCGTCTTTCGATCAGAGTTCTGCCTCTGATCGTTCATTCTGAAAGTCATGATTTCTCTGTATTTAAACATCAAATTATTCAGTTGTTTTTACATTCTGATGCCTTTGGCAAATGGTATTCTCTCCTTACTTTCGAGCTTGTGATTATTTACTTCTGGAGTTTGCGGTATAGGTTCCTAAGTTGTCCCGATGGGTTGAATCTATGCCATCCGTAATTAGTGTGAACCCAAAGATTATGCAGGTTATATCTATTGGCATTTTGCCAGATAAATCTTCAACCCTACAACTTTTTCGAAGACGAGAAGTGAATGAAAGGTTATGCATTAAAGAAGTGGGAGTCGACCTTGAACTTTGTGTTCATGCCCATGGACCCGATGTAGAACTTATCATGGAAGCTGCTCATAGAAATAATAATCCCTTGTTATAATTTCATCTTGAATTTTGCTTCGATCCTTTGCAATCGTGGTCTCGACCATGATTGTTCTACTTTGATCCCATTTCACGGACAAGCTAAAACACTTGTCTTCTGCTAATAAATAAGCATGTTCAACCTCTATATTGAACTACCTCGGGTATTAACCCCCCTACAATCTCGAGGATATCATCCTATTGCACTACGTCCTATGAATTTTCCAATGGAGTGATACCTTCCCTGTCATAGTCACGACACGGGTTCTGGGTTGTCGTCAACCGAGACCACCGGTAAGTGAATCAATTCCGCACTCCAATTCAAGAACTCTAAGTAATTTTCGCTGCTTACGAGTTTAATAATCCTTCAAGTCATTCGTATCCTGATTGGCTATATCCTTATCGTGCTAAATTTTAACTGTGCTACTTGGTCCTTCTCCCCAGAGCACCAATTCCCACGATGAGCTAATCTTACGCCGATCCTTCTCATCTTATCATTTCACCTCGAACAACAAGCTTGACTTCGAGTTTGTGTCGAAACCGTGGTTCCAATAACCTTTCGCTTCATCATTCCTTTGACTTGATGTCATCGCCGATCGATTACACCTTCATGGAATCTCTCGACAAATGTGTCGTGATCATCATCAGCATTCTGAGCTCTTCCAGGATATCAATAGAATTCATGGTGAGAAATATTATCCTTGCCCCCTCAATGAATTGTTGCTGAGCCCGCGGGCCCTATTCTCATCTTTTCCTGGCTGAAATTGTATGACTTATTTTATAAGTTGTTCCGATGGATCCTTTGTGTATCCAAAGGCTGACCTTTACTTGATGACCATGTCTATACTATCTCGAAGCCTGTCTGTGGTACTCCGATTTTCAATAAGGACATTTGAAGAATAATGCCAAAAATTTCTTTTACAATTATCCAAACACCATTGTATGGGTAATGTCATGGAATTTCTCTCCCCTTACCTAAAGCGTTTTCTACTTTCTAACCTGCCATGGATATCATGCTCTACTTGTCCTTGCGAAGGATATACCCCTGGAATATGTGTTTAGACAAATTTTCCTTTCCATTGTTCTGTTTAATCTGATGAACACATTTTCCTTTCCATTGTTTTGTTTAACCTTTCTTGTGATCTATATGATCTAAGCAGTAATAATTCACTGCTTATGTAAACACCTCGGGGTACAACTCTGTCAGTGAGACCCTGTTCCTACTGTTGATGACATTCCGGTAACCGCCGATGGATGAGAACTTTGCCTATTGGTCCGCCTCGTTCAACGAGCAGGAAAATGGTTCTCTTCGTCCCTCGTCCTTGGTACTGATGTTGTTGCCGACATAACCGACAGACTATCCTCTGACATGCCTTGCTTACATGATCGTGCGAGATGTCACCGCCCTTCCTACTTTTAACACACATGGTGGGCCCATAACCCACAGTTCCACAGGATCGAAACCTGACTCTCCTATACACCCCCTATTTCCAAAGTTATTCCCCGCGCGTGGCCTCGTATGTAATTCACGAGCCACCTTCCTAGTGATCTATTTTGGTAACAGACACAATACTTATTCCCGTTGCTATGAACCCCTTTCACGCCCTGTTTCAGGCACCGAACGATTGCCTGCCCGCTCGAAACTTCTCATGATACCTCCTTACTTTGCTCTCGATATTTTCTAAGGTTTCAATTCGAGAGTTACTTTCCACCACCTTCCCTGTTGTTATCGACTAGATAGTCGACCATGCAGAGGTCCGTTCTCTCAGAATACCCACCCCTTATTCTTTCGTAAGTACGATGGCGATCCTGAAGAAAGGATGACAACTTCATCATGAGGCATTGATGCAGAGAAATGAAGGTGTCAAGGTAATGGATCGATTCCTTCGAGAAGAGCAACCAAGACCGAGAAGACTCGATAGGATTTCGTAACCAGAACTTTCCCCCTTACTCTACCCCTTAATTCTCGGGACGAGAATTCTTATTAGTGGAGGAGATTTGTAACACCCCCAGTGGTTAGCCACAGTAATCCCCCTTTTGATTATGCCAAGTCATCATGATCAACAGTGCTTAATCATCATTAGTAACATATCCCTTTTCCAATTCAAATTCAAATGGAAATTCAAACTTAAAGTGAAAATAAAAGTTGTTCAAATGGGAAAACTAAAATGTTCATTAAATAGAAAATAATCCAGGAGCATTTATAAAATTATAATCAGCTTTTACTAAATTAATTATGTGCCTCAAACAGCAACAAAACAGAGATATTTAATCCAATTTTATTTAATTAAAATTCAAATGAAATAATTTTGGCTCCAAACCATTTTCTGGCAGTGGTAGATATGGCACTGGAATTATTGAGCTAAGTCACATATTTTTACAAAAGTCATTAAGTGGCCTAATAGTTTTGCAAACAGAAAAGAATTAAATAAAAAGAAAAAGGACCCCCCCCCGACTGGGCCTCAATCCAGTAGGCCAAGCGGCCCACCAGGCCGGCCCAGCCGGCCACCTCCGCTATAACCCCCTCCCCCCACCTCGAAACCCTATCCTAACACCAACCCCACTCGCTCCTCTCCCCCCCTCCCGATCCAGATCGGGGCGCTGCCCCGCGCCCGACCCCATCGCCCCGACGCCGCCGCCGCACACCGTCACCGCCTCGTCCCGCCACTGCTTCGCCGGAGCCGCCCACCGTCGTCGTTGCCCCCTCATCCTCCTTCTTGAGCACGCTGCCGTTCCCCTGCCCCGCAAGTGAGGCCCGGCCTCCCCTCCTCTCTCCCCCCGCTGTCGCCCGAGCTCTCTGGAGCTCGTAACCCACTTCGCCGCGCCACCGCGCGCTGCCCCTCCGCCCGACCGTGCCCGCGTCGACGCCCGTCGCCCGCCTCGGCCGGCTTCTGCCACGCGCTCGCGCTCGCGCTCGCCCCCCCCCCCCCCCCCCCCCCCCCCCCCCCCCCCCCCCGCGCCACGTCCGCTCGCCGCCGGCCCCGCAGTCGCCATCTTTGCCGCGCTCGCCGCCGACTCGTGCACACGCTCGCGCCGCCCGCTCGCCTCCCGCGCCACTGCACCTACCCCCGCGCGTTGGCCCTGCCGCTGGCCCGGCCCCGCACTGGCCGCGCCACCCCCCCCCCGCTTCGCCCCTCACCGCCGGCCCCAGGCCACCGCCCCCCTGCTCTGGCGCCCTGCCGGGTCCGCCGCCCCGCGCGCCCCTGGGCGTGCGCCTGCTCGGGCTGCGCCCAGCGCCCGTGCCCGTTAGGCCATGGGCCAATGACACTGGGGCCCCACGCCCAGAACGTTTAATAATAAAAGAAAATGAATAAAAATAAACAAAATAAATATTAATTAAATATTTAATTACTAATTAATCTAATTAACTCTGATTAATTAAGACTAATTATGTTTAATTAACTTAATGTTTAATTAAGCTAATTAACTAATGTTAATTAACTAACAGAGGCTGACATGTGGGCCCCACACGTCAGGTTTGACCTGGTCAGCCTCTGTTGACCGCTGACGTCACCTTTACGTCATGCTGACGTCACCCCCGTACTGTTCTGGATAATGTTGTTTTAATAATTTAAATAATTCCAGAAATTAGTTTAAACTTTAGAAAATCGTAGAAAATAATCCGTAACTCCGATGGAAAAACTTTGTACATGAAAGTTGCTCAGAATTTCGAGACGAATCCGAATACGCAGTCCGTCCGTCCGCCACACGTCCCTAACTATCCGAACATGGAACCGTCCCCCTCCGGTCATCTGTTTGACAAATGTCCGGAACCGGGAAAACATTCCTGGATGGATTCCCCCTTCCTCGGTAACGTGCAACCATACGTTAGGACACACCCGGCACTGCATATTGTCATGTCGTACATTGTGTTGCTCATGTTTGTTGTGTATTTATACTGTTTCCTCCCCCTCTTCTCTCTCGTTAGACCCCGACGCAGTTTCCGGTACCGACGCAGCTCCGGAGACCGACGACACCATTGACGACCTTGCCTTTGCCGCCGAGCAACCAGGCAAGCACCCTCCCTTGAGCATACCGATATCGCCTATTCTTTCTCTCTCATGCTTGCATTAGAATTGCTGCTACTACTGCTTTAACTATTCTGATGCATGGCCTGTTTATTGTAACCTGCTATTGAAACCTTACCTGCTTATCCTAAACTGTCTAGTATAGGCTAGGTAGAGACCTGTTAGTGACCCCACTTGTCCCGACTGCCCCGCTGGATTATTATAGGCTGGGTAGAGACCTATCAGTGACCCCACTTGTCCCGACTGCCCCGCTGGATTATCAGAAGACCCGATCGACGGGATTGAAGACCAGGCCCTGGCACCGCACATCACCCCCTTAGTTGTAACGACACTGCAGCGTTACTATCGAGTGTCAAGGGTGATACCTCATGTAGCACTTCTGATGTTAACTCTGTAGAGTAGCTATTCGGTCGTGGTCATCGAGGGTGATTCCTCCTTCACCACTTCCGATAACGATGCTGTCGTGCAACACCTCAAGTGTGAACCCATCAAGGGTGATTCCTCCGAGTTCACCTTGACGGATACATCGAGTAGGAATCCAACGAGGGTGATACCTCGGATTCCCCTGATGTTATGGACACACGGATACTTGGACTTTACACTGTTACTTGAAAAGGCGGGTCGACCCTGAGGGGTACCCGCGTGAGCCTAAGTGGCGAGTGTTGTGGAGACGGGTTGACCTGGATGGTGCCCGAGTGATGAATACGAGGCGCGGTCGGGCATTCTTAGCCCTTGCAGCAAGTCCTCGAGACGGGGCGATGGGGTCACATCTTTCGTGAGTCTCTGCTCGTTACCGCAAGCCCTAGTCCATTAACGATTTGGATATTTGATCCGAGCAGGCCCCTGGCCTGATAGCACTAACCATCACGTGGGCATAGTATGGGCGTTCTGCATCGTAGCATCAGCCGAAAGCTCTGTCAGACGTCTAGTTCAGCCTTGCGGCCGGGACGGACCGGCGCCCTCCTGGTGCCTGGCTTCACCCTGCTCGCAACGACCCGGAGTGCACAGGGCGATGGCCCAAGACCCCTGAGCTCTTAGGATGTAGACCGGCGGGGACCTCTCTGCTGAGCTGTAGGTAGGGTTGCGGTGTATCGTTTGGCCGAGGCCGGGCATGACCCAGGAAAGTGTGTCCGGCCGGAGTTAATCGAGCGTGTTGGGTAAGTTGGTGCACCCCTGCAGGGAAGAACACATCTATCGATAGCTGGTCCTACGGTAAAGGACACTCGAAGTTGTATCCCGATCGACACAACTAGACCGTGAGATGATACCTGGATATATGGCTCTGGGATTGCTTCTCGCAGGGAGTCGAGAAGGGATCTCAGGACGAGGTTGATGACCGTATGGCTCTGGGATTGCTTTCTCGCAGGGAGTCGAGAAAGGATCTTTGGGTGAGGTTGAGACTTAATGATACTGCTACATTATATTGTACTGTTCTACTCTCTTCTATTGCTACAAGACCGCTGAAGATGCTAGTCTTCGATAGGACTAGGTTTTCCTCTCTATTCTGGCATTTCTGCAGCCCAGTCCACATATGCAGCCACTCTTTGATAATGTTGCATATGTAGTGTAGATCCTTGCTTGCTGAGTACTTCGGATGAGTACTCACGGTTGCTTTGCTTTCTTTTTCCCCATATACCCCTTTTGATGCAACCAGATGACGGAGCCCCTGAGACAGCTGCCCCCGCCGACGATCGCTACTACTACCCCGAGGATGGATACTACTACGAGTTGGCCGACGACCAGGAGTAGGTCCGGAGGGTCCCAGGTAGGAGGCCTGCGCCTTTCGATCGTAGTGTTTTATTTTGCCCCGCCTTTTTAAAGGCCTTTCTGTTTCTCTTTTAATATCTGTACTCAGATATCTGATGCTTGTATGCCATCGAGCTATGTATTTGAGCCCTCGAGGCCCTGGCTTGTAATATAAAGCTTGTATGACTTTATTTATGTTTTAGAGTTGTGTTGTGATATCTTCCCGTGAGTCCTTAGGCTTGATCGTGTGCATTTGCGTGTATGATTAGTGCACGATTAAGCCGGGGGCGTCACATCTAGGATATGTCACGAAAAAAAATCATTAAATGATTTTTAATGATTTCAAATGATGAAGCGAAAAAATGGTAATATTATTCTGGTACTTGCATGAAAAATCATCTTGCTAGGACAAAGTAGTTTGACTGGGTCTGCATGTTTCAGATTCAAGCCTTGTGTGAATTAAACACAATCATTGGAAGGTTTTGAGCAAAAACTTTCTCTCTTGTTTCAGGTTGATAGTGTCATACCTGGAGAAGCCAAACCTGGGAAACCAGCAAAAAGAAGTACTAGGAAGAAAAATGTCATTGTATCCAATACTCTAGTTTCTGAAGTTTCAAAGGTTTAAAAAATCAGTGTAGCTATGAGTACCTTCAGAAAGAACTTATTCTGATGGATGAAAAACAAATTTGCAGGAAATAGAGGATGTTTTCATGGATGAATTTGATCAGTACGTATTGCATCGGTCGATGAGAAAAGAAGCTGAGGTCAGTTTAATAAGTTCTTTGGGATTAGCAAACGCATTTTCCATTTTCATGTAGGTTTTGTTAATCGAACTACCATTGACCTTTGATTGATAAATATGATGGTCTTTAAAAAAACAGGTTATCATAAGCAGTCAGGAAGGTCTAAGCAAAAGTTGTGGTGGTTCTTATTGTGGCAGCCAGGAAGAAATTACTGATAACCGTGATTTGATTGGAACAGAAGACATGAGTGATAGCATTCCTGTAGTTGTGGAAGAACTTTGTATTCATGGTTCTGTGAAAGTAAGTTTTATAGTGCAGCTAGGAACTTGATAGTGTTATTTACTGTTTGTTTGTTTGTAACTAATTAAAAATGTTCAGATTCATAGTTGTTAAATTAACAAACAAAATGTAAAAATCGTAGGAAGTTGCTACTGATATTGAACTAGCTGGTGCAAATGAAAGACAACAGGCAGAGACTGTTGACAAGGTAAATCATACCTTTATTATAATCCTTTATCATAAATTTGAACTATTTTGAGGAAATAAATGCACCTTCTGTCTGAACGAAAGTGTTCATTTGATGCAGGCTAGTGTTTCTGATAATGGATTCAGTGCAATAGTTTCTACAACACATATGTCAGAAGAGTTATGCGAAAAGGTATAGCCCACTGTTTGTAGAAAATGTAGAATCAAAGAATAGTATATTTTTTCTTGATCTGGTTGGTGCACCGAAAAAGTAAGAAAGTTAGCATGATAAAAAATCTGACATAGAATTCAATGATTGTGTTGAATTTTTTCTTGCAGTTAGTTGATCTTGTCGAGAATTCAAATGTTGAGCATCTATCTGAAAATGAAGATTCCGATGATGAAACTGGAGCATGCAATGGCAAGGAAGAATATGTATTCCCTACGCCAGATGAATTGGAGAAGTCAAGTACACCCGCTGTTGGCATGGTTTTCACTACGCTAGACGAGGCAGTCAGATTTGTGAATGTATATGCGTAGATGAATGGTTTTGCAATGAAAAAAGGAAGAAACTACAAGCAGAGGAAGATCACTATACAGTGCTTCAAGAGTAGGAAGACACGTGAAAGCAACTCAGGTATTAGGAAAAGGAAGCGGAGTGTAATCGAGAGAACAAACTGCCCTATGAATGTGACAGTGAAGCTAAGGGAAGGGAAATGGTTTATTCTGTCTGTTTGTCTGGAACATAACCACAACTTTGTGAGCTCGCCTTCACTCACCAAATTCTTCCTCAGCCATAAACACATGAATGAAGCAGAAATACTCCTGTCTAAGTTGCTGCAAGAAAATAGGGTGAAACCACGAAGAATTATGAGCATTTTTAGGAGGCTGCATGGTGGGGACTTTGGTAATCTGACATTTGACGTCAAAAATCTTGATAACCTGAAACAGGATGAGCGGATAAAGAAGATGAAGAACACAGATATTGAGTGGACTAGGCAGTATATCGAGAAGCTGCAACTTCAGAACCCTGGTTTCATCTATAAGATGCAAATAGATGCTGATGACACTGTGCGAAGCATTTTCTGGACGGATGCTCGGTCAAGATTGGACTACAAGTTGTATGGAGAGATCATATCCTTTGACACAACCTATAGCACTAACAAGTACAACATGCCGTTTGCACCGATTGTTGGAATCAATGGACATGGGCGAACAATAGTGTTTGGTTGGGCACTCTTGCAAAATGAGAAAGCAGATACTTTCACATGGTTGTTTGAGACTTTTGTAGAAGTCATGCAAGGGCAGAAACCAGGGATTATCTTGACTGATCAAGATTCAGCAATGAAAGTGGCTGTTCCTTGAGTGTTCGGAGATTCTCTCCATAGGTTCTGCATATGGCATGTGCTGAAGAATATGAAGGATAACATGGGTGCATACATGGCTTTGAGGGAAGGAATGGAAGAAGAAATGAAAATTGTATTGATGCAATCTGCCACTGTTGATGAGTTTGTTGCAAATTGGCATGAGTTTTGTGCGAAGTATGACTGTGCTGAGCAAGATCATATTAAAAGAATGTGGGAAATCCGTGCCCATTTTGTTCCGGCTTACTTCAGAGGCATGTTTTGTCCATTCATTCGATCAACAAGCCGTAGCGAAAGTTTCAACTCCAACTTCAAGGACTACATAAGAAGGAAAGACACGATAGAAGCATTCATGAAGCAGTATGAGCTATTTCAAGAAAATGTCATCAATATTGAGAATCAGGACAGATTTGTGTCTAATGAGAAAACTCCTATATTATGGAGCCGCTGTCCTTTAGAAAGGCATGCTGCGAAATTTTTCACCCGTGGCATATATTTGAAGATGCTAACAGAATTTGTGAATGCAACAGCTTTTGGTGTGATTGAAATAGAGAAAGACAAGTTGTATGACTTGAAGAGGAATTTCGGTTATGAACATCCAGAATTCAGTAGGAAGTTGTTCCGAGTTGCTGTTGATAGGGAGGCAGCAACGCTTGAATGTTTCTGTGGGAAGTTTGAAAGAGATGGAATCCTGTGTTGTCATATCTTAAGATTGTTCACTCAATTTGATATTGTTGAGTTTCCTGAACATTACATTCTGAACAGATGGACTGTTGCATTTAGAGAAAATGAGTTAAAGAAATTCAAGAACGATCTGATTGAAGTGACAGGAACAGACCCTTCTCAGAATGTTTTTCGATATGCTATGGTAATGAGTAAGGTTGCTGATGCATGCTCAGACCTCAGTAAAGATTCTAAGTTTAGTAAGGAATTGCTAGAGGCAGTGGAGAAGGTGCATGCAAAGTATTTGGAGCGCAATAAGGCTGTTGAAATAGTTGATTGTGATAGTTCGGGCGCTTTGAATGATCCTGCTGTAATACCAACACAAACTGTGAACACTGCTGAGATGTTGAGAACACAATCTGAATGCTCAGGTACTTTGAAAGATCCTCTTGTGATACCTTCGAAATCTGTCAACAAAGGTCAGAGGTTCAAATCACAATCTGAAAAGAACTCAGCCAAGAAAATAGCTGCAAAGAAAAGAAGCAACGACAAGGAGAAAATGGTTCAGCATAAGAAATGAATGGTATTGGATTAGTAACTAAGCTGTAGATTCTAATTTGACTTTGGGAAATCATGTTCTAATTTGGCTTTTTTGTCTGAACATTTGTGACAGTTGAATGAGCTCTCTGAAAACCTATTTTGGTGGTCACTTTCGGTCCTGGAGTGGTACATTGGCGTCAAGGACATTTTGGAGTGCCTCCCAAGATATTGTTGCTATTTTTTTTTCTTTCTACAAATTGTTGGATATTTCGATGAGGAGTTGTTGCAGAGTGAAAAATCTCTTTATTGTTTGGACAACTATTGAAAGTTGAGACAAATTATTTGGAGCATGTGTATTGGGAAAAAAGAAATTGTTAACACATGCTTTTGTGGTTTGCATTCAAAAGCAGTTACGAAATGAACAAAAATTTATTTGGAGAATGTGTATTTTGATTGAATCATTTCTTAATAATGTTTGCCAAATGGTCACAATTGAATTTGTACTAACCCCCGAGTTTTAAAAAATTGTTGAAAAGTTAAGAAAAGTGTTGACAAGTTTATGAAAAAAAGTTCACGGGTTTAAAAAAAAAGTTGTTTCATTTATATAGAAAAAAATGTTGTTCACAAGTTTAATGGAATTCATAGAGAATTACTGTAGAGTGTTGTAGAACTTTCTTAATAATGTTTGCCAAATGGTTAGAATTGAATTGGTACTAACCCCCCAAGTTTAAGAAAAATGTTGAAAAGTTAAGAAAAGTGTTGACAAGTTCATGAAAAAAGTTCACGGGTTTGAAAAAAAAGTTGTTTCATATGTATAGGAAAAAAGGTTGTTCACAAATTTAATGGAAGAATGTCGACAAAAATTAGGAGAAGTAGTTAACAAAGTGTGTACAAAAAAAGTTTATGTGGTGAACAAATGAATTTAAAAATGTGTTCACGCCTTTGAAGAAAAAAAAAAGGTGGACAAAATTTTGGAAAATATATTGACAAATTTTTGAAAAAAAATTAACATTCGTATTTACAAGTTGTAACAAGAAAATGTTGACAAGTTTAGGAGAACTTGTTCACGAATTAAGAAAAAAATGTTGACAAAATATTGAAAAAATGTTAATGTTCGGATTTACGAGTTGGAAGAAAAAATGTTGACAAGTTTAGGAGAAGTTGTTGACAAACTAAGAAAAAAAATGTTCTAAAAGTTCAGAAACAAAAAAAAAAGTTCATAAGTTCAGAATAGTTGTCCTATGCTTGACAAGTTGACAAATTTGTGGCCCGAGGTTAGAAAAAAATGTTGACAAGTTTAGAAAAGTTGTGAACAACAAATTTAAGAAAGTTGTTCGCACAGAAATTACAAAATTGTTAACAAAAATAGGAAAAAAATTGTTAACAGTCTTTTCACGATTTTATAAAAAATGTAGACAAGCTAAGAAAAGTTATTGACAACTTATTTAAAAAAATGTTGATAAATTTTAAAAAGTTGTTCACACCTTGCAGAAAAACAATGTTGACAAAAATTTGGAAAATATGTTGACAAAATTTTGAAAAAAATGTTAACATTCGTATATACGAGTTGTAACAAAAAATGTTGACAAGTTTAGGAGAAGTTGTTCACTAATTAAGAAAAAATGTTCTAAAAGTTTAGAAACAAAAAAATGTTAATAAGTTTAGAATAGTTGTCCTATGCTTTGAGAACTTGTTCAGAAATTATTAACCAAAAAAAATGTTGACAAAGTGGTGAAACAAACTCTCTAGAAACATTTGTTGACAAAGTCTTTAGACATTTGTGCCCGAGTTTGAAAAAAACTGTTGACAACTTTAGAAAAATTGTGAACAACATTTTTAAGAAAGTTGTTCACACGAAAATTAAAAATTGTTGACAAAAAATTGAAAAAAATTGTTCACAATCTGTTCACGATTTTATTTAAAAAATGTAGACAAGCTTAGAAAAGTTATTCAGAACTTATTTAAAAAAAATGTTGAAAAATATAAAAAGTTGTTCACGCCTTTGAAGAAAAAAATGTTGACAAAATTTTTGGAAAATATGTTGACAATTTTTTGAAAAAATGTTAACGTTCATATTTACAAGTTGTTACAAAAAAATGTTGACAAGTTTAGAAGAAGTTGTTCACGAATTAAGAAAAAATGTTCTAAAAGTTGAGAAATAAAAAAATGTTGATAAGTTCATAATAGTTGTCCTATGCTTTGAGAACTTGTTCAGAAATTATTAACCAGAAAAAATGTTTACGAGATTATAAAAAAGTTGTGAAACAAACTGTCTAGAAACATTTGTTCACAAAGTTTGTAGACATTTGCGTCAGTTTAGAAAAATAATGTTGACAAGCTTAGAAAAGTTATTCACAACTTATTTAAGAAAAATATTGACAAAATTTAAAAAGTTGTTCATGCCTTTGAAGAAAAAAATGTTGACAAAATTTTGAAAAATTGTTAACGTTCGTATTTACAAGTTGTAAAAAAAATTGTTGACAAGTTTAGGAGAAGTTGTTCACGAATTAAGAAAAAATGTTCTCAAAGTTTTAAAAAAAATGTTGATAACTTCACAATAGTTGTCCTATGCTTTGAGAAGTTGGTCACAAATTATTAACCAGAAAAAATGTTTACGAGATTAGAAAAAAGTTGTGAAACAAACTGTCTAGAAACATTTGTTCACAAAGTCTGTAGACATTTGTGTCCGAGTTTAGAAAAAAAATGTTGACAAGTTTACAAAAGTTGTGAACAAATAGTTTTCAGAAATTTGTTCGCACGAAAAATAAAAAATTGTTAACAAAAAAATTGTTAACAATCTGTTCAACATTTTATTAAAAAAAATGTAGACAAACTTACGAAGGTTATTCACAACTTATTTAAAAAAAATGTTGACAAAATTTAAATGGTTGTTCACACCTTTGAAGAAAAAAAAATGTTGACAAAATTTTGAAAAAATGTTAGCGCTCGTATTTACGAGTTGTAAAAATAAAATGTTGACAAGTTTAGGACACAAAAAAATGTTCTAAAAGTTCGGAAACAGAAAAATATTTAAGAAAGTTAGGAGAAGTTGTTCACAAATTAAGAAAAAAAGTTCTAAAAGTTTAGAAACAAAAAAATGTTCATAAGTTCAGAATAGTTGTCCTATGCTTGACAAGTTGACAAATTTGTGCCTCGAGTTTAGAAAAAAATGTTGACAAGTTTAGAAAAGTTGTGAACAACATTTTTAAGAAAGTTGTTTGCAAGAAAAAAAATTGTTAACAAAAATTTGAAAAAAAATGTTAAGAATCTGTTCACAATTTTATAAAAAAATGTAAAAAAGCTTAGAAAAGTTATTTCACAATTTTAAATAAAATGTTGACAAATTTTAAAAAGTTGTTCGCACCTTTGTTGAAAAAAAATGTTGACAAAATTTTGGAAAATATGTTAACGTTCGTATTTACGAGTTGTAACGAAAAAATGTTAACAAAATGTGTTAACAAAAATGTTGACAAAATTTTGAAAAAAAAGTTTTTCACAACTTGTAAGAAGAGAAAAATAGAATAGTTGTTCACAAAAAATTTGAAAAAAAATGTTGACGAATTTCAAAAAGTTGTTCACACCTTTGACGAAAAAAAATCTTGACAAAAATTTGGAAAATATGTTAATTTTTTTTTCAAAATTTGTAAGAAAAAAATGTTGACAAGTTTAGTAGAACTTGTTCACAAATTAAGAAAAAAAAAGTTCTAAAAGATCAAAAACAAAAACAAAAATGTTGATAAGTTCAGAATAGTTGTACTATGCTTTGAGAAGTTGGTCACAAATTATTAGCCAAAAAAATATCCCCGTGTTTAAAAAAAATGTTGACAAGTTTAGAAAATTTGTTCACAACACTTTTAAGTGAAAACTCGGGAGTTGTCCTGTGATTTTGAAAAGTCGTTCACAAAAGTTGTTCACAGATTTCAAGAAACAAAAAAGTGATTTTAAGAAAAATGTTGACAAGTTTACAAAACTTGTTCAAAAAACCATGGAAAGTTGTTCACAAAAAAAAATCTAAATAAGTTTAGTAAAAAAGTTGTACAAGTTTATTTAAAAAGTTTTGTAAAAAATGTTCTACATGCAATTTTTTTTGAACAGTTTCTTGCAAAATTTGAAGAAAAGTTGTTTGCAAAATTTAAGAGAGGAGTTTCATGAAATTTTAAAAAGTTGTTCACTATATACAATTTTATAAAAGTTGTTCCGCAATTTTTTAAAAAAAAAATGTAGGTAGAGTTGTTCACATGCTTTTTGTAAGAAAGTTGTTCACAAAAAAATAAATTTATTTTAGATAAAGTTTTTCAATTTTTTGAAAAGTTGATGACAAATTATAAGAAAATGTTGAAAATATTTAGAATAGTTGTTAAAAAAATGATGGCACAATTTCTTTAGTCATGAGGAAAAAATGCGTTTAAACCTTTTTTTATAGCGTCTTAGGTGATCCCTTTATGTTTAAAAAAAGTACATTATTTATTTTAATAAAAATGCTCGGAATGAACTAACATGTTTTGCATAGAAAAAATAGACATGTTTGAAAGAAATGAACAATTTTTTTGCCGATACTGGGTCTGTTTCCAGAAAACAATATGGCTGATTTAACTACTGTATAACGATTGAACAGACATTTCTTAACTATAGCTTACATGGAAAACCATAGATACTTTTTTTTGTCGATGCTAGTTTCTCAAAATTCTGAGAGTGAAACACAACCATGTTCATCATTCTATACATAGCGTTGTAACTCCCATCGGAAACCTAACGGCGAACACGAAACACGAAAAAAGAAACCAGTTCATCCTAGTTCATTTCATACTAGTTCGACTACGGAACCTAACGGCGAGTTCTCCTCTTCTTTGTGACATCATCACTCATCTTCTCAAACTGGAACTTGTTCTGATTGAAGTTTCCTATCTTGTATGCAATGAGCTTACGGAATTGGGGAACGATTTCCTGGAAAAAAAATTGCATGAGTTTTTTAGTTTGAAAAGCATTATAAAAACAGTAACAGAACTGAAAGAATGCAATCTATGTGTGCAAAAAAGAAAGACTTGCAAAAAATTAACAGAACAGGAAAAAAGAAGCACAAAAGCATGATGACATTTGAGACCAAAAAAATTTAACAAAACGTGAAAGAAGTATATCATGAAATAACTCTCTCTGGAACAATGATTGTATTGCATACAAAAGATTATAGATAATTTAAAAACAAAAAGGTAGCTTGTTACAGAGAGAGATGTAGTGGGTGTAGTATTTACATTTTCAAACTCCTTCATGTCTTTTCCGTTCCAACAATCCATGTACAGCGTGCCATAGATAGCGCAGTCATGCCTGTCCATGTTTGCACAAAAAAACAGATGAATAAACAGAATTGTAAACTTGAAAAGATGTAGAAAAGGGTCAAAAAGATAATCTTACAAGTTAGGTTGTTTGGGATAGTTTTCAGGAGAAAACTTTACGAATTCTTCTATATTTTTGAAACTGCAGTTGGATGCCTTGAATAGAGTGCTGAGGTGGGTAATCTATAACATAAGACATGAAGATAACTTCGAAGTTAGGTAGACCAAAAAAAGTAAATTTATACTTATTACAAACAGAGTTACTTCATGGGCAGTGCGTTAAAAAAAATACAAATTACTTGAACAAATAATTTTTACTTATAGTAAAACTAACCAGGTTTGTTGTGAGGATGTTGAGTTCATTAGCGTGGACGCTATTTGCTGAATCAAAGAAGTTGATTGTTTTGAAAAGGTTGTTGACGCAAAAGAAAGTCCAATGGAATGTATTTACTCTAGGGAGAAAAAGCTGCACAGGGAAAAAACAGTGACCATCACAAACAGAGGTAAAAATAAATGAAGGGATTAACAATCATGAAAATAGATCGTATACCAAGTCACATTTGTGCAGGTTGTTTCTGTTGGAAATATGCCCTAGAGGCAATAATAAATTAGTTATTATCATATTTCCCTGTTCATGATAAT
The DNA here is from genome assembly GCA_011799875.1 of Thinopyrum elongatum. Classification (NCBI taxonomy): domain Eukaryota; kingdom Viridiplantae; phylum Streptophyta; class Magnoliopsida; order Poales; family Poaceae; genus Thinopyrum; species Thinopyrum elongatum. The sequence continues at coordinate 566,598,798 of CM022298.1, read as the reverse complement.
CATTTATTATCCATGCTAGAATTGTATTGATCGGAAACTCAAATACATGTGTGGATACATAGACAACAACATGTCCCTAGTAAGCCTCTACCGGACTAGCTCGTTGATCAAAGATGGCTATGGTTTCCTAGCCATGGACATGAGTTGTCATTTGATAACGGGATCACATCATTAGGAGAATGATGTGATGGACAAGACCCAAACTATAAACGTAGCATGTGATCGTATCAAGTTTGTTGCTATCGTTTTCTGCATGTCAAGTATATGTTCCTATGACCATGAGATCATGCAACTCACTGACACCGGAGGAGTACCTTGTGTGTACCAAACGTTGCAACGTAACTGGGTGACTATAAAGGTGCTCTACAGGTATCTTCGAGGGTGTCTGTTGAGTTGGCATGGATCAAGATGGGATTTGTCACTCCGTATGACGGAGAGGTATCTCAGGGCCCACTCGGTAATACAACATCACAAGAAGCTTGCAAGCAATGTGACTAATGAGTTAGCCACGAGATCTTGTATTATGGAACGAGTAAAGAGACTTGTCGGTAACGAGATTGAACTAGGTATGGAGATACCGACGATCGAATCTCGGGCAAGCAACATACCGATAAACAAAGGGAACTGCATACGGGATTAGCTGAATCCTTGACCTCGAGGTTCGACCGATAAGACCTTCGTAGAATATGTAGGAACCAATATGGGCATCCAGGTCCCGCTATTGGTTATTGACCGTAGAGGTGTCTCGGTCATGTCTGCATAGTTCTCGAACCCGTAGGGTCTACACACTTAACGTTTGGTGACGATATAAGTATAGTTGAGTTGTTATGGTGGTTACCGAAGGTTGTTCGGAGTCCCGGATGAGATCCCGAACATGATGAGGAACTCCGGAAGGGTCCGGAGGTGAAGATTGATATATTGGATGAAGGGTATTGGAGTCCGAAAGTGTTCCGGGGGTACCGCGTGATGACAAGCATGACCGAAAGGGGTTTCGGGGGGCCCCGGCAAGTGTTGGGGGGCCCCATGGGCCAAGGGGAGGGGGCAAACCAGCCCACTAAGGGGCTGTGCGCCCCCCTCACCCTTTCCCATGTGACCAGGAGAGGTGGGGCGCCCCCTCTAGGGTTTCCCTCCACCCGGCTTGGGGGTAAGTCACCTTAGGGGAGATCCCATCTGCCATGGCCGCCGCCCCCCCCTAGGGGAAACCCTAGGGGCACCACCCCCTCCTCCCTTCCCCTATATATAGAGAGGTAGGGAGAGGGCAGCCACACCCCTTGAGCACATCTCTACGCCACGGCACTGCCTCTCCTCTCCCTTGTATCCTTCTTCCTCTCCGTAGTACTTAGCGAAGCTCTGCTGAAATTCCGCCACCACCACCGCCACCACGCCATCGTGCTGCCAGAGGACTCGAGCTACTACTTCACCATCGCTCGCTGGATCGAGGAGGTGAAGGCGTCATCACGCCGTACGTGTGTTGAACACGGAGGTGCCGTCCGTTCGGCACTAGATCGGGAGTTCGCGGGACGGATTGTGATTGGATCGCGAAGACGTTCGACTACATCAACCATGTTTCTTAACGCTTCCGCTTAGCGATCTACAAGGGTATGTAGATGCAATCTCTCCTCTCGTAGATGGTCATCTCCTAGATTGATCTTGGTGAGCGTAGGAATTTTTTTTGTTTCCCATGCAACGTTCCCCAACAGTGGTATCAGAGCTAGGTCTGTGCGTAGATGACATCACGAGTAGAACACAGAGGAGTTTGTGGGCGTTGATATTCAGATTGCTTCCTTCCTTGGTCTTTTCTTGATTTGGCGGTATTGTGGGATGAAGCGGCCCGGACCAACTTTACATGTCCACGTACATGAGACCGGTTCCATCGACAGACATGTGACTTTGTTGCATAAAGATGGCTGGCGGGTGTTTGTCTCTCTCACCTTAGTTGAATCGGATTCGACAAAGGCGGTCCTTGTAGAAGGTTAAATAGCAACTTGCATATCACCGTTGTGGCTTTGCGTAGGTAAGAATCGTTCTTGCTAGATACCCATAGCAGCCACGTAAAACATGCAACAACAATTAGAGGACGTCTAACTTGTTTTTGCAGGGTATGTTGTGATATGATATGGCCAAAGACATGATGAGATATATTTGATGTATGAGATGATCATGTTTGTAATAGTTTATATCGACTTGCATGTCGATGCATATGGCAACCGGCAGGAGCCATAGGGTTGTCTTTAATTATTGTATGACCTGCATGCCAATCATTAAGCGCTATTTAATGCTTTACTTTATCGCTAAGCGGTTGCAATAGTAGTAGAAGCATGGTTGGCGTGTGTGACGCCCCCGATTCAATCGTACACTAATCATACACGCAAACGTGTACGATCAAGATCAGGGACTCACGGGAAGATATCACAACATAACTCTAAAAATAAATAAGTCATACAAGCATCATAATACAAGCCAGGGGCCTCGAGGGCTCGAATACAAGTGCTCGATCATAGACGAGTCAGCGGAAGCAACATATCTGAGTACAGACATAAGTTAAACAAGGTGCCATAAGATGGCTAGCACAAACTGGGATACAGATCGAAGAGGCGCAGGCCTCCTACCTGGGATCCTCCTAAACTACTCCTGGTCGTCGGCGGCGGCCTGCACGTAGTAGTAGGCACCCTCGGTGTAGTAGGGGTCATCGAAGGTGGCGTCTGGCTCCTGGGCTCCAGCATCTGGTTGCGATGTCCGAGAAGAATGGAAAAAGGGGGGGAAAGAGGGAGCAAAGCAACCGTGAGTACTCATCCAAAGTACTCGCAAGCAAGGATCTACACTACATATGCAATGGGTATCAATGAAATGGTAGTATCTGTGGACTGAACTGCAGAATGCCAGAATAAGAGGGGGATAGCTAGTCCTATCGAAGACTACGCTTCTGGTAGCCTCCATCTTGAAGCATATAGAAGAGAGTAGCTGGTAAGTTCACCAAGTATCATCGCATAGCATAATCCTACCCGACGATCCTCTCCTCGTCGCCCTATGAGATAGCGATCACCGGGTTGTATCTGACACTTAAAAGGGTGTGTTTTATTAAGTATCCAGTTCTAGTTGTCATAAGGTCGAGGTACAACTCCGGGTCGTCCTTTTACCGAGGGACACGGCTATTCGAATAGATAAACTTCCCTGCAGGGGTGCACCACATTACCCAACACGCTCGATCCCTCTGGCCGGGCACACTTTCCTGGGTCATACCCGGCCTCGGAAGATCAACACGTCGCAGCCCTACCTAGGCCTAACAGAGAGGTCAGCATGCCGGTCTAAATCCTATGCGCGCAGGGGTCTGGGCCCATCGCCCATTGCACACCTGCACGTTGCGTGGGCGGCCGGTGAGCAGACCTAGCAACCTCGATTACGAAGGAAGTTGCGTTACGCGGTCCAACCTGGCGCGCACCGCTTAGTCGCTGACGTCTAGGAGGCTTCGGCTGATACCACGACGTCGAGTACCCATAACTGTTCCCGCGTGGTGGTTAGTGCGTATAGCCTCGTGGCCAGACTCAGATCAAATACCCAATCTCATTAAGCATGTTATTTTGAAGTAACCGCGGACGCCGACCACTTCCAGGCCCACCTGTCTCCTAGGTGGTCACAACCTGCCCTGTCGCTCCACCACAAAGTAACACTCGAGGGCCGTCGGGAACCTAGGCCCACCTCTGCCTGGATGGAACCACTTGCCCCTTCAGCCCCCATCTCCGAACAGTAACATAGGTAATGTAAAAGTATATAGTATATGTACCGTGATCACCTCCCGAAGTGATCACGGCCCAGTAGTATAGCATGGCAGACGGACAAGAGTGTAGGGCCACTGATGTAATTCTAGCAACCTATACTAAGCATTTAGGATTGCAGGTAAGGTATCAACAGTAGTAGCAAAGACAGGCTATGCAGAAGAATAGGATTAACCGAAAGCAGTAACATGCTACACTACTCTAATGCAAGCAGTAGAGAGAAGGAATAGGCGATATCAGGTTGATTAAGGGGGGGGGGGGGGCTGACCTGGGAAAGCTGTGGCGAGAGAGAAGGGTCGTTGACGTAGTAGTCGTTCACGGCAGCGTCGTCAGCGGTCTCAGCGTCTATCGAGAGAAAAGGAGGGGGGAGGAAACGGTAAATACAAAGCAAACAATGCTACACAAAGTATGACATGACAATATGCAGTGCCGGGTGTGTTCTAACGTGGGGGTTGCACTTTACCGAGAAAGGGGGATCCCATCCGGGAAAGTTTTCCCGGTTCCGGACATTTGTCAGACAGATGACCGGAGGGGGACGGTTGCACGTTCGCTATGTTAGGGACGTGTGACGGACGAACGGACTGCATATTCGGATTCGTCTCGTCGTTCTGAGCAACTTTCTTGTACAAAGTATTTTCATCCGAGCAGCGGATTATTTAATATAAATTTATAAAGATTTAAACATTTTTGAAATTGACAGAATTAATTTAATTCAAAAATATGTTTACTGCATCAGCATGACGTCAGTGGTCAACATTGACCGTTGACTTAGTCAAGCTGACGTGTGGGTCCCACTGTCATTGTCTAAGACTAACTAAATAGGTTTAATTAGTTTAGTTAAATGATTAGGTTAATTAAACAAAATTTATTAGGTTAATTAATTAATATTATTATTATTTTTGAAATTTCTTTTTTTTGTTCTAAGGGGCGTGGGCCCCATTCGTCATAGTCACAGGAGGGCGGGCCCAGCTGTCGATGGCCCATAGGCCAAAGTGGGTCGGGCGCAACGGGCGCCGGGCGTCGGGCGTCTGCCCGAACGGGACTGGCGAGGGGGCGCGGCGGACGAAGGCCGCCGGGGTGCGGCGAGGCACCGGCCAGGGGGAAGTGGTGGTGGCCATAGCGGCCGGCGGGGCCGCGTGCGGCGACGAGTGGGCAGCGTCAGCGCGGGGAACGCGGCGGTGCAGGCGAAGCCGAGCAGCAGGGACGGTCGGCGGTGAGCGACAGAGGCGAGCGACGGCGCATGGCGGTAGCAGGCGGAGCGGGGCGCGCAGGGGCAAGCTGCAGGCGAGCAGCAGGTGGCCGTGCGAGGCCGCGGTGGAGCAGGCAGCGGATGGTCGCAGCAGGCGGGGCCGGCGAGGCTGCGAGCGGGTTAGGCGCGCTATGGCGAGCGTAGTGGTTGGCCAAGATGGCAGGGGGCGCGAGCGGGGCGCCGGTCCAGGCGCGGCGCGGGGAGGAGGCCGCGGCCGTGAGCGCGTGCGCGCGCGGAGAGCGGCGACCGCGACGACGGGGACGGGGAGAGAGGGAGAGGCCGGGGGCCTCACCGCCGGGCTGTAGGGCAAAGGCAGTGGGCTCGGGGAGGTCCGGCGAGGCAGATCGACCACGGGGGTGAGGTGGCGGCGGCGGCAAACGGCGTTGGCGTCCGGGCGTGGTTGGAGAAGAGGTCGAGGACGGGGAGTCACGGCAGCCATGGCGATGGCTGGCGTCGGGAGGAAGCAGAGGCGCCAGGAGGCCGGTCGGGGAGGAGGGTTGAGGAGGCGGGTGCCGGCGATGGCGGGGCGGCGATGCGCGTCGAGGCGATGGGGTCGGGGTGCCGTTTCCCCCGATCCAGATCGGGGGGGGGGGCCAACGGGAGGTCGTGGGGGGAAGGGACCTAGTGGGGAAATGGGAGATGGTCGGGCTAGGGTTTTCGGGTGTGTTGTGTGTGGGGGGGGGGGTTTTGCAGCCCCGGGATGGGCCGGCTGGGTCGCGTGGGTGGCCAGCTGGGCCTGTTGGCCGAGTTGGCCAGTGGGTCCTCTTTGTTTTTGTTTTTGTTTGTTCCTTTTTTTGTAATGTTTTCCTTTTCTTAATTTTCTTTTACTTCTTATCTGTTTTATTTTAGTTTTAATAAAATACAAAAGTGGCACCTAAAATAGTGTTACAATTTATGCCACTGCCGCAAACAGTTTAGTACTGAAATAAAATAGTTTTGAAATTGTTTATTATTTTAAAAGCATTTGAATAACTGTTTTGCCACTGTTTATTTATTATAGTGCATTTAAACGCTTTATAAAAGTGTGGTTTCTCCACCAATATTACATATGATTTATTTGTCACATTTAGAACATTTTAGTTTTGACATTTGAAATCTTTTATTGTTTGCTTGATTTTGAATTTGAATTCGAACCGGTTTCGAACTAACGCGAGATTATCAACAGTAACCGAGGTGACATGGCATCATTAGCAGGGAATTACTGTAGTCTAATTATCCGGGCATCACAATTCTCCTCCACTACAAGAAATCTCGTCCCGAGATTTAAGAGGTAGAGTAAGGGGGAAAGTTCTGGTTACGAAATTCTAACGATTCTTCTTGGTCTTGGTTGCTCTTCTCGAAGAGGTCGATCCACTACGTTGATGTCTTCGTTTCTCTGCTTCAGGTCATCAAGATGAAGTCGACATCCTTTCTTCAGGATCTCCATCGTACTTACGTAAAGGGTAAGGGGAAGCTCGTCAATGGTAGAATGCTATAAGGGGTAATCGTCTGGGGTTTTCCCATGAATGAACAGATGAGTATCTCTCGAGTTGAACAAATGAAACACATCGAGAGCAAGGTAAGAAGGTACAACAAGGGGTTCCAAGCGGACAGACAATCGTTCGATGTCTGAAAAAGAGTGTGAAAGGGGTTCAGAGCATCGAGATTAAGTATTGCATCTGATACCAGAATTGATGACCTCTAGGCAGGTGGCCCGTGAATTACATACGAAGTCAAGCGCGAGGAATAACTTTGGCAGCAGGGGTGTACAGGAGAGTCAGGTTTCGATCCTGTGGAACTGTGGGTTATGGGCCCACCATGTGGGTAAAAGGTAGAAATGGCGCTGACACATGATAGCAAGGCATGTCAGAGAAGAGACTGCCAGTTATGACGGCAACAATGTCGTACCAAGGACGGGGAACGAAGAGAACCATTTTCCCGCTCGTTGAAACGAGGCGGATCAATAGGCAAAGTTCTCGCACACTGGAGGTTATCGGAATGTTAACTACAATAGTAACAAGGTATTGCTGACAGGGGTGTACACCGAGGTGTTTACAAAAGCAGAGAATTATTACTGCTTAGATCACATAGATCAAGAAGGTTAAACAGAACAACGGAAAGGAAAATGTGACTTAACACAAGTAGTAGTAGTATATCCTTCCCATGAACAAGCAGGACATGGTATACCGGGTGGGACAGTAAGTAACCAACCATTTAGGTAAAGAGGCAAGGAATAACCATGAGGTTACCCATACAACGGTGTTTGGATAACTAACCAAGAAACATTTAGCACCGCGCCTCCAATGTTTTTGTTAATGGGCGAGGTATCATAGTTATGCTTTGAGGTAGCAATGATATGATGTTTCAAGCAAGGGCCAGACTTTGGATACACAAATGATCCATCAGGAGCAACTTATAAGGTAAGCCTTACAATTTTCCCCCGAAAGTATGGCTAACCTTGCAAAAGAAAGGAACTATAATAATAGGTCCTCCAGCCAGGTGTGCCAGGCATGACATCACCTTACCGGGTCATCAAAGGACCAATATTATAACTCCTGGAATTATGTTCCAACCATCATGTCTGACCGAGATTCAGATCTGATTGGTGACATGATACCTCAGACTCAGGATGTCCGAGAAGAAAAGGTGCAACACAAATTGTCGAGTTGACATTGTAAGATTCTCGGGAAATGAACTATAGGAGCGGGTTCCCGAAACAATAGTTCATCATTAAACCAAGGAGAGGATGAGGAGGTGGCTGATGGACTCAGCGACAATTCATCGAGAATTCCACACGGATGGATTTCCACAATTATGTGAACAAGGATTCAAATGATATAATGTTGTATGCCTGAGGAAAACATACACCATTAATCATTAGTTGAAAGGTGTGACCGAAATACGACCTTAGGCAGCAAGATCAATGTTAGAGTGATGATTCAATAATCAACAGTCTAAGAACGAACTGTCGATCGTTAACATTCAAAGCAATAGGGTTGCCAGAGGTACAGAATCCAAGCAGCACCGCTTGTTAGATGGTAACCCGGTTAGAATCAACACGGGGACCAAGAAAGAATGGTGACGGTGAGAAGTATCACTATGCCAAGAATTTTCAAAGAGGTGAAGCAATCCTCACAACATACTCAGCATAAAGGACAGTAATACTTCAAGGTAGAATATAATGCAAACAGGATAGCAAGTTGCATCCATAACACGGACAAGCTCGCGATGAAAAGAAGTTCAGGGTGTTGTCGATGATAACAAAAAGCATCGAGGGCAAGGAGGGTATTTCTCAACATGAACACAGTTGACATCTCAAAAGAAGTCAAAGTGTTGAAGGTGATCCGACACATTTGCCGGGAGGTTTCAAGAGGACGCAATCAAACAGCGACGGCGTCAAGCAGGGAATGACGACGTGAAAGTCATAGGAACAACAAGTAAGATGCAAGCTCAGAATCAAAGTTGCCTTTCAGAACAAGAAACATGATGTTGAAAGCTCGACGTAAGTCGTGCTCGCACTCTGAAGAATTTGTGCACCGAAGAAGGTCGAGGTAGCACAATCAAAGATAGCAAGATAAGGGTGTAGCCGATGGTCTAGGACGACATGACTGAGTTTAAATTTCCCAGTAACAATTACTAGGGGTATTTGAATTTTAGAGCGGATTTGATTTACTAAACGGTGTCCTCGGTTGACGGCAACCTAGAACCCGTAGAGTGATTACGACAAGGAAAGTTATTACTTCAACAAGTTAGTAAGATGCCGTGCAAAGGCATGATATCCTCGAGATACCACGGGGTAAAACTCGAAGGTAGAGCATGATAGAAGTTGAACTGGGTCGTTGACCCACGACAGCAGATACTTTAACCTTGTCAAAAATTGACGAGGCCTGGAATGGATTTCTTTCAGACATATGGGAAAAAGGACAGTATGGTCGAACCAAATCTGCAAGGTTCAATTTAAGGATACCGAAAGAATCATACAGATGGATAATCATTTTGCAAGAAGCTTCCGAGACGGTCTACATCGTTTCCATGGGCATGAACACAAAGTTCAAGGTCGACTCCCACTTTTCCAATGCATAACATTTCATTTACTTCTCGCTCTGATAAAGCTGTAGTGTTGGGAATTTATCTGGCAAGACACCAGAAGAGTATGACTCGTGAAAACTTTCGGTTTCGGGTTCACACGGATTAGTGAAAGTATAGTTCAACCCATCGGGGCATCTTAGGAATATATACTACAAACTTCAAGAGTACATAGCACAAGCTCGTAAGCAGAGTATGGCTGGCAAAACAGAGGATACAATTTACCAAAGGTATTATGTATCGGGGGAAGGACTCACAAGGTGATTGAAAATGAAGGACACTGTCGGATAATAATCCAACAATGGATCGGGCGATCCACAACGGAGCTGATGTGAGTATTGGTACTCACTCAGAGGAAGAAAGAATGCAGAGGCATCAGATTCAAGAAACACCTGAATAGTCTGATGCTTAACTTACAAAGGAATTATGATTTCCAAAACAAAGGATCACAAGCAGACGCTCTGATCAAGGATGGATAAGTTGAAAAGACTTAGTTGGACAATCAATAAAGGTTTGAATTGCCGAGAACCAACTCATGTCCGAAATGACGTCTGAGCCGGAAGATAATTTAAAAGGTTGTCCTGATGATCACGTGCATACACACATATTGAATCATTAGGCTCAAAATGGCAAATATAAGGGGTGTCAACGAAGACGACTAGACATATGGAATTAACCATAGTGCAAGCAGGCAAGTATTTGCAGAGCAATAAGCTGCTAAGGATTTTTGGAAGATCGAATAGCATTTCAATGTATCTTGTGAATCATATGAACAAAAAGGGGGAAGAACGGATATTTGGTAAGTGCGAGGAATTATCCGTAGGGGGTATTCATGAGGTAAGAACTGCAAGGCAGTAAGCTCAAAGGATTGTCGGAACAATAAAGAGTAGTTCGGGGCATCTTGTAATAACAAGATCAATGGGACTGAATGTATGAATGGCAAGTGTATGTAGTTATCCATAAGTATATAATAGCGGTAGGGAATTTGCAAAGGCGGTGGACATAGGTGTCTCGGGAAATCATCGAATAGCATCTTCGGAACCTCCTGGTGAAGCAGTCGATCATCTGGAATAAAGGGGCTCTCCGGCAGGAAGTGGTATCGAGAACCTAGAGTTATAATTAGTAAAATCATTTAACCCGAATAGAAGAGAGATCAGAATCCCAGAGTATAGACGAGGAATAAAAGATCCTAATACCACCCAATTGGCGATGTGGTCCCGTAAGCCACACAGCCAAGTTAGTAAAACAGTTTTCTTTGTCTAGACTCAACTTCGGCCAAGGAGTGTGGAAGGGGGGTTCCTACAGGCAGTCGGCTCTGATACCAACTTGTGACGCCCCGGATTCAATTGTACACTAATCATACACGCAAACGTGTACGATCAAGATCAGGGACTCACGGGAAGATATCACAACACAACTCTAAAAATAAATAAGTCATACAAGCATCATAATACAAGCCAGGGGCCTCGAGGGCTCGAATACAAGTGCTCGATCATAGATGAGTCAGCGGAAGCAACATATCTGAGTACAGACATAAGTTAAACAAGGTGCCATAAGATGGCTAGCACAAACTGGGATACAGATCGAAGAGGCGCAGGCCTCCTGCCTGGGATCCTCCTAAACTACTCCTGGTCGTCGGCGGCGGCCTGCACGTAGTAGTAGGCACCCTCGGTGTAGTAGGGGTCGTCGAAGGTGGCGTCTGGCTCCTGGGCTCCAGCATCTGGTTGCGACGTCCGAGAAGAATGGAAAAAGGGGGGAAAAGAGGGAGCAAAGCAACCGTGAGTACTCATCCAAAGTACTCGCAAGCAAGGATCTACACTACATATGCAATGGGTATCAATGAAATGGTAGTATCTGTGGACTGAACTACAGAATGCCAGAATAAGAGGGGGATAGCTAGTCCTATCGAAGACTACGCTTCTGGTAGCCTCCATCTTGAAGCATATAGAAGAGAGTAGCTGATAAGTTCACCAAGTATCATCGCATAGCATAATCCTACCCGACGATCCTCTCCTCGTCGCCCTGTGAGAGAGCGATCACCGGGTTGTATCTGGCACTTGAAATGGTGTGTTTTATTAAGTATCCGGTTCTAGTTGTCATAAGGTCGAGGTACAACTCCGGGTCGTCCTTTTACCGAGGGACACGGCTATTCGAATAGATAAACTTCCCTGCAGGGGTGCACCACATTACCCAACACGCTCGATCCCTCTGGCCGGGCACACTTTCCTGGGTCATACCCGGCCTCGGAAGATCAACACGTCGCAGCCCTACCTAGGCCTAACAGAGAGGTCAGCACGCCGGTCTAAATCCTATCCGCGCAGGGGTCTGGGCCCATCGCCCATTGCACACCTGCACGTTGCGTGGGCGGCCGGTGAGCAGACCTAGCAACCTCCATTACAAAGGAAGTTGCGTTACGCGGTCCAACCCAGCGCGCGCCGCTTAGTCGCTGACGTCTAGGAGGCTTCGGCTGATACCACGACGTCGAGTACCCATAACTGTTCCCGCGTGGTGGTTAGTGCGTATAGGCTCGTGGCCAGACTCAGATCAAATACCCAATCTCGTTAAGCGTGTTATTTTGAAGTAACCGCGGATGCCGACCAGGACCAGGCCCACCTGTCTCCTAGGTGGTCACAACCTGCCCTGTCGCTCCGCCACAAAGTAACACTCGGGGGCCGTCGGGAACCTAGGCCCACCTCTGCCTGGATGGAACCACCTGCCCCTTCAGCCCCCATCTCCGAACAGTAACATAGGTAATGTAAAAGTATATAGTATATGTACCCGTGATCACCTCCCGAAGTGATCACGGCCCAGTAGTATAGCATGGCAGACGGACAAGAGTGTAGGGCCACTGATGTAATTCTAGCAACCTATACTAAGCATTTAGGATTGCAGGTAAGGTATCAACAGTAGTAGCAAAGACAGGCTATGCAGAAGAATAGGATTAACCGAAAGTAGTAACATGCTACACTACTCTAATGCAAGCAGTAGAGAGAAGGAATAGGCGATATCGGGTTGATCAAGGGGGGGGGGGGGCTTGCCTGGAAGCTGTGTCGAGAGAGAAGGGTCATCGACGTAGTAGTCGTTCATGGCAGCGTCGTCAGCGGTCTCAGCGTCTATCGAGAGAGAAGGAGGGGGGAGGAAACGGTAAATACAAAGCAAACAATGCTACACAAAGTATGACATGACAATATGCAGTGCCGGGTGTGTTTTAACGTGGGGGTTGCACGTTACCGAGAAAGGGGGATCCCATCCGGGAAAGTTTTCCCGGTTTCGGACATTTGTCAGACAGATGACCGGAGGGAGACGGTTGCATGTTCGCTATGTTAGGGACGTGTGACGGACGAACGGACTGCGTATTCGGATTCGTCTCGTCGTTCTGAGCAACTTTCATGTACAAAGTATTTTCATCCGAGCAACGGATTATTTTATATAAATTTATAAAGATTTAAACATTTTTGAAATTAACAGAATTAATTTAATTCAAAAATATGTTTACTGCATCAGCATGATGTCAGTATGATGTCAGTGGTCAACATTGACCGTTGACTTAGTCAAGCTGACGTGTGGGTCCCACTGTCATTGTCTAAGACTAACTAAACATGTTTAATTAGTTTAGTTAAATGATTAGGTTAATTAAACAAAATTAATTAGGTTAATTAATTAATTTATTATTATTATTTTTTTTTGAACGGGACTGGCGAGGGGGCGCGGCGGATGAAGGCCGCCGGGGTGCGGCGAGGCACCGGCCAGGGGGAAGTGGTGGTGGCCGTAGCGGCCGGCGGAGAGGCGGATGCCGGCGGCGCCGCGTGCGGCGGCGAGTGGGCAGCGTCAGCGCGGGGAACGCGGCGGTGCAGGCGAAGCCGAGCAGCAGGGGCGGTCGGCGGTGAGCGACAGAGGCGAGCGACGGCGCATGGCGGTAGCAGGCGAGCGGGGCGCGCAGGGGCAAGCTGCAGGCGAGCAGCAGGTGGCCGTGCGAGGCCGCGGTGGAGCAGGCAGTAGATGGTCGCAGCAGGTGGGGCCGGCGAGGCTGCGAGCGGGTTAGGCGCGCGACAGCGAGCGCAGTGGTTGGCCGGGACGGCAGGGGGCGCGAGCGGGGCGCCGGTCCAGGCGCGGCGCGGGGAGGAGGCCGCGGCCGTGAGAGCGTGCGCGTGCGGAGAGCGGCGACCGCGACGACAGGGACGGGAAGAGAGGAAGAGGCCGGGGGCCTCACCGCGGGGCTGTAGGGCAAAGGCAGTGGGCTCGGGGAGGTCCAGCGAGGCAGATCGACCACGGGGGCAAGGTGGCGGCGGCGGCGAACGGCGTTGGCGTCCGAGCGTGGTTGGAGAAGAGGTCGAGGACGGGGAGTCACGGCAGCCATGGCGATGGCTGGTGTCTGGAGGAAGCAGAGGCGCCAGGAGGCCGGTCGGGGAGGAGGGTTGAGGAGGCGGGTGCCGGCGATGGCGGGGCGGCGATGCGCGTCGAGGCGATGGGGTCGGGGCGCCGTTTCCCGCGATCCAGATCGGGGGGGGGCAGAGGAGGTCGTGGGGGGAAGTGGACCGAGTGGGGGAAATGGGGAAGGGATCGGGCTAGGGTTTCGGGGGTGTGTGTGTGTGTGTGGGGGGGGGGGGGGGGGTTATGCAGCCGGGATGGGCCGGCTGGGTCGCGTGGGTGACCAGCTGGGCCTGTTGGCCGAGTTGGCCAGTGGGTCCTCTTTGTTTTTGTTTTTGTTTGTTCCTTTTTTTGTAATGTTTTTCTTTTCTTAATTTTCTTTTACTTCTTATCTGTTTTATTTTTGTTTTAATAAAATACAAAAGTGGCACCTAAAATAGTGTTACAATTTATGCCACTGCCACAAACAGTTTAGTACTGAAATAAAATAGTTTTGAAATTGTTTATTATTTTAAAAGCATTTGAATAACTGTTTTGCCACTGTTTATTTATTATAGTGCATTTAAACGCTTTATAAAAGTGTGGTTTCTCCACCAATATTACATATGATTTATTTGTCACATTTAGAACATTTTAGTTTTGACATTTGAAATCTTTTATTGTTTGCTTGATTTTGAATTTGAATTCGAACCGGTTTCGAACTAACGCGAGATTATCAACAGTAACCGAGGTGACATGGCATCATTAGCAGGGAATTACTGTAGTCTAATTATCCGGGCATCACAGCGTGACAACCCCGATGGCGACACAATGATGGAGATCATGATGACGGAGATCATGGTGTCATGCCGGTGACGATGGAGATCATGCCGGTGCTTTGGATATGAAGATCAAAAGCACAAGTTGATGGCCATACCATGTCACTTATGATTTGCATGTGATGTTAATCCTTTTATGCATCTTATTTTGCTTAGGACGACGGTAGCATTATAAGGTGATCCCTCACTAAAATTTCAAGATAAAATTGTGTTCTCCCCAAGTGTGCACCGTTGCGAAAGTTCGTCGTTTCGAAGCACCACGTGATGATCGGGTGTGATAGACTCTACGTTCACATACAACAGGTGCAAGCCAGTTTTGCACATGCGGAACACTTGGGTTAAACTTGACGAGCCTAGCATGTACAGACATGGCCTCGGAACACAAGAGACCGAAAGGTCGAAAATGAGTCATATAGTAGATATGATCAACATGGAGATGTTCACCATTGAAACCACCTCATCTCACGTGATGATCGGACTTGGGTTGGTGAATTTGGATCATGTTGCACTCGGACGACCGAAGGGGTGTTGATTTGAGTGGGAGTTCTTAGGTAATATGATTAATTGAACTCATTATCATGAACAATAGTCTAAGTTGTCTTTGCAAATTATGTTGTAGATTAATAGCTCGTGCTGTAGCTCCCTATTTTAATACGTTCCTAGAGAAAGACTAAGTTGAAAGATATTGTAAGCAATTATGCGGACTAGGGCCATAGTCTGAGGATTGTCCTCACTGCTGCACATAAGGCTTATGTCCTTGATGCACTGCTCAGTGTGCCAACCCCTCTAGCGCCGTCTATGGATGTTGTGAACATCTGGCAGACATGTTCTGATGACTACTTGATAGTTTAGTGCGCCATGCTTTATAGCTTAGAATCGGGGCTCCAAAGGTGTTTTGAACGCCATGGAACATATGAGATGTTCCAAGAGTTGAAATTGGTATTTCAGGCTCATGCCCGTGTTGAGAGGTATGAGACCTCTGACAAGTCCTTTGCCTATATGATGGAGGAGAATAGCTCAGCCAGTGAGCATGTGCTCACAATGTCTGGGTGCTATAATCGCTTGAATCAAGTGGGAGTTAATCTTCCAGATAAGATAGTTATTGACAGAGTTCTCCAGTCACTATCACCAAGCTACTAGAGCTTCATGATGAACTATAACATGCAAGGGATGGAGATGATCCCGGAGCTATTCGCGGTGCTTAAGGCCGCGAAGGTAGAGATCAAGAAGGAGCATCAAGTGTTGATGGCTAACAAGACCACTGGTTTCAAGAAGGGCAAGGGCAAAAAGGGAAACTTCATGAATGGCAAGCCAGTTGCCGCTTCAATGAAGAAACCCAAGGTTGAACCCAAACTCGAGACTAAGTGCTTCTATTGTAAGTGGAACGATCACTGGTAGCGGAACTACCCTAATAGATTAGAAGGCTGGCAACTTCAACAAAAGTATATTTGATATACGTGTTATTGATGTGTACCTTGCTAGTACTCCTAGTAGCACCTGGGTATTAGATACCGGTTCAGTTGCTGATATTAGTAACTCGAAACAAAAGCTACGGAATAAACGGAGACTAGCTAAGGGCGAGGTGACGATGTGTGTTGGAAGTGTTTCCAAGGTTGATGTGATCACCATCGCACGCTCCCTCTACCTTCGGGATTAGTGTTGAACCTAGATAAATGTTATTTGGTGTCTGCGTTGAGCATGAACATGATTAGATCGTGTTTATTGCAATACGGTTGTTCATTTAAATCAGTGAATAATGGTTATTCTTTTTACATGAATAATACCTTCTATGGTCATGCACCCAATGTGAATGGTTTATTGAATCTCGATCGTAGTGATACACATGTTCATAACATTGAGGCCAAAAGATGTAGAGTTGATAATGATAGTACCAGTTTCTTGTGGCACTGCCGCTTAGGTCATATTGGTGTAAAGCGCATGAAGAAACTCCATGCTGATGGACCTTTGGAGTCACTTGATTTTGAATCACTTGACACATGCGAACCATGCTTCATGGGCAAGATGACTAAAACCCCGTTTTCCGGAACAATGGAACAGGCAATTGACTTGTTGGAAATCATACATACTGATGTGTGCGGCCTGATGAGTGTTGACGTGCGTGGTGGATATCGTTACTTTCTCACCTTCACCGATGATTTGAGTAGATATGGGTATATTTACTTGATGAAGCATAAGTCTAAAACGTCTGAAAAGTTCAAGCAATTTCAGAGTGAAGTTGAGAATCATCGTAACTAGAAGATCAAATTCCTACGATATGATCGAAGGGGAGAGTATCTGAGTTATGAGTTTGGCAATCACTTAAGACAATGTGGAATTGTTTCACAACTGACGCCGCCTGGAACACCACAGCGTAATGGTGTGTTCGAACGTCGTAACCGTACCTTATTGGATATGGTGCGTTCTATGATGTCTCTTGCTGATATATCACTATCGTTTTGGGGTTATGCATTAGAGACAACTACATTCACTTTAAATAGGGCACCATCTAAATCCGTTGAGACGACACCGTATGAATTATGGTTTGGCAAGAAACCTAAGTTGTCGTTTCTTAAGGTTTGGGGCTGCGACGCTTATGTGAAAAGGCTTCAGCCTGATAAGCTCGAACCCAAAGCGGGCAAATGGATCTTCATAGGATACCCAAAGGAGACGATTGGGCATACCTTCTATCTCAGATCCGAGGGCAAAGTGTTTGTCGTTAAGAATGGGTCCTTTCTCGAGAAAGAGTTTCTCTCGAAAGAATTGAGTGGGATGAAGATAGAACTTGATAAGGTTGTTGAACCTTTACTTCAACCAGAGAGTAGCGAAGCACAGAAAGATGTTTCTGTGGCACCTACGTCAGTTGAAGAGGAAGCTAATGATGATGATCATGAAGCTTCAGATCAAGTTACTGTCGAACCTCGTAGGTCAACAAGGGTGCGTACAACTTCTGAGTGGTACGGTAACCCTGTCTTAAAGGTCATGTTGTTGGACAACGGTAAACCTACGAGCTATGGAGAAGCGATGGGGGGCCCGGATTCCAACAAATGGCTAGGAGCCATGAAATTCGAGATAGGATCCATATATGAGAACAAAGTATGGACTTTGGTGGACTTGCCCGATGATCGGCAAGCCATTGAGAATAAATGGATCTTTAAGAAGAAGACAGACGCTGATGGTAATGTCACCATTTATGAAGCTCGACTTGTCGCAAAGAAGTTTCTGACAAGTTCAAGGAGTTAACTATGATGAGACTTTCTCACTCATAGCAATGCTAAAGTCTGTTGGAATTATGTTAGCAGTTGCTGCATTTTCATTTACGAAATCTGGCAGATGGATGTCAAAACAAAGTTTCCTTGACGGTTTCTGTGAGGAAAGGTTGTATGTGATACAACCAGAAGGTTTTGTCGACCCTAAGGATGCTAAAAGGTATGCAAGCTCCAGCGATCCTTCTATGGACCGGAGCAAGCATCTCGGAGTTGGAACATACGCTTTGATGAGGTGATCAAAGTTTTTGGGTTTACACAAAGTTTGTAAGAAACTTGTATTTACAAGAAAGTGAGTGGGAGCTCAACAACATTTCTGATAAGTATATGTGGTTGACATATTGTATCGGAAATGATGTAGAATTTCTGGAAAGCATAAAGGGTTGTTTGAAAGGAGTTTTTCAGACCTGGGTAAAGCTGCTTACATGTTGGGCATCAAGATCTATAGAGATAGATCAAGACGCCTGATAAGATTTTCACGGAGCACATACCTTGACATGATTTTGAAGAAGTTCAAAATGGATCAGTCCAAGAAGGGGTTCTTGCCTGAGTTGTAAGGTGTGAAGTTGAGTGAGACTCAAAGCTCGACCACGGCAGAAGAAAGAGAAAGGACAAATGTCGTCCCCTATGCCTTAGCCATAGGCTCTATACGATATGCCATGCTGTGTACCGCACCTGATGTGTGCCTTGCCACGTGTCTGGCAAGGGGGTACAAGAGTGATCCAGGAGTGGATCACTGGACAGCGGTCAAAATTATCCTTAGAAGAATAAGGAAATGTTTCTCGGTTATGGAGGTGATAAAGAGTTCGGCGTAAAGGGTTACGTCGATGCAAGCTTTAACACTAATCCGGATGACTCTGAGTAGAGTTTCTCGGTTATGGAGGTGATAAAGAGTTCGTCGTAAAGGGTTACGTCGATGCAAGCTTTAACACCAATCCAGATGACTATGAGTAGCAAACCGGATACGTATAGTGGAGCAGCCGTTTGGAATAGCTCCAAGTGGAGCATGGTAGCAGTTTCTACAGTATGACATAAAAATTTGCGAAGTACACGCGGATCTGAATGTTGCAGACCCGTTGACTAAAACCTCTCTCACAAGCAAAACATGATCAAACCCCAGAACTAATTGGGTGTTAATCACATGGTGATGTGAACTAGATTATTGACTCTAGTGCAAGTGGGAGACTGTTGGAAATATGCCCTAGAGGTAATAATAAATTAGTTATTATCAAATTTCCCTGTTCATGATAATCATTTATTATCCATGCTAGAATTGTATTGATCGGAAACTCAAATACATGTGTGGATACATAGACAACAACATGTCCCTAGTAAGCCTCTACCGGACTAGCTCATTGATCAAAGATGGCTATGGTTTCCTAGCCATGGACATGATTTGTCATTTGATAACGGGATCACATCATTAGGAGAATGATGTGATGGGCAAGACCCAAACTATAAATGTAGCATGTGATCGTATCAAGTTTGTTGCTATCATTTTCTGCATGTCAAGTATATGTTCCTATGACCATGAGATCATGCAACTCACTGACACTGGAGGAGTACCTTGTGTGTACCAAATGTCGCAACGTAACTGGGTGACTATAAAGGTGCTCTACAAGTATCTCCGAGGGTGTCTGTTGAGTTGGCATGGATCAAGACTGGGATTTGTCACTCCGTATGACGGAGAGGTATCTCAGGGCCCACTCGGTAATACAACATCACAAGAAGCTTGCAAGCAATGTGACTAATGAGTTAGCCACGGGATCTTGTATTACAGAACGAGTAAAGAGACTTGCCAGTACCGAGATTGAACTAGGTATGGAGATACCGACGATCGAATCTCGGGCAAGTAACATATCGATAGACAAAGGGAACTGCATACGGGATTAGCTGAATCCTTGACATCGAGGTTCGACCGATAAGATCTTCATAGAATATGTAGGAACCAATATGGGCATCCAGGTCCTGCTATTGGTTATTGACCGTAGAGGTGTCTCGGTCATGTCTGCATAGTTCTCGAACCCGCAGGGTCTACACACTTAACGTTTGGTGACGATATAAGTATAGTTGAGTTGTTATGGTGGTTACCAAAGGTTGTTCGGAGTCCTGGATGAGATCCCGGACATGACGATGAACTCCGGAAGGGTCCGGAGGTAAAGATTGATATATTGGATGAAGGGTATTGGAGTTCGGAAGTGTTCCGGGGGTACCGGGTGATGACCAGCATGACCGAAAGGGGTTTCGAGGGGCCCCGGCAAGTGTTGGGGGGCCCCATGGGCCAAGGGGAGGGGGCAAACCAGCCTACTAAGGGGCTGTGTGCCCCCCTCACCCTTTCCCACGTGACCAGGAGAGGTGGGGCGCTCCCCTCTAGGGTTTCCCTCCACCCGGCTTGGGGGGTAAGTCATCCTAGGGGAGATCCCATCTGCCCTGGCCGTCACCCCCCTAGGGGAAACCCTAGGGGCGCCACCCCCTCCTCCCTTCCCCTATATATAGAGAGGTAGAGAGAGGGCAGCCACACCCCTTGAGCACATCTCTACGCCACGGCACTTCCTCTCCTCTCCCTTGTATCCTTCTTCCTCTCCGTAGTGCTTAGCGAAGCTCTGCTGAGATTCCGCCACCACCACTGCCTCCACGCCGTCATGCTGCCGGAGGACTCGAGCTACTACTTCACCATCGCTCGCTGGATCGAGGAGGTGAAGGCGTCATCAAGCCGTACGTGTGTTGAACGCTGAGGTGCCGTCCGTTCGGCACTAGATCGGGAGTTCGCGGGACGGATCGTGATTGGATCGCGAAGACGTTTGACTACATCAACCGCGTTTCTTAACGCTTCCACTTAGCGATCTACAAGGGTATGTAGATGCAATCTCTCCTCTCGTAGATGGTCATCTCCTAGAGTGATCTTGGTGAGCGTAGGAATTTTTTTTTGTTTCCCATGCAACGTTCCCCAACAGTTTCCTGTGTTGATTCTCTTGAATTCTCGAAGGCAAGACCTAGTGCTGAATTTTGCAGGCTCCACAAGCAATTTAGTCTTTAGAAAGAAAGAGCAAAATTGTATTATCACATATGGAGTAAAAAAAAGGAAAACCCTAGGTAGTCATCAATGACTGACATCACATATGGGGAGAAAAAAGATAAATGAAAGAAAAAGTTGAAGAGAATTACTGTAAAGTGCGTTGAGAATGAGAATTTCGAAGGCTTCTTTGATTTTGGATCAGGATTCGCATTCTCATGGTTGAAAACTGCAACATAGGCATCCATGACTTCATCATTGACTTTGCCAATTGATTTTAGAGCGTTGTAGAACTTTTCATATGACACCGTTTGGTCGTTAAAATCTAGAACAGTGGGACTGCAAGGACCAAATGATAAAAATGGAGATAGATTATTTGCATCAGTACCAAAAGTCGTGAATGCACAAAACGAAGAACTTGATTAATTAGGAATGTATGCAACAAACTTACTTATCTTTGAAGAACTTGTAGTTTAGGTACTTTTGGTAGAAGTTGTCAACAGCTGGTTCTAGATTCAGTGTTGATAATGGAGATGCAGGGGACAACATTTTTGCTTTTCTTTTCTCGATGGTACTACGACCAGATAGAACATTTGGAGGATTTGTCTGATTAACATCAGAGGGCATCGACCCTGCATCTAGAAATACAAAAAAGGAAACATCGAGAATTTGTATGACTGTTTGCCTTAAAAAGTAAAAAGAGGAAACATGGTTCATGTAGCAGGAAGGAAAAAAGGTGCTGAAATGGAGAAGATACCGTTTCCCGAAGCAGTACCATCAGCATAGCTCATAGCAAGGGTGATAGCGTGCTGAATATCAGGAACCACTCTCGTAGAAGAACAATCTTTGTTTGGAAGTCCAAATTCTGATTGTCCTATTGATTTGCCAACATCACTGTCATCTTCAAAAAGAATTGGACTTGTATGGAAGATAATGTTATTCTTGTTAACTTGCTGATCATGACTGATAGTAGCCATTGCCTGGTATCGCACAAGAGCACTGTCATTGTTGCGGCTATTGCTACTGCGAGTAACAGGAGTTTTTGCTTCATCATTACACTGGGAGGACACATTTTGTGCACAAGGAGTCGCACTTCTGCTGATATCTGCCAACACTTTAGATACTTGTTCTTCATGTACTTTCTTCAACAAATCATCATGTTTGGTAACCATCATTGATAACATTCCCTAGTTTTGGTGGTAGAGAAATAGAAAAAATCCTGTTAGGTATATATCAAGGGAAAAAATGAAGGAGGAACAAAAACAGTTAAGAACTATTGCGACCACCTGACTGTTATTGGCCACTGTTGACTGAGTTGCTGTTGTCCCTTGGTATTGGCTGATAATAACAGGAGGGGCAGGAGTATTTGCCATCATAGGATTGGTGCTTGGAATGATAGAAGACACATTGCTTGCCAACTCTGCACGCATTCGAGACATGTGTTCCTCATGAGTTTTTCTCCACAGCTCATCATGTTTGGTGACCACCTTTGATATTACTTGCACTACCTATATTTGTTATTGACCAAAAAACATAAGGTTGTGAGCAAAAGATCTTGCAGAAAAATAAAAAAATGAATAAAAATGAACAAATAAAACAGATTCTAACATACTTCAGGTTGGTTGGATGATTTCAACCCATCATCTTGCGGTGGTCCTATGGACAATGTTTCTTGTGGGGCGTTGAAACCTGTATCCTCAACCAATACTAGTGCATGAGCTCCATATGGTGTGGTGGAAATGTCCCAATGCTATTTAAAAGAATTGCATCAAAACTAAAATCTTCTCATACGAAGCAAACACTATTCATTGACATATGCAAAACAAAGTAAACGACAAATAAAAATCAAAGATATGTTCCTTCTGAGAAAAGGAAAGAAAAAACCATTTATGAAAACTTGAGCTGACTTCGTCCCTATTTAAAATTCTTGAGTTGTTGGTCATCAAGATCATCATGCATTTTATAAAACGTTACCAAGCTTCATATCATCATGGTCTTGTTCTTACAAATTGTAACCGGGATCCTCCTAGTTGTTAACATCACCTTTCTAGCAGTAGAAAACTGAAAAAAATCATCTACCATATGCTATTTTGAGTTTTTTTCTTCCTTTAACAAATTATGATCGCACTTAAAAGATGAAAATGGATTGCAGAATAACACGGGCTCTGTCGTGGAATTGTCACGGCAGATGTCCTCGTGAAAAAGGACTTAGTCGTGAGGCCAACGCATCTATGTGGTAGCTTGAGAGGGGTTGAGTGGGATGAGAGACGCGAGGTTTTACCCAGGTTCAGCCCCTCACGGTGGAGGTAAAAGCCTACATCCTGCTTCATTGATATTGATCATGGTGATGCTCACGATTACATGGGTGCTTTTTCGCTACCTCTATCTCGAGAGCTATTGACTTGTCTGTCTTAACTTGTAAAACTTGTCCCTCTTGGGGTGCCCTGCCCCTCCTTATATAAGTTGAAGGGGCGGGTTACATGACTAGTCCTAGTAGGATTAGGATTACTCTATTACAAGTGGAGTCCTAGTCTTGCTTCCTTTGTAAGGGAATATTCCTTATGCCTTTTCTCTTAAACCGGCCCACCATAACATGAGCTGGCCTTCTAGGCCTTGGGCCTTGTCATCCGTCTGACCCGCCCGCCGGGTTACTAATGAGTCGCCAAGCTCGGGCGGGTTACCTGTGAGTCGCCAAGCTCCGGGCGGGTCACCAGTGAGCCGCCAAGCTCTAGCCGGGTCATACATCCGGCCGGGTTACCCCGCGGAGTATATCCCCGACATTAGCCCCCAGTTTAATTTGGATTTATCCATGTTAAACTGATCCTGCAAAATAAACACAAGAACAAATTTGATAGATGGTGTTCCTGGTTAAAAGTTTTTCTGAGCCGGCACCTGATCATCCTTAAGTCCTTGTCACGTCCTTATTCTGGAAAATCTGGGTCAACAGGCCAACTTCATAGTCAATTTGCTTGTAGAAAAATATTGTGAAAAATAATCCATTTGAACTGGCCTCCAATGCTCTTGACTTGACAAAAATATTGGTCTTGAAATACTCATCTGATTTTCAGCCGGCTTGAAGATGTAGACCTTGCCGGTTTATAATTGCCAAAATTGCCGGGTTATAAAACAGATGATGCCGGGTCATGATTGTTGCTGATGCCGGGTCATAATTGTTGCTGACGCCGGGTCATGATTGTTGCAGACACCGGGTCAACCTTATGGCGACTTGGTGCTTGATTTTGTAAATGTAGCTGGTTTGCTCAAAACTGAGAATTTGAAGATGTTCCTCCCTTATATGCATATCACCTGTAGCCCCCAAGTCTTAAGAGGAGAACGTAGTGATAGCTTTAAGACTTGCTTCAATATAAATATTGCAACTCTAGAGAAATCCGGATTATTCGTCTGAGTCACCAGTCATAATTTGAATGTTCCATATATGTAGCCCCAAGTGCCTGGTTGTCTTGCCTGCAACAATCAGGGACTTATAATAGTCTTTATGCTTATAAAACTTCAGCTAGCATAGCCCCCAAGGGCCGGGTCATTATGCAATAATGAGCAGGGACTTTTGTAGATCTAATCATATAGACTTGAAGAGCAATGTGTAGCCCCCAAGGGCCAGCTCAGTAAGACAATACTGGGCTGGGACTTAGAAAAAGGATATAAGGCCGGCTCATCTTCCAGAAATAACCGAGTCTGTTGTCAATGTGATAATTTGAAAAGCAACTTGCATTAGCCCCCAAGTGCCATGGTACATGGTTGCAGTGACATGGAACTTGCATACTTGATATAATCTTGATCTGAATAATGTAGCCCCCAAGTGCCGGGTTGCATGCCTGCAGCAACTCGGGACTATTCCTTCCATTATAAAATAAAACCATATCCATTGTCCGGATTGAAAGTGCGTTATATCGACTAGAGGGGGGGTGAATAGGCGATTTTTACAAATTCGTCACTGAGGAATTTCAAGGTGAGGAAATTCCTAAGCGACGAACTACTTAGCAGCGGAATAAGTACTCAGATGCAAGCATAACAGAGCAGTAGCACAGTCATCATGATGAAATGAAAACAAGCACAGAGTACGAGTAGCGTAAACACAGGATAAGCAGGCTGAAGACAAACTGACTGAAGAAATTGAACTGAGGAAATTGAAAAAGTCTTCAGTCAAAGTCTTCAAACAGTAATGATCAAATACATAGCAAGTATGCGAGGAAATGAAAGGGTTGAGGAAATAGAACCAGTAGCTCGGTGAAGACAATGATTTGGTAGACCAGTTCCAACTGCTGTGACAGTTGTACGTCTGGTTGGAGCGGCTAGGTATTTAAACCTGAGGACACACAGTCCCGGGCACCCAGTCCTGAACACACAGTCCAGGACACCTAGTCCTCACCGTATTCTCCTTGAGCTAAGGTCACACAGACCTCGCCCAATCACTCGTGGTAAGTCTTCAGGTGACTTCCAAACCTTCACATACTCGGTCACTCGGCAATCCACAATTTCCTCTTGGATGCTCTAGACCATGACGCCTAACCGTCTGGAGGATGCACAGTCCTCAAAGGTAACAAGCGTCGGTTCCACACAGGAACAATCTCTTTAGTGATGCTCAATCACTTTGGGTTTGTCGGTGTTTGGGTTTTTTGGGTTTTTCCTCACTTGATGATTTTCGCTCAAAGTCCTCGGAGGATGGGATGCTCTAAATGACAAGTGTCAATCTATTTCTTGGAGCAGCCAACCAGCTAGTGGTTGAAGGGGGCAGCTATTTATAGCCTAGGGAGCAGCCCGACATGATAAGACATAAATGCCCTTCAATGATATGACCGTTAGGTGGGTAGGATATTTGGACAGCTGGCGCGTAGCACAGCAATGGTCGGAAAATTGAGTATCAAATTCCTCAGGGCTATCATGTTCCTCACTTGTAGGCAATCCGCACTGGCGAATTCCTAACTCCTCAGTCAGAACAAATTCCTCAGAGAACAGAAGAACTTCGTCTCTGTCACTGAAGAACTTGACTAAAACGTATGAGATTTACAATGGCTTCACTCGAAAGGATTGGGTAGGTGTAGGATTTTGAGTTGAGCATCACTTGGAAACTTTTCCTTAGTTTTACCTCGACCCCCTTTAACAGTACGGTGTTTCCTATGACTCAAGAAGAAGAAAATGAAACTACGAAAACAAAAGTCTTCACGCTTCATAATCCTCGCATGAATATCAAGTCTTCAGGGTCACACCAATTTCTTCACTTTCAAAGTCTTCAAGAAAACCAAAGTCTTCAGTTGAAGACATTCATTTTTAGGGGTCGACATTCATCGTAAATAACAAACTCCTCATAGACTTATAGACCTGTGTACACTCACAAACACATTAGTCCCTTAACCTATAAGTCTTCAATACACCAAAATCACTAAGGGGCACTAGATGCCCTTACAATCTCCCCCTTTTTGGTGATTGATGACAATATAGGTTAAGTTTTCAACGGGGATAAACATATGAAGTGTAAATACTAATATTGAGGAATTTGACTGCAAGATATAGAAGAACTCCCCCTGAAGATGTGCATATTTGAAGAATTTGCTTTGAAATAGCAAATGCACATTGTTGAATAATATCATGGAGATCTCCTCCTATATCTTGAAATTCATACACGCATTTATCATATGATATGAAGAATTTGAAATGCATGATGAAATATGGTGTCTGACGAAATTCAGCATGCGTGCATTATGGTATTGAGGAAATAGCATGCAGAAACACAGAGCAAAAGTATCAGACCACCATAGGACTTAAGTTTACAACTCATCAGAGCAAACACCTCAAAAAAGCAAGAGTTGAAACTTAACAGAAATATAGCCCATATATATAAGACCATATATAAGACCCGCTTGAAGACTAAACTCAAATTTCTCCCCCTTTGTCATCGAATGACCAAAAGGGACGAAAAATGAGGACTAACGCCCCTGAAGAATATCATCATGATGTCGATGGAGGAGCGCCAGCATTGTTGGGGTCGTCTGTTGAGTTAGGGCCTGCCGCAGTGTCGTTCAAGTCTTCAGCTTCATCCGTCTCGCACGATGAAGAATATTAACTGGCAACAAGCTGAGGAACTTTGACTTTCTTGAATTTCTTCGAAGGTGGCTGGGACCAGTCAAAGTCCTGTTGGAAGCCCATCTCCTTGAGTTCTTCAGCACTATGAAGATTAGACAGAATCGCCCAAGTGCGGTCAAAGACTTCATGCAAGTAGTAGTGATTCTTCTTCACAGTATTTTGAGTGACTGTCATGTTCTAAAGAATTGCACCAAATTGACGCTTGACCCACTTGTGATTTCGATCAACTTTCTGATGAAGACTAAGGAGAAGTTCACGATCAGTCATCACACGTGGAGCTGTGGCTTGAGGATGATGTTCTGAAGCTTTGGCGGCAGAATCTTGAGTTGCAGAGTCATCATTGGTGGAATAGGAAGTAGCTTTGCGAAACTGTCCATCCAATGGACGAGTACCTTCATCAATAACAGCAGCCTTGCCCTTCTCGTCAGCTGAGGAAATAGTCCGTTTAAGGACTTCAATAGGGGGCAAATAGCTGAGATGATTTTGAAAGTCAGCCTTATAATGAATTGAAGACCTTGATCTGATGAATCTCATGATCCAGGGAGCATAAGGCTTCAACTCAAAAGGCGACAGAGCAGCATTGGCCAAAGTCCTCATGAAGAAATCATGGTAGTTGATAGGAATACCGTGAATGATATTGAACAGCAGATTCTTCATAATGCCAACAACTTCTTCATCATCAGAGTTGTGGCCCTTGATTGGACTGAGGGTTTTGGTCAATATGCGATAGACTGTCCTTGGCACATAGAGCAATTCCTTGACGAGGAATTTGGTCCTTGGAGCTTGGCCTGGCTTCAAAGGCTTCATCAGCACTTGCATCAGATGATCAGACAGTTCAGGTTCAACATAGAGAAGCCTTGCACCTTCAGTGGGAGGACTGACTGGGACGGCATGAAGCAATTCAGAGGCCGGTGCTTTGAAATGAGTATTATCGGTCATCCAGTCCAATACCCATGAATTGACATCATCAACATTTCCAGTAATGTGCAGCATGGCGAAGAATTGAAGAATGAGTTCTTCATTCCAATCGCAGATGTCGGTGCAGAAATTGAGTAACCCAGCGTCATGAAGAACACTGAGGACTGGGGTGAAGCAGGGTAGCGATTCCATATCTACATGAGGAATTTGCTCATGTTCAAAGATCTTATCCTTATCAACCAACAATGAGGAGTAGAAGTTCATCTGGCTTGCAGTCCAGAAACGCTTGCGACGAAGACGAGCAGAGTCATAGGGATTGTAGTCAGTGAAGAATATGTGCTCGTTGAAGAAATCCTCAGCATTAAACTTCTGCTTCTTGGAGTGAGGGTTCTGTGGCTTGGGCTGAAGATTAACAGTTGAAGAATTTACAGCCTCTTGAGGTGTAGCCACTGGAGCCACAGGCTGAGGAATTTCAGCAGCAGCCTTGGCCTCCATTTCTTCAGACATATGTACATCAGCGCTAGTGACTGGAACTTCTTCAGGAATAGAATGAAGTGAAGCTTGACGTTTATCAGAGCCCGTATGAATTTCTTCAGTTGGCACAGGGGACTGAGGAACATGATGTAGAGGGGTTGTCAGAGGTGAATTGGGGTGATGACTTTCCCAAAAGTCATCATTCAGAATAGGTGTTGTAGACCCAATATCCACATCCTCATCTTCTTCAATTCCTTCGACGCCTGCCTCTTCAGCTGTGAACTGAGGCATGGGCGATGATACCAGTGGGGTTGAAGAGAAAGTATCCACTTCAATTTCTTCATCCATCTGCTCTGTCGAAGCAGCAGAAGGATCTTCTTCATCAGATTTACTTGGAATTTCATATTCCTCACCAAAGGGAATGATCTCCTTTGATGGCATGCTTGATATTGGAATAGCATCAATTGGGTTTTCAGATGAACTCATCAAAGTCTTCAATTTCTTGGGAGCTGAAGACTCTGAAGATGCAGATGCTTTCCTTTTCTTCACAGCTGCTCGCTCCACAGCCTTGGTTTTCTTCGCTTCTGATGCAGAAGGAAGGTTGATGCTTGTCATCGGTGCAGGAGGAGCAGAGGAAATTGGTTGAATTTCTTCAGGCACAACTGATGCAGTTGCCCTGGCTTGTTCAGATTCCTCAGGCACAGTAGCAGATGCTTCAACTGGCCTAGATTGCTCTTCAGGCGCAATATTGGAGGTTGCCCTAGCATTTTCTTCAGAGACTGGAATTTCTTCATCAGCTCTGGCGCTTTCATTTTCTTCAGCAGACTGAACAGATGTTCCAGTCTGAGGAAATTTGGGTTGCGATGAAGCTGCAACACTTGGAGTAAATCCTTTTGCCATTCTGACGAATCTGACTTTGGCACCTAGCCAATCTGCACGATAAGCGTCAAATTCATCACTGAGTGCTTTGATCTCCTTTTGCATATTCACAAGTTCATCAGGAGACATGTTTACAACATTATTCTTCAGAAAACGCTCCTTCTTGTACTGAGCCTTCTTCACCTGCCTGGCCTTTTCTTTCCATTTCTCTTCATTTATGAAGGCCGTCAACATGTGACTTTGACCAGGAGTGAGGTTTAATTTAGGCAAAGGTGTATTTGGATCCTTGTGCCATAGATCGATGAAATCAAGGATCTTCCTTGGATCCAGCATGAGGGGCACAGCACTGCCTTTGGCACTAGAGGCCCTTTGTTGTCAATCTCTGATGATCTCAGCTAATTCTTCATCATCAGCTTCGTCTTCGCTTGACGGAACCTGAAAGGCGACTTGCTTCTTGTGAGGACTTGGCCTTGTGCCTCGTCCAGCAGTGGCCTTTTTCTTCAGTAAGGTCGGAGTTGTTGAAGACTGAGGTGGAGCTGAAGAACTTGCAGAGACTCCTGAAGCAATAGAGATTCCAGTAGTCCTTTGGCATGTGGCAAGATGCACAGGTGCTGAGGACTTTGCAGGAGCAGCTGAGGATTTTGCAACCGAGGGAGTTGGAGCTGCTTTTGAGGAATTTGCTTGAGGAACAGGCCGTGAGGGCTTTGAAGAGCTTGGCCGTGAGGGCATTGCAGCTGAGGAACTTGTCTTGACAGCTGATTTCTTCAGCATAGCCTTCTTAGGCTTGATAGCAGAGGCCTCAGCGGCGGCAGCAACAGAATCTTCATTGAATTTCTTTACTGCCTCTTTAGCCACTTTGGCCAGCTTGGCTTGACGCTTAGCCCACTCCTGAGGAAATTCCTCACCTCTTCTGATGCTAGTGGGATCAGCTTCTTGGCCAGGAGCCAATGGAGGTCTTGGACATGGAGGGTTAACAGCAAATTTCTTCATGTACTTGGGAGTGACATAGCGATATTCCCTCCATTCTCTTGCCCATCTCCTCTCAATCTTCTGAATGCGCACTTTGCGCTGATTTTTGTTCTCCTTGCCATGAGTTGCTTCATCAGGAGTACAATATTCATCATAGATGTCATCAGGGATCTCAAAAGCAGTATTTGTTTCTGGCCTCTTTCCTCCCTTCTGAGGTCTTTTACCATCAGCCATTTTCTTCACTTGAGGGTTTTGAACAATCGAATTTTCTGATGAGGTATGCAATTTTTCTTCAAGGAACGCTGCAAATGAGTTAAGTTGATGAGAACCTAGAGATTTAGCAGCGGACATGTGTACCTGTGAACAGAATATAGGTGCGAAGAGTTTTGGAGAGGTCATATGCGTTCTCAGAAGATTTTCAAAAGTATCAAGTTTGAGGAAGATGACCAGGGGTGTCTTGAGGAATTTCACTAAGCATTTTGACTTAGGTTCCAGAGTTGTGTAGATTGAAAATCCACACAATTGAGGAATCTTGAAGAAAAACGTTGCTTAGAGAAACTGATCAAGGACATAAGCAAGTTGGTGTTTAAGAACATGAAAGTTGAAGAATAAACACCTTTTGAAGATTTTGTGGAAATCATCAGAATCAACAAGGGCAGTAAAAATAAATTTTATTTACCCTTGACGAAGAACACGACGAACTGAGAGTGGCAGTGGAGATGTTCGTCCGTTCAGATCTTCCACGCCCTAACTTGGCGATGGAAAACAGCTACGGCGGCGGCGGAGTGAAGATTTCCGCGGCCGGCGTGAGTACGACGGCGACGAGGTCGAGGCAGTGAAGCTCTTCCTCACCGGCGACGATGGAGTGTAGCGGCGGCGCTAGGTCTGAGAGCTCGAGCGGGGTAAATGAGCTCTGAGGAGGGCGAGGGGTATTTATAGCAGAGGTGAAAAACCGCTCGTCCGAAGAAAATGGACAAACGTGCCCCTGACCCTTCTTATCCTAACGACATGTGTCACTCACGTATTGTGAAGTGGAGATCGTGTTAGATCGTGGGTGAATAGATAAATCTTATCGAGGGATATGGAACGGTTTGAGCGGCAAAAGCCGAAAATTCAGATAAGAATATTTTAATGTTTCGTTCGCAAATTCTTCAGCTGTCAAGGACACAGTGAAGACTTTAAACGGGTTTCAAATAGAACGCACATGAAGAATTTGTGAACGGACTGGATTGAGTTTAGCATAGAGGGGGAACGGGTCCGATCACATTCACTTAGAAGAAAAACAACTTGAAGAATTAGCAATAAGTGAATGTTGTAGAGGACAGAAAACTCAAATATATATATATAGTCAATGAAGAACACAGACGGAAAGAGTGAAGATTTTGCAAAGTTGAAGAATTTGAAAATTTGAAGAATTTGAAAATTTGAAGAATTTGCACAATGATGAAAAACTCAAATTTTGAAGATTTTCAACTTTTTGTGGTGGCGTGACCCACCGTGTAAGAATGATGATTTCAGACACCGCGTACAATTGTCGTAGGGCTCTGAGAATCAAATTCTTCATTAATTTCTTCACACTTAGAGGGTTAGTCTTCATTGATTGAAGAAAAACGTTTCTTCGTGTGTTGCACATCTAAGTCATCAATTTGCATAAGTGTTAGGATGTGTGTCCTTTTCAAAGGACATTCGAAGATTCTAAGATATTTAGCTCACACCGCAACTTGCTAAATCTCTTCTCATCCAAGGGCTTTGTGAAGATATCCGCTAGCTGTTCTTCAGACTTCACGGGATCAATAGAGATGTCACCCTTCAACACATGATCTCGAAGAAAATGATGACGAATCTCGATGTGCTTTGTCTTCGAGTGCTGAACTGGGTTATGAGCAATTTTGATGGCATTCTCGTTGTCGTAGTAGAGTGGCACATTCTTCACATTGATGCCGTAGTCCTTGAGGGTTTGCTTCATCCATAGCAATTGAGCACAGCAAGAACCAGCAGCAATATACTCAGCTTCAGCAGTAGAGAGTGATACGCAGTTTTGCTTCTTCGAGGACCAACATACTAAGGATCGTCCGAGGAAATGGCATGTGCCTGAAGTTGACTTGCGGTCCACACGATCACCGGCATAGTCAGAGTCAGAATATCCAATGAGATCAAAAACCGAGCCCTTGCGATACCATAATCCAAGTGTTGGAGTGTGAGCTAGATATCGAAGAATATGTTTCACAGCCTTATGGTGTGATTCCTTCGGTGTAGCTTGAAAACGGGCACACATGCAAACACTAAGCATAATATCCGGCCTAGATGCACATAGGTACAATAAAGAACCAATCATGGAGCGGTATACCTTTTGATCGAAGTCTATTCCATTTTCATCAGTGCATAGATGGCCATTTGTGGGCATAGGGATTTTGACGCCTCTGCATTCTTGCATACCGAATTTTCTCAGAACGTCCTTGAGGTATTTCTCTTGAGAAATGAAAATGCCATTATGTTGTTGACGAATTTGAAGACCTAAGAAGAATTTCAATTCTCCCATCATGGACATTTGATATTCCTCACTCATCATGTAAGCAAATTCGTCATTGTAATGTTGGTTAGTACAGCCAAAGATAATATCATCAACATATATTTGGCACACGAATAATTCATCATCATAGGTTTTGGTGAAAAGAGTTGGGTCGAGTGAACCGGGTTTGAAGCCTTTCTTCATGAGGAATTCCTTCAGAGTATCATACCACGCCCGAGGGGCCTGCTTGAGGCCATAGAGGGCCTTATTGAGTCTGAAGACTTTGTCAGGATGTTTAGGATCTTCAAAACCTGGGGGTTGAGCAACATATACTTCTTCCTCAAGCTTACCATTGAGGAATGCACTTTTCACATCCATTTGATATAAGATGATATTATGATGGTTAGCATAAGCAAGCAATATGCGAATAGCCTCAAGTCTAGCAACAGGTGCAAAAGTCTCATCGAAATCAATTCCTTCAACCTGTGTGTAGCCTTGAGCTACAAGACGAGCCTTGTTCCTCACCACTAGGCCATTTTCATCTTGCTTGTTGCGGTAGATCCATTTGGTACCGATGATATTGGGCCTGCATGGGTCCGGTCGCTTGACAAGCTCCCACACATTGTTCAGCTTGAATTGATGTAATTCCTCTTGCATTGCTTGAATCCATTCAGGCTCCAGAAATGCCTCATCAACTTTGGTGGGCTCTGTGATAGAGACGAAAGCAAAATGCCCACAAAAGTTAGATAAATGTGAAGCTTTTGAGCGAGTCAGAGGACCTGGTGCGTTGATGTCGTTGATGATTCTCTCAATCTGTACTTCATTTGCAACGCGGGGATGAGCAGGTTGACGACTTTGATTTGGCTCAGCATTTTCTTCAGAGCCATTTTCTTCAGATGCGCCAGCATGCTGTTCTTCATGTTCTGGAATGATTTCTTCAGCAGATTCTTCAGTAGGAATGACATCCTCAGTAGCTTTGAACTTGATGGTTTCCTCAGGCGTCTTTTCATCTAGCACAGGAGGTAGGTGCTCTCTTTGCGAGCCATTAGTTTCATCGAACCGCACATCTACAGTTTCAACAACCTTGTTGAGATAGGTATTGAAGACCCTGTAGGTGTGCGAGTCCTTTCCGTAACCAAGCATAAAACCTTCATGTGCTTTCGGTGCAAATTTAGAATTGTGATGTGGATCTCTAATCCAGCATTTAGCACCGAAGACTTTGAAATAACTCACATTGGGTTTCTTGTCAGTGAGGAGTTCATATGAGGTCTTCTTGAAGAATTTGTGAAGATATACCCTGTTGATGATGTGGCATGCAGTATCAATTGCCTCAGGCCAGAAGTGACGAGGTGTCTTGTATTCATCAAGCATGGTGCGAGCCATCTCAACAAGAGTCCTGTTCTTGCGCTCCACAACGCCATTTTGCTGAGGAGTGTATGGGGCAGATAGCTCATGAGTAATACCAAGTTCATCGAGATAGTCATCAAGACCAGTATTCTTGAACTCAGTCCCATTGTCACTACGTATATGCTTGATCTTCACGCCGAAATTCGTCGAAGCCCTTGAGGAAAATCGTCTGAAGACTTACTGCACTTCAGTTTTGTAAGTAATGACATGCACCCATGTGTAACGAGAATAGTCATCAACAATGACAAAGCCATATAGAGATGCTGCATTTGTTAGTGTGGCATAATGAGTAGGGCCAAAGAGATCCATATGAAGCAATTCAAAAGGACGAGAAGTAGTCATGATAGTCTTCGAGGGGTGCTTGGCTCTGGTCATCTTTCCAGCCTCACAAGCCCCACAAAGATGATCTTTGAGGAATTTGACACCCTCAATGCCAATGACGTGCTTTTTCTTCACGAGCGTGTGTAAGTTCCTCATGCCAGCATGACCCAGTCGTCGATGCCATAGCCAGCCTTCTGAAGCTTTAGCAAGTAGACAAGTGGCAGGCTGTGGTCTTGCAGAGAAATCAACAATATACAAGTCTCCTCTCCTAAAGCCTTCGAAGACTTTGGAATTGTCAGATTCCATGAGCACTAAGCAACGATATTTGCCAAAGACAACAACCATATCAAGATCACAAAGCATTGAGACAGACATGAGGTTGAATCCGAGGGACTCGACAAGCATGACTTTATCCATGTGTCGATCCTTTGAGATTGCAACCCTACCTAGACCCAATACCTTGCTTTTGCCTTTGTCAGCGTAGGTGATATGCTTCAAGTGTGATGGAGATAAAGGAGTGTTCATCAGTAAGCTCTTGTCACCGGTCATGTGATTTGTACATCCACTATCGAGGACCCACTCAGTAGCTTTGGGTAAATCATCCTGCAGATGAATTAGTGCATCTTACGAACTCATATACTTCAGAGTGAAGCATATGACATCAAATTCATCAGACATATTTCATCAATTAAAGCAACATATGTATATATAGCAATGTGAGGACGTGAGAAATGAATAAATCATTTCTTCATGATTAGCTTGCGTCCTTTCAAGCATTTCAGGTCTCCAGCAAATTCTTCAGACGATTTAGTTCGTCTGGAGACCTGACCCTGCATAAGAGATTAGTTCCTTTTCTTCACCACCCACATCTGGAGGGGTGGCAAAGAGTTCATCATTCTGCGAGCTCCATAAGAGAAAGGTGGCATAGACGCCAGACCACTTCGTTTCACATAAGAGGGGTTAGGGTAAGCATATGAATAAGCAGAGAAATTCTTCGAGGACTTATGAACATAATGATTTGAAGAATAATGCATATATTCATAGCCCTTAGGCTTTCCCTGCGAAACAGAAGTGTTAGCACGATGATGTTCATGTGAGGACTTGGATCCATGTGAGGAATTTGATCCATAAGAGGACTTGCATCCATGTGAGGAATTTGATCCATAAGAGGACTTGGATCCATATGAAGACTTTGGTTCATATGAAGAATTTGATCTGGGGTTCTTATTCTTCACAGGTGGTGTCATGAGGACATTCACCTGAAGACTTTCAAGGCACTTTTTGGGAACCCAGATTTTCTTCATAGGGGGACCATTCCTGCAGTTAGATCCAACATATCTAGCAAATACCTCACCATTCTGATTTTTGAACAGTTTATAGTTGGAGTCAAATGACTCATCAGATGAAAATGAGGATTCACAAGTAAAGCCAGATAAAGTGGATGGATCTACGGGAGGTCCCTTCGCAGCAACCCATGAGGTTTTGGGATACTGCTCCGGTTTCCAGTAGGTTCCATCAGCATTGAGTTTCCTCTCAAAGGCAATACCCTCTTTCCTAGGGTTCCTGTTCAAGATCTGCTTTTTGAGCACATCACAAAGAGTTTGATGCCCTTTGAGGCTTTTGTACATGCCTATCACATACAATTCCTTCAACCCTGCATTTTCGTCAGTGATACTAGTGGTATCCTCAGATGAGGAATTTGTGACCACAGAGATAGTTGAAGAATTTGCAGCAATGGAAGCATTTGAACATTCAGGTGAAGAATTAGCAGTTTCACGTTCAAAGCATTTCAAGCATGGTGGAATAAATTCTTCCTGAGCGGAACTGATCTGTTGAGCAAGCAAAGAATCATTTTCCTTCTGAAGATCTTCATGACTCACCCTTAGCTTCTCAAGATCTTGCTTTCTTTGAAGAAATTCATAAGAAAGCTTCTCATGATCGGCTAGGAGAGTTTCATGACGACCTTGAAGGTTGTCAAACTTAGACTGTAGTTGCTGAAGATTATCAGTCAGTGTTTGAGTTCGATCCATTTCCTCACCTAACAGATCATCGCTTTTGTCTAGCATATTTTGAACCTTTTCCAAAGCCTTTTGTTGTTTAACAGCAATATTAGCAAGTTTGGAATAGCTGGGTTTGAGGTTTTCATCAGATTCATCCTCACTTGATTCATAGGAGGGATATTTGAATACCTTGGCACCTTTTGCCATGAAGCAATAGGTGGGAGCATAGTCATCGTTGCCGTCATCAGCAATGTTGGGGAAGCCATTTTCCTCAGTGTTGAAGATGGACTTGCTGACGAAAGCAGTAGCGAGGGCTAGGCTCGCCACACCAGAGTCTGACTCCTCAGATGCCTCCTCTTCCTCATGTTCCTCAGATTCAGCTTCAGAGTCCATTTCCTTGCCAATGAATGCCCGAGCTTTCTTGGAGCTGCTCTTCTTGTGAGATGAAGACTTTGAAGATCTTGACGATGAGGACTTTGAAGATTTCCTCTTCTTCTTAGAGTCATCTGAACTATCATCCTTGTATTTCTTCTTCTTTGATTCCTTCTCCCACTGAGGACAATCAGTAATGTAGTGACCAGGTTTCTTGCATTTATGGCAAGTTCTCTTCTTGTAATCACGGGATGAGGAATCTAATTTCATGTCATCACCTCTTGAGGATTTTCCAAATCGGCCAAGTCTAGAGAACTTCTGGAATTTCCTCACGAGCATTGCTAGCTCCTCACTCAGTTCTTCAGGATCACCAAGGCTGCTACCAGAATCTTCATCTTCAGATTCAGAGACTGCCTTGGCTTTCAATGCATGAGATCTACCATAGCTCGGTCCGTAGAGATCTCTCTTCTTAGCTAGTTGGAATTCATGAGTATTTAGCCTCTCAAGGATATCAGTAGGATCAAGTGACTTGTAGTCTCCACGTTCTTGAATCATCAGTGCCAGTGTATCGAATGAAGAATCGAGTGACCTCAGCAATTTCTTCACCACCTCATGGTCGGTGATGTCAATGGCACCCAGTGCTTGAAGCTCGTTTGAAATGTCAGTGAGGCGATCAAAGGTTTGCTGAACATTTTCGTTGTCGAGTCTTTTGAAGCGGTTGAAGAGATTGCGAAGAACATCAACTCGAGAGTCACGTTGAGTTGAGACTCCTTCGTTGACCTTGGACAGCCTATCCCAGATAAGCTTAGCTGTCTCCAAAGCACTCACTCTGCCATACTACCCTTTGCTCAGATGGCCACATATGATATTCTTCGCTTGAGAGTCGAGTTGCTTGAATCTCTTCACATCAGCAGCGTTTACGGAAGGAGTGACAGAGGGAACACCCATTTCCACAACATACCAGAGATCGTTGTCAATTGCCGCAAGATGCATGCGCATCTTGTTCTTCCAGTAGGGGTAGTCTGTCCCATCGAAGGTAGGACACCCAGCTGAGACCTTGATCATGCCTGCAGTCGACATAACTAAAACTCCAGGTGGTTAAACCAAAATCACATAGAACAAGGGAGTACCTCGCTCTGATACCAATTGAAAGTGCGTTATATCGACTAGAGGGGGGGTGAATAGGCGATTTTTACAAATTCGTCACTGAGGAATTTCAAGGTGAGGAAATTCCTAAGCGACGAACTACTTAGCAGCGGAATAAGTACTCAGATGCAAGCATAACAGAGCAGTAGCACAGTCATCATGATGAAATGAAAACAAGCACAGAGTACGAGTAGCGTAAACACAGGATAAGCAGGCTGAAGACAAACTGACTGAAGAAATTGAACTGAGGAAATTGAGAAAGTCTTCAGTCAAAGTCTTCAAACAGTAATGATCAAATACATAGCAAGTATGCGAGGAAATGAAAGGGTTGAGGAAATAGAACCAGTAGCTCGGTGAAGACAATGATTTGGTAGACCAGTTCCAACTGCTGTGACAGTTGTACGTCTGGTTGGAGCGGCTAGGTATTTAAACCTGAGGACACACAGTCCCGGGCACCCAGTCCTGAACACACAGTCCAGGACACCTAGTCCTCACCGTATTCTCCTTGAGCTAAGGTCACACAGACCTCGCCCAATCACTCGTGGTAAGTCTTCAGGTGACTTCCAAACCTTCACATACTCGGTCACTCGGCAATCCACAATTTCCTCTTGGATGCTCTAGACCATGACGCCTAACCGTCTGGAGGATGCACAGTCCTCAAAGGTAACAAGCGTCGGTTCCACACAGGAACAATCTCTTCAGTGATGCTCAATCACTTTGGGTTTGTCGGTGTTTGGGTTTTTTGGGTTTTTCCTCACTTGATGATTTTCGCTCAAAGTCCTCGAAGGATGGGATGCTCTAAATGACAAGTGTCAATCTATTTCTTGGAGAAGCCAACCAGCTAGTGGTTGAAGGGGGCGGCTATTTATAGCCTAGGGAGCAGCCCGACATGATAAGACATAAATGCCCTTCAATGATATGACCGTTAGGTGGGTAGGATATTTAGACAGCTGGCGCGTAGCACAGCAACGGTCGGAAATTTGAGTATCAAATTCCTCAGGGCTATCATGTTCCTCACTTGTAGGCAATCCGCACTGGCGAATTCCTAACTCCTCAGTCAAAACAAATTCCTCAGAGAACAGAAGAACTTCGTCTCTGTCACTGAAGAACTTGACTAAAACGTATGAGATTTCCAATGGCTTCACTCGAAAGGATTGGGTAGGTGTAGGATTTTGAGTTGAGCATCACTTGGAAACTTTTCCTTAGTTTTACCTCGACCCCCTTTAACAGTACGGTGTTTCCTATGACTCAAGAAGAAGAAAATGAAACTACGAAAACAAAAGTCTTCACGCTTCATAATCCTCGCATGAATATCAAGTCTTTAGGGTCACACCAATTTCTTCACTTTCAAAGTCTTCAAGAAAACCAAAGTCTTCAGTTGAAGACATTCATTTTTAGGGGTCGACATTCATCGTAAATAACAAACTCCTCATAGACTTATAGACCTGTGTACACTCACAAACACATTAGTCCCTTAACCTATAAGTCTTCAATACACCAAAATCACTAAGGGGCACTAGATGCACTTACACGGATAATGTTGCTGAAAGCTTTGTATATCAATATTGCATTATGCTCTCTGCTGTGAGCTGGTATTTTTGGATGAAGGAATAATAGCCATTGCTGTGAAGCGGCTTTGAAAACCTCAATCATAATACTGGTTATTGATAACCATAATAAAAATCCAGCCATGTTGGCTATTAAAGATTTGAATACTTTGCATGTTGACAAGTAAATCCAGAGTTAAATACCCGGCAGCTCTTAGCCGATGACGACTTAATGCGCATCCATTGTACTCCGGGATGCAACCCGGCGGCTTATAGCCTTTGTAAAAAATCAAGAATTGATAACCCCATCCATGGCGGCTCATATTCATGTCCAGTTTTTGAAAAGATCACTTTGGCGGCTTATAGCCTCAATGAACTCAATATGGAGCAATATAACCCGGAGCTGGATAACCCAGCAAAATCTTTAGATGACCAGATGATGGGTTTAAACGCAATGATTCATGTAAACCATAGCTCTGCATGTTCTGCACAAAGTTTAAACAACATATGCCCTGGCGACTTAACGTCGAAAACCAGGGCGGGTAACAACCCAAACATAATATAATCTTATGCAATTATGCAAAAGACTAGAATCAAGGCCATTAAAGCCGAAATATACTGGCGACTTATAATCAAAAGCCAGAGTGGGTTACCAAACCTCGCATATTCATATAACAATGAAAAACATACCTGTAGATCTGGATCATACTACCGGCTTATATTGCCATATCCAGTGAGGGGTGACAACCCAAAGATTTATAAGCGCATGATTTCAATTGCGCAATCCAAAGTATAATGGCGACTTAACGTCCAAAGCCAGGACGGGTTATCAAAACCCCAAATATGCTCCAATATGAGTCATAAAGATTAAGGCTACATGGCCTGAATTTTTTCAAACCATGTGTTAATATGGAATAAGGATATGAATCCAAGCAATGTTCAGAGAAAATAACAAATCAGAAAAAAAATAAGGCTTTCATAGGCCGCCAAGCCGAAATTTTAAGTGCTTTCATGGGCCGCACAACCACTGAGTTAATCCTTCATTCAAACCCGTAAGCCGGCCCTCACATGACCAATTGCCGTTTTAACATCGACAAGTTCAGGGTCTTTATTGCAAGATTGACTGTTGAGAGTACGGCGGGTCATTCCAGGATTATCTGGGCAGAATGACAAGGACATACAGGCAGGATAATTTGGAATTTGGTGTTTACACCT
This sequence comes from Thinopyrum elongatum, assembly GCA_011799875.1. NCBI lineage: Eukaryota > Viridiplantae > Streptophyta > Magnoliopsida > Poales > Poaceae > Thinopyrum > Thinopyrum elongatum. The sequence continues at coordinate 566,558,393 of CM022298.1, read as the reverse complement.
AGCATACAAGCCGATCAAGAGGGTAAGTATAGCTATGTTCATTGAACAGGAAGCCCCCAAGTGACCTATAATAAGCCCTCAAGGCAGGATACCTATGTTTGAACTGCGCACTGCAGCAAGTTCTCTTTGGTAACCTTTGACTTGGGCAGGAAGCCCCCAAGTGATTTGTAACAAGGCGTGTAAGCCGGATCAAGAAGGTAAGCACAGCTATGCTCATTGAGCAGGAAGCCCCCAAGTGATTTGTAACAAGGCGTGTAAGCCGGATCAAGAAAGTAAGCACAGCTATGCTCATTGAGCAGGAAGCCCCCAAGTGACCCATAATATGATAAGCCAATAAGGCAGGATACCCATGTTTGAACCGCGCATCATGGCAGCAAGTCCTCTTCGGCAACCTTTAACTTTTCCTGAAAACTCGAACTTGCGAGAGATGGATTCTTCTTGAACCGGATGTTAAGCCGGATATTGAGAGCTCAAGACTTTGTGAGAGACAGATTTTCCTTGAGCCGGATTTTAAACCGGAATCCTTCTTTTTAAGCCGGAGATGTTCTGACGGCCTTTAAATTTTCATCAATATGACAGTAGCCTCCGGGACCGGGTTATCTTTCCCTCCAACATTCTGGGGTTCTTGAATTTGCTGAAACTGGCAAGATTTGCTGAGTCATGTCATTGTAGTCCCCGAGTCTTAAGACGACTCGAGGAGTTGTCTTGAGATTCTCCATACTTGACCATGATATAAACCGACATGTAGTTTGAACAGCAGAACACTAAAAATTTATGTAAACCAGAGGCTTGAGGCGAATTGACGACCCTCGTAATACTCAATGTATATCCCCAGCATAAATTATTCAACAAACTCCGTGACGTGACAGTCACTTTTGCAGTAGACAATCGCCCTGCGTTAAAGATATTGCAAACCAGAGTAATTGCTCTTTTAAAGAAATTAATATGCAATATAAAAATATACTGGATGGATTTCACCTGATATGTTAGGCCGGAAATTATCCGCCGCGGAGTTGATGATCACTACGGTGAAACTGAATTCAATCACGGGCGAGTCGGCCGTGGGTACAGACTGATGAGTCGGCCGCAACATTGTAAGCCGGTGCGGACGGGTGAGTTAATTGCAGGCGCAGTTAAACCGCGCGAATGGGCGAGTCAATCATGTTGTATTGATGTAGCAGGGGCGGCGACTCGCGTACGTATCCATCGAGCAGTACGGCACGGACAAGCGCTAGTGCAAAAGTGATGTTGACGCGCGTCCCTTACGCGACACCTTTGTAATGAATAATGGTCCTGATTTATCATAGACGGCGGATGATCCATGTGTCACGTCCGCCGGATGTCGAGATTCGCCATAGTATTTCCAGTTTGCTCGGCTAGGTTGTCGTGGCAATATCCATGCACTATCCGTTGACACCACATACGGTACCAAATTGGAGATCCAGCAAGAAAAGTTCCACTGCGAGAATCATCACAGTAGCAGAATGAGTCTTCTTTAGAGCGATCAGCTATGCTAACCCCCTGGACAGCCCATTGGTGAATAGCATGCTCAAGGCCAACCGTAGAAACGCTTTTGCAAACTGCGTGTGCATTCCCTGAGCAACTTGAATGTGCAGTGGCACAAATATCATACTGATAAATAATCCCCCAATTACTGTAGCGGTGAAACAGACTTCAGACATACACAGCATTTCAGTCTTTTACTGAGAAAGCCAGGTTCTTTCCTCCAGATGTGTGAAGCGGCAGGTAGTCTTCAGTTTCTTGTACTTAGAGGCGGATGCGGCTGAGGGGCGCCGGCGACTTGGCAAGGCGGCGGCGGCGGCTTTGACGCGGAGCCGTGGGCCATAGTGGCGTAAGTGGCTGGAGGCGAGCCGTTCAGCCGGGCTGGCTCAGTGCGGCTGCGGGTGAAGAGGCCTGTAGTGAGGCGGGTCAACAGCAACGGCGGCTCAGCAGGAGGTGAGGCCGCAGCGGTCGAGTCCGCTCGAGGTGCAGCTGCTCGGAGATGGGTGCGAGGCAAACGGTCTCGAAACAAGGCTCGCAACTCGGCGACTCGGCGATGGCAGCGGCTTGGAAGCGTGGCGGATACATCCGGCAGCTCAAGGCAAAAAGTACGCGACGGCGACGGCGACTTGGCAGCGCGGCGACTCTCCTGCTGCAGCTGAAACGGGCGGCGGCTTGGCACCGCTGTGGTTGCAGCGGCAGGGGAAGCCGGCCATGGCGGCGCGCGAAGGCAGACGGCGGCTCACAGCAACTCGGCGGCTCACGGTGGCGGAGTGACGCAGAGGCTTGCCAGCGACTTGACGGAGACTAGCAAACTTCGCACGCGGAGTCGCGCGGGGACGGGCCGCAACGGCGGGTTGATGTGAAATGGCTGAGCTTTCAATGGCTGAAACGGCAGGGGCAGGGCCGGCTCTCGGAGGCGGAGGCAGCCCGGAAAAAACTGGCGGTTCAACAAGGCCGTGCAGCGGAGGCCCTTAGTGAGGCGGGGGCAATTTGATGGAGGTGAGCGGCTGTGTCCGTCTCCATGGCAGATTTGATTCCGGCTTGACCGCAGGTAGACAGGGAGCACGGAACGCGGCCGCGGCGGCTCGGAAGTGTGAGCCTGTGGCAGAGGCGGATACATAGCAGCGGCTCAGCTACGGGCGTGGTGGAGCGCGGCAGCCCGAAGGCGAAAACAGCTCGGGCCGGCCGCAGCACGTCTGCTTCCGGGTTGTCGCCTGTTTTCTGGACGTGATGATAAACCTGTTGTAGTACTCCCTCCAGTCCACGCACACGCACAATCCTCGGGTGCTCCGCAAGTCTCTGCTGACTTACTTCACATGAGATATAGTAGTAGTACTACTTGGTGACTATTTCGATTTGACTTGGTCCTCAAGCCAGAATTTAACAGCGACATAGCACCATTGTTTCCTTCGGGACTTGATCGATCGGCAGATTACATGTGGAGGGGCGGAGCAGCAAACGCAACTTGACGGATTGGACAAAACAACTGCAACATAGATTTTCCGTCCATCTCGGTGCAACCAGCGATTGACAGATCGTCGAAAAAACCGCCGCCACCAAAAAGTTCTCGTCACGGACTCAGTGAATCACCACGGTGTTTGCGACGGCCGCGTAAAACACAACCCTAATTTTCTCTTGATCTCAAATCTCACAGATTGTAAAATCTGGACCGATGAAACATGAGGCTGATGCAGATCCCTCCGAGCTGAGTCTTTCTTCATCCGAAAAATTGCGAACTTCTTGATCCCAGGGAGAGATCCCTCCAAGAACTCATCACCATCGTGCGCGGGCCCCACGGTGGGCGTCAACTGTCGTGGATTTGTCACGGCAGATGTCCTCGTGAAAAAAGACTTAGTCGTGAGGCCAACGCATCTATGTGGTAGTTTGAGAGGGGTTAAGTGGGACGAGAGGCGCGAGGTTTTACCCAGGTTCGGTCCCTCACTGTGGAGGTAAAAGCTTACATCCTGCTTCATTGATATTGATCATGGTGATGCTCACGATTACATGGGTGCTTTTTCGCTACCTCTATCTCGAGAGCTATTGACTTGTTTGTCTTAACTTGTAAAACTTGTCCCTCTTGGGGTGCCCTGTCCCTCCTTATACAAGTTGAATGGGCAGGTTACATGACTAGTTCTAGTAGGATTAGGATTACTCTATTACAAGTGGAGTCCTAGTCTTGCTTCCTTTGTAAGGGAATATTCCTTATGCCTTTTCTCTTAAACCGGCCCACCATAACATGAGCCGGCCTTCTAGGCCTTGGGCCTTGTCATCCGTCTGACCCGCCCGCCGGGTTACTAATGAGTCGCCAAGCTCGGGCGGGTTACCTGTGAGTCGCCAAGCTCCAGGCGGGTCACCAGTGAGCCGCCAAGCTCTAGCCGGGTCATACATCCGGCCGGGTTACCCCGCGGGGTATATCCCCGACAGGCTCACACAATCCAAAACATCCACTTTTAGAAATTAAAAAATATACTTCACCAAATGCAGAACAAAAAATGATTTGTGTATGCATTTTACTGTGAGAGCTAAATAAAATTGAGCATGAAGTGCAAAATTCGAAAATGAGTGACCAGAATAACTCCATATAGCAAGCTGAGAATAAGCATAACATGACAGACCACTACTTCAGAGGTAGAAACCCTAGCATAGAAAAAGTGGCTCACTACTTGACGAAGAAGCCTTAACCACATAAACTGGGCAGTTAACTAATAGGAGCATTAATATTTTCACAAAAAAACAGTGCTAACAATGGAAGATTTTATTTTTTGTAACAGCGCTAAAATGACGAATCTGTTCGCGGAAAGCTGTTCACAAAATCATGAAAAAAATAGAAGTACTCTAACATATATGTGGATCCACACTTACAGGCAGTGCTCCATAGGCCACTGGTTTGTTAGTTGTCCTTTTGAAATCAACATTAGCTGCATGAAGTAAATCAGCATTCTGCACATGAACCATTCTGGGGACATTGTAGTTAATGCTCCTAAATGGCCTTGCAGAAGTAAGATCTAGAAAATCCGTATATATGATCTGCATAACATGAAAATGTGATCAAACAAAAGGGATGAAAAATACAATAGTGGAGAAAACAAACAAAAATGATACAAAAAGAACAAATAGAAAAAATAACTTACAACAAGCATGGGTAGGCAGCCGCCAACCCAGATAGGATCGTTCAAATCACCTGAGACTCTGTTAAAAAGATTTTTGTGGAAGCTTTCGATCTCTTCACTCAGGTGATTGATGCAATATGTTGCCAAATCATACTTTTGCAACTGTGAAATGTCATACAGACCGTACAGAAGCTTCCAGTTTGTTTAGTTGCCAGTGATTGGACAGAGAACTGTTGAGAAGAACAGAAACAGCAAACTGCAAATAAAACCTTCCTCAATTTCATCATTCTTCATCATGTTGACAATGTTTTCTATTGGAATGTTCCTACTTCCAGATTTATATTTATCGCTGAGTGCCTTAACTTTTGCTACTATAGCAGGATCATTGCTCTCGGTAGGAAAAGGTTCAGAACCAGATTGAATTCCAAAAACCTGAATGACCATTTCCCTTCGGATATGAATAACTTTGTTCTTGTGCTTGAAGACAGCATTTGAGCGAGTATGGTCGGCAAGCCATTGCATGAATCCGATGGGGACAATGAGATGCCTATTGGTGTGCAACAGATTATCTAGATCATGTTTCGAAACATATCCTTTTTGCTTATCAGTTAAATTTGAAATGGCTTTGTTCCATCTGAGGGTCGAGAACCTATGCTTTATAGTCCCACGGTGTTTCAGAGTTTCAGACATGGTTACTAGACAGGGAGCTCTGTGGAACAAACCAAAAAAAGGATAAGATTAAAAATGATGAACCAAAAAACTAACTGAGATAAAAAATTACTTAGGTTGTTCCATTGTGAGGGAAGGGGGGACACGCAATATTTTCATGTAAAAAAGCATATCATAAATCATGATATAAACTGTTGTTTTTGCGTGCAAGGACAAGATGGATATGAAAAGCATTAACACGGGGTGTTGCTCATAGCACTACTTTTGTTAACAAAAAAAATGATAACAAAGCAACCGATTGTAAAAAATTAATGACGTTGATTCAGACTGTAAAATGTTCAGTGCTTTCATACCTAAAATGTAGTGCAAATAAGAAACATAACAACTTAAGAATAGGTTTAACAAAAAATGAGATAAACACTAACAACCACATAAAAGGCCAGCAATGTGCTATACATTCCTTATCAGGGGGGAACCTATCTAAACAAAAATCTATGCCCAAACCCTAGTTAATTCCATGCAAACCACATCAGGACGCCATGAAAAAATGGAAAAACCTAATGAAAATCTATGGCGAAACCCTAGCTAAAATCGGAGCAAACAATACCAGCACTCCATGAAACAAATTGAAACCCTAGCGGAAAATCTAGGGCGGAACCCTGGCGAAATCGAAGCAAACTATACCAGCACGCCTTGAATTAGAAACCCTAGCACAAAACTATGGTGAAACCCTGGCGAAAGTCCATGGCGGAACCCTAACTAAACGAAGCAAACGACATCAGCAGGCCATGATCTACAAAAAATCCTACCACAAGACTATGGCGAAACCCTAGAAAATCCTATCGCGTCTCTAAACAAATCCCTGCCCGGCGGAGGGAACAACGCACATCCGAGAAGAAGAAAAAGAGAGACAGAGACGGGGATGGCGGTCAAGGTTGATTCTCAAACCTCGGGGAAGAACGCCGGGCGAAGGGAGGACCTCCGTCCGCTGTCGATCTAGAAACTGCCGCGCGGAAGGAGAAGTAGAAAGAAGGCGGAGAAGAAGAAACGGAGACGGGGAGAAGAAGGCGGAGAAGAAGAAACGGAGAAGGAGAAAACAGAGACCGAAACGAAAACAGAGGGGAAAAGAAGTGGGCCAGCCCGATAACAGAACGACAGACGCAGGGAGGGTACGCGCCACGGCGCTATGCGGCGACCTACGCGCCGTATAGGAACCCCGTCTGAAAGTTCATTCCCACCTCCTTAGCCTGGGAGTTTTCTCTTTTTCGTACATCCATTTATTCAAAACGTTTTATCTCTTAAACCGTGCGTCCAAATCTTGAACCGTTTTCACCGTTGGATTCCTCGCGTCGAGATCTTTAAAATTAGATCCCATGTTGATAGATTTTGATGAACTTCTTTTTTCATAAAAAAACTCAACAAAAAAATTGGCAAAAAAACCGAACCGGGAGCACATTTTTTTTCCTTTCTGAAAGAGGCACGGCCGTGCCTCTCGTGGAAGCACAACGAAAGCAAAACCGTGCCTCTTGCGAAAGGAAAAAAAAACATGTTTTTTTTTCATTTTCGAGAGGCACGTTCCGTGCCTCTCGTGGAAGAAAAAAAATAGAAAACATATTTTTTTTGTTTCCAAGAGGCATGGCCGTGCCTCTCGCGAAAAAAAATAGAAAATATGTTTTTTTCGTTTTCGAGGCATGTCGTGGAAGAAGAAAAACAGAAAACGTGTTTTTTCCGTTTCCGAGAGGCATGACCGTGCGTCTCACGAAAGCAAAACCGTGCCTCTTGCAGAAGAAAAAAAAGCGTATTTTTTCACGCATTTTTTTCCAAAAAACTTTTACGTGTTTTTCATGCAAAAAAAATTCAAATTTTTTCGGTCCAAATGCTAAGGAAGACCCGTGGAAAACCAAAAAGTTAAAAAAACCCAGAAAAAGCCGTTTAAAAAGCAGAAAACGCATGCGAAAAAAAATAAAATCCGGAGGAAGCGCCCAGAGCGCGACATGTGGCGACGGCTAAGAGCGCGCCAACTGCCCACCCCCAAGTGATCATTGGGAGGCTCCGGAATGAGCGCTCGCCAACTAGTTGCTCTCCTGGAGGGACACTTCCTTGGACTGATTTTTTCTCCAGTTTAATCGTCGTAGCACAGTTCCAAACTACGCCACAATACTGTTGGATTATAGATGGGCTTTGGCCCATATAGGACAATAGTCTCTGGTTAATCTCTCTAAAGCCCATTTAGGTGCATGGCAAGTGGTGGGAAGTTTAATACACTACTACAGTAGTAAGAGTGAGACCTCTTTTATAAAGGCTGCTCTACCACATGCCATTGAGAGGTTGGGAAGAGGAGTTGTACGCGTGCTCCTCCTCCTCCTCCGCCGCCTGCCTCGCCCTGTCACGACGCGCGCCGCGGGTTGTGGGAATGAGCTGAGCCGAGCCTTATTTTTTCCGGTAAATAATAATAATAATTAATTGAGGATTAATTAACGAGCCGCTAACGAAAGTGCCACTGTCCGAGACGTTGCCGTGAGCTGTTCGCGGACTCATAAGGAGGCGCTGGCCTGTGGAGTGAACCCTAACTCACTCACTCCCTCTTGCACAAACCTAGCCGTCATCTACTGCTCCTGTAAGTGTGCTGCTTCCGACGTTCCCATCTTGACGATCGCGTGCATGGTTGGTCGGGAGAGTATGTGCCTATGGAACCCCGTCGTTCGAGATCCTGCCCGGGAGTTCGATTTTTGGGAGCGTCTCGGCGTGATTGCTCTCGATCCGCCCGCGTCTTCGTGCTCCTCTGCTTTCACTACTTCCCCTGCATCGACACCATGATCGACGACACCGCCGCCAAGAAGAAGGCCACAAATAATGCCGAGGCCGCCGCCAACGCCCTGGACAACCGGAGGGTATGATCTGTTCATTCCTCGTTTACTTGTTCATGTGCTAGCCGTATATGTTGTGTTCATAGATGCTTCGTTTCTATGCACTGTATGTGCTCACATGCTTAGATATCGGTATGAACTGCATCCGTATTTGCCATGCTTACTGTCTACTCATGGATTAGTCTAATCAAGAAGGTGCTGATTTTTTCAACAAATATATTTTGGCAGAAGAGAGCTGCCTTCGGGGTCAAAGTTTCTCCGCATTACTGCTGATACTTGGGTATGGAATATGAAAGCTTTCAGGCACATGATTAGTCTTCTAATACAACACGAAAGATGAGCAGTATCTGGCACAGCTGCAACTTTATGCAGAACCTAATGACGAATATTTTCAGCGATGAAAGCTCTGCACTTGCTTTGGGCTGACCCCCGCGTCGCCTCCTTGACGGCTCGGGGGAGAAAACCCTAGCCGCTGCAGCTTTCTCCCCCCTCCTCTTCTCGTCCCGCCGCCGCCGGAGGGCTCATCCCAGCGAAGCTCGGGTTGGCCCAAGGAAGGTGGCGGCAGGGCAGCTTTGGGCGCGGGGCGCGGGCGCAAGGCGCCGGGCTGCAGCGAGGTGTCCTCCACATCTACGCGGCGACGCGGCGGAGGCATGGAGCTGCGGGCGGCGGTGTCGCAGCAAGGGCTCCGCGCCAGGAAGCTGGGGCAACGGCCCAAGGGGCTCTCGACGGTGGCGCCGCCGCCACGGCTGCGGGGGTAGCGTGGTGGCCGCCCGTGGTGCCTGCTCACGGCGGATCGGGGCGTCCCCTGCTCAGATCTGGTCCAGCGAGGGTGGTGGTGGCCCGGGCGCTCGCCGGTGGCCCTGCTTCTCTCCTCCGGCGTGATGCTGGGATGTCGTCGGTGCTGCGGGCGTGGTGGATCTGGAGGTGGTCCAGATCGATGGCTGGCGGTGTTGCTGGGGGCGCGGGCGGCGGGCGGCCTCTGGCCTGGAGCGGCCGGATCCGGAATTTGGCGGGCGGCCGGAGGTGGTTCGGCCGGCGACTGTCTGCAGTCGGGTTGCGTGGTGGCTCCTTGTCGGGATGGTGGTCTGCGGTGGCATGGTCTGGGCACGGCCTTCGGGTTGCTCTGGCTTGCATGCCGGCGGCGCTTCGGCTGGTTCTTGGGCGGTGTAGCAGGTGGCGTCTGCTGCTCCGGTTTGGTGGTGGTGTGTTGGAGACGCCATCTCCGGCATAGGTGCTCGGCTCCCTGATGAAAGTCATGCTCGACTTCGGTCTGGGCTGGTGGCGAATGATGCCTTCGGGTGTGATTTTGCCTTGTTGGAGGCGCCATCGAGGGGATCCGACACCTCTCCCTGCTTCGAGTTCTTGTCTCCCGGTGAAAATCGCGTGTAATGATGGCGCCATTGGTGTCATTACTTTATTGGAAGCATTGCCTTGGAGTCAAGTCGGATGTCGGGAGCACTTGGTAGTGGTGGTGCGGTGGATATGAAGCAGACAGTGTTTTGGTGTGCTTGGAGCCGTTGGTGGTGCATCCATCTGGGGCCGATCGTTGGTCAGCAGGAGTGCGGCAAGAGCTCCCCTCGGCGGCATGTCCGTCCGGGGCGATGGTGGTGGGCGCTTGGAGCGCACACGACATGCTTGCAGCGCCAGGCGAGTCAGGTTGGGCGCCCTCTCAGGATCGGAGAGGCACATGTTCGCTCCTCTTTCGTCGGACATGTCGTTTCTCTCCGACGACGGTGATGTCGTCTTACATGCTTGTGGCGGTCTCCTGTATGTCCTGTTGTGCCCGAGCCCTAGGTGTGGTGTGTTCTTTGTAAATGTTTTATCTCGGTTTCCCTTAATTAACCGAGCATCGGTTTCTTTATCGCTTCTTCTAATCAATCGAAATACGCAGCTCTCCTGCGTCTATTTCAAAAATATTTTCAGCGTGCAGAAACTGGGTGATGAAGCGTTGTGGATTGGGTCTTAAAATACCAAGTATAATAAGTATATTACATCTGGATTGGTGGACACTGGACAGTGGACAGTGACTATGCAAAGCCTGAAAGCTAAAGAAGAAAAGTAGCAGACGTGCGGTGAATGTTATGGCGGTGTTATTTCGAAAATATAAAATGTTATGGGTGTGCCAACATACTTAAAGTGGCTGTCGCTTTTTGGAAGGTGCTATGCGCCTATGCCCAAGTTTTCCGGCTTCATTCCTCTTTGGCTGAAAAAACCGATCATGACTCGTCAGTTTCTTCGCAATGTATTTAAACAACTCGATGCTCATTCTAAAACGGTACCGAAAGTAGGATTCGGGGTATGTGGGATTCTTCACAAAATAGTTCATCATCAATCTGTTGTGGGCATCGATCCTTTCCCTCCATAATTTCTGTTGACCGAAAACCAAACCACCGTGCTTCGGCTTTTTATTGACATGCATAGCTAGGATCATGGCGACGTCCTCCTCCTCTTGAAGATCAAATTCTTCATCAGAAGAATCATAGGACAAACTCATCTACAAAGTTGAATTTAAACTAATTAAAAACTACAAACAACGTGCACCAAATTCATCTACAAATATAAAGTTAGAAGCAATATATACCTTGCAAGTTTTTTGTCAAACACCTTGTGGGCGCCGAGCTGCAAACGGCCGCCGGGCACTATTCGTCGGAGGAACGGTGCGCTCGAGGGGCGGCGGCGAGGTGAGAAGATGGAGGAAGCAACGGCAGCCACCGGGAGAAGCAGGGGAAACGGCGGCGCGCTGGGGATAGGCGGGGGAAGCGCCGACAGGTCGCCGGAGCAAATGGGGAAAGGTGCGAACGGAGGCGCCAGCACCCAGAGGTTTCAGATCCGGCGATTGGTGAGATTCACGCGCACGATTTGCTTATCCAGCATGCGAGCAGCCGCACCAAATACCCAGCACGCAATGCAGCTTTTTCCAGCATGCTGGCGCCTTTTTACCGCGCACGGGATTATAGCATAGCTGTTGAAGCGCTACTTTCGACAGCGCGCTATATAGCTTTTTTTTCAACGTGCGACTTATTTAGCGCAGAGATGCTCTAAACCGCGAGTGTGAAACTAAATCGCAGTCAGCCTGGTACACTAGTCTCGTCCAGTTCTGGGTAAACCCAGTCCAATCGCGGTCTGACTACGCTCTGAAAAAATTCGAGTTGGTCGTAGTGCTGAAGCTGATATCTCACCGATACGATAATTGATTTCGCAACCACTGCTACCTGGCCCTGACCCACCTCCCGGCGGCCATTTAATCAAGAAGAGAATCCACCCACTCGATCTTGCAGCAGACAACCCAATCCATTTAGCTACTCCCTCCGTCCGGTGAAGAGTGTACATCTAAAATTTTTAGGACAAATTATGGTGTTAAGTAAAAAATGCATTGGAAAGGTATACGCCACCATCTCTCTCCTCTTTAATTATCCAACCCCCAATAAGCTAAGTGCATGTAGAAATTAAGAAGATCACATGTAGATTGTTATTGGTCTTGATTACCGTGTGATGAGAGAGAAGTATTTTTTTCTACTTTAAAGTGCATTGGGAAGATAGAAGTATACTCTTTTGTGGACAAATTTTGAAGCTAGATGTACACTCTTCACTGGACGGAGGGAGTACTTACTTACGAGCGCGGCGTTTTTGCTCCCGACTCTGACAAAAAAAATCAAAAGAAATACTAAAAAATTTCAAAAAAATTCAATTTTTTTTGTGTGGTAGATAAGTTTATGCGTGAGGTGCGCTATAAATTTTAACTCATTTGGACATCTGAGCAACTCTGAGAAAAAAAGACAAATTTAGGGTCTGTAAAAAAAGTTTACTGTTCACACACTGTTCTGATCCGATTTGTTTTTTTTTGCTGAGAGCTGCGCAGATGTCCAAATAAGTTGAAATTTGAAGCGAACCTCACGCATACAATTGTCTATCACACGAAAAAAAAATTGGATTTTTTTAGTATTTGTTTTGATTTTTTTTCTGAACGGTTGCAGATGAGCCTGGACACCGAATTGGATTTTCGCTTACCCAGGCCCAACTAGCAGCACTAGATATAGTACATCTTCTCTTTTGAGAGTGCCGTTTTACAGTGACACAGGCCAGTAATCAGCTAAGTGATGTTCACATAATTCAGTTGTATGGTAACGCATCACATCCCACAATCATCAAACAAACCAAAAAAATGGTCACGTCCCGTTGTCCCAGAGCCGAGCTAGAAAGTGGGGAAAATAATCCGGAGGAGGCACACTCAGGGCTTAGCCTATGCGATCGCGCGATCACATCCCCCGGCGCCGGCGGCTCTGCCTCTGCTGTCTGCGCTGCGACCCAATCCACCACCCAGGACCCAAGAGCGGCTAAAGACGAGGCCAAAACCACCACTATTCTTGAGGATATCTTATTCCTCTGCTTCCTCCCCGCGGCTCCAGATCATCACCATCATCATTGCGATTTTTATTCCCGCACTTTGCTTCCGGAGGCAGGAACCACCGCCGGCCCAACCACCTCTCGCGCCGTCCAGTTCACTGCACTGGTTTGGTTCTTGAGAGAGAAGCAGGAGCACCGCCAGGGGCTTCTCGCGGAGCTCTCTGATCGGAGCCATGAGCAGCACTCTGCTTCGGGTCTGCCCCTCCGAGCTCAAGATCCCCTGTAAGTGCCCCTCAAGAACCACTCGTGCCCCTACCTAATTCAGCGGCGCTTCTCGGTGCTGTCTTGGGCTGATTTTCTTCTTGCTTGCTTGTTCTCCGTGCCCTGATCGAGAAGACGAGGTCAAGAGGCAGCGATCGTGCTGCATGCAGCTCATCAACAAGACCGACAAGTACGTGGCGTTCAAGGTGAATAACTGAATACCCTCGTCTTCACTGCCTGTGGTGCATTGGGTGGGAGGGTGACGGGTTGCGATGCTTCCAATTTCCAATCCGCAGGTGAAGACGACGAACCCGAGGAAGTACTCGGTGCGCCACACCTGCGGCATACTGCTGCCCCGGAGCTCCTGCAGCGTCACAGGTGCGGCCTGCTTAACTGATTCATCGGCTTGTCTGACTGACTGACGCCCACCGTGTCATCGTTGCTGAAGCGCTGGGGTCGGTTTAGTTACGATGCAGGCTCCCAGGGACCTGCAGCTGGATCACCATTGCAAGGACAAATTTCTCGTGCAGAGCGCCGTGGCGCGGGACGGGGCGACTATGAGAGATCTCGTCCCTGAACTGGTAGGTTCATGTGGTTCGATCTCCTGCTGACTGATGGATGCCTGTTTATTCGGTACGTTTTCTCCAGCGTAATGCGATGGTTTGTGCAGTTCACTAGGGCACCGGGTAGGTTGATCGAGGAGTTCAAGCTGCGGGTGGTTTACATTGCTGCTAACCCCCCCTCACCGGTCCCCGAGGAGGCAGAGGAGGAGGACGCATCCCCTCGGTCAGAGGTGACGATGGGCTATGAGGCGAAATTTTCATCAGCGTTTGATGCTGTAAGTGATAGCATCACTGTTCTTGTCTGCTGAACAATATCATGCCTTTTCTTGTGATCACGTGTTCATTTGCTTCTCAGGCATCTAGATGCATAGATAATTCTGGAGCTAAACTTTCATGTACCAAGGTAATTCATTCCCCAGTCAAAACACACTGCACACTGACAAATATCTGAACACATATCAAAACTCATGCAGTTCTACAAATAAATATCTGAACACATTTTTCTGAAGTGTCTCGTTTGTAGATGAATAGATCGAATTCATTAAATACTGTTCATCAAGTTAGTACTCAGTATCATTTTGTGGATAACTAAAAAAATATATCCATTGTATTATGTTGACCTATTTCTATTGCATGTTTTTGTTTAGGGTGCCTCTGTAGTATCGACGCTTGTTGGAGAAAAAGTATATACAAGAGAAGAAAATCAGAAAAAACTTCAGCAAAATATGGTAAGACCCCATTCAGATTCCTTTTTCTACTTCTTAGATGGTGTTCAATTATGGTACTTCAAATACATACTAATCTTAGTGTAACATCCAACATTATTTTCTTAAATCATGTTACTTCTCCTAAAATCCATAGTAGTATTCATGCAAAACCAATCGGATATCATCATGGTTCCAAAATGAAAAATGAAGGTACAAATATTAAAGTTGGAAGGGATATGATTTGCAATGCCTCGATGATATCCGATTTTTTAGTTATCCACAAAATGATAACTTTAGATCTTCAACTTGACTAGGAAAACACATGTACCATGCCCTGAAAACATATATGTTCAGAAAGTCCATTCGACGGAGAATCTAAAGATATATTTTTTGCGGCCAATAACATGTTTTGCTAGTCAACTTGAAGACCTCAAAAGCGTGCCCAACTTACAACCAGGATAGAGGTAGTAACAATTTATATATTTTTGTGCTGATTGGGCACCGTATGAAATCACCTCCATGCCATTTTGACTGAGTTCAGTGACCACATATGTTAGGTATTGAAAGTTAAGTGCCAAACTTGACCAATTATTGAGAGATAATGAACTCTACCAATAATTTTTTGTGATAAAAATAAAGATGAAGCACTGACTTCACTTTTTCTAGTAGTGACAATCCAGTAAGACTTTCAAAACTACACCTTTGATCAATATGGTAAGCACTGGCATTTGGTGATAACTCCCGCAAAAAAAGAGATAATGATTAAGGAAAGCAAACTGGTAATATTTTCACAATAGCTACATGTCAATCGCCTGACTTTCGAATTTTGGGTCAATCGATTTTGGTTGAAGGAAAAACAGGCGCAGGGGAGGAAGAAACTCGCTGGAGGGGAGGAAGAAGCTCGCTGGGCAGGCTACCCCAGTATCTATCTTAGGGTTTAGGGTGGGGGCGGTGGTGTGGGGCTTCGCCGGAGAAAAAACTTGGCGCGGGGGGCTAGAGGGATGGTCGGGGGCGGCGGAAGACCGGCGGTTGGGGTGGTTTCGGGGAGGGTGGGGTGGCGAGGCCCCCGCTCCCGCGGCCGGCGGTTAGGCCCATGGTAGTTGGCGGCTCGATCGGGGAAGAAGATGAACAGGAAAACGTTGAGAGGTAGAAGAGACGTCCTAGCCATTGGATTTGCATCGGAAGGCTGAAAACGATTCGACTGACCTTAATTACGTCTTCAGTCGATTGGTCAATAGCCAGTCCCTAATATTTTAATGAGGTTCTCTGCGAAGCCAAATAACAAGTGGGTTCACGAAATTGTGGGGCACCTTTGTCCATTGAAATACCTAATGTTCTGATTTCTAAATGATTGCCTATGTAGGTATGTATTTTATTTACTGTCAGACATCTGATCATTTCAATCTTGGCCTTATTTCAGGAACTGCTTAGGGAAGCAGGATCACCTCAACAGGGTTTCTCCGTAATGTTTGTGCTGTTAGTCTTCATGTCATCTGTCTTCATCGGACACTTGATGAAGCACATAAAGGTTTAGTCACATAATAAGTACCACAATACAGGCACTAGGACAAGAAACGGATCCGGTTCTTGTCAATTTTAGAAGAACATGCATCAAGTTCATGTATATATGGTTCATCAGTTGCAGAGTTGTGTCATATCGATTCGATTTTTTAGGAGTTTTACAATTACTTGTCGCTCAACTGGATGTATCTAGCATAGAAATACATCTACATACATCCATCAGCGACAACTAATTTCGGACGGAGGTAGTACTTTTCTATGTGACACACAACGTCAAGATCCATGATCGACCTTGTCTATCACATTCACATGTGTATGAAGTGCATATTCCTGGAAATTCAACACATCTGGAAGCAACTGAAGATAAAAGAAGAGAATCATACAGGACACATCATCTGAAGCACAGAATTCTCATGTTATTATTTTCGCATCAGGTTTACACGGACAGTTAGACAGAGGGGGATCCATCATGCCAGGTTGGGGGGTAGCGTTGCTCGTTCGCTTGTGGCGACGGCGGCGCGAATTGGCGGGGCTGCGCCCTCTTGATTTCCCCAAAACCGTCGGGTAGATGGGGATCAGGAGTCTCCTCACCTGATGCAAACAACAGAGTCGATTTCTGATGACAAGAAAGTGTAGGCGCCTTACTTTGTTTACTTGGATCTGAAGGGAGGAAGTACCTGCAGCGATGTGGGCGCGGTGCTCGTGGACGATCCTTGCGGACTCCAGAGGCGAAGCGATGAGCGATGATAGCAGAAGGAAACAGAGGAAGATGTTGGCCATGGCCATGGGGAGAGGCTTCGTCATGGATGATGGGTTTGGTTCTTGCAGCTTCGATGTGCCTCCTTTTAAGGTGAAGTTCAGTGGGAAGAATACGACGATATAACCTGTAATGTGGTAAGAGTATTATAGATGTCCAATAATAAAAAGGACGCGCATAACGCGTGACTGTTCCCCCCTAATCGCCGCGGCGCGGCGTAATGTGTGCGCACAATGACGCAAGGGTCTTCACGCGACCGCCACCGTTCACCCTGGAACGAACGGTGTGACGTATATTTATCCAATAAGAATGCACATAGCAAAAAAAAAAAAAAAAGAATGCGCATAGCACGTGGCCGTTCCTCTAATTGCCGCAGCGTGAAGTAACGTACGCATGTAAAGGTCTGCGTGTGACCGTTCGCGTTGGAACGATACAGGGCGATATGTCGCGTCATCCCCCTTGACCCCCGTCGAACGAGAGCGAGTGTTGCGCATCGATGGTGAGCCCCGCAAACAAATGGGCCAGGCCGCAAGCTTTCGCAATAACATGCCAAAAAAGACATCAGCTCACCCGCAGAGTGCCTCATGGAAAAGAAAAACTCACAGGTAAAAAACTAGAAAACAATCACTTACTTTGTCTCAATTCAATCTATGCAATAAATAAATAAAGTCACCATATATTGTATGTGTCTGTGAGGGTGCTCATATTACCATGTTTTCCTAAAATCTTCAACAACCAGTCAATAGAAACAAACTCAATTTGCCATGTATCAAAAAACTAGTAAAAAAAGTATGCCTATTTGTATTAAACCGTGAAACTGAAAAGAAACTATCATGCCTGATTTGCATGTGACAAATCATGGTGTGCATGAGCATTACCGACATATCTACAAATAAGTTGTTCGCTGAAAAACCCTAACTTCATATAAAAAATAGTTTGCCATGAGTTTGGCACAATAGTGACTTGTCTAAAATTATAATTATATAGCCTGTTTGTGAAATGAAACGAAGTATGTTCCGGACACCGCAACTGTTTCATACATATACTTAGAGTTGCCCAATTTGTTGCCAATAAACTACCAACACACATGATGTCAAGTCGGCAAGAAAAATGACAAAGAAACAAAAAGTTGCCACCTAAATCTCACAACAGAAAAGAGTTGAATGGACAAAAAAGGACTTGACATGGCTAATTAACATCATAAGTTGCCATGGCAAAACATAGTTTTGGCATGCCAAACATTTTCAGTTGCCATGGCAACACATCTTAAGTTGACATGGCTGACATCAAAAGTTGCCATGCCAAGGCATCTTCAGTTAGCATGTGAAAAATACATTAAAGTTGCCATGACAACACATCTTTAGCTAACATCTTCGGTTCCATGGCAAAACATTTTCAGCTGGCATGAGCAAACATCAAGTTTTGCCACTTGTGTCTTTTCGTATATAAGAAAAAAGACACAAGTTACCTTCCTCCCCCTTCCATTTTCATGTTGATTCATATACTACCACCACAAAAAGCACTACATAAGATTATGTGTAGTCTGTTTGGAAGTTGAAAACACTACTTGAGTTTCTATTTCTATATATGTAGTCAGATGAAGGAGCCATCACAACTCCGAGTTGATCCCAATTCGATCCACCACGCACCCGCTTAATCTTTAGCTTGCCCCCACTAAAAGCGACCATGCAGGCGTACACATCGCTTGATTTCTTACGGTCGTCAAGCGCGAGAGGGGACGAAATTCCATGGAGAAAGTTGGTGATGCGAATGGCGATGAGCACGAGAAAGCAACATCAAATTTGGTAGAGCGAGCGAGCAAACGTTCGTAATAACAACACCTCCTATTTTGCTTTCTTCTGATCAAGTAAATTGATATATCCTAATTCTGGATGGATGACCTTCTGATTTTGTACATGGAGACTAGTGCACTATACAATTTGAGGCTGGTGCGACTTAGCTCAAATCAATCATATAATGAAATCTTGACAAAAAGACTGGAAGTATCAAATGCAAAGCAGAGAGGCAAATTTATAAAAACAATAAATAAAGTTCATTAAAGGAGGTTAACTTGATGGTTCCTGAGAGACTGTGAAACCGAATATTTATTCAGAAACTTACAAATATGCACTTGTACTGAATAAAGCAAGGAGATCGATACTTGCTCGTCGGAAAAATAAACAGATGGCAACCTAACTTCAACTTCACAACACTGACAACAGCGGAAGAACAAGGATAAAAACAAAGACCCATCATGTAATCTACGTCGGAACAAGGTTGACTGACGGCCCCGCCACCGCGGCAAACTCTAACGCCAACCCGGCCGCGAGCGCGATCATCGCCACCACGCCAGCAGCGCCGCACAGAGCGGCGCGCCGTCTCCACCAGCGCCGCCGAGCGGTAGTACCTGTCGTGGGCGCCACCTCTATCGCCGCGGCCGCCTCCTTGTGTGCTTCCGCCGCGTCGCCGCTCTCGGGGCTGCACTTGGGGTCGGACGCCACCTCCGGGCCCGTGAACTCGAAGCCGGAGCAGGAGTCGTTGCATGAGCAGCCCGCGGACGACTCAGACCCGGACTCGGATGCCGCCTGATCGGCTTCTTCGTCCTCGGTTGCCGCGGCGACGACACTCTGCGCCCACTGCTGGAACGCCCTCTCGAGGACGCCGAAGCGCTCCTCGGCCTCGACAAGGTGCCCCGGCCGCCCGCCGCTGTGGCTGTCCCGCTCGGCGGCGATGAGCGAGCGGAGGAAGTCGATCCTGGCCTGGATCTCCGGGAATAGTCTGGCGTCCACGTCATAGCGCCGCGGCCGGGAGTTCAGCGACTTGGCGAGGCAGTCGTCAAGTTCGACGAGCTTCCGCTCCACCACGGGGTTCGAGCGACGGCTCGCCGGCCGCGTCGCCGCCAGCGGCGTGTCCATGGGTAAGGCTGCTTCCGTTTCTGGCGCGGCAGTGGCGTTCTTCATCGGTGGTGCACGTACTGATGGAGGAACGGGCGGTTTTGTTGCGGTTTGAGCGGCCGCGTGTGGGGTTTGAGGGGTTGCGGCTCTTCGCGGGAACGTGCGCGCGCGCTTTGGTAACCGCATCGTCGCGAGCGCGCAAATTCGATCTGATTTCTTGGTGCCTCGTGAGGCGAGAGCGTGCGCATTTTTTATGGGGGAAGTGGGAGTAACCGCAATCTCAAGAACTCACAGCGTGAAGGGAACGATGCATCGAATAATCTAGGCCCCGTGGGCTAATTTCGGCCTTTCCTTTTTCGGTTAATTATGGGCTGGTTTTGTAGACCTCCTGTACAGCGCTTATGGCGCTGGTTCGCCAGTAGAAGATATTGCCTACGGGCGACGACTAGCGGGCCAGTTCATTAGTGTGGTTTGTTGTAGGTTCGCACTGCTCCCGTTTTCATCAGTTTTTTTTCGTTTTTTTTCTTTGGTTTTATTCGTTTTTCACCTGATTTCTCATTTTTTTTCTTCATTTTACTTTGGTTTTCTTTGTTTTCACATTGTTTTTAGGGTGTTTTTCTCTCTCTTCGTCACACTTTGGTGTTCTTTGTTTCCTTTCTAGATTTTCTTTGGTTTTTTATTTTCGTTTTGTTTCTTTGTCGGTTTCATCGATTTTCAATTATTTCAATCCATGTCACTTTTTTCTCAGTACACAACATAAATTTTAGAGCACATGTGGAGTATTTTTCTGACACACATTGGACATTTTTCAAATACATGATGTACAATTTTAAAAACAATCATATTTAGAATACACGATAACATTTTGAAATACACGTTTGGCATTTGTTTAATGCCAATAAACATTTAACTATGCATACATTTTTTCTTTTCGAAAAACTGGTTATTTATTTGAATGCCACACACATTTTTAATGGAAATGAACATGATAACCTACGCAAACTTTTTTACATTGCATATAACATTTATAAAAATGTCACGAACATATTTTGAAATGCCAGAATATTTCTGTATATCACATATATTTTTTATTGGTATGAAACATTTTTCTACATGACACAAATATTTTTTTATATTGTATACACATTTAAAAAAAAACTTCGCATACATTTGTTTCAAACGGGAACATATTATGCATTGTCAATAACATTTTTTTCTGAAAGTCATCAACATTTTCTAAAAACTGCGCAAACAATTGTTTTACACAGTGTTAACATTTGTCAAATTCATGGTTTCAAATTTCTTCAGTAAATTTAAGTGTTCGAAATATATGCATTTAAAATATAATTAAAAAAGAAAAAAGGGAAAAAAAAGGAAATTTGAGTGACTTCAGCATGACGAGCCACGTCTTATTGGTCCGGCCGACCGCCGGCGCCATGTAGGTGAGGCAACTGTTCACCTCGTTGTCTCAAAAAAAAAAAGTGCGCCTCGCATCAAGTGGCACATAGCCGCGCCCGCGCTGTTACCTCGCTATAAGCGTGCGCGAGCACGCCAGCCATTTTAGTGCAGTTTTCTCATTCGCTGTAGGTTTGCTTTAGGTATGGTTTTCTCTGTTTTTTTTGTTTTTCTTCTGGGTTTTTTCACCGGTTATAACTTCCTTTTCCTTTTGTTTTTCAGTTTTTGTTGTTTTTTATCAGTTTTCACACGTTTTTTCCTTCTCTTTATTTTCTTTGTTCCTTCTCTTCAGGTTTCATTGTTTTTATTTGTTTAACTTTATTTTTCACTATTTTTATCCTGATTTCTTTGCCTTTCTATTTCATTTATTGTATGTATTTTTCTTTACTGTTTTCATCGGTTAGTAGAACATTTGTTGATTGTTTCTTGTTCATTGGGTTCTTTTATATTTTTGATTGTTTTTCTTTGGTTTTCATCTTTTTTTCGTATAGACATGAAATTTTTTCAAATATATCGACTAATTTTCTAAACTACATACTTTTTTATGTCTACATTTTTTCATATACAGTGTATATATCAGGAACATTTTTTATATATGTCTTTAACATTTTTAATATACAAGTTTAAAAATTTTCTAATACATGATGAACATTTAAAAGTATACATATTTTTTATGTCTACTCTGCTCATACACATTCTACATTTTTTGTATACATCAGAGACATTTTATATATACATGTTTAACATTTTTCATATACACGTTTAACATTTTTCTAATGCATGATCAACATATTTAAGAAACATATATTTTTATGTCTACTTTTCTCATACACATTCTACATTTTTGTATACATCAGGTATAACTAGATCTGGTCCTTTTGGCAAAAAGAAAAAGGAAAAAAAATAAAAGGTATAACTATGATCGCTAACCATCTGAAGCAACAGGCCGTTCTGTGCGGATTAGAATATGGCTGGTCCTTTGGAAGCCTTCAAACAAGTTGGTCTTGCCTCTTATTAATCCTCTGGTTTGATTTTTGTGCAAAGTTGTACTCCCGTCCGTGACCGACAGATGCAATATTCAAGTTACGGGCCAGCTTCACAGTTTAGCAACAATCCAATACGTCTAGGTCATAATACTCAAGGATAACATCAATCAGCAAGCAGGAACAAACGCCAACATGCACCCACTAATGCAGCGATCTTGTCATTAGTGCCATTTTTCAGCAAACCGATCCAGATCAGACTCCCAATTGCCCTCGATCACATGCACGCTAATAATTCACCAGCATGGCACCGATGTTGCCCTATATATACCAGACTCAAGCACCACCCTCAGGGCATCACAAGCACACAGCAGTCCAGAGCTCCAGATCAGCTACTTGATCATTTGGTCTGTGCTTCTGCGGTGTAGTGATCACTCGGCAGCAATGGCA
This sequence comes from Thinopyrum elongatum, assembly GCA_011799875.1. Lineage (NCBI taxonomy): Eukaryota > Viridiplantae > Streptophyta > Magnoliopsida > Poales > Poaceae > Thinopyrum > Thinopyrum elongatum. The sequence continues at coordinate 566,536,309 of CM022298.1, read as the reverse complement.
GGCAAGGCATCCATCGCGCTGTTCCTCGCCGTGAACCTGGTCGTGTTCTCCCTGGCCAGCGCGTGTGGAGGAAACTGCCCGACCCCGTCCACGCCCACGCCCAGGCCCACCCCATCGACGCCCACACCGACCCCGGCCTCGTTCGGCAGGTGCCCACGCGACGCGTTGAAGATAGGCGCGTGCGTCAACGCGCTGAACCTGATCAAGGCCCAGGTGGGCGGGCCGCCCGCGCTGCCCTGCTGCCCGCTGCTGGAGGGGCTCGTCGACCTGGAGGCGGCCCTGTGCCTCTGCACGGTGATCAAGGCCAACGTCCTCAACATCGTCAAGCTCAACCTCCCCGTCAACCTCAGCCTCATCCTCAACCACTGCGGCAAGAGAGCGCCCACCGGATTCATGTGCTAAGCGATGCTGCCCACGCATGCGTTGGCTGCATGCGGCCATGCGGCGAGAGGGGCATATTATTCTGCTTGATCAGTCGTTTTGTTTCAGCCCGTTACGTTGTTTGTTTGGTTTTGCTACTTGACGTGCTAGCCACAAGTATGCATATGCATGCATGCTACGGAGAGTACGTATGTGGACGGTTTAATCAATTTTTTGTTCTTATTATTATTCTCTTTCTTTCTTTCTTTCTTGGCGAGTTCTTTCATGGCTTATGGCTTGTATTCGTTTTGTACGATCTGCATGATGAATAAAGTTTTTTCTTACTACGTACTTCCGGTGGAAGCTGTAATACTGTTTGGTGATTTGCCAAATAGGCTGTGGCAATGCTGGACGAAGGTTTCCCTCATAAAAAAAATGGTGGACGAAGGTTCTGACCAGAAGTATACGAAACTCCTACACTTACGAAAGAAACCTATGAAAATTGACTTATCTCTACTCCTAATGAAGCAGTTGGTAGTCTGGTACTCCGGTTTTATTTTCATCCTACCTCCCACCACCCCCTCTCACTGGTTTTCAACCAATCTCTCTCATTAATGCAATTTATTTTGGGAAACAAATAATTGATTTTCAGGAAATCAACACTTTCCTAACATATAAAAGATCACGAATCTAACTTTCCTAACTTATTCAAATCAACGATCTCTCTCATTAATGCAATTTGTTTTGGGAAACAAACAATTGATTTTCAGGAAATAAATAATAGATTTTAAGGAAATATCCACGTTTTTTTTCCGTTTCACCTCCCACCTTCGTCTGGTTTTATTTTCGTCTCTCCTCCCACCTAGCGAGTCCCTCTCACACGAAAAATCAGACCCTGAACCCTGTAGTGAGGCTGCCCTCGATCTATTCACTAAGACGACAGGAACCACGCCCCTGCCGCGCCGTCGCCGATCTATCCCCCTTTGTGGCCGCCGAGGTGCTAGAGGAGCCGCCGCCGCCTTCATTGCGTACCTCCAGGTCGCCGTCGGGACACCGTTGCCGAGGGCCGTGTGTCCAACACCCTCGAGCCGCTCTTTCTTTTCGAGGACATGACAGGGAGGCCCGTGCACTTGCGCGTGCTCGTGTACAACCCGCAGCTCCCGTGGGCGGGCTGCGTGGCACGCGCCGCCGGCGTGCCGACGGCCACACTCTTCTTGCAGCTCTGCTTGGTGGACGTCATCTACGGGGATGTCTACGTGGGCCGCTTTGACCCGTCAGTCATGGAAGGGGGCGCGCTACGGGGCCTGCTGAGCGATGGAAGTGTCATCGTTTGTGGCAACGCCGGAGTCGTACCGGCTGTTGCTGGATGCAGTGGTGGGCCCGTTCGAAGGGTTTGTGGACACCGACGACGTCTTCGTCAACTTGTTCCATCAGCTCGAGATCAAGGTGAGGTCCCTTGTCCGTTCTGCCCCCCCCCCCACTTGTTTGCTGTTTTTCCCAAGTGAAAGATGGATCAAAGCCAGCTGGAGAGACGTGAATGTTCAATTCAAAGATGAAAGATCATCTTATTTATTCAGGCCCCGTTTTTTTCCTGCGTAAAGTCTATGTTATGATTGACTTTACCATTGCTGCTCACTTCCACATTTGCTGTAATTAACTGTCTTCCTCCCAATATGATTTTACAGCTAGCTTTTATGTTCCCTTGTAAATCTGCAGGAGAGGGAGTTCAGTTCAGAATGTTTCAGTTCTCACCAATAATAAAACAGTCTTTCTTTTTGCTCTTGGTTGTAGAAAGTCGATCTGTTGGGGGCACACATGGGAACAATGTGATTGCTGAATTAATTCAAGATCATGTATGTAGGTCTTCTATATGTCATATGAAATTTCATAACCCATTTTTTTTCCTTCAGGCACCAACACACCAACAGAGCTATGAATTATTTTGTATTCAAATGACGTAATGAGTGTTGAATCACATATATTTTGTTTATAAAGAGATGAAAATTGGTGCTCTTCTGACCTTTGCTGGAATCAACATTGGTCTCTGTATACTTTTTCTGTCATTCTATTTCATTTTGAGGAAGAACCCACAAAATGTTAAGGTCTATTTTGGGAGAAGGATTGCTGAACAGCATAAGAGGCTCCGAGGAGCTTTTATTTTGGAGATATTTGTTTCATCCCACATAGGAGCAGCTGCTGAAATAGAAATCAATTGCTTCTATACATGTAAGGCATCGTGGGTACTCTTCTTACAGGGAACATACCTACTTGGTTGCATACTGGAGTGCATTTGCTTGGTGGTGTGCTTCTCTTTTTTCTTGTAGTGATCCAGAAGGGTCATCAAAGTAGTTCTTTCGTTTGATGTATTAGCCTTTTTTCTTTTGTTTTTGGGATATGCTAACTTGTCTAAACAACTGTGATGGGTTTACATATTTGCAAAAATTTGATTTCTACGTGTGTAGCTATGCTGGCACAAAGAAGGGGTGTCCCTAACATGTTGTTGATTCCATTTCTTCTACTATATTATATGGATATTCAGTCTGATTGCTGATTCAGAAGTCTTCTAGGGAACAAGATGCCCAACTCGTTATCATGTTGTGTGGGTTAAAAACAAATTTACAACTGATGCTGGTTATAAAGCTTGGCCGAAATTTGTTTGTAAGTGATGTTCTTCGGGTAACTTTCAGCAGTTGTAATCCCCTTAATTTCCAACTAATTGAATTGTTACTTATATGCAATATGAGGTGAATTATTCTGGACCCATATCTGTATTTATCCCTGATGATTGGGCATCTCCAATGTATGCCTGGTACATTCCCTAAAAGATTGCAAAGCACCTTCGTAGTCTTCCTATCAAGTGAAATCGACATCTCCAATGTATGTTCATACGGGGTGGATCAATACATTTGCTATGCACACTGCAAAGAAGCAATTCCTTTCCATCTTGACCTTTTTCTGCACCACTTGATATATACTTCTAAAGTAAGGTATCTTCTATTTTTTTTCCTGGCGACTCTTTATTACATTTTTCATACAGTTGGCAGAGTGATCACAAGTCCTTTGCTGCAGGGTTATGGCTGAGTCAATTTCAATGCTATAGTTAGGTATGACGCCATTGAAGCACTGTCTTTGTGAGGCCTCCACAATTTTTGGTCCATAGCACCTTAGATAGCCGATCTGGTCTGGGAAATCCTTGGCTTTTCCCTTGTCGATACCGACCTCATGTACATGGTCGAATGTGGGCCAGATGGAATCTTTGCCAAAGGATAAATTCTGCCATTTGGACCCATAGCACTGAGCCCATCTTCTACAATCTTAAATTATGGACAAGTTTGTTTTATACATGTGGTGGAATAGGAACCAGTAGCAATAATAACATGTCAAATATGCAGTATTCTTGGATGTCGTCAAGGACATTTGTTATTTTGGTATTTAGAAATTGTTTGTGGGCCTAAAAGCATATAGGAAAACTGATGGGTCTTTCCTATTATTTCGTCCGGAGGAGAATGTCATTAGGATGAAAAATGGTTCAGATAGGATGTTCATGCCTGCACCAACTGTTCAGCAATTCATGGATGCAGTGAAGCAAACTGTTTTAGCAATTAAAAGATTGGTAAGTGATTTTTATGTCTCCTGATTATGCTCATTTCTTTGGGCTCTGTATACGTCCATGATCCCCTAACTTCTTCTTTAAAATTTTAGGTCCCTCCTGCTGGTAAACATTCTTTGTATATCATGCCAGTACTAATTGGAAGGGGGGGGGGGGGGGGGCTATTCTAGGTCTTGCACCTGCTCCTGAATACACCTTTATTATTTGTACTGAGCAGTTCAACACACACACACACATACTGTATCACAAGTAGTGGTCTCATCCTTAACAAAATAAATTTGATCATAATATGTATCCTTAAATTTTCTCACACAAATTTGTTCAGATATAAAACTGATTGTTCCTATAATTTTGCAGGAAGAGACCTTGTGTGAGGCAAATAAGTGCCTTAGAAGAAAAGAAAAATGTAAGTTCTCATTGCACGTATTAATTAGCTTATTGAATTCTTTTCCTCTGAAGAAATAAATTAACTCGCCATTTTCTGTCCTTTCTAGGAGGATTTAAAATATTTTCCTAATTTTCCTTAAACCATCTTGTAACCCTTTGCAGAATGGTCCGGGGAGGTTTGCAACATTGTCTACTCATCTCTGATGGGAAATCTGTATCTGTTGTCTATCGTGTCTCTATGGAATTGATGCAGAGGTACCCTTCTTTGCCTGGGAGTTACATGTGGTTCAGTTTGCTGAATCTGATTTGGTTTTACACTGAATCCTACTATTTGATCAGTGGACGCGACCGATGGGGGCATGGAGATGATGGCGAAGTATCATGCTGCCGCAGCGATGAAGGTAACCTCGTCGAAAGCGGCGATGACGGGTGGCTGTCGAGGAAAGCGGCACGAGGATGTGGGAGGTGGAGTGGCAAGGGATGGAGGCAGAGAAAAGCAGCCAGGGAGATGGAGTGGCAGCGAGATTGGACGAGATCGCCTGTAGCAACGCACTGGCAATTGGCTTCAGCCCGTAGCAACGCAGGGGCATTGTCCACCCAGGTGGTGCTCCCTCCGGTGCTACCCACCCAAGCGGCGCTCGACGGCTGGACTGCGCGACGACGTGTGGAGGTTCCTTGGCGCAGTGTGCAGGGGTGGGCGCCTTATGGTGCTCTCGCTCGTCGCCGTCCCTCCGATGCAAGGCACGGTGGTGCTCCCTCCATCTCTCTACCCGCGTGTTTCGGTGCAAGCAGAGGAGGGCGGCGGGGGTGGACGCCCTTGCCCGTGCTGGTAGCTACTCCAACACCTCTTTGATCTTCTTCAGCAACAACAGGGCCATGACGTGTTCGTTTCAAAATGGGGTAGCACCGTTGGGTATACCGCCCGTGTCCGCTAATGGAGCTGCTCATTGGCTAGCGAACCATGGTTGTGCAAATAAGTAAAGTAAAACTTGGGTCAGGTACTCGCCGGGTTCGTGATTTTTTGGATTCGGATAGTGCTGACATGAATGAATAACATTATTATGTTTGATAGTATGACATGGTCAAAGAAAAGATGTGTGTTGCTTTTTTTAAGGGTAGATGTGTGTTAGCTTAGACGACATTGTTCTTGTTATGTTAGCTCTATGAGTAGCACTTTAATTTTTTTATAAAAGCCCGTGGCAACGCACGGGCGTTCTACTAGTGTGATTATGTGTCCAACTCTCACCAATTTCTCCCCCTGAATTTCAGGGTGGGCCTTGCTTCCCTCTAATCAAAATTTGCCAGCTAATCCCGTATGTGACTCTTCGTAATTATTATTCGTAGGTGTTGCAAATGGGTAGTTGAACTTAAAAGTTAACAACGTTTGATTTGCACCGAGCAATAGTGTACATTTGGCATTTACAGCACCAAAATTAGTACTCCCTCCTTCCAAAATATATGGCGCAATTGACTTTTTCCGCTCTTTGCCGCAGAATTTTGACTATGATTTTCAGTTAGTATGTCTACTGAGTTAGTATAAAGATATGTAATATAAAACTATTTTGCAAGACAAATATGATGATACCATCTATACATGCTAAATTCATACTATAATTTTGTATATATTAATGGTCAAAGTTGTGCATTAAAGACCGTCCAAAGTCAAGCACGCTTATATTTTTGGAAGGAGAGAGTATATTCAATATAAAAAAGTTTTAAAGGGAAATTAAGAAAAAAAGAGTTTTCCTTCAAACCAAACGTTTTTTCTTCAAAACCCTGATACTTCGTGAGAGACTGTTCAGTTTCTATACGAAGTGCATCAACTTTTTCCTGTAACACTCTTAAATTTGTATATCACCCTATTTGGATCAAATAATGACATCATACCAAGTTCCATTCTTTTCAGACCTCATTTGCATATTTTCTATTCAAAAGAATTATATGCATTTTATGCCTAGATATTCATTTAATGCTTTAGAAGAATCATGTTAACCCAGGATAGTACTCCCTCCGTTCCACAATGTAGTGCATATAATTCTTTTGGAAAGTCAACCCTCACAAACTTTGACAAAGTTTGTGGAGAAAAAACTTTAGATCTAGAATGTCAAACATATATCACTAGATTCATCATAAGATGTAGTTTCATATTTTATATGTTTTATATTGCAGATAGAAATAATTTTCTCTATAAATTTGGTCAAAGTTTATAAACTTTGAATTTTCAAAAAATCTATACGCACTACATTCTGGAACAGAGAGAGTACCAAATATGGCATGCGACTTTCAGTGGTGTATATTCAACATAGATTTTTTTAAAGAGGAAATTATGAAAAAAATAGAGTTCTCCTTCAAGCCGGACGGTTTCTCTTCGAAACCCTGAAGCTTCGCGAGATATTGTTCAATTTCTACGAGAAGTGCAACAAGTTTTTCCCGTAACACTCTCAAATTTTTCTCCCACCCTATAGGGGTCAATAATGACATCATGCCAAGTTTCATTTTCTTCAGACCTCGTTTGCATATATTTAAAATCCAAAAGTATTTTGCTCATTTTTATGCCAGAAATTTATTAATGCTTAAAACATAATCATAATAACCCAGATAGTCCCAAATATGAGCGTGAAACTTTCATTGGCGGCCACAATTGCTTTCTTGGACACGCTGAAAGATGATTGTGGTCCTCTCTCCCGTTTTTCTGTTCGCTGGGAGCGATGTGAGCCCGATGCTCTCTATTGTGGTCTTGCTGTAGCTTCACATCTTTGTCTCGCCTCCTTTGCAGGTGTCTTCGTCACCGGCGGTCTCTCCGTGCACCTACTACTCCTCTTGTGCAAATTCATGGACAATGGTGTAGCCCTACTTCGATGTGCTCATGATGTAGAGGAGTTGCCCAAGTTGACCTTCCGGAAGGCTTTGGCATCGGTGTACACCTTCCTACTGTGGGAGCGTCTTCTCTCGACGGATAGGCGCCCTTAGTGGTAGGGCGAGAAGGTTGGGAGTCCCCTTTGGAGTTGACAGAGGTTGTCATAGAGCTGGCTCGAGCCCGTCAAGTCGACATGGTTGTTCTCTTTCTGCTGCTTCGCCTCAAAGTTCCAGCTTTTGCCTCTGCACAGTGGTTCTCCACGTTTGAGGGCTTCTTCATCATTAAGCTTGACTTATGCCTATGGTTTTCTTACCGTATTTCCTATGAGATGAGAATTAGTTAAGTCTCATCTAAGTTGTCCACCAGGCAATCTGGTTGTTATAAAATATAAAATCCGTGCAAACTTTTTAAGCTCGTGTCGCTGGATTTTAGTTTTTTGAGGGAAACTCGTCCGCTGGCTGCTGTCCTACGTGACGCTTGTCTTTTTATCGCTCGTGTGCTGTGTCCCTTGTTGGTCTGCCATTTTCTGCATCACGCGCAAGGGCCTGCCTTAGCCCATGTCTGCTGCCTGTATTGTGATTTCATATGGGACTCTACTTTTGTTTTATGTGGGTTGCATGCACATTCTAGTATTGGTACAATCAGACTACCCACAGTGGGAGTAACATAGGTAGTAACATCACACATATGTAGATAAAATAGATGATGTGGCAAGCAATAAATGAAGAAAGAGAGGCATGTGGTAACATAGCTAGTTACTAGTAGTATGAGTAACATCACACATATCAAGGCAAGATGAGTCTATAGCCTAATAAATGAAGTGTTGCATGTTACCACACATATGTTACTTCCCACTATAGAGGTAGTAACATAGACTAGTAACATAGGCATGTTACTAGTCTAAGTTACTCCCCATTGTGGTAGTCTCAAGGCTTTTGTTAAGGGTCTGTCACTTGCTTTTCTCACTCCCTCCATTAATGCAACTAACATGTGTGCGTGCATTTGGCAATATGGTCAAATTAGACTGACATTTCAGTTTTTTTAAGATGTCATTGTCAAGTTATATGCCCATCATCAAACACGGTCGACTTGATTTGGGCCTGAATTTTTTCCTTCCTAAGGTGCAAGTCGACCCTCGACTCGATCTAGGCTCAGCCTTTTTCCCTACCTCTGTAGCAAGTTCACTCTCGAGTCGAACTAGGCCCAAAGTTTTTTTTTCCTCTAGTTGCAAGTCCACCATCAACTTGCAACTAGGCTCGATCTGGGGCCCGACCCATTTTTGCCTTTAGTTGCAAAGTCACACTCAACTTGCAACTTGGCATGACCCTTTCTTGCCTTTATTAGTTGCAAAGTCACTTTTTTTGTCCTAGTTGCAAGTCCACCCTTGGCTCGCAACGGTGCCCGAAGTTTTTTTGTCCTAGTTGCAAGTTCACCATTAACTCACAACTAGGCTCAATCTGGGCTCGGCCTTTTTTCCTACCTCGGTAGCAAGTCCACCCTCAAGTCGAACTAGGCCCAAAGTTTTTTTCCCAGTTGCAAGTCCGCACTCGACTCGCAACATGGATCGAACTTATTTTGTCTCAGTTGCAAGCCCACCATCGACTTACAACTTGTCTCCATCTGGGCTTGACCCATTATTTTTAGTTTAGTTGCAAAGTCACAGTCAACTTGCAACTAGGCCCTGACTTTTTTTTATCCCAGTTTTAAGTCCACCCTCGACTTGCAACTAGGCCTAACACTTTTTTTTGCCTCAGTTGCAAGTCCACCATCGACTCGCAATCCGACTCGATCTGGGTCTGAACTTGTTTTTACCCTTAGTTGCAAAGTCACCCTCTTGCAACTGGGCCGACCCTTTTTTCCTTCAGTTGCAAAGTCAATTTTTTTGTCCTAGTTGCAAGTCCACCCTTGGCTCGCAATGGGGCCCGAAGTTTTTCTGTCCTAGTTGCAAGTCCACCATTGATTAGCAAATGGACTCGATTTGTGCTCAACCTTTTGCGTTAGTTGCAAGTCGAGGGCCTTGACTTGCAACTCTGTTCGAACATTTTTTGTTCTAGTTGCAAGTCCATCATAGACTCGCAACTGGGCTAGATCTAGGCCTGACCCATTTTTTCCTTAGTTGCAAACTCATTCTCAACTACAATTGGGCCATGGCCCTTTTTCCATCTGAGTTGCAAGTCCATCCTCGACTTGCAACTTGGCCTGACCTTTTCTTGTCTCAGTTGCAAATCTGTCATCAACTCGCAACTGGGCTCAATCTGGGCCCGACCCTTTTTTCCTTAGTTGCAAAGTCACTCCTAACTTGCAACTCGGCCAGACCCTTTTCCCCAGTTGCAAGTCCACCCTCGACTTGCATCTGGGCCCAAAAATTGTTTTGTGCCCTGGTTGCAAGTCCACCATCGACTCGTAATTGGGCTCAAAAGGGGCCTAGCCCTTTTTTATGCCTTAGTTGCTTGTCCACCCTTGACTCGCAAGTGCAAGTGTTCGCCCTCACTGCAATTGCATGCCTTCAACACTACTATAACTAGGGGGAGGGGATGGTTAGGTACGGGTTGCAGAGTTGCTGTTATTGAAGGGAAATTTCATGTCCGGCACTACACACGAAACTTCAAGTATTACCCTGACTACAATTTTTTGTTTTCACCGTGAATGAATTTTTTTAAGCCCACTTACATGTTCACCGTTGACACACAACTTGACATCAACCCCACTCTAGTTGCTTGCCCTCCTCATTCACGCAACTTGCCCCGTCCCAGTTGCATGTCCACCAACGACAATCAATTTGCCCGACCCAGCCCAGTTGCATGTTCACTCTAGACACACAACTTGCCCTTACCAGTTTTAGTTACATGTCCTTCCTCTACACACAGTTTTTCCAAACCAGATCCAGTGGCATGTCCACCATCGACACATAACTTGCCCGACCCAACCCATTCACATGTCCACCCTCGACACACAACTTGTGACTGGACCGAACCAGTTGCCTGTTCACCCTTGACACGCAACTTGTCGCCGACCCCAACCCAGTTGCATGTCCATCTTGGACACACAATTTACCCCAACCTGAACCAGTTGCATCTTCACCCATGACATGTATAGAAATTAATTGTTGTTTTTCATTTTTAGGGACGAACCTGCAAAATATAGTTTTGAATGACAACGCTAACATGTTGTTATTTGCGAATTACCAACACCATTTCACTCTTTGGAACTTCTGTTGGAAAAAACACTATCAACGGTACATTTTTCAATAGTTAGCACAAATTATCCTATCTATTCATTTCTATTTCCTTTTCTATTTTTTCAAATTCCTTATCCATTTTCTTGTCCTTTTTCAACAATAACATATTTTAAATGAACAATTAATATAATTTTAAATACATGGAAAACATTTATAAATATAAGTAAAACATTTGCAAATATGCAAATTACACTCTTCAAATAATTTCAAAAGTTTTTAAATGCACGATGAACATTTTAAATGTACGTCATAAATAGCATTGAAATTTTCTAAACGTGCAACGAACATTTATTTAAATACTTAGTGAACATTTTAAAATATAAGTTGAAAAGTTTTTTAAAACAAGTGATACACATTTTTCAAATAATCTTGAACAAATTTTTAAATGCAAGATGAATCTTTTGTAAATGTGCGGTAAACATTAAATTTCTGAACTTCTTTTACTTCCACGAACAATTTGTAAATTCGCAAACTTTTTTCGTTTCATGAATATTTTTAATTTAGATTTTTATATTTTGTACACAACACGTGCATTTGGTGTGCCTTTTCTTTTATAGAACAATAACCCATAGGATAGATACCATTGACATTGTAGAAAATAATCTTGGTTTTGCTTACAATGAGTACTTGGGTAACATAAATTAAATTGCCATTAGGGCATCTCCAAGGCGGACCCGTAAACCTCCCGCAACCATTCGGACTGTCGGGGATATCGTGCGACATATGCCAGGGGGTGGCTTATCGTGGATGGGGACAAAAGTACGTCGCCGGGCTCTAGAAGCGGGAGTGAGCGAGACCGCATATGCCTGCGAATCTTACCCAGGTTCGGGGCTCTCCTAGGAGATAACACCCCTAGTCCTGCTCTGCGGGGTCTCCGCATGATCACTACTTCAACAAGTAGCTACAAACTTGCTCCTTGAGCTGTTTTGCTAGAGGAGGAAGGAGGGCAAAGCTAGCTCTACTTCACTCTCTATGTGTGTGTGTGTGAGTGCTGAACTAAGAAGGCTCTCTCCTCTCCATCAAGGTCCCAACCCCTTGCATGGGGTGACCTGGGGGGTTTATATAGGCCTACCCCCCAGGGATACAATGGTAATCCGGCCGGGCATAGGACCCAGCCGTCAGTGTCTCTGGTCGCCGGCTTCTCCGCCGACGGTAGGGGCCCGCCGCCTGGTGGGTCCCCCCGGCTATCTCGTACTCGGCCGACAAGCCGGGCCCGCCGCTTGCGGGTCCTGTCGGCTGCGTAGTACTGTAGCCGTGCCACTGATGATGCATGCTTGGTCGGGGAGAGTGTGGCTACAATCCCGCCGCCTGGCAGGTGTTTCACTGTAGCCACTCCCCGTCTCTTCTGGTTAATGGCGCACAAACTTCAAGGAAGGGGGAGGGCCGCCTGCTAGGAGCCGGCCTCCCCCTGAGCCGGCTGGTCAGGGCTCGCCGCCTTCTGGCCTCTCACGGACAGGTAGGGCCCGCCGCCTGCAGGCCGTACCGACAGCCCGTCGTGGGAGCATGGCTTCCTCTGCCATGGGTGATGTCATGAGCAGCATGGCAACAGTGCCGCGTCGGGCGTGGGATGTCCGCTTGGTACGGTGCACTGTGGCCATGTTCTGCCCTGGATTCGGGGGTGGCAGGCTTGTACTGTAGCCACGCCCCGTCTTGTCGTGTTTATGTGGGTGCTAACTTTGAGGGTGCGAGGGGCCGCCTGCTAGGACCCGGCTTCCCAGGAAGCCGCCTTCTAGGAGTCGGCCCACTTCATGGCCGTCTTTTGGATTCTGCCGCCTCCTGGCAACCGGCCGCTTGGACCAGCCGGCCCCAAGAAGGTGGTCCTTTGTCTTTGATGTTTGAGGGGCGCAGCCTGCCCCGATGTCTTGAAATACCAAGGGGAGCTGATGGGGCTACCCGTGGTCATTTACTCCGACAGTAGTCCCCGAAGATGGTGGGGCACTGCGGCTGAAGGGGCGAGAAGCCCCAGCAGCTTCCTACTCTGGGTTGTCTGGTATCCTGCTTCGTCCGTCTTCCGAAGTGCCGACTGGTAGGTGTCGGCCGTGACCAGGCAGGCTGCCTGGCGATTTCGAAACGCCGTGGTGGGGGCCAGGTGGCACGCCAGCCAGACGTCAGGCTCGCCGCCCATGCCTGCCGGCCACGCTGCATCAGCAGGCCAAGCCAGCATGCCAGCCCACGCGCGCGACGGGACGTCGCCGCAGGCCGAGGCCCGCCACTATAGTGCCTTGGCACGCGTGTGGATCCGCTGCGGCTGAGGTAGACGGTTGGGCTTCTGCGGTAATTAATACACGCCTTTACTGGCGCTGCAATCGTGGGATCGTGGGGGAGTGGGCGCAGTTAATCCCATGATCCCCCACGCTCTTGCCCCCTCGGCTCTGCCGCCTGGGGCTATAAGTAGGGGGAAAAGGGGGGTGGCAGACGCACGCACGCGCGCCCTCCTCTCCCCTCGCCATTCTTCTTCCTCTCCGCTGCCGCAGCGCCTCTTCCTCTTGCCGAAGCGCTGCCGTAGCCCACCGTCGTCGAGCTTCTTCTTGTTGCGGCTTCCTCTCTCCACCGCGGCTTCGCCCGCTCGTCACCGCGCCGCGCCTACGACGAGCTCCTTCGCCCATGGCACGCTCACGGGCCGGCGGCTGGGACGGTTCCAACGTCCATGAGGATCACCTCTCTTTCCTTCGTCAAACACAGCGGCTGCCCCGGGAGACGAACGTGCGGGTACGTGTCCCCCCCAAGGCAGAAATCTCGCCGGTGCCGGAGGGCGATGAACGCGTCGTCTTCCGGTCCCATTTTCTTTGCGGCTTCGGCCTTCAGGTGAGCGGCTTCCTCCACTCCTTCCTCGATTTCTACCGAGTCCAGCCGCACCACCTCACGCCAAACACGGTGGTGCTGCTGGCCGCCTTCGTCACCATGTGCGAAGGGTACCTCGGCACTCTCCCCACCCTTGAGCTCTGGGGGGAGTGCTTTTATCTCAAACTCGGCACCGCCACCAAGGGCCAGGCGGCTCAATGCGGAGCCTGCGTGGCGGTGCGGCGTCCGGGCACCGGGAACCGCTTCCCGCCCATCTCCCTGCTGCAGTCGGCCAAGCTGTGGCAGAAGTCCTATTTCTACGTCAAGAATATCCACCTGACGAGCGACTACGTCAACTTGCCGGCTTATGTAGCCGGCCCGCCAGCCGAGCCGCGCGCCAACTGGCAGTACAAGCCGAGCTCCCTATCGGCCGCCTCCTCCGCCGCCCTCGCCCGACTTCAGGTGATGACGGAGTCAGAGGGCCTGAAGGGCTCGGACCTGCTGGCCGCCTTCGTGACGCGCCGAGTGCTTCCCCTCCAAGCCCGGCCTCACATCGTCAGCTGCATGAGCGGGCACCAGGACCCGTGCCGGATGTGCACATGGGAGCTGCCAGATGTGGAGGTGGCCCGGCTGGTCAACTACTTCTCCAACTGCAAGCTATTGGAGACGGATTGGCGGTTCGGCAAGCGGCCGTACGACCGCGCACATCCGCCGCCTGCGGTGAGTCTTGCAATTCTTTTTCTCTTTTGCTGGTCCGAGTTCTTGTTTTGCCGTCTGACCAGTCGGCCATGGTGTAGGTCCTCCCGGCCCCGTCGGCCACCGGCGCTCTGGATCCAGGTCAGCAGTATATGCCGGACCGAACGAGGAGCGACGTGGACGACCCCGACTTGGGGGCGGCCGCCATGGAGGAGGACGATGCCACAGGTGGCGGCGGTGGAGCAGGTGGCTCCGGAGGAGGAGGCGGCCTCGAGGCCTGGCCGGATGACAAGGAGGAGGAGAACGAGCCGCGCCGCACGCACGGCTTCGACAAGGCGGGTGCGAGTTCTTCAGCCGCGTCGACTGCACCAGGCGGCGCACCAAAGCGCCGAGCCGGCTCGTTGCTGTTCGGCAGCCGGCCGAAGAAGTCCAAGAACACGGCTGCCGCGACCAAGCGGCAGGAGGCCGCCGCGAAGGCGGCCCAGTTCCAGAAGACCCCGAAGCAGCCCCCGATGGTGTTCGCGTAAGTGCTTGGTTTCTCTTGCGTTTTCTTTTCTTCTTTCTTGCAAACTCTTTCTGAGTTTCCTCTTGTCTTGCTTGAACAGGGCCCCGCTCTCTCTTGAGCGGTCCACCGCTGCTTCAGTGATCGGGGCGGTGAAAGGCTCCGCCAACACCCGCCGCGTGGACCCGCTCGCCGACCTCCAGGAGGCGACGGAGAGGAACGCACGGGAGGCGTGCGAGGAGCGGGAGGAGGTGGAGCGGCAGAAGGCGGAGGCGGCCAAGGCGGCGCAGGCGGACGCGGATGTGGCGGCCAAGGCCCAAGCCGACGCTGTGACCAAGGTCCAGGCGGACGCCGCAGCCTAGGCCCAGGCGGACGCCACAGCCAAGGCCCAGGCGGACGCGACCGCCAAGGTGCAAGCGGAAGAGGCCGCACGCGGCCGGACTCTGCAACTCGTCATCCCGCTGCACGCAGTGCCACCAGCGCCAGAGAACCCGGCGCCGACTGGAGGAGCCGGCAACGATCATCCGATCATGGAGAGGAGAGGAGGTGACACCATCGTCCCGGGGGCGGAGGTGCCCCCGCAAGCGCCGACTACCGAGGCCCGAGGCAGTCGATCTGACATGCCACCGGCGCCGCCGGTCAGTGGCGAGCTAGTGGTGGGGGCGACCCCTGTGGTCCGTCCTCCGGGGCACCGGCGTGCGGCGAAGGCGGCCTCGGCGCCAAGGGCGCAGGAGATCGGGGCCGCAAGCTCGTCGGCCCCAGATGCAGAGGCCACCAGTGCCGCCCCACCAGAATGGACGCCTGGGGGCGGGACGGGCGTGCTGAACAAGGCCACACAGGACGTTCAGGCCCAGCTCCAGGCCCAAGGCACCGCCCTCCAGCAGTATACGAAGGCGTTCTTGGCGACGCGAACGGCCGTCCGGGTATGCTTCTTTGCTTTGTTTTTTTATTCTTGCAATCTTCCATGGGGGCGCACCAGCGCACCCACTGGGTTTAGCCCCCGAGTTCCGGGCCGGCTGCTGAGCAGGCAGCTTGGAACTTTAAGGTAAGTTCCGAGTGCTAACTTGTTTTCTCTTCTTTTGTCTTCGTTGCAGGACTACCACAACATCCGCGCAGCCGCCTTCAACTCCCAGGTCCGGGAGCTGGCTAAGCGGACCACCGACCTGTTCGAGAGCCGGAGTAAGCATTCCGTCTTCTTCCCCGCAGGGGCGCGTCAGCGCACCCGCTGGGTGTAGCCCCCGAGATTCGGGCCGACTGCTGAGCAGTCGGGCCGGATCTTCCGGCAACCACTTTTCTTTTTGGTCAACTTTGTTGATTGTCTTCTCTTTCTCATTTTTGCAGGAGCCAACGCCACACTGCAGCAGCGCCTGGTGTCGGGGCCGGTTTTCCAGGATATTAACTTCCCAGTAAATGGCCCTTGTGCTCACCAGCCCCAGGATTACTGTTAGCTGATGAGACACCAACTTGATACAGAAATTCCAAGCAAAATACAAAATATGAAGTACAAGACCATTCTGGCCTATGAGTACAACAAATGGTTTCTAGTGGTTGATGGCGGAAGCGGTTTGCGGATCATCAGCATCTATGGGACTCCATTTCCCACAGGAACAGCTGACCTGGATAACTCCTATCTTCGCGAGGCTGCTATCATCATTGCCTAGGTTCCGGGGCTATCATCGCAGCGCTCCTCTCCAAGCAAGAAATCTGGCCAAGACAATAGCCAGGGACAAGCCAGTGAGTACTTTGAATGTACTCGCAAACATTATGAACACAGGTATAATATAACAGATGATAATCATGCTCTGAAATATTTCCATGATCACTTAGCCAGTCACAAAAAGAAATTTAGGCCGCATGCAAGCATGTCATTAAATATGAAAAAGCCATTAGATAATAAGAATAGAATAAACCGATCGGGTGTATGAAGCGATGCCTCGAAAGGATAATAATATAAAGCATGCCTCAGTCGGGCGTCTGAGCGACGCCACATAAAGGGCTTGTAAAGAAAATTAAATAATCAGCATGCCACAGTCGGGCGTCTCAGCGACACCACATAAAGGGCTTATAAAGAAATAAAAAGCAGGCATGCCACAGTCGGGCGTCTGAGCGACACCACATAAAGGGCTTATATAAAAAAAAGTAAATAACAAACGTGCCACAGTCGGGCGTCTGAGCGACACCACATAAAGGGCTTATATAAGAAAGTAAATAACAAATGTGCCACAGTCGGGCGTCTGAGCGACACCACATAAAGGGCTTATATAAGAATAATCACCGTGAATATCCAGGAGGTAGAACCGTCCTAGGGATACTCAATAATTCAAATAATACAAATGGTTAGTTCATAATAATAATAATCATAATCATCATACGTCACATGTCATGATCAATGTTCTGGTTTAGCCGTTTTTTCTCCGAAGACCGACACTAAGACCGACACTTGACCCATCCCAGACTGTAGTCCTTAACCATGGACACGTCTATTCGAATAGATATAATCTCTGCAGAGGGTGTACTCTTTACCCACGAGTAATGGATTCCTTTAGTCCATCGGGACTAATTCCGTTTACGGTCTTTTACTTGAAAACACACCTGACCCGCACACACCAGCTTAACTTACCGGTGTCTGGAATCACCCACGACACCCGTTAAGCAAAACTCTAAGTGGGGAGGCTACAACCTCGACTAGCATGGGATCACAAATTTTATAACGCGCGCAAACTAGGGGAGCTACCCCCTCGGCTCCAACCGAAAACACCCATGCCCCCGGACCAGGTGGCATGTCTACCGGATGCAGCCGGTATCTCCCACCATGGCCTCTCTGTACGGTGTGTGCTAAGAAAGGGGTTGACAACTTACTGAACCGTACCCTACCTAAGGCAGGGACAAGTGGTAGCACGAAGCAAGTATGGGGGTTACTGGCACAAGACTCGATCTACGGTCGACTCAGGAGGTTAAAGTATTCCCTGCATGATTAGTATAACAAATATATTCCACACCAACAGACAGAATCACCACTCATCATACCTCACCATGCCTCACTGAATATACCCGTTTCAGTGAAATATCAGTGACAAGCTCGTGTCCACCCAAGACAGAGACTTCCCCGGATTCCTTCCGGTAGGCATGAAAGGCATACGAGGGTGATTACCATCACAAGTATATCAATTCCAACAGCAAGGAATTTCCATCATGCACACAGGGACATGATCATAACATCACATGAAATAATGCATGTCCAAATCAGCTCGGTGTTGTAGCTATATCAAAACAACACACGGCAAATATTATACTAGGGTTCAGAATGCTTGCCTTCCATGTGTATGTAGGTGGGGTGCACTTTTGAAAGTTTTCATCTTCCCTCCAATATCCTATTTTTGAAAAGATTGAATCAACACGCAATTCGAAAACAGTACAAAAAAGTTGTTCGAATTTTTTTCAAATAAATATGAAAATAAACTAGATGGAATTTGAGAGACAACAGAAAAATAATCAAGTCAAATGGAGTTGTATTTTAGAAACTAGAGCCAGTCAAAGTTCAGGTCAAAATCTGTTTTTAAATAAAACAGAAAAAGGAAAACGGTTCGGGGAGGAATACGCTTTCCAGAATAGACAACATATGCCAAATGATTACGCTTACTCGCGGAGAAGACGCACTCGGGGGGCCAGCGCCACTGGCGGTTGGGTTGAGTGACCGACAGGTGGGGCCCACCTGTCGGGTTCGTCTTCTTTCTCCCCCGCGTGCCTGGACAGGGACCTGGGCGGGCTTCCGCGGTGATTGCCGGCGCTAGAGGGCACCATCTCCGGCGCTGGTCACACCGGCGTGCTCAGGGGGATATGCCGCGTCGGTTGGTGGGGGAGGCGGATACCGAGAGGCTCGGGGTTGAGCAGAGCTTCAACAATGGCGGGAGGTGGTCACGGCCAAGGGGGGGGGGTCACCTATGGTGGCTCCCGAGCACCATTTAACAGGGTAAGGGCCTCGGGGAGGCAGAGGATACCTATTACAGGCGCCGGAGGGGAGGATGGGGCTCGGGTGGCCTTGAATTTAGCAGGGGCGGCGGCGGCCGAACTGACCAGAGACGAGGAAGATGACCTCTTCCGATCGTTCTGGTTGCTGTGGGGGCTTGCTACGGATGCGACACTAATCCTCGAGTGAGCTGCGACTCGATGCTGGGTTATTTATAGCGTCGGGAGGTCGGTTCGACGGCGGCAGTGGATAGGAACGGCGAACCGCCATTCTGTAGCAAGGGGGGCGCGTGGCGATGGCTGGCGGGGACCGGCAGGGCGAGAGGATGAGCTCGAGCGGCTCCAGGGACAGCTGGCGAGCGAGGGTGGTTCGGGTGGCGCCGTCCATGGCAGGAACGGCAGCGGCCGCAGGCTTGCCTCCAAGGGCTTGCTGCGGCGGCGCTGTAGGGCGCCAGGGGTGGCAAGGAGGCACGGGCGAGCGGATGAGAACAGGTCGTGGCCCTGCGGGCGAGCAAAGGCCAGAGGGCAGGATGCGGCGGCTCGGTTGCGCGCGCGTGCAAAACGTGCGCTCTGGGCGCGCCCAGAGCACGCACGCCATGTGCTCGACGATATGCCAAGGCATGCCAGGAGGCTTCGATGAAACTGCAAATTAACAGGATGGTTAGGGCTTAAGCTACACCTCTAGAGGACATGCTGGTTGGGCAAAGCAAGCAGGTTCATAATGCAAACTAAAAACTATGCCAATTCTGTCCATGAACACAAGGTGCTCGACAGAATGCCATGGGCATCTAGGCATCTCCTCTGGTGGCCAAAATTCCCAGATCAGAGTCTCTTTGGATGATAAAGAGGGTGGCAAGGTTAGTTTGGCAAAAGCAAAAACTTCCTAATGCAAGTTTTTGAGAAAACCAAATCTGGACAGAGAACATATGCCATTTTTGCATGTGCTTAAAATCCTCAAATGGGTCTGATCTCCTAGACTTAAGGGTTCGGTAGGGTGGACTACAAGCAGGAAAAATCCCAAGATTAATAGAGCAAAATAAAATATGGTTGCAGTGCAAAACACCAAACTGGACCAGAATGAAGATGAGGATGGTTTGCTCAAATTTTCCAAAGAACACCCATGGGTTCTTGCATAGAAATGAATTATATACTTCCACTAACATCTCCAATTTTTTATGGGAGTAATAAAGAAATATATAAGTAGGTTGTAGTGCAAACTACAAACTGAACCAGATTTGAAAACTTGAGGTAGGGCTCAAAATCCCCAAATGACTAAGAGAAGTTTTTGCATAAAAGTGATTTAGGAACATCACATGTCATCCCCAAATTTTGGTGGAATTATTAAATGAATTAATCAAAGGGTTGTAGTGCAAAAAGGGACTCTAACACTTATGAGTAACCATTTTAAAAGAAATAAAACTTAGGAAAATAATTATAGAAATAATTCCTCTGATAAGAGAAATGTTTTTGAGAAGGTATACAAGTCCAACAATATTTTTGAAAAGTTTCCATTTGGAGGGAAAACTCCACAATTCAGAAGAAGGAGTGATTCTGAAATCAGAAGATAATCAAGAAAATAAAAAATTAATTTCCTGGCAAAAAATTTTAATTAATAAATCATGGTTAAATTTTTGGGGTGTTACACCTGGGCAAAGTCGAGACCGAGCTACGCGCCAAGAAGGAGGAGCGCAGCAAGGCGGCCCAGGAGCGCGACCGTCTGGCCAAGAAGTTGGCGGACCAGGCGGACCAGCACAAGGCGGAGCTCCAAAAACTCAAGGAGGCGGAAGGCGCCCTCCAGGCCAAGTTTGAGACCGAGCGCTCGAAGTGGGTCGAGAAGGAGGCGATCCTCGCCGCTGGCTATGGCGAGATTGAGGATATGATTGACGGTAAACTTCTTTCTTTGGAATAGCTGCCCACTGCATCGAGAGTCGGCTTCCGACTTCTGATCTTTGTTTTTTCTTTGCGTAGACTTCTTTCCTGGGCACGCCATCGCCGTCAGCCAGGCCATCGAGGCGCGGCGCGACCAGCGTAGGAGGGAAGGAGTGAAGATCCCGCTCGACGCGCCTCGGAACATGAACAAGCAGCTCCTGGCCGTCAGGACGCGCCTGCAGCCGATTCACCGTCTGCTCCGCCGCCTTCAGCGCGCCGGGTCCCAGCTGGTTTCTACCCTCTGGCCAGGCGTCCAAGCTCCACGCACCCCCAGTCGGACCGCCGACTGGTTAGAGGTGGCGGTCGGCCGCTTTGAGGCTTGGAAGGGCTCCTCCGCTCGGGCAGGCGCCCGAAGGGCATTGGAGTTCGTCAAGGCGTGGTATCCTGGGCTGAACCTAGCCTAGTTGGCCACGTTCCGGAAGGAGGCCAGGGAAGAGTTGGTGGCAGTGGGGCCTGCACTCACTCGACGCACGGCGGCGATCACCGAGTACACCGAGACCGGTGTCTTCCTCCCCGAGCTGGACAAGGAGGGTGCCGAGGTGCCGCCGGACTGGTTCAGGCTGACCCCGGATGACGGCGAGGACTCGGCGGAAGAAATCGCCTCCAGCGACGAAGGCGAGGACGAGGAAGATGAGGATGGTGAAGACGACGCACCGGAGGGCGGAGCGGACGGCCAGCCTCAGCTCGATCGGGCCTCGAGCAACGAGCCGTGTGCGAGTGCACCGACTGCTGCTGATGGTGACCAAGCCGAGACTCGCCAGACGGCCACTCCACCAGTCGGCGCCGCCGACTCCACCAACCTGCCAGACCCGCCTGCTGCTCCTCTGGCCTAGGCTGACAACTTTATCTTATCTTTTCCTGCTTTTGTGTTCTCTAGAACAAACTTGTTAAATTTGCGCAGTTCCACCCACTGGGGGTGTATTCAAACTTTGTTGAATGCTGGCTGAGGGCCTCTTGCTATGTAATTTAATTTTCGCACAAGTTGTGCTTTGCCGAGCTCCGACTTGTCTTGCTTTCTGTTCTTTTGGCTTTTTTCTTTGCCGCCTTCCCTTGGCTGCCACCTTGCCGACCAGACAGCCGCTCTTCGGTCTGTTGGCTGGGTCAGGTACTTGGCCATTTTGGCAAGGCAAGTACTTTGGCCGCTTAGAACGTAGCAAGTTAAGTGAGAAGCCGGCCGACCGGCTGCTCAGCAACCGGACGGCTAGGCGAGGAGCCGGCTTGGCCTATGTGAGTGCTTTAGTCCTTAGCCATTTTTCATGTGGGCACCATTTCCTGCCTTTGACTCTTGCCAGCCAGCCAGTCGCTTTGTGACCTGCGGCTTATGGCAAGAGAGGGCTTAGCTGCCGGCACACTACTTGTCCGACTGTAGGTAGCGCTGACATAGTACAAGGCGGCAAGCCCCCGGGCCGACTGGTCGGACCCGGTGCCGGGCGGAGGAATGAAATAACTCATTCACAGGCATGAAACTTATCATATAGATAAGAAAGGTTGCCCCCGAGTGCTCCTCGAGGGACCTGGTGTCTTTGCGCTTAATACAAAAGGTAGCGTGGTACATACTGCATTAATTGTAAAATCTTCGGAGGAGATTTGCGTTCCATGGGCGCTCTGTTTCCTTGCCGGAATCGTCGCTCTTGCGCGCCCTGGGCTTCTGCGCGTCG
Source organism: Thinopyrum elongatum (assembly GCA_011799875.1). NCBI lineage: Eukaryota > Viridiplantae > Streptophyta > Magnoliopsida > Poales > Poaceae > Thinopyrum > Thinopyrum elongatum. The sequence goes on along the minus strand of CM022298.1, from coordinate 566,514,325 downwards.
ATCAGGTAATATGAGTCGTTGCCCAAGGCTTTGCTGATGATGAAGGGGCCTTCCCAAGGGGCCGAGAGTTTGTGCTGGCCGGCTGTTCGCTGGATCAGCCGGAGCACAAGGTCTCCCTCTTGGAAGGATCGTGGCTTGACCTTCCGACTGTGGTAGCGGTGCAGGCTCTGTTGGTAGATGGCGGACCGGCTGAGTGCTAACAGCCGGCCCTCTTCCAGCAGATCGACGCCGTCTTCACATGCCTCCTTCGCCTCCGCCTCCGTGTACATGGTGACGCGAGGTGAGTCGAACTCGATGTCAGTTGGGATGACGGCCTCAGCCCCGTACACGAGGAAGAAGGGAGTGAAGCCGGTTGATTTGTTCGGGGTGGTGCGGAGGCTCCAAAGGACGGCCGGCAGCTCGTCGATCCAGCAGCCGGCCGAGCGCTCCAGTGGCTCGACCAGTCGGGGCTTGATGCCGGATAAGATGAGGCCGTTTGCTCGCTCGACTTGGCCGTTTGACTGCGGATGGGCAACGGACGCTAAGTCCAGTCGGATGCCCTGCATCATGCAGAAACGGGCCAAGGTGCCTTTGGCAAAGTTAGTGCCATTGTCGGTGATGATGCTGTGTGGTACACCGTACCGGACGGTGATATCTGCGATGAAGGTCACAGCAGTTGGACCATTCAGTTTCTTGATTGGCTTTGTTTCAATCCACTTGGTGAATTTGTCGATGGCGACGAGCAGATGGGTCATGCCGCCGCGTGCTATCTTGAATGGGCCCACCATGTCCAGCCCCCAGACGGCAAAAGGCCAGGTAAGGGGGATGGTCTTTAGTGCAGAAGTCGGCAGATGTTGCTTGGAGTTGAATTTTTGGCACCCCTTGCATTTCTTGACCAGATCCTTGGCGTCCTCCAAAGCAGCCGGCCAGAAGAAACCATGGCGGAAAGCTTTGGCGACAAGGGACCTGGAGGCCGCATGGTGGCCGCACTCGCCTTGGTGTATGTCTCTGAGGATTGCCTTGCCTTTCTCTGGTTCGACGTAGCGTTGGAAGACGTCGGTCACGCTGCGCCTGACAAGCTCTCTGTTTACTATCGTGTAAGCTCCTGCCTGGCGTTGCACCTGCCGGGTCGAGATCTCATCATCTGGCAGCTCTCCGCTCACCAAAAAGTTGAGGATGGGTTGTGCCCATGATGGTGCTTCGACTTCATCCACTGCCATTACGGCCACTGAAACCAGGGCGGTTGGGTTGGGAGTTGGCGGGGTGGAGTCGGCCGCGTCTTGCTGCATTGTTGAAGTCCCCGGGCCGACTGCTGCAGCCACCGGGCCGGGTTGTGGAGTCCCCGGGCCGGATGAGACTGCTGCAGTCCCCGAGCCGCTTGGTGAAGTCCCCGGGACGGCTGCTGCAGCCCCCGGGCCGGGTGCGACTGCTGCATTCCCCGTGCCGCCTGCCGAAGTCCCCGGGCCAGCTGCTGCAGCCCCTGGGCCGGGTTGCGAAGTCCCCGGGCCGGGTGCGACTGCTGCAGTCCCCGTGCCGCCTGCCGAAGTCTCCGGGCCGGCTGCTGCAGCCCCCGAGTTGGATCCGACTGCTTCGGGGGCAGCCGGCACGAAGATGGATTCTGATTCCGGGGAAGGCTTGATAGACGGCTTACGGAGGCACTGAAGGGACACGCCGGCTGGTATGGCTTGCCCGGTGGAGCCAATCCGTGCCAGGGCATCTGCTTGCTCGTTGTCGGCCCGTGGCACGTGAAGGAACTCGCACCCATCAAAATATCCGCTGATCTGCTGGACGAGGGAGCGGTAGCTCGCCATGTTTGCATCCTTGGCGTCCCAGTCGCCAGACGACTGTTGGACCACCAAGTCCGAGTCGCCGTAGCACAGAATCCGGTGGATGCCAATCTCCTTGGCCAGCCGGAGTCCGTGTACTAGTGCCTCATACTCGGCCACGTTGTTGGAGGCGGCAAAATGGATTTGCAACATGTATCTGAGCTTGTCGCCTTTGGGAGAGGTGAGGACGATGCCGGCTCCCAAACCGGTGCGCATCTTCGAGCCATCAAAGTGCATCCGCCAATGAGTGGAGTCTGGAGCTGGCGGCAGGTACTGGGTCTCGGCCCAGTGGACGAGGAAGTCGGCCAGTGCTTGGGACTTGATGGCGGTGCGAGGCTGGTAGAAGATGGTGTAGGGGGCTAGCTCGATGGCCCACTTGGCCACCCAGCCCGACGCGTCTCTGCTGCCTATGATCTCCGCAAGGGGGGCGGTGCAGACAACCGTGATGGGGTGCTCTTGAAAGTATGGCTTGAGCTTCTTGGCGGCAAAGTGCACGCTGTAGCACATCTTTTGGTAGTGGGGGTAGTTCTGCTTGGAGGCTGACAGCACCTCACTCAAGTAGTACACGGGCCTTTGGACCGGCTGTGCCTTGCCGTCTTCTTGGCGCTCTACCACCATGACTGTGCTGACCACCCGACTGGTGGCGGCGATGTAGAGAAGGATGGGCTCCTTGGCAGCCGGAGCGGCCAGAACGGGCGGCGTGGTCAACATCCTCTTGAGCTGGAGGAAAGCCTCGTCTGCCTTGTCGTTCCACTCGAAATTAGTGGTTTTCTTCATCAACTGGTATAGGGGAAGAGCCTTCTCGCCCAGCCGACTGATGAAGCGGATGATGGATGCCAAGCAGCCGGTGAACTTCTGAATGTCTCGCAGTCGGGTGGGCCTCTCCATCCTCTCGATGGCCTTGATCTTGATAGGGTTGCACTCTATGCCGTGCTCTGAGACAAGGAAACCGAGGAGCTAGCCGGCTGGTACTCCAAAGACACACTTCTCTGGGTTGAGCTTGATTTGAAAACGACGCAGATTATCAAAAGTTTCCTTGAGATCTTCCAGGAGGGTACCGCGCTTCTCCGTCTTCACCACAATATCGTCTACATAGACGTGGGCATTTCTGCCGAGTTGCTTGAGGAGGCACTTCTGCATGCAACGCTGGAATGTGGCACCAGCATTTCTCAAGCCGAATGTCATGGTCAGGTAGCAGAAGGCTCCGAATGGTGTGATGAAGGCGGTCTTCAGGCGGTCGGCCGGTTTCAACTTGATCTAGTGGTACCCTGAGTAGGCATCCAAAAAAGTCAGCAGCTCGCATCCGGCTGTGGAGTCTATCACTTGGTCAATCCGAGGCAAGGCAAACGGATCTTTGGGGCAAGCTTTGTTGAGGCTGGTATAGTCAATACACATGTGCCATTTGTTGTTCTTCTTTAGTACAAGGACTGGGTTGGCAAGCCACTCTGGAAAGAACACTTCCATAATGAAGCCGGCTGCTAGAAGCCGGGCTATCTCTTCACCAACAATTCTTCTCTTCTCCTCCGACAGGCGGCAGAGGGGTTGCTTGACTGGTTTTGCATCTGCTCTGACATGTAGCTTGTGCTCGGCGAAATCCGTCGCAACACCCGGCATGTCCTTTGGAGACCATGCAAAGATGTCCCGATTCTCATGGAGGAAATCGACGAGCTCGCTTTCCTATTTGCTGTCAAGGTGAGCTCCTATGACAGCGAACTTCTCCGGGTGCTCCGGGTCCAAGGGTATCCTCTTGGTTTCTTTGGCCGGCTGGAAAGAGCCCTGAGCTTCTGACTCCTTGGGATCTGGCAACAGGTCCGGCTGCTTGCCGGCCATGGCCACAACCCGGTCAAGGAGCCGCTTCTCGGCAGCAATCACAAGGGACTCGGCCAGCCGACTGCTGGCAGCGGCACAGGAGGCAGACTTCTGGTAGTCGCCGGCTACAGTGATAATGCCCTTGGTACCCGGCATCTTCATCTTGAGGTAGGCGTAGTGGGGAACCGCCATGAACTTGGCCAGGGCAGGCCGGCCAAGCAAAGCGTGGTAGGGGCTCTCAAGGTCAACCACCTCGAACCAGATTGGCTCTCGGCGGAAGTGATTCTTGTCTCCGAAGAGGACATCTATCTTGATCTTGCCGATTGGTGAGCAGGAAAGGCCAGGCACGATGCCATGGAAGACAGTCTGACTGGGCTGGAGCTGTTTCTCTTTGATGCACAACTTCTCCATGGTGTCGCGGTAGAGGATGTTGATGCTGCTACCGCCGTCTATCAGAATCCGGGAGAAACGAGCAGCTTGCCTCTCTGTTGCAAAGGTGGCATCCAACACCAGGGCATAGGAACCCGGAGAAGGCATCACCTCCGGGTGGTCAGCTCGGCTCCAACTGATCGGCTTCTCGGACCAGTGCATGAACTCTGGGGCTTCAGAGGCGACAATATTCACCTCTCGGTGCTACTGACGCCGGCTGTGCCTGTCGTCAGCCACACTGGTGAAGACGAAGTAAGCTCTGTGCTCTTTGGGAAACTCATCTTGGATCGCGCCGACTGGCCGAACCGCCGGCTGCTGGGGAGGTGGAGGCGGCGGGCCAGCAGGCGGGGGAGGCAGTCCTTCGCCCCTGGCGATGCGGGCGAGCCAGTGGCACTTCCGGGTGACATGGTTGGATGGCTTCGCGCCGCTGTGGAACTTGCAGGGAGCGTCAAGGGTTTGCTCAAACGAGAAGGCGGGCAACCAGGCAGGCTTGCCGCCCTTCTGGCGCTTGGGGCCGGGTTGCCCTTCTGGCTGCTGGTCTTCGACTGTCACCACCTGCCGACTGGTGGTAGCCGGCTGCTGGGCCTTGCGCTTGTTGTCGTTTGAATGTTGGCGCCGACTGGAATCACCAGCCGGCGTCTGAGGGGCCGGAGGGAGCATCTTTCCTAACGCGTCCACTCGGAGCTCCGACTTCATGGAGGAGTCGGCAGTGGCGTACTTGTCCGCTATGATTAGCAGCTCATCGAGGGTGGCCGGCTCGTCGCAGAGGAGTCGATGCTTGAGTAGGGTGCCTTCTCGGCACCCAGTAGTGAAGTACTCTATGGCATGCACCTCATGCACCCCTTTGCAGGAGTTGTGCAGTTCGGCCCACCGCGTTAAGTACTCGCGGGTGGACTCGATCGGGCCTTGGATGCACAGGGAGAGCTGGCGAGGCTTGGGCGGCCGCTTGTAGGTGCTGGTGAAGTTGCGGATGAAAACTTCGGTGAAGTCTAGCCAGCTGTTGACGCTGTAGGGCTTGAGGCTGTTTAGCTAGGTCCGGGCCGTGCCCTGGAGCATGAGCGGGACGTACTTCACGGTGACACGCTTGTTGCCGTTTGCTATGTTGACGGCAGTGGAGTAGTCGACCAGCCAATCTTCCGGCTTCACAGAGCCGTTGTACTTGGGGGTGTCCCGAGGGAGCGAGAACCCTTTGGGGAAGGGCTCATCGCGAATGCGGGGGCCGAAACAAGGCAGGCCGATCGCATCTTCTTCTTCTAACGCCAGGGATCGAGCCAAGCGGTCGATCCGGTTGCGGGCGTCGTTCTCTCCGACTCCTTCATGGGGGCCCAGCCGGCCTCCGAGAGTCGGATGCTCAACAGGCGGCGGGGAGGCGCGCCTCTCCCTGCGCGGGGGAGGCAGACGACCGTCCCGCCGTTCCACTGCTCGTGGGCGGCCGTCTTGGTCGCGCTCGATGGAGATGCGGGTGCGGCTGTGGCTAACAACCGGTTCTTGGTCTCCTCGGTCGCGGGCGCCACCTGTCGGCGTCCGGGAGGTCGCGCCGTGCTCTCAGCGAGGGGGAAGGTTCCCGGCCTGTAAGCCAGGTTCCACCACGCGGCGGCCAGCTTCTTGCTGCGCGGCGGCCGCATCGATGAGCTGCTGGACGCGCTCCGTCATGCAGCGACGCTCGTCGCCCTCCAGGCGGTCCAGCTCGTCTGCCGCCGCTTGGGCGGCACGTAAGTTCTCCATTGGCGTGGCGTAGACTGGGCGGTCGGCCCCCAACATGCTGGTGATGGCTGCGCCGCGCTGCCAGACCGTGCCCGCGCGGCTGGGTTCGCTAGCAGCCGGCATGCCGCAGACGGCATGGTCGATCTCGCGGTGGTAGGCCTTAGTGAGGCGTCTCATGGCCGCCAACTTGTTGGCGCTGTCGAGGAGTGTGATACGGTACGCTTCCAGCGTTTCGCCATTCGCACCAGGCGTTACGGGTGCGGACAGGTGCCGCATTGCCGCCTGCAACGGGTCCCGGCCGGCCTGGTCGGAGGCTCCGTTGTGGCTGATGACCAGCACCTCGATGACTGTGCCGGTGCTGGCGCTGCTGTCTGCAGCAGGGAGCGGGTTGTCGAAGATCACCACATCACCGGGGAAGGCATCAGAAAGCGCGACGTCGGCGTCGATGACCATGTCGACGGACGGGTCAGTGGAGCCAACGGACTCCAGGTCAGAGACCGGCTCGTTGGCGATGTGAAGCTTGCCGAGGGAGTCGATGAGGCAGCTCTCGAGGCTGGCCGCGCCCGCGATGAGTGCGGGCTCGTCGGAGAGGCGGATCCCGCCGATGAGATCAGCGAGGCTGCTTGCGGCGTAAGCAACTTCCATGCCGCGCAGCGTGTCAGCACAAACGCTGTCAGGCATGCCGGGCTGGCTACGCTCGCAAGGAAGGAAGAGGGTTCCCGTCCAAAACGTGTTTCCTGACGACGGTGCACCTAGCCCCACAGTGGGCGCAAAATGTCGGGGATATCGTGCGACATATGCCAGGGGGTGGCTTATCGTAGATGGGGACAAAAGTATGTCGCCGGGCTCTAGAAGCGGGAGTGAGCGAGACCGCATATGCCTGCGAATCTTACCCAGGTTCGGGGCTCTCCTAGGAGATAACACCCCTAGTCCTGCTCTGCGGGGTCTCCGTATGATCACTACTTCAACAAGTAGCTACAAACTTGCTCCTTGAGCTATTTTGCTAGAGGAGGAAGGAGGGCAAGGCTAGCTCTACTCCACTCTCTATGTGTGTGTGTGTGAGTGCTAAACTAAGAAGGCTCTCTCCTCTCCATCAAGGTCCCAACCCCTTGCATGGGGTGACCTGGGGGGTTTATATAGGCCTACCCCCCAGGGATACAATGGTAATCCGGCCGGGCGTAGGACCCGGCCGTCAATGTCTCTGGTCGCCGGCTTCTCCGCCGACGGCAGGGGCCCGCCGCCTCGTGGGTCCCCCCGGCTGTCTCGTACTCGGCCGACAAGCCAGGCCCGCCGCTTGCGGGTCCTGTCGGCTGAGTAGTACTGTAGCCGTGCCACTGATGATGCATGCTTGGTCGGGGAGAGCATGGCTACAATCCCGCCGCCTGGCGGGCGTTTCACTGTAGCCACTCCCCGTCTCTTCTGGTTAATGGCGCACAAACTTCAAGGAAGGGGGAGGGCCGCCTGCTAGGAGCCGGCCTCCCCCTGAGCCGACTGGTCAGGGCTCGCCGCCTTCTGGCCTCTCACGGACAGGTAGGGCCCACCGTCTGCGGGCCGTACCGATAGCCCGTCGTGGGAGCATGGCTTCCTCTGCCATTGGTGATGTCATGAGCAGCATGGCAACAGTGCCGCGTCGGGCGTGGGATGTCCGCTTGGTACGCTGCACTGTGGCCATGTTCTGCCCTGGATTCGGGGGTGGCAGGCTTGTACTGTAGCCACACCCCATCTCATCGTGTTTATGTGGGTGCTAACTTTGAGGGTGCGAGGGGCCGCCTGCTAGGACCCGGCTTCTTAGGAAGCCGCATGCTAGGAGTCAGCCCACTTCATGGCCGTCTTCTGGATTCCGCCGCCTCCTGGCAACCGGCCGCTTGGACCAGCCGACCCCAAGAAGGCGGTCCTTTGTCTTTGATGTTTGAGGGGCGCAGCCTGCCCCGATGTCTTGAAATACCAAGGGGAGCTGATGGGGTGTGGCGCCCCCGACTCAATCGTACACTAATCATACACGCAAACGGGTACGATCAAGCACAGGGACTCATGGGAAGATATCACAACACAACTCTAACACAATTTAAACGGAGGTCCACAATATTACAGACCAGGGATTCGAAGATCCGAATACATAAGTCAGTCATACAAATATTATCTGAGTACAGACATAGTTAGACAAGTTTTGCCTTAAGAAGGCTAGCACAAACAGCGACACTAGATCGAAAGGCGTTGGCCTCCTGCCTGGGAGCCTCCGATCCTACTCCTGGTCATCTGGCTCGATCCAGTAGTAAGTACCCTCTGGACCCTCCTGGTAGTAGGCTCCGGTGGTGGCATCTGGCTCCTGGACTCCATCGTCTGTTTGTATCATCAAGGTGGGGGTATATGGGGAAAAGAGAAAGTAAAGCAACCGTGAGTACTCATCCGAAGTACTCAGCAAGCAAGGATCTATACTACATATGCAACATTATCAATGGAGAAAGGCTGTATAAGTGGACTGAGCTACAGAAATGCCAGAATAGAGAGAAGGCCTAGTCCTATCGAAGACTAGCATCTTCAAACATCTTCACAAGGCCATCATCTTGCAGCAGTAGAAGAGAGTAGAATAGCATTTTATTTAGCAAACATGTTGAAGTACAGCTTAAAGATCCTTCCTCGACTCCCAAGCGAGAAAGCGATCCCGAAGCTTCAATTAAGTAACAAGTATCCAGTTTAAGTAGTAGATCGGGATACACAAACTGAGCGTCCTTTACCGTAGGACCGGCTATCGATAGAAGATTCATCCCTGCAGGGGTGCACTACTGTTACCCAACACGCTCGATCAACTCTGGCCGGACACACTTGCTGGGTAATGCCCGTCCTCGAAAGATCAACACGAAACAACGCTCTACCTAGGCTCGGCAGAGAGGTCAGCACGCCGGACTAACCTATGCACCCAGAGGTCTCGGGCCATCGCCCTGGGCACCCTGCGCGTTGCGAGACTGGCCGGGGTGCAGGCGCGACACTGAACTCGTCAGTGAAGTATCCAGCCCAATCCCGACAATCAGCCCGCACGGTGAATCGTGACGTCAGACGAGCTTTCAGAGAAACGTACTTCGCAGAGGGTCCCATAACCATTATCCCGCGTGGTGGTAGTGCGTATAGGGCACGTCGACCCACTCAGATCACACACCCAAATCCAATAGGCTCAATTAGTATCACGCGGAGACAATCAGAGTCTCTGATGCTCCGCCACAATGTCACACTCGAGTGCCCTTCCGGCACACCCGAAATCATAGATCCCCAGCGGGTACCCACCAGGGTGGAGCCGCCTGTAACAGAGGTCAAGTAATCGTGTGGTCATAACATCAAGGGGAAAACCCGAGGAATCACCGTCGGCGGATTCCACTCGACGAAATCATCAGGGTGAACGTATGAGGTATCACCCACGAGGTTCACACTGAGGGTTGCACGACAGAGTCATATCAGAAGTGGAGAAGGAGGAATCACCCTCGATGACAACGACCGAACAGCTACACTGCAGAGTATCCATCGGGAGTGCATTACGAGGTATCACCCTCGGCACTCGATAGTAACTATGCAGAGTCATACAACTAAGGGGGTGTGAAGTGAGGTGTTGGTCTCTGGTCGACGATCACGTTGATCGGGTCGTCGATGATCAAGCAGGGGCAACAAAGGTAAGGTGGTGGGGTCACTGATGGTTCATTCCAACCTAAACTAAACAGTTTATCATAGGCAGGTAAGGTAGCAATGAACAAGTTACAACAGCAGGCTATGCATCAGAATAGGAGCATACATTAACAGTAGCAAAATCTAATGCAAGCAGGAGGATAGAATGGGCGATATCTGGAATGCTCAAGGGGGGGGGGGGCTTGCCTGGTTGCTCTGGCAAGAGAGAGGGGTCGTCAACGGGCTGTTCGTTGGTAGTGTAGTCGTATCCTGGTGCAGCGTCGTCGGTCTCGGCGTCTATCGAGAGAGAGAAGGAGGGGGAGAGAAACAATAAATTCACGGCAATAATGCAAACAATATGTATGACATGCCTAAATGATATGCCGGGGTGTTCTACTGCCTAACTAAATGATTTAGTTAATTAGGAATTTATTTGGATTTATTTAATTAAAGTTGGGCACTATTCATTTACTGAAATCGGTCTAAAAGTTCAACGTTCTTATAGCTGCGGGCGTCTGACGGGAATACGGAGGACGTATTCGGGTTCGTATCGGAATTCTGAGCAAGTTTCATGTATAAAGTATTTTCGTCGGAGTTACGGTTTATTTAATATGATTTTCTAAAGTTTAAAACATTTTTTGAAGTTATTTATTAATTTAAATTTGAATTATCCAGAATAGTGAATGATGACGTCAGCATGAGGTCAGGGTGACGTCAGCAGGTCAACTCTGGCTGACCAGAGTCAAACCTGACAGGTGGGACCCACATGTCATACATTGTGGCTTAATCAGAGAGGTTAATTTAATTATTTGAGTTAATTAACAGGTGGGTCCCAGCAGTCAGCGACTGATTAGTGTTTAAACTAATTAACTAACTAATTAACAGATTTTCTATTTATTTTAAATTCGTTTAAACAACCGGGCCCCACATGTCAGTGAGACCGGGCGGCCACGTCAGCGTTGACCCCGGTCAACGGGGTCAAAGGGGCCCGCGGGGCCCCACAGTCAGTGGCACAGGGCGGGACCCACCGGTGCCACATCGGACCGGCCGCCGGAGAGCGCTCCGGCGAGCCCGAACGCGGCGCCGAGCTCCGGCGAGCTCGGGATTTGGCTAGGGTGCACCGTTGGGCGCGCGGTTTGGTGATTTGGAACGGCAACTCCACGCCGCGTCGAGTGGTGGTGGAGGCGCGGCCGAAGACGGCGTGTAGCGACCGCGGCGAGCAGCGAGGCGGACGCCGGAGTTCGGCCGTCGACGGGAGCGGGGCTGCGGTGCAAATGCGAGCAAGCGGAGCAGCTAGGCGAGGCCTACGCGACGCGGCAGATACAACGGAGGCACGCACGGGACCAATTGGTCGCCGTGGCCACGCCGGCGGCGAGGCCAGGCGGCGGAGGATTCGGCCGAACGCGGAGCGGGAGTTACAGGCGATTAGAAGAGGCAGGGGAGGGCGCATCCGGCGCAGGAGCTCACCGGCGTTGCAGAGAAGGCCCGAGGACGGCTCGGGGAAGGGCGACGGCGGCGAATCGAGGCGGTGTTCGACGGCGGCCGTAGGGGAAGAAGGTGAAGCAGGCCGGCGATGCAGAGCTCCCGGGGCTCGGACTCGTGGTCGAGGAGGACGGGCGCGTTGCGGCGGAGCTCGTGGACACAACGGGGAGGCGAACGGGGCACGGTGGCCGTGAGCTTCAGCGGTGGCCGATCATGGCGGCGCCGGGATGGGTGAGGGGAACGAGGAGGAGGGCGAACGGGGCGGCTAGGGCTCGCCAGAGGGGTCGGGGCGGTCTCTTATCCACGGCGAGAGGGCGCGGCACGCGCTGTCGAGCGAGGTAGAGGGGGGGGCCTGGGGTGCGCGCGTGTGCGCGTTCGACAGCGGGGCGGCGGTGAGCAGTGAGAGGTGGGAGGAGGCGCGGGGTGGGCTGGGCCGCGGCTGTAGCGGTAGGCCGAGTGCACAGTAGACGCTTTAGGCCTTTTCCTTTTTCTCTTTTCTGTTTCTTTTTCTTTTCTGTTCTGTTAATTGTTTAGGGCCCAAATGGATTTTGTAAAAAGTGTGAGCTAGTCCTTAAATACCAGTGCACTATACCCTAACACCAAAAACTAGTTTGGGCAAAACATCATTTCATATTCGATCTAGATTAATTAAAAGGCTTGTAGATATTATTTTCAGCCACTGTTAAAAGAGGTTTGGGTCACCTAATTAATTTATTAAATGTTGGTTACAATTCTAGAATGGTCTCTGCAATATTTGTTATTTACTGAACATTTTAGTTTTTATGTTGGTCAACTTTCATATTTCACTTTCATTTAAATTTGAATTTGAGTTAGGAGTTGAAATGCAATATGATGCTAATGATGATTATGCAGTGTTAATCATGCTGACATGTCATTATCAAAAGTGATTACTATTGCTAATCACCGGGGGTGTTACAATTCTCCTCATCTATTAAGAATTCTCGTCCCGAGAATTAAGAGGAAGACTGAAAGAAAGAGGGTTATTCTTCACGAAGACGATCCTCGCGTTTCCAAGTGGCTTCATCTTCAGAATGATTTGACCACCGAACCTTGAGGAATTTGATTGACTTTTGACGAGTCCGACGATCAGCTTCATCAAGAATACGGATGGGATATTCTGGATAAGACAGATCTTCCCGTAATTCAAGCACTTCGTGATCCATAGCTCGAATAGGATCCTTGAAGCAGCGACGGAGTTGGGATACATGAAAGACATCATGTACTTGAGAAAGGTTTGGCGGCAATTGCAATTGATATGCCACCTCTCCTCGACGGGCAAGAATACGGAACGGGCCAATGTAGCGAGGAGCTAACTTGCCTTTGATTCCGAACCTATGAGTGCCTTTCAACGGAGTGACGCGGAGGTAAGCTTGCTCGCCAGGTTGATAGACCATTTCCTGGTGCTTTCGGTCATAGTTGCTCTTCTGACGAGACTGAGCAGCTTTCAAATGTTCACGGACAATGCGGACTTGATCTTCTGCTTGCTGAATAATGTCCGGACCGACGAGTGAGCGTTCCCCAGTTTTTGACCAATTCAGAGGGGTTCGACACTTACGACCGTATAGAACTTCAAACGGTGCCATCTTCAGACTAGCCTGATAGCTATTGTTGTAAGAGAATTCGGCATACGGGAGAGATTCCTCCCATTTCTTACCGAAGGAGATGATGCAAGCTCGAAACATATCTTCGAGCACTTGATTAACTCGTTCAACTTGACCCTGTGACTGAGGGTGAAAAGCGGTACTAAACGACAGATGTGTTCCCATAGCTTCTTGGAAACTATTCCAGAATCTGGAGGTGAAGAGGCTGCCACGATCAGAACTGATCTCCAACGGAACACCGTGGAGTGACACAATTCGGGAAACATACAAGTCTGCTAACTGGCTAGCAGTGATTGCCTCTTTAACTGGCAGAAAGTGAGCAACCTTGGAGAATCGGTCAATGACGACAAATATAGCATCATTACCCTTCTGAGATTTGGGAAAACTAGTAATGAAATCCATTTGGACCTTGTCCCATTTCCATTCAGGAATTGCAAGGGGTTGCAGAGTTCCAGCGGGCCTTTGATGTTGAGCTTTAACGCGGTGGCAAAAGTCACACTCAGAAACATAACGAGCAATGTCTCGCTTCATATTAGGCCACCAGTATCTCTGGCAAATGTCACGGTACATCTTTGTGCTACCAGGATGAATTGACAGAGGAGTGTCATGAGCTTCCATCATAACGTGTTCTCTCTCATCTTTGAACTTAGGTACGAAGAGACGGTGTTGGAAAAATAGGATCCCACCATGATCAAGATGGAACTCCGACGGTTTTCCTTTTTCAAGGTATCGCTTGATCCTTTCAACTTCAGAGTCATACCGTTGCATAGTCTTGATGCTGTGTTCTAAATCTGGTTCGACAACGAGGGTATTGAGATAACCCTATGGAACAATATGGAGGTTCAATTTACGAAACTCTTCATAAAGAAGAGGTTGTGATTCCTGAACCATATGGTTGCTGCAATAAGCCTTGCGGCTCACCGCATCGGCCATTACATTTGCCTTGCCAGGGGTGTATGAGATATTCATATCATAATCGGCTATTGTCTTGAGCCATCTTTGTTGATGAAGGTTCAGATCCGGTTGAGTATACAAATACTTCAAACTTTGATGATCCGTATATATCTCGCAACGGTTACCGAGAAGGTAATGTCGCCATAGCTTCAGGGCATAAATAACCACAGAAAGTTCGAGATCGTGCACTGGGTAATTTTCTTCGTGAGGACGCAATTGTCGGGAGGCATAAGCAATTACCTTGCGTTCTTGCATTAGGACACAGCCTAATCCTCGACGGGAGGCATCGCAGTATATCACGAAATCCTTTTGGGAATCCGGGGGTGCTAATACTGGGGCAGATGTCAATTTATCTTTTAGTGTCTGAAAGCTTTCTTGACATTTTTCTGTCCACTCAAATTTAACACCTTTGTGAAGCAGATTTGTCAATGGTTTTGCAATCTTGGAAAAGTTCTCAACGAATCGACGGCAATAACTAGCAAGTCCGAGAAAACTTCTGACTTGCTTAACATTCTTCGGGGGAGTCCAGTCAAGAATAGCCTGAACTCGTTCGGGGTTAACAGCAATTCCATCCTTGGGAATCACATGTCCAAGGTAAGTTACTTCAGAAAGCCAAAATTCACATTTGGAATACTTGGCATACAACTGGTGTTCTCGGAGCCTTTCTAGTACCAAACGGAGGTGTCCAGCATGTTCTTTTCTATTCTTAGAATATATCATGATATCATCCAAATAAACCACGACGAATTTGTCGAGGTAATCCATGAATATATAATTCATCAGACGGGAGAACGTAGCTGGGGCATTCATTAGGCCAAATGACATGACGGTGTATTCATAGGAGCCATAACGAGTGACGAATGCAGTCTTGGGAATATCCTCTTCACGGACACGGATCTGGTGATAACCCAACCTCAGGTCGAGTTTAGAGAACACCGATGATCAATCAACTTGCTGGATCCTACTCTCCGTGTGCACTCTGATGCAGAATCCGGTCTCGAGCTGTAAGAAGAGGTCCACGTGCGGGTGTATGACCTCCAACAGCAGGCTAATCAATACCAGCATACATCTGAGTCCTGCGCGGGTAAAGGATGTGCTCCGGATGTATCCATGCGCGAACAGCGGGTAGCAACTGCGTCATAGCATCGTAGAGACGTGCTCGAGTGGCAACCAACTCGACGGCAAGAGCCCGAACAGTGCGATCCAGAGCCTGAGTGCACTGAATCAGAACATGCGGGTCATAGCGACGAGGCTCGAACGGGGCACAGATAGCTGTGTAATATCCAGTAGCATCTCCAGCAGGGGCATACGAAATGTGTCGGAACTCAGAGTCATCCAAGATATCGCTGAACTGTCCTCGGAGACGTGTGACGGCAGAGTAGGCGGCATCATGGACTGCCATCTCAATCGTCACACCAATACCGTGGAAAAGGTGTAGCTCGGTGTCTGAGTCATTTTGCTGATCATAGATACGAACATCAGCATGGTACTGCTCCTGATTGAACTCGCGGTAATCCTCGTAAACCAAGTACTCAGGGTACCAACGGTAGCCAAGTCTGGTCATGAGAGCGATCAGGACAGCTGGAAACCCAGGGGTATTACGAGCCCAAGTGCGAAGCACAAGCTGTGTCGTAGGACGTGGTGGAAACAAACGGTCCATCTGAAACAGAGGAAATTCAGATTTGTCAAATGACAATGAGAAGTTTAACACAACTCGGAGAGAAAGGTTAAACAAAACAATGGAAAGGAAAATGATTATCAGACTAATCAGATCAATGACAGGGAAATCGCACAGACATCCAGCTCTCCGGGTAGATGGGATTTACGAGATCCTAAGTGTCGGTGTCAGTAAAATTTATTTAACCCGAGTAGAAGAGAGATCAGAGTCCCAGAGTATAGACGAGGAATAAAAGATCCTAATACCACCCAGTTGGCGAAGTGGGCCCGTAAGCCACACAGCCAAGTTAGTAAATTAGTTTTTCGGTTTCTAGACTCAACTTCGGCCAAGGAATTGGAAGGGGGCTTCCTACAGGCAGTCGGCTCTGATACCAACTTGTGGCGCCCCCGACTCAATCGTACACTAATCATACACGCAAACATGTATGATCAAGCACGGGGACCCACGGGAAGATATCACAACACAACTCTAACACAATTTAAACGGAGGTCCACAATATTACAGACCAGGGATCCGAAGATCCGAATACATAAGTCAGTCATACAAATATTATCTGAGTACAGACATAGTTAGACAAGTTTTGCCTTAAGAAGGATAGCACAAACAGCGA
The DNA here is from genome assembly GCA_011799875.1 of Thinopyrum elongatum. Classification (NCBI taxonomy): domain Eukaryota; kingdom Viridiplantae; phylum Streptophyta; class Magnoliopsida; order Poales; family Poaceae; genus Thinopyrum; species Thinopyrum elongatum. The sequence continues at coordinate 566,498,581 of CM022298.1, read as the reverse complement.
CACTAGATCGAAAGGCGTTGGCCTCCTGCCTGGGAGCCTCCGATCCTACTCCTGGTCATCTGGCTCGATCCAGTAGTAAGTACCCTCTGGACCCTCCTGGTAGTAGGCTCCGGTGGTGGCATCTGGCTCCTGGACTCCATCGTCTGTTTGTATCATCAAGGTGGGGGTATATGGGGAAAAGAGAAAGTAAAGCAACCGTGAGTACTCATCCGAAGTACTCAGCAAGCAAGGATCTATACTACATATGCAACATTATCAATGGAGAAAGGCTGTATAAGTGGACTGGGCTGCAGAAATGCCAGAATAGAGAGAAGGCCTAGTCCTATCGAAGACTAGCATCTTCAAACATCTTCACAAGGCCATCATCTTGCAGCAGTAGAAGAGAGTAGAATAGCATTTTATTTAGCAAACATGTTGAAGTACAGCTTAAAGATCCTTCCTCGACTCCCAAGCGAGAAAGCGATCCCGAAGCTTCAATTAAGTAACAAGTATCCAGTTTAAGTAGTAGATCGGGATACACAAACTGAGCATCCTTTACCGTAGGACCGGCTATCGATAGAAGATTCATCCCTGCAGGGGTGCACTACTGTTACCCAACACGCTCGATCAACTCTGGCCGGACACACTTGCTGGGTAATGCCCGTCCTCGGAAGATCAACACGAAACAACACTCTACCTAGGCTCGGCAGAGAGGTCAGCACGCCGGACTAACCTATGCACCCAGAGGTCTCGGGCCATCGCCCTGGGCACCCTGCGCGTTGCGAGACTGGCCGGGGTGCAGGCGCGACACTGAACTCGTCAGTGAAGTATCCAGCCCAATCCCGACAATCAGCCCGCACGGTGAATCGTGACGTCAGACGAGCTTTCGGAGAAACGTACTTCGCAGAGGGTCCCATAACCATTATCCCGCGTGGTGGTAGTGCGTATAGGGCACGTCGACCCACTCAGATCACACACCCAGATCCAATAGGCTCAATTAGTATCACGCGGAGACAATCGGAGTCTCTGATGCTCCGCCACAATGTCACACTCGAGTGCCCTTCCGGCACACCCGAAATCATAGATCCCCAGCGGGTACCCACCAGGGTGGACCCGCCTGTAACAGAGGTCAAGTAATCGTGTGGTCATAACATCAAGGGGAAAACCCGAGGAATCACCCTCGGCGGATTCCACTCGACGAAATCATCAGGGTGAACGTATGAGGTATCACCCTCGAGGTTCACACTGAGGGTTGCACGACAGAGTCATATCGGAAGTGGAGAAGGAGGAATCACCCACGATGACCATGACCGAACAGCTACACTGCAGAGTATCCATCGGGAGTGCATTACGAGGTATCACCCTCGGCACTCGATAGTAACTATGCAGAGTTGTACAACTAAGGGGGTGTGAAGTGAGGTGTTGGTCTCTGGTCGACGATCACGTTGATCGGGTCGTCGATGATCAAGCAGGGGCAACAAAGGTAAGGTGGTGGGGTCACTGATGGTTCATTCCAACCTAAACTAAACAGTTTATCATAGGCAGGTAAGGTAGCAATGAACAGGTTACAACAGCAGGCTATGCATCAGAATAGGAGCATACATTAACAGTAGCAAAATCTAATGCAAGCAGAAGAATAGAATGGGCGATATCTGGAATGCTCAAGGGGGGGGAGGGGGCTTGCCTGGTTGCTCTGGCAAGAGAGAGGGGTCGTCAACGGGCTGTTCGTCGGTAGTGTAGTCGTATCCTGGTGCAGCGTCGTCGGTCTCGGCGTCTATCGAGAGAGAGAAGGAGGGGGAGCGAAACAATAAATTCACAGCAATAATGCAAACAATATGTATGACATGCCTAAATGATATGCCGGGGTGTTCTACTGCCTAACTAAATGATTTAGTTAATTTAGGAATTTATTTGGATTTATTTAATTAAAGTTGGGCACTATTCATTTACTGAAATCGGTCTAAAAGTTCAACGTTCTTATAGCTGCGGGCGTCTGACGTGAATACGGAGGATGTATTCGGGTTCGTATCGGAATTCTGAGCAAGTTTCATGTATAAAGTATTTTCATCAGAGTTACGGTTTATTTAATATGATTTTCTAAAGTTTAAAACATTTTCTGAATTTATTTATTAATTTAAATTTGAATTATCCAGAATAGTGAATGATGACGTCAGCATGAGGTCAGGGTGACGTCAGCAGGTCAACTCTGGCTGACCAGAGTCAAACCTGACAGGTGGGACCCACATGTCATACACTGTGGCTTAATCAGAGAGGTTAATTTAATTATTTGAGTTAATTAACAGGTGGGGCCTAGCAGTCAGTGACTGATTAGTGTTTAAACTAATTAACAGATTTTCTATTTATTTTAAATTCGTTTAAACAACCGGGCCCCACATGTTAGTGAGACCGGGCGGCCACGTCAGCGTTGACCCCGGTCAACTGGGTCAAAAGGGCCCGCGGGGCCCCACAGTCAGTGGCACAGGGCGGGACCCACCGGTGGCACGTCGGACTGGCCGCCGGAGAGCGCTCCGGCGAGCCCGAACGCGGCGCCGAGCTCCGGCGAGCTCGGGATTTGGCTAGGGTGCACCGTTGGGCGCGCGGTTTGGTGATTTGGAACGGCAACTCCACGCCGCGTCGAGTGGTGGTGGAGGCGCGACCGGAGACGGCGTGTAGTGACCGCGGCGAGCAGCGAGGCGGACGCCGGAGTTCGGCCGTCGACGGGAGCGGGGCTGCGGTGCGAATGCGAGCAAGCGGAGCAGCTAGGCGAGGCCTACGCGACGCGGCAGATACAACGGAGGCACGCACGGGACCAAATGGTCGCCGTGGCCACGCCGGCGGCGAGGCCAGGCGGCGGAGGGTTCGGTCGAACGCGGAGCGGGAGTTACAGGCGATTAGAAGAGGCAGGGGAGGGCGCATCCGGCGCAGGAGCTCACCGGCGTTGCAGAGAAGGCCCGAGGACGGCTCGGGGAAGGGCGACGGCGGCGAATCGAGGCGGTGTTCGACGGCGGCCGTAGGGGAAGAAGGTGAAGTAGGCCGGTGATGCAGAGCTCCCGGGGCTCGGGCTCATGGTCGAGGAGGACGGGCGCGTTGCGGCGGAGCTCGTGGACACGACGGGGAGGCAAACGGGGCACGATGGCCGTGAGCTTCAGCGGTGGCCGATCATGGCGGCGCCGGGATGGGTGAGGGGAACGAGGAGGAGGGCGAACGGGGCGGCTAGGGCTCGCCAGAGGGGTCGGGGCGGTCTCTTATCCATGGCGAGAGGACGCGGCACGCGCTGTCGAGCGAGGGAGAGGGGGGGCCTGGGGTGCACGCGTTTGCGCGTTCGACAGCGGGGCGGCGGTGAGCAGTGAGAGGTGGGAGGAGGCGCGGGGTGGGCTGGGCCGCGGCTGTAGCGGTAGGCCGAGTGCACAGTAGACGCTTTAGGCCTTTTCCTTTTTCTCTTTTCTGTTTCTTTTTCTTTTCTGTTCTGTTAATTGTTTAGGCCCCAAATGGATTTTGTAAAAAGTGTGAGCTAGTCCTTAAATACCAGTGTACTATACCCTAACACCAAAAACTAGTTTGGGCAAAACATCATTTCATATTCGATCTAGATTAATTAAAAGGCTTGTAGATATTATTTTCAGCCACTGTTAAAAGAGGTTTGGGTCACCTAATTAATTTATTAAATGTTGGTTACAATTCTAGAATGGTCTCTGCAATATTTGTTATTTACTGAACATTTTAGTTTTTATGTTGGTCAACTTTCATATTTCACTTTCATTTAAATTTGAATTTGAGTTAGGAGTTGAAATGCAATATGATGCTAATGATGATTATGTAGTGTTAATCATGCTGACATGTCATTATAAAAAGTGATTACTGTTGCTAATCACCGGGGGTGTTACAATTCTCCTCATCTATTAAGAATTCTCGTCCCGAGAATTAAGAGGAAGACTGAAAGAAAGAGGGGTATTCTTCACGAAGACGATCCTCGCGTTCCCAAGTGGCTTCATCTTCAGAATGATTTGACCACTGAACCTTGAGGAATTTGATTGACTTTTGATGAGTCCGACGTTCAGCTTCATCAAGAATACGGATGGGATATTCTGGATAAGACAGATCTTCCCGTAATTCAAGCACTTCGTGATCCACAGCTCGAATAGGATCCTTGAAGCAGCGACGGAGTTGGGATACATGAAAGACATCATGTACTTGAGAAAGGTTTGGCGGCAATTGCAATTGATATGCCACCTCTCCTCGACGGGCAAGAATACGGAACGGGCCAATGTAGCGAGGAGCTAACTTGCCTTTGATTCCGAACCTATGAGTGCCTTTCAACGGAGTGACGCGGAGGTAAGCTTGCTCGCCAGGTTGATAGACCATTTCCTGGTGCTTTCGGTCATAGTTGCTCTTCTGACGAGACTGAGCAGCTTTCAAATGTTCACGGACAATGCAGACTTGATCTTCTGCTTGCTGAATAATGTCCGGACCGACGAGTGAGCGTTCCCCAGTTTCTGACCAATTCAGAGGGGTTCGACACTTACGACCGTATAGAACTTCAAACGGTGCCATCTTCAGACTAGCCTGATAGCTATTGTTGTAAAATAATTCGGCATACGGGAGAGATTCCTCCCATTTCTTACCGAAGGAGATGACGCAAGCTCGAAGCATATCTTCGAGCACTTGATTAACTCGTTCAACTTGACCCTGTGACTGAGGGTGAAAAGCGGTACTGAACGACAGATGTGTTCCCATAGCTTCTTGGAAACTATTCCAGAATCTGGAGGTGAAGAGGCTGCCACGATCAGAACTGATCTCCAACGGAACACCGTGGAGTGACACAATTCGGGAAACATACAAGTCTGCTAACTGGCTAGCAGTGATTGCCTCTTTAACTGGCAGAAAGTGAGCAACCTTGGAGAATCGGTCAATGACGACAAATATAGCATCATTACCCTTCTAAGATTTGGGAAAACCAGTAATGAAATCCATTTGGACCTAGCCCATTTCCATTCAGGAATTGCAAGGGGTTGCAGAGTTCCAGCGGGCCTTTGATGTTGAGCTTTAACGCGGTGGCAAACGTCACACTCAGAAACATAACGAGCAATGTCTCGCTTCATATTAGGCCACCAGTATCACTGGTGTGACGCCCCCGGCCCGATCGTGCACTAATCATACACGCAAATGCACACGATCAAGCCTAAGGACTCACGGGCAGATATCACAACACAACTCTAAAACATAAATAAAGTCATACAAGCTTTATATTACAAGCCAGGGGCCTCGAGGGCTCGAATACATAAGCTTGCGAGCAAGCGTCAGCGGAAGCATCAGATATCTGAGTACAGATATGAAATAGAAACAGAAAGGCCTTTAGGAAGGCGGGGCAAAAGAAAACACTACGATCGAAAGGCACAAGGCCTCCTGCCTGGGACCCTCCGATCCTACTCCTGGTCGTCAGTCAACTCATAGTAGTATCCATCCTCTGGGTAGTAGTAGTAACGATCGTCGGGGCATCTGTCTCAGGGGGCTCCGTCCTCTGGTCACGTCAAACTGATATGGGGAAAAAAAAGGAAAACAAAGCAACCGTGAGTACTCAGAAGTACTCAGCAAGCAAGGATCTACACTACATATGCAACATTTTCAAAGGAAGGCTGTATATGTGGACTGGGCTGCAGAAATGCCAGAATAGAGAGAAGGCCTAGTCCTATCGAAGACTAGCATCTTCAGCGGTCTTGCAGCAGTAGAAGAGAGTAGAACAATACCATATAATGTAGCAGTAATAATATCAACCTCACCCAGAGATCCTTTCTCGACTCCCTGCGAGAAAGCAATCCCAGAGCCATAACGTCTTCAAACCTCGTCCTGAGATCCCTTCTCGACTCCCTGCGAGAAGCAATCCCAGAGCCATATATACAGGTCTCATCACAGGTATCCAGTTCTAAATTGTATCAATCAGGATACAACTCCGAGTGTCCTTTACCGTAGGACCGGCTATCGATAGAAGTGTTCTTCCCTGCAGGGGTGCACCAACTTACCCAACACGCTCGATTAACTCCGGCCGGGCACACTTTCCTGGGTCATGCCCGGCCTCGGCCAAACGACACATCGCAACCCTACCTACAGCTCCGCAGAGAGGTCCCCGCCGGTCTACATCCTAAGCGCAAGGGGGTCTTGGCCATCGCCCCTCGCCCTCCGGGTCGTTGCGTACATGGCCCAGATCCAAGCACCACCGAAATGGCGCCAATCACTCCATGCCGCACTGCTGAACTGGACGTCTGACAGAGCTTTCGGCTGATGCATACGATGCAGAACGCCCATACTATGCCCACGTGATGGTTAGTGCTATCAGACCAGAGGCCTGCTCGGATCAAATATCCAAATCGCTAGGACTAGGGGCTTGCGGTAACGAGCAGAGACTCACGAAAGATGTGACCCCGTCGCCCCGTCTCGAGGACTTGCGGCAAGGGTTAAGAATGCCCGGCCGCGCCTCGTATTCACCACTCGGGCACCACACTGGCAACCCGCCTTCACATCACACGCGGGTACCCCTCCGGGTCGACCCGCCTTTCCAAGTAACATTGTAAAGTCCAAGTATCCGTGTGTCCATAACATCAGGGAATCCGAGGTATCACCCTCATTGAATTCCCACTCGATGTATCCGTCAAGATGAACTAGGAGGAATCACCCTCACTGGGTCCACACTTGAGGTGTTGTACGACAGCGTCGTTATCGGAAGCGGTGAAGGAGGAATCACCCTCGATGACCACGACCGAATAGCTACTCTACAGAGTTAACATCAGAAGTGCTACAAGAGGTTTCACCCTCGGCACTCGATAGTAACGCTGCAGTGTCGTTACAACTAAGGGGGGGGGGTGATGTGCGGTGTCGGGTCCTGGTCTTCAATCCCATTGATCGGGTCTTCTGACGATCCAGCGCGGCAGTCGGGATAAGTGGGGTCACTGATAGGTCTCTACCCAGCCTAGACTAAACAGTTTAGGATATGTAGGTAATTATTAACAGTAGGTTACAATGAACAGGCTATGCATCAGAATAGGTAAAGCAGCAGCAGCAGTAATTCTAATGCAAGCATGAGGAATTTAGAATGGGCGATATCGGGATGATCAAAGGAGGGGCTTGCCTGGTTGCTCGGCGGCAAGGGCAAGGTCGTCTATGGTGTCTTTGGGATCCGGAGCTGCGTCGGTCTCGGGGACGACGTCGGGGTCGGGGGCTATCGAGAGAGAAGAGGGGGAGGAAACAGTATAAATATATAGCAAACATGAGCATGACAAATACGATACACGGTGCTAGGGGTAGTCTAACGCAGCATCACACGTAACAAACGGAGCGGGAAAATATCTGACGATATTTCCCGGGTCTTTGGAATTGTCGGACAGAGGATAAGAGGGGAACGGTTGCAAGTTCGGATAGTTAGGGACGCGTGACGGGCGAACGGACCGCGTATTCAGATTCGTCTTGTCGTTCTGAGCAACTTTCATGTACAAAGTATTTTCATCTGAGCTACGGATTATTTTATATGATTTTCTAAAGTTTTTATTAATTTCTGGAATTTAATTAATTATTTAAATTAACATTATCCGAAACAGTGTTATGCTGACGTCATCATGACGTCAGCATGACGTCAGGACCAGTGGGTCCCACCTGTCATAGGCTGTTAGGTTAATTAGTGATTAACTAATTAAATTACTGTTTAATTAACACTAACTACTTAATTAAATTAACCTAATCAGGATTAATTAAACTAATCTATTAACTAATTAATTAATTAATTAATTAATTTAATTATTTTTATTTTTATTTTCATTTTTTTTTCTAAAACGTTTTTGGGGCTGGGCCCCGTCTGTCAGCGGCATAGGGGCCGCGGGCCCCACTGGGCAGTGACCCAAAGGCCCCAGCGGGTCGGGTGCGGGCGATGGGCGCGGCCCGCTCGGGCGCTCGCCCAGGGGCGCGCGGGCGCGGGCGCCGGCAGCCCCGGCGCCGGCCAGGGGAGGCGGCGGAGGGGCGGGCGCAGGGGGCGTGGCTGGAGGTGGTGGTGGCGGCGGCGAGCGGCGAGCAGGGCGGGGGGGTGGTGGCTGGCGGGCGCGGCGGCGAGGCGCGTGCGGGCGAGGCAGCCACGGGCGTCGGCGGCAGCAGCAGCAGCGCAGCGACGGGAGTAGCAAGCGGGCGGTGCGAGCGAGGCCACGGGAAAAGGGTAGCGGGCGCGAGCCGCGGAGCCACGGCGCGGCCGGCGCGGCGACGCACGCGAGCAGCGGCGGTGACCAGGGGGCGACGGGCGGTGAGCGGGCGACGGGGGAAAGCTCACATGGGGGGCCGAGTCGGGGAGGGCAGCGTGCTCGGGGTGGAAGGCGAGGTGAGGGGATGGAGGAGCTCGGCGACGGCGTGGTGGCCGAGGCGGTGGAGGCCGGCGGTGAGGTCCGGGCGGCGGCGAACGACGACGGGATCGGGCCGGGCGACGAGGCGAGGCCGAGGCTTCAGGCGGGTGCCGCGCAAGGGAAAGGAAGAGCCTAATACATAGTCAGTCATACAAATATTATCTGAGTACAGACATAGTTAGACAAGTTTTGCCTTAAGAAGGATAGCACAAACACGACACTAGATCGAAAGGCGTTGGCCTCCTGCCTGGGAGCCTCCGATCCTACTCCTGGTCATCTGGCTCGATCCAGTAGTAAGTACCCTCTGGACCCTCCTGGTAGTAGGCTCCGGTGGTGGCATCTGGCTCCTGGACTCCATCGTCTGTTTGTATCATCAAGGTGGGGGTATATGGGGAAAAGGAAAGTAAAGCAACCGTGAGTACTCATCCAAGTACTCAGCAAGCAGGATCTATACTACATATGCAACATTATCAATGGAGAAAGGCTGTATAAGTGGACTGGGCTGCAGAAATGCCAGAATAGAGAGAAGGCCTAGTCCTATCGAAACTGCATCTTCAAACATCTTCACAAGGCCATCATCTTGCAGCAGTAGAAGAGAGTAGAATAGCATTTTATTTAGCAAACATGTTGAAGTACAGCTTAAAGATCCTTCCTCGACTCCCAAGCGAGAAAGCGATCCCGAAGCTTCAATTAAGTAACAAGTATCCGTTTAAGTAGTAGATCGGGATACACAAACTGAGCATCCTTTACCGTAGGACCGGCTATCGATAAAGATTCATCCCTGCAGGGGTGCACTACTCTTCCCCAACACGCTCGATCAACTCTGGCCGGACACACTTGCTGGGTAATGCCCGTCCTCGGAAGATCAACACGAAACAACCTCTACCTAGGCTCGGCAAGAGGTCACACGCCGGACTAACCTATGAACCCAGAGGTCTCGGGCCATCGCCCTGGGCACCCTGCGCGTGCGAGACTGGCCGGTGCAGGCGCGACACTGAACTCGTCAGTGAAGTATCCAGCCCAATCCCGACAATCAGCCCGCACGGTGAATCGTGACTCAAGCCGAGCTTTCGGAGAAACGTACTTCCAGAGGGTCCCATAACCATTATCCCGCGTGGTGGTAGTGCGTATAGGGCACTTCGACCCACTCAGATCACACACCCAATCCAATAGGCTCAATTAGTATCACGCGGAGACAATCGGAGTCTCGGATGCTCCCGCCACAATGTCACACTCGAGTGCCCTTCCGGCACACCCGAAATCATAGATCCCCAGCGGGTACCCACCAGGTGGACCCGCCTGTAAGAGGTCAAGTAATCGTGTGGTCATAACATCAAGGGGAAAACCCGAGGAATCACCCGCGCGATTCCACTCGACGAAATCATCAGGGTGAACGTATGAGTATCACCCTCGAGTTCACACTGAGGGTTGCACGACAGAGTCATATCGGAAGTGGAGAAGGAGGAATCACCCCGATGACCATGACCGAACAGCTACACGCAGAGTACCATCGGGAGTGCATTCCGAGTATCACCCTCGGCACTCGATAGAACTATGCAGAGTTGTACAACTAGGGGGGTGTGAAGTGAGGTGTTGGTCTCTGGTCGACGATCACGTTGATCGGGTCGTCGATGATCAAGCAGGGGCAACAAAGGTAAGGTGGTGGTCACTGATGGTTCATTCAACCTAAACTAAACAGTTTATCATAGGCAGGAAGGTAGCAATGAACAGGTTACAACGCAGGCTATGCATCAGAATAGGAGCATACATTAACAGTACAAAATCTAATGCAAGCAGAAGAATAGAATGGGCGATACTGGAATGCTCAAGGGGGGGGGGGCTTGCCTGGTTGCTCTGGCAAGGAGAGGGGTCGTCAACGGGCTGTTCGTCGGAGTTGTAGTCGTATCCTGGTGCAGCGTCGTCGGTCTCGGCGTCTATCGAGAAGAGAGGAGGGGGGAGGAAACAATAAATTCACGCAATAATGCAAACAATATATGACATGCCTAAATGATATGCCGGGGTGTTCTACTCTGCCTACTAAATGATTTAGTTAATTAGGAATTTATTTGGATTTTTTAATTAAAGTTGGGCACTATTCATTTACTGAAATCGGTCTAAAGTTCAACGTTCTTATAGCTGCGGGCGTCTGACGTACGGAGGATGGTATTCGGGTTCGTATCGGAATTCTGAGCAAGTTTCATGTATAAAGTATTTTCATCGAGTTACGGTTTATTTAATATGATTTTCTAAAGTTTAAAACATTTTCTGAATTTATTTATTAATTTAAATTTGAATTATCCAGAATAGTGAATGATGACGTGCATAGGTCAGGGTGACGTCAGCAGGTCAACTCTGGCTGACCAGATCAAACCTGACAGGTGGGACCCACATGTCATACACTGTGGCTTAATCAGAGAGGTTAATTTAATTATTGAGTTAATTAAAGGTGGGCCTAGCAGTCAGTGACTGATTAGTGTTTAAACTAATTAACAGATTTCTATTTATTTAAATTCGTTTAAACACCGGGCCCCACATGTTAGTGAGACCGGGCGGCCACGTCAGCGTTGACCCCGGTCAACGGGTCAAAGGGCCCGCGGGGCCCCACAGTCAGTGGCACAGGGCGGGACCCACCGGTGCCACGTCGGAGGCCGCCGGAGAGCGCTCCGGCGAGCCCGAACGCGGCGCCAGCTCCGGCGAGCTCGGGATTTGGCTAGGGTGCACCGTTGGGCGCGCGGTTTGGTGATTTGGAACGGCAACTCCACGCCGCGTCGAGTGGTGTGGAGGCGCACCGGAGACGGCGTGTAGGACCGCGGGCGAGCAGCGAGGCGGACGCCGGATTTTCGGCCGTCGACGAGCGGGGCTGCGGTGCGAATGCGAGCAAGCGGAGCAGCTAGGCAGGCCTACGCGACGCGGCAGATACAACGGGCACGCACGGGACCAAATGGTCGCCGTGGCCACGCCGGCGGCGAGGCCAGGCGGCGGAGGTTTCGGCCGAACGCGGAGCGGGAGTTACAGGCGATTAGAAGAGGCAGGGGAGGGCGCATCCGGCGCAGGAGCTCACCGGCGTTGCAGAGAAGGCCCGAGGACGGCTCGGGAAGGGCGACGGCGGCGATCGAGCGGTGTTCGACGGCGGCCGTAGGGGAAGAAGGTGAAAGGGCCGGGATGCAGAGCTCCCGGGGCTCGGGCTCTGGTCGAGGAGGACGGGCGCGTTGCGGCGGAGCTCGTGGACACAACGGAGGCAAACGGGGCACGTGGCCGTGAGCTTCAGCGGTGGCCGATCATGGCGGCGCCGGGATGGGTGAGGGGAACGAGGAGGAGGGCGAACGGCGGCTAGGGCTCGCCAGAGGGGTCGGGGCGGTCTCTTATCCAGGCGAGAGGACGCGGCACGCGCTGTCGAGCGAGGGAGAGGGGGGGCCTGGGGTGCACGCGTTTGCGCGTTCGACAGCGGGGGCGGGGAGCAGTGAGAGGTGGGAGGAGGCGCGGGGTGGGCTGGGCCGCGGCTGTAGCGGTAGGCCGAGTGCACAGACGCTTTAGGCCTTTCCTTTTCTTCTTTTCTGTTTCTTTTTCTTTTCTGTTCTGTTAATTGTTTAGGCCCCAAATGGATTTTGTAAAAGTGTGAGCTAGTCCTTAAATACCAGTGTACTATACCCTAACACCAAAAACTAGTTTGGGCAAACATCATTTCATATTCGATCTAGATTAATTAAAAGGCTTGTAGATATTATTTTCAGCCACTGTTAAAAGAGGTTTGGGTCACCTAATTAATTTATTAAATGTTGGTTACAATTCTAGAATGGTCTCTGCAATATTTTGTTATTTCTGAACATTTTAGTTTTTATGTTGGTCAACTTTCATATTTCACTTTCATTTAAATTTGAATTTGAGTTAGGAGTTGAAATGCAATATGATGCTAATGAGGATTATGTAGTGTTAATCATGCTGACATGTCATTATAAAAAGTGATTACTGTTTGCTAATCACCGGGGGTGTTACAATTCTCCCCATCTATTAAGAATTCTCGTCCCGAGAATTAAGAGGAAGACTGAAAAAAGAGGGTATTCTTCACGAAGACGATCCTCGCGTTCCCAAGTGGCTTCATCTTCAGAATGATTTGACCACTGCACTTGAGGAATTTGATTGACTTTTGATGAGTCCGACGTTCATCTCATCAAGAATACGGATGGGATATTCTGGATAAGACAGATCTTCCCGTAATTCAAGCACTTCGTGATCCACAGCTCGAATAGGATCCTTGAAGCAGCGACGGAGTTGGGATACATGAAAGACATCATGTACTTGAGAAAGGTTTGGCGGCAATTGCAATTGATATGCCACCTCTCCCCGACGGCAAGAATACGGAACGGCCAATGTAGCGAGGACTAACTTGCCTTTGATTCCGAACCTATGAGTGCCTTTCAACGGAGTGACCGGAGGTAAGCTTGCTCGCCAGGTTGATAGACCATTTCCTGGTGCTTTCGGTCATAGTTGCTCTTCTGACGAGACTGGCAGCTTTCAAATGTTCACGGACAATGCAGACTTGATCTTCTGCTTGCTGAATAATGTCCGGACGCGAGTGAGCGTTCCCCAGTTTCTGACCAATTCAGAGGGGTTCGACACTTCCGACCTATAGAAACTTCAAACGGTGCCATCTTCAGACTAGCCTGATAGCTATTGTTGTAAAATAATTCGGCATACGGGAGAGATCTCCTCCCATTTCTTACCGAAGGAGATGACCAAGCTCGAAGCATATCTTCGAGCACTTGATTAACTCGTTCAACTTGACCGTGTACTGAGGGTGAAAAGCGGTACTGAACGACAGTGTTTCCATAGCTTCTTGGAAACTATTCCAGAATCTGAGGTGAAGAGGCTGCCACGATCAGAACTGATCTCCAACGGAACACCGTGGAGTGACACAATTCGGGAAACATACAAGTCTGCTAACTGGCTAGCAGTGATTGCCTCTTTAACTGGCAGAAAGTGAGCAACCTTGGAGAATCGGTCAATGACACAATATGAGCATCATTACCCTTCTAAGATTTGGGAAAACCATTAATGAAATCCATTTGGACCTAGCCCATTTCCATTCAGGAATTGCAGGGTTTGCAGAGTTCCAGCGGGCCTTGATGTTGAGCTTTAACGCGGTGGCAAACGTCACACTCGAAACATAACGAGCAATGTCTCGCTTCATATTAGGCCACCAGTATCACTGGTGTGACGCCCCCGGCCCGATCGTTGCACAATCATACACGCAAATGCACACGATCAAGCCTAAGGACTCACGGGCAGATATCACAACACAACTCTAAAACATAAATAAGTCATACAAGCTTTATATTACAAGCCAGGGGCCTCGAGGGCTCGAATACATAAGCTTGCGAGCAAGCGTCAGCGGAAGCATCAGATATCTGAGTACAGATATGAAATAGAAACAAAGGCCTTTAGGAAGGCGGGGCAAAAGAAAACACACGTCGAAAGGCACAAGGCCTCCTGCCTGGGACCCTCCGATCCTACTCCTGGTCGTCAGTCAACTCATAGTAGTATCCATCCTCTGGGTAGTAGTAGTAACGATCGTCGGGGCATCTGTCTCAGGGGGCGTCTCCTCTGGTCACGTCAAACTGTATGGGGAAAAAAAAGGAAAACAAAGCAACCGTGAGTACTCAAAGTACTCAGCAAGCAAGGATCTACACTACATATGCAACATTTTCAAAGGAAGGCTGTATATGTGGACTGGGCTGCAGAAATGCCAGATAGAGAGAAGGCCTAGTCCTATCGAAGACTAGCATCTTCAGCGGTCTTGCAGCAGTTAGAAGAGAGTAGAACATAACCATATAATTAGCAGTAATAATATCACTCACACTCACCCAGAGATCCTTTCTCGACTCCCTGCGAGAAAGCAATCCCAGAGCCATAACGTCTTCAACCTCGTCCTGAGATCCCTTCTCGACTCCTGCGAGAAGCAATCCCAGAGCCAAATATACAGGTCTCATCACGGTATCCAGTTCTAAATTGTATCAATCAGGATACAACTCCGAGTGTCCTTTACCGTAGGACCGGCTATCGATAGAAGTGTCTTCCTGCGGGTACGAAGAGACGGTGTTGGAAAAATAGGATCCCACCATGATCAAGATGGAACTCCGACGGTTTTCCTTTTTCAAGGTATCGCTTGATCCTTTCAACTTCAGAGTCATACCGTTGCATAGTCTTGATGCTGTGTTCTAAATCTGGTTCGACAACGAGGGTATTGAGATAACCCTATGGAACAATATGGAGGTTCAATTTACGAAACTCTTCATAAAGAAGAGGTTGTGATTCCTGAACCATATGGTTGCTGCAATAAGCCTTGCGGCTCACCGCATCGGCCATTACATTTGCCTTGCCAGGGGTGTATGAGATATTCATATCATAATCGGCTATTGTCTTGAGCCATCTTTGTTGATGAAGGTTCAGATCCGGTTGAGTATACAAATACTTCAAACTTTGATGATCCGTATATATCTCGCAACGGTTACCGAGAAGGTAATGTCGCCATAGCTTCAGGGCATAAATAACCACAGAAAGTTCGAGATCGTGCACTGGGTAATTTTCTTCGTGAGGACGCAATTGTCGGGAGGCATAAGCAATTACCTTGCGTTCTTGCATTAGGACACAGCCTAATCCTCGACGGGAGGCATCGCAGTATATCACGAAATCCTTTTGGGAATCCGGGGGTGCTAATACTGGGGCAGATGTCAATTTATCTTTTAGTGTCTGAAAGCTTTCTTGACATTTTTCTGTCCACTCAAATTTAACACCTTTGTGAAGCAGATTTGTCAATGGTTTTGCAATCTTGGAAAAGTTCTCAACGAATCGACGGCAATAACTAGCAAGTCCGAGAAAACTTCTGACTTGCTTAACATTCTTCGGGGGAGTCCAGTCAAGAATAGCCTGAACTCGTTCGGGGTTAACAGCAATTCCATCCTTGGGAATCACATGTCCAAGGTAAGTTACTTCAGAAAGCCAAAATTCACATTTGGAATACTTGGCATACAACTGGTGTTCTCGGAGCCTTTCTAGTACCAAACGGAGGTGTCCAGCATGTTCTTTTCTATTCTTAGAATATATCATGATATCATCCAAATAAACCACGACGAATTTGTCGAGGTAATCCATGAATATATAATTCATCAGACGGGAGAACGTAGCTGGGGCATTCATTAGGCCAAATGACATGACGGTGTATTCATAGGAGCCATAACGAGTGACGAATGCAGTCTTGGGAATATCCTCTTCACGGACACGGATCTGGTGATAACCCAACCTCAGGTCGAGTTTAGAGAACACCGATGATCAATCAACTTGCTGGATCCTACTCTCCGTGTGCACTCTGATGCAGAATCCGGTCTCGAGCTGTAAGAAGAGGTCCACGTGCGGGTGTATGACCTCCAACAGCAGGCTAATCAATACCAGCATACATCTGAGTCCTGCGCGGGTAAAGGATGTGCTCCGGATGTATCCATGCGCGAACAGCGGGTAGCAACTGCGTCATAGCATCGTAGAGACGTGCTCGAGTGGCAACCAACTCGACGGCAAGAGCCCGAACAGTGCGATCCAGAGCCTGAGTGCACTGAATCAGAACATGCGGGTCATAGCGACGAGGCTCGAACGGGGCACAGATAGCTGTGTAATATCCAGTAGCATCTCCAGCAGGGGCATACGAAATGTGTCGGAACTCAGAGTCATCCAAGATATCGCTGAACTGTCCTCGGAGACGTGCGACGGCAGAGTAGGCGGCATCATGGACTGCCATCTCAATCGTCACACCAATACCGTGGAAAAGGTGTAGCTCGGTGTCTGAGTCATTTTGCTGATCATAGATACGAACATCAGCATGGTACTGCTCCTGATTGAACTCGTGGTAATCCTCGTAAACCAAGTACTCAGGGTACCAACGGTAGCCAAGTCTGGTCATGAGAGCGATCAGGACAGCTGGAAACCCAGGGGTATTACGAGCCCAAGTGCGAAGCACAAGCTGTGT
Organism: Thinopyrum elongatum; assembly: GCA_011799875.1. Lineage (NCBI taxonomy): Eukaryota > Viridiplantae > Streptophyta > Magnoliopsida > Poales > Poaceae > Thinopyrum > Thinopyrum elongatum. The sequence continues at coordinate 566,482,216 of CM022298.1, read as the reverse complement.
CGTAGGACGTGGTGGAAACAAACGGTCCATCTGAAACAGAGGAAATTCAGATTTGTCAAATGACAATGAGAAGTTTAACACAACTCGGAGAGAAAGGTTAAACAAAACAATGGAAAGGAAAATGATTATCAGACTAATCAGATCAATGACAGGGAAATCGCACAGACATCCAGCTCTCCGGGTAGATGGGATTTACGAGATCCTAAGTGTCGGTGTTAGTAAAATTTATTTAACCCGAGTAGAAGAGAGATCAGAGTCCCAGAGTATAGACGAGGAATAAAAGATCCTAATACCACCCAGTTGGCGACGTGGGCCCGTAAGCCACACAGCCAAGTTAGTAAATTAGTTTTTCGGTTTCTAGACTCAACTTCGGCCAAGGAATTGGAAGGGGGCTTCCTACAGGCAGTCGGCTCTGATACCAACTTGTGGCGCCCCCGACTCAATCGTACACTAATCATACACGCAAACATGTATGATCAAGCACGGGGACCCACGGGAAGATATCACAACACAACTCTAACACAATTTAAACGGAGGTCCACAATATTACAGACCAGGGATCCGAAGATCCGAATACATAAGTCAGTCATACAAATATTATCTGAGTACAGACATAGTTAGACAAGTTTTGCCTTAATAAGGATAGCACAAACAACGACACTAGATCGAAAGGCGTTGGCCTCCTGCCTGGGAGCCTCCGATCCTACTCCTGGTCATCTGGCTCGATCCAGTAGTAAGTACCCTCTGGACCCTCCTGGTAGTAGGCTCCGGTGGTGGCATCTGGCTCCTGGACTCCATCGTCTGTTTGTATCATCAAGGTGGGGGTATATGGGGAAAAGAGAAAGTAAAGCAACCGTGAGTACTCATCCGAAGTACTCAGCAAGCAAGGATCTATACTACATATGCAACATTATCAATGGAGAAAGGCTGTATAAGTGGACTGGGCTGCAGAAATGCCAGAATAGAGAGAAGGCCTAGTCCTATCGAAGACTAGCATCTTCAAACATCTTCACAAGGCCATCATCTTGCAGCAGTAGAAGAGAGTAGAATAGCATTTTATTTAGCAAACATGTTGAAGTACAGCTTAAAGATCCTTCCTCGACTCCCAAGCGAGAAAGCGATCCCGAAGCTTCAATTAAGTAACAAGTATCCAGTTTAAGTAGTAGATCGGGATACACAAACTGAGCATCCTTTACCGTAGGACCGGCTATCGATAGAAGATTCATCCCTGGAGGGGTGCACTACTGTTACCCAACACGCTCGATCAACTCTGGCCGGACACACTTGCTGGGTAATGCCCGTCCTCGGAAGATCAACACGAAACAACGCTCTACCTAGGCTCGGCAGAGAGGTCAGCACGCCGGACTAACCTATGCACCCAGAGGTCTCGGGCCATCGCCCTGGGCACCCTGCGCGTTGCGAGACTGGCCGGGGTGCAGGCGCGACACTGAACTCGTCAGTGAAGTATCCAGCCCAATCCCGACAATCAGCCCGCACGGTGAATCGTGACATCAGACGAGCTTTCGGAGAAACGTACTTCGCAGAGGGTCTCATAACCATTATCCCGCGTGGTGGTAGTGCGTATATGGCACGTCGACCCACTCAGATCACACACCCAAATCCAATAGGCTCAATTAGTATCACGCGGAGACAATCAGAGTCTCTGATGCTCCGCCACAATGTCACACTCGAGTGCCCTTCCGGCACACCCGAAATCATAGATCCCCAGCGGGTACCCACCAGGGTGGACCCGCCTGTAATAGAGGTCAAGTAATCGTGTGGTCATAACATCAAGGGAAAAACCCGAGGAATCACCCTCGGCGGATTCCACTCGACGAAATCATCTGGGTGAATGTATGAGGTATCACCCTCGAGGTTCACATTGAGGGTTGCACGACAGAGTCGTATCAGAAGTGGAGAAGGAGGAATCACCCTCGATGACCATGACCGAACAGCTACACTGCAGAGTATCCATCGGGAGTGCATTACGATGTATCACCCTCGACACTCGATAGTAACTATGCAGAGTCGTACAACTAAGGGGGTGTGAAGTGAGGTGTTGGTCTCTGGTCGACGATCACGTTGATCGGGTCGTCGATGATCAAGCAGGGGCAACAAAGGTAAGGTGGTAGGGTCACTGATGGTTCATTCCAACCTAAACTAAATAGTTTATCATAGGCAGGTAAGGTAGCAATGAACAGGTTACAACAGCAGGCTATGCATCAGAATAGGAGCATACATTAACAGTAGCAAAATCTAATGCAAGCAGGAGAATAGAATGGGCGATATCTGGAATGCTCAAGGGGGGGGGGCTTGCCTGGTTGCTCTGGCAAGAGAGAGGGGTCGTCAACGGGCTGTTCGTCAGTAGTGTAGTCGTATCCTGGTGCAGCGTCGTCGGTCTCGGCGTCTATCGAGAGAGAGAAGGAGGGGGAGAGAAACAATAAATTCACGGCAATAATGCAAACAATATGTATGACATGCCTAAATGATATGCCGGGGTGTTCTACTGCCTAACTAAATGATTTAGTTAATTTAGGAATTATTTGGATTTATTTAATTAAAGTTGGGCACTATTCATTTACTGAAATTGGTCTAAAAGTTCAACGTTCTTATAGCTACGGGCGTCTGACGGGAATACGGAGGACGTATTCGGGTTCGTATCGGAATTCTGAGCAAGTATCATGTATAAAGTATTTTCATCGGAGTTACGGTTTATTTAATATGATTTTCTAAAGTTTAAAACATTTTCTAAATTTATTTATTAATTTAAATTCGAATTATCCAGAATAGTGAATGATGACGTCAGCATGAGGTCAGGGTGACGTCAGCAGGTCAACTCTGGCTGACCAGAGTCAAACCTGACAGGTGGGACCCACATGTCATACACTGTGGCTTAATCAGAGAGGTTAATTTAATTATTTGAGTTAATTAATAGGTGGGGCCTAGCAGTCAGTGACTGATTAGTTCTTAAACTAATTAACTAACTAATTAACAGAATTTCTATTTATTTTAAATTTGTTTAAATGACCGGGCCACACATGTCAGTGAGACCGGGCGGCCATGTCAGCGTTGACCCCGGTCAACGGGGTCAAAGGGGCCCGCGGGGCCCCACAGTCAGTGGCACAGGGCGGGACCCACCGGCGCCACGTCGGACCGGCCGCCGGAGAGTGCTCCGGCGAGCCCGAACGCGGCGCCGAGCTCCGGCAAGCTCGGGATTTGGCTAGGGTGCACCGTTGGGCGCGCGGTTTGGTGATTTGGAACGGCAACTCCACGCCGCGTCGAGTGGTAGTGGAGGCGCGGCCGGAGACGGCGTGTAGCGACCGCGGCGAGCAGCAAGGCGGACGCCGGAGTTCGGCCGTCGACGGGAGCGGGGCTGCGGTGCGAATGCGAGCAAGCGGAGCAGCTAGGCGAGGCCTACGCGACGCGGCAGATACAACGGAGGCACGCACGGGACCAAATGGTCGCCGTGGCCACGCCGGCGACGAGGCCAGGCGGCGAAGGGTTCGGCCGAACGCGGAGCGGGAGTTACAGGCGATTAGAAGAGGTAGGGGAGGGCGCATCCGGCGCAGGAGCTCACCGGCGTTGCAGAGAAGGCCCGAGGTAGGCTCGGGGAAGGGCGACGGCGGCGAATCGAGGCGGTGTTCGATGGCGGCCGTAGGGGAAGAAGGTGAAGCAGGCCGGCGATGTAGAGCTCCCGAGGCTCGGGCTCGTGGTCGAGGAGGACGGGCGCGTTGCGGCGGAGCTCGTGGACACGACGGGGAGGCGAACGGGGCACGGTGGCCGTGAGCTTCAGCGGTGGCCGATCATGGTGGCGCCGGGATGGGTGAGGGGAACGAGGAGGAGGGCGAACGGGGCGGCTAGGGCTCGCCAGAGGGGTCGGGGCGGTCTCTTATCCACGGCGAGAGGGTGCAGCGCGCGCTGTCGAGCGAGGGAGAGGGGGGGCCTGGGGTGCGCGCGTGTGCGCGTTCGACAGCGGGGCGGCGGTGAGCAGTGAGAGGTGGGAGGAGGCGCGGGGTGGGCTGGGCCGCGGCTGTAGCGGTAGGCCGAGTGCACAGTAGACGCTTTAGGCCTTTTCCTTTTTCTCTTTTCTCTTTTCTGTTTCTTTTTCTTTTCTGTTCTGTTAATTGTTTAGGCCCCAAATGGATTTTGTAAAAAGTGTGAGCTAGTCCTTAAATACCAGTGCACTATACCCTAACACCAAAAACTAGTTTGGGCAAAACATCATTTCATATTCGATCTAGATTAATTAAAAGGCTTGTAGATATTATTTTCAGCCACTGTTAAAAGAGGTTTGGGTCACCTAATTAATTTATTAAATGTTGGTTACAATTCTAGAATGGTCTCTGAAATATTTGTTATTTACTGAACATTTTAGTTTTTATGTTGGCCAACTTTCATATTTCACTTTCATTTAAATTTGAATTTGAGTTAGGAGTTGAAATGCAATATGATGCTAATGATGATTATGCAGTGTTAATCATGCTGACATGTCATTATCAAAAGTGATTACTGTTGCTAATCACCGGGGGTGTTACATGGGGCTACCCGTGGTCATTTACTCCGACACGGACCGCGCTGTCTGGACCGCAAAAGCCATCCAACGCCGACCTGTATCGGTCCGCGGGGCGGTCCGGACGTGATTTCTTCCGCAAACCGAAGACAAAAGTGGAGGAGGTTTGCAGGAGTTTGGACTGCTCCCAAGCCTGCTTCTGACCGTCCTGGCCCACCAAAACCATGTCACCCGACCCTCCCGCGCTTTCCTTCCGATGCACGCGCCACTTACCACGCCACATTCGTGACACCCTGGTTTTGCCCCTTTTCTTTTTCTTTTGTTTTATTGGGTATTACAATTTCAATTGGTTTTTCTGTCAATTCATTTGGACTTAGCACTTGGAAATATTTTTGACTTTCTTCCAAGTGGGGTCTATCACCCTAGATCCTTATCAAAATCTCATGTCTCATACATTGCTACCATGCCATAATTTTTCTCTATGGCATTTATTTCATTTTCTCTTAGAAAAGCCTTTTTCTCTCTCTCTATGCTATGAAGCAACCATCATTTTTATTGCTCAAAAAATTCTCAGAAAATTCCCAAAGATCCATCGATCATGGCTCACCTCCCTATGCAAAAATATGCCATGGTCCTTTGTAAATCTTCAGCTAGGGAAAATGTTTTTGCCTTTGACCAGAAAAGGCAGTTTGTGAGGCAACTACATTTTTCTTTTACTCATTTGAGCTGAAATTTGTACCACATGGTTACCTTCCTAAATGATGCTTAACCACCAAAACCCAGCCTTCTTCTCCAAGCCATTTGAGCTACATTTCCAGCCCAAGTTTCTGTCCAGAAACTTTCCAGCAAGGTCACGTCCCATCCTTTGAGCTAGGTGGCAAGCCAAGGATGAATTACATCACCACGTTGAAGGAACAACACCATAGGTCTGCGCGACCCAAAAGTCGTGCATATGCCAGTTCACGCGGTGACCGTGTAGGACCGAGGTGTTTGACATGCAGAGCTCGCGCTCTGGACGCCGGGGCCCTTGGTTGCCGTCCAAGCTCCCTTCTCGCGCCACGACAACTCGTCCTTGCCACTCAGCTAGCTCCCCCGCGTCCACCTGTCCAGCTCCCAACTCCCTGACGCCGGTAGGCGGCATGCCGAACACAGATACGGTGCATCCAGGCGGAACAGTGAGCGCCAGTGCGCCTCCTGCCCCACTTAGTGCGCTCCACTGTGCCCGCGTGCATCTACAGCTCCTCCGCTCTCATCTAGTTCATTCCTGACCCGTGCCCGAGCCGCATGCCTTGCCAGAACGACGCATCATCTCCAAGCGGCGCTCAGTGCTCGGCATCCCCCTCTACCTATAAATAGAGCCTCCCGAGCCTCGCAAACAATCCCATTCACTTCCTCTAGCCACAAATCGATCTTCAGCACGCGGGGCAAGGCCAGGAGGGCCTCCTGCCTCTGATCCTCCTCGGAGTTGACCACGGATCCCCCTCGGCCGTCCACTCACTCCGGTCATCCTCTTCTTCCTCCACTACTTCAGGCGAGTTCGTGGTGACCTCCTGAGCACGACGGTGACGCCAACTGGTCGGAACCACGCTGGGAACCCAAACTCTGACGAGCTCCACCGCCCGCCGCCTTTGGAGAAGGACCTAGCTTCACTGTCCGTCCACCTTTGTCCGTGTTTTGGGTACATGTGTGATCCTCACGTTGCCCTAGATCCATCCTGACCCTCGCCGGCGACCACCATGACCTCCTCGCCGAAGAACCACCAGCGACAGAGCCGCCCCGCCCCTGCTCCCTCTCTCTCTTTTAACCCTGACAGGGGGACCCACCATTCATTCTCTCTCTCCCTCCCAAACCATTTTTCTAAGTGGAGGTGCCCTGGCAAAATACGTCTTCGATGTTGCCCTCCTTGGACTTTTTGTAAATTCAATTAAATTCATATTTTGACCAGAACTTTGACCAACTCTAAATCCTAAACCATAAGTCCAAATGAGTTGAATCTTTTTGCTATAGTTTTGTCTTAAGCTAAAGTTTCTGTTAGTGCAATTTGAGATTTTTCCTTGCTGTGTAGAATTTATGGTAATAGAAAAGGCTTTATGTGACATTTTCTTTTGTATTTAAATTCATTTTTCAGAAGAAACTGATTGTGTTGAAGAAGACCAGGAGTATTGTGACACTCCTCTGAACTAAGGCAAGCCACAACATTCATTTGCAAGGATGTCATTGCAATGTCAATGGTTCCACTTGAATTTATATTCATATTATGCCTCATAATTTAAATGATTTACTTTATAATACTTGTTGCATTAAGTTCACTTCATGTCATATTGATATTGTAGACAGTAGAGCTCATATTATATACCATGATCAAGTTATGATGCATCCACTACTTATGTTCATGTGATCATGTTCTCGTGCACCATATTGCATACTATGACTCGAATCATTTTCATTCAAGTTAAACCTGACTATAATCAAACATGAACAAGTTGTTGATCGAGTCATAGTACCACTGAATCGAGCTCACTAGTGCAACCACACTTACCTGGATGGGGAGGCCCTAATTCGGTCTATTGTCATGCCTCTCGCCGGTGACTGCAACTAGGGAAGGTTATGTGCTCATGCTACCCTGGCCCGGTAGGCGGCGATAACCTTGTGTGCCCGAGTTTTACGGTATCGATGTCCCCATTTGGGACGATTATGTTTAGTTTGGCCACGACAGTGGCAACCACAAAGGTGGCAGATGTCACGAGTTGACATCGGGGCCACCCATGACATAGCCCAAAGGGGAGTTTGTCGGAGTGGCCGGGAGAGTGTCATGCAATAGATTGGTTTTGTTGGAATATCGTTGGTCCTCCCGAATGGGAGCATGTACCAAGGTACGAGGCCATGAGTTCCATAGTGTGAGTACAGTGTACTAACCTCTGCAGAGTGTATAATCTATCGATAGCCGCATCCTTGGTTATGGACACAGTTCGTAGTAGGTCACACTATGGGTCAATGATATGTCTCCAACGTATCTATAATTTATGAAGTATTCATTCCATGTTTACAACAATTTTATATGGTTTTGGTACGATTTGAATGGAACTAACCTGGACTGACGCTGTTTTCAGCAGAACTACCGTGGTGTTGTTTTTTGTGCAGAAATAAAAGTTCTCAAAATTGGACAAAACTTTTTGGAGATTTTTTATGGAGCAAATGAAGAATATTGGAGCAAAGAACCATTGGAGGGGGCCCCCTGCTGTCCACTAGGGACCAGGGCGTGCCACCCCCTCTGCATGCTCTGGTGGGTAGTGGGCCCCTCGAAGCCCATCTGGACGTGAGACGGACACCAAAAAATCCTATAAATACAGAAACCCCCAGAAATAACCCTAGATCAGAAGTTCCGCCGCCGCAAGCCTCTATAGCCACAAAAAAGCAATCTAGACCCTATTCCGGCACCCTGCCGAAGGGGGAAATCTTCACTGGAGGCTATCTTCATCATCTCGGCGGCCACCATGATGATGAGGGAGTAGTCCACCCTCGGGGCTGAGGGTTGTACTAGCAGCTATGTGTTTGATCTCTCTCTCTCTCTCTCTCTCTCTCTCTGTCTCTCTCTGTCTCTCTCTCGTGTTCTTGATTTGGCACGATCTTGATGTATTGCGAGCTTTGTTAATATAGTTGGATCAAATGTTGTTTTCCCCTCTCTATCTTGTTGTGATGAATTGAGTTTTCCCTTTAAGATTTTGTTATTATCAGATTGAATACTTTTATGGATTTGAGAGCACTTGATGTATGTCTTGGCACTCAACTCGCAGATTCCCGAGTAGACATTGGGGTAATCTATGCATAGGGGTTGATGCACGTTTTCGTCCTTGTTTCTCTGGTAGAAATCTTGGGGCACTCTTTGAAGTTCTTTGTGTTGGATTGAGTATTATGAATCTAAAATTGTTTGATCCATATCGTATAATCAACTCACGGATACTCGTGGTGACATTGGAGTATCTATGTGACATTAGAGTTGGTTGATGTGTATCATATGGCGTTATTTTAGTACAAACTCTTGGGCTATTTGTGACACTTATAGGAATAGCTCTATAGATCAATCGGAAAGGATAACTTTGAGGTGGTTTCGTACCCTACAAACAACTTCTTCTTATGTTCTCTGCTAGATAAGAACTTTGGAGTGATTCTTCGTCGCACGTTGAGGGATTGTTATATGATCCAATTATATTAGCATTGTTGAGAGATTGCACTAGCGAAAGTATGAACCCTAGGCCTCATTTTCAAGCATTGCAATACCGTTTGTGCTCACTTTTGTTACTTGCTACCATGCTGTTTTTTCTTGTTACTATTACAAAAATCAATATCTACTATCCATATTACACTTGTATCACCATCTCTTCGCCGAACTAGTGCACCTATACAATTTACCATTGTATTTGGCGTGTTGGGGACATAAGAGACTCTTTGTTATTTGGTTGCAGGGTTGTTTGAGAGAGACCATCTTCATCCTATGCCTCCCACAGATTGATAAACCTTAGGTCATCCACTTGAGGGAAAATTGCTACTATCCTACAAAACTTTGCGCTTGTAGGCCCAACACGAGTCTACAAGAATAAAGTTGCGTAGTAGACATCAAGCTCTTTTCTCGCGCCATTGCCGGGGAGGTGAGTGCTTGATGGTATATCTTTTGATCTTGCAATTGAAACTTTTAGTTTCTTGTTTATCACTATTTTGGTTTTTAAAGAAAACTACAAAAAAATGGAATTGAGGTTGCCTCATATTATTCGTCTTTATCATGTCTTTCTTGAAAATGATGGAAAGGAAAATTGTGCTCAATTGATAGAAGAAGAATTCAATAAAATGTTTGGCATAAAATCTTTGAATGATGAGCATGATTGCAATGTTGTTGGTATGAATTCTTTGAATGTCCATGATGCTAATGATATGCAAATCCATAAGCTTGGGGATGCTATATTTGGTGAAGATGATATTTCTAGTCCCCCAAGTTTTGATGAGAAAAATTATTATGACGGTAGCATGCCTCCTATTTATGATGATTATATTGATGAAAGTGGGTTTGGAAGAGTGTCAACTCTAGGTACTAATGATCCCACTATTTTGGAGGGTGTTGAATATTATTGTAATAATTATGAAAGTGGATTTGGAGAGGTCATGACTTTATTTAATGATGAATCCACTATTTTGGAAGAGGTTTCAATTGATTATGACAACAAAGTTGCTATCTATGATGATTATTGTGATGCCATGTATGTTATACATAATAATGATAACCATGAAACTTGTCATCATGATTTTAATTTTCAATTGGACTATGCCAATCAAGTATCAGATGATAGTTATTTCATTGAGTTTGCTCACACCATTATGAATGAGAAAAAAATTGCTTATGTGGAGAGTAATAAAATTTCTATGCTTGTAGATCATGAAAAAAATGATTTTTGTGATAGTTATATTGTTGAATTCATTCATGATGCTACTGAAAATTATTATGAGAGAGGAGCATATGCTTGTAGGTATTGCAATAATATCAAGTTTCCTCTCTATGTGTTGAAAATCTTGAAGTTTTGCTTGTTTTGCCTTCCTATGCTAGTTGATTCTTGCACTCATAAATTATTTGCTCACAAAATCCCTATGCATAGGAAGTGGGTTAGGCTTAAATGTACTTGCCATGTAATTCATGATGCTCCCATTATGTTTCAATTCTTATCTTTTATGTGAGCATCATTAAAATCATCATGCCTAGCTAAAAAGACATTAAAGAAAAGCGCTTGTTGGGAGACAACCCAACATTTACCCCTACAATTTTTGTGTGTTCACATGATTAGGCTACTGTAGTAATCATGTTTTATAGCTTTTGTTTCAATAAAGTGCCAAGTAAAGCCTTTAGGATAGTGTGGATGATAGTTGACTTGATTCTGTGCAAAAACAAAAAGTTTTGCGCCCAGTAACAGAATTGTTAAAAATCACTGGAGCGTCGAAAAATTCTGAATTTTTTACAGATGATTGATATACAAATATCCTACACTGAATTTTTGGAGTTACAGAAGTATAGTCATTATTCAGATCTTTACAGACTGTTCTGTTTTTGACATATTCTATTTGCAATGCATAGTTTGCTTGTTTTATGGTTTCTATGGCTTATATTACTTAATATAAATTGTGGAAATTATAGAGTACAGTAGGCATTATGTGGAAACAATTATGAATATAGTCATTGACAGTACCCAAGTGGATGATTTGTTTTACTATGCTAACCCATCTCACGAAGTTCTGTTAAGCTTTGTGTGATTGAAGTTTTTAAGTTTTGGGTGAAATATCGATATGAGGAGAATAAGGAGTGACAAGACCCTAAGCTTGGGGATGCCCAAGGCACCCCAAGATAATATTCAAGGAAGGGTCAAGCATCTAAGCTTGGGGATGCCCCGGTAGGCATCCCACCTGTCTTCATCAACAATTATCAGTTAGTATAGGTTGAGCCTAAGTTTTGCTTCTTCACATGAGTTGTGCTATTCTTGGAATGCCATTTTATTTTGTTTTGCTTGCTGTTTTAATAAAATACTTAGATCTGAAAGTTTTTAAATGAGAGAGAGTCCTCAAATAGCTACCCATTTACTTAACTACTCGCTTGATCTTCACTTATATCTTTCTGGAGTAGTTTGTCGAACACTCTCATGCTTCACTTATATTATTTTGAGAGTTTGTAATAGTGATGAAAATTTGCACAAGCTATGAAACTAGTCCTAATATGATGAATATCCAAGAAGGATATAATAAAACTTTCATATAGATCATTGGATATGATAAGTTTGATTCCTTGCAATAGTTTTGCGATATGGAGATAATAATATGTGAGTCATGTTGGTGAGTAATTGTGCTTTGGTAGGAATATTGGTGTTAAGGTTTGTGATTCCCTATGCAAGCACGAAAGTCAATAGTTATGCAATGAAGTTATATCCTACTTGTGGTGCATTATTCGGTGTTAGTTATGTTTAATGCTCGTTTATGATCGTTTTCGTTTCTTGGTTGGTCGCTTCTCAATCTATTTGCTAGCCTTCATTTATACTAAGAGGGAATACTACTTGTGCATCCAAACTCTTTAAACCAAGTTGTGCCAAATGAGTCCACCATACCTACCTATATGCGATATTTCCATGCCGTTTCAAGTAAATTTGTATGTGCCAACTCTAATTTTCAAAATGAATTTCCTTTTTGTGTGCGTGTACCGCTCGTGAAGCGGCAGGGGGTGGCCAATATTTTCCATGCTAGATGTGTTATTCTCAAGATGAGTGTTTATTCACTTGTCATTGCACGAGAGTGTGGTAGGTAATAGGGATGCCCAGTCCCAAAATGAAAAGAAATTTTATTTATGTTGTCAATAATAAATTCCTTGGAAAGTGTTGGTATGGAAGGCACCCATGGATACAGCTAGCCATGGATTGTGAAAGAATGGTGGAAAAAGGAATAAACTTTATTTTATGTTTGGGAACCGCCTATCATGTATCTAGCATGGAAAGTATTGGGAATTCTCGGTCGTTTTCGTTGACAGGAAAAGCATGCCTCTCAAAACAATGTTATATCTCAATTTAAGCTTTGAGCTCTGGCACCTCTACAAATCTTTGCTTCCCTCTGCGAAGGGCCTATCTATTTACTTTATGCAATTTTTATTTTCATTGAGTCTCCATCTTCTCTTATAAAGCACCAACTAGGGAACACGATTGTCATACTTGTGCATTGGGCATAGTTAATATTCGAGTGTGTTTGATGAATGGATCAATGATTGAGCATAATGGGCTAGGGATAGCTTTCTTTAGTGTTGATATTTTGAAAGACATGGTTGCCTGTTAGTATGCTTGAGTATTGATGTCTTCATGTCAAATTATACACTATTGCTTTGAATCATTCAAGTCCAAATGTCCATGCTACAAAAGAAAATAGTATATGATGAATATGATAGGTAGCATTCCACATCAGAAAAAATCCATTTTCAATTGCTACTTTATCATGATGAGTTTTATGACAAAGAGTTGCTGTTATAATGCTAGGATAAGTGATTGAAATTATCATTGATCAAACTTATGCACTGTGCTAGCATTCACACTTCATAAATTATTTCTTTTATCATTTACCTACTCAAGGATGAGTAGGAATTAAGCTTGGGGAAGCTGATATGTCTGCAACGTATCTATAATTTATGAAGTATTCATGCCATGTTTACCACAATTTTATATGGTTTTGGTATGATTTGAATGGAACTAACCCGGACTGACGCTGTTTTCAGCAGAACTACCGTGGTGTTGTTTTTTGTGCAGAAATAAAAGTTCACGGAATTGGACAAAACTTTTTGGAGATTTTTTATGGAACAAATGAAGAATATTGGAGCAAAGAACCACTGGAGGGGGCCCCCTGCTGCCCACTAGGAACCAGGGCGCGCCACCCCCCTCTGGCATGCCCTGGTGGGTAGTGGGCCCCTCAAAGCCCATCTGGACGTGAGACCGACGCCAAAAAATCCTATAAATACAGAAACCCCCAGAAATAACCCTAGATCGGAAGTTCCGCTGCCGCAAGCCTCTGTAGCCATGAAAAACCAATCTAGACCCTGTTCTGGCACCCTGCCGGAGGGGGAAATCATCACCGGAGGCCATCTTCAGCATCCCGGCAGCCACCATGATGAGGAGGGAGTAGTCCACCCTCGGGGCTGAGGGTTTGTACTAGTAGCTATGTGTTTGATCTCTCTCTCTCTCTCGTGTTCTTGATTTGGCACGATCTTCATGTATCGCGAGCTTTGTTAATATAGTTGGATCATATGGTGTTTCCCCCTCTTTATCTTATTGTGATGAATTGAGTTTTCCCTTTGAGATTTTGTTATTATCGGATTGAATGCTTTTATGGATTTGAGAGCACTTGATGTATGTCTTGGCACTCAACTCTCAGATTCCTGAGGACATTGGGGTAATCTACGCATAGGGGTTGATGCATGTTTTCGTCCTTGTTTCTCCGGTAGAAATCTTGGGGCACTCTTTGAAGTTCTTTGTGTTGTATTGAGTATTATGAATCTGAAATTGTTTGATGCATATCGTATAATCAACTCACGGATACTCGTGGTGACATTGGAGTATCTAGGTGACATTAGAGTTGGTTGATGTGTATCATATGGTGCTAGTTTAGTACGAACTCTTGGGCTATTTGTGACACTTATAGGAATAGCCCTATAGATCGATCGAAAAGGGTAACTTTGAGGTGGTTTCATACCCTACAAACAATTTCTTCTTATGTTCTCTGCTAGATAAGAACTTTGGAGTGATTCTTCGTTGCATGTTGAGGGATTGTTATATGATCCAATTATATTAGCATTGTTGAGAGATTGCACTTGCGAAAGTATGAACCCTAGGCCTCATTTTCAAGCATGGCAATACTGTTTGTGCTCACTTTTGTTACTTGCTACCTTGCTGTTTTTTTATTGTTACTATTACAAAAATCAATATCTACTATCCATGTTACACTTGTATCACCATCTCTTCACCGAACTAGTGCACCTATACAATTTACCATTGTATTTGGTGTGTTGGGGACACAAGAGACTCTTTGTTATTTGGTTGCAGGGTTGTTTGAGAGAGACCATCTTCATCCTATGCCTCCCACGGATTGATAAACCTTAGGTCATCCACTTGAGGGAAAATTGCTACTGTCCTACAAAACTCTGCGCTTGGAGCTGCAACACGAGTCTACAAAAATAAAGTTGTGTAGTGGACATCAGTCAACAGAAATAATTAACTTGCGCACTTAAGAACACGAAGATTGCACATGCAGAAGTTGGTGATCGTGTGATGATCACTATGGTTGATATTGATGTGATCGAGTGATGATCACGGTGGTAAGATGCTGAGAGTGGTTATGAAGTAACCTCGAGATGGTAAGTTGGTCCAAGGAAGTGTGACGGTAATCCACGTGCACATTATGAATGGTAGCATCATGTTCATGCTCATGCTTTAATCTGTTAAATGCCTTGTTATTGTTTGTCATGTTTGCTTTGTTTGCTGTGAGCTTGCGAGTACATTAAAAGTACTCACCTGGCCTGCCATGCCAGATGCAGGAGAAGCCATGCAAGGATTTGATGTCGACTGGTACTTCGTGTTGTAGGCCGTGTCCCAGCAGTGTCCTTGTGGAGTGGAGTCCCACTACCCCATCATTCCACTATCGAGTAGAAGTTTCCCTTATCGTCGAGGCCCCTGAGTTGTCTACTAAATAATGTACATAAGTGCATATGAACTGTGTGTGCCGCTTGGCCTCGCTTTCTTATGTAATCATCGAACCCATGGATCCGCAAGAGATCAATAAAGCAGTTATTTTCTGTACCAAGTTGTTGTGCCAGAAGACTTTATCTCTGGGTTGCCAATGCAAGGTAAACCCGTTGCTCTGAGCCGGTGAGCCACAGCATTCATGCCGGCCCAGAGCACGCAGAGGCCGGCATTGATGCTGTGATGTGACCGGAGGGAGGGAGGGCGGCGCTGACCGACATGAGCTATCAGCAGCCACATCTTGATTGTGGACGCAGGTTCCCGAGGAACCAACTCTGGCCGTGCGCCGCATTGAAGCGGCAGATCGACCCTTGACATGGCCTGGCTGCTGCTATTTAAGCATGCTCTGGGGCCGTCCACATCGCATCCTCCTCCTCCTTCCTCCTCTTCCTCCTCGCTGCATCCCCCCTCCACATCTCCAGCGATGGGCAAGTCCTCGGTGTCGGTGTCGGTAGGCGGTTCTGGGACAGGATCGACCGGCTCGTGGAGACGCCGCCCTTGGACTCCATGGCTATTTTCCTTGTCGGCTGGCGGCGACTCAACGCAGGAGGAGATCGTCATCTCCTTCGGCGACAAGGAGGACCAGCAGCCGCCACCGCAGTTCGTGCCAGCGGTGCCGGGCCAGGTCTACGTCGGCATGCTACTTCTTGAGCTTGCGTTGATTTTTCCCTTGAAGAGGAAAGGGTAATGTAGCAAAGTAGAGATAAGTATTTCCCTCATTTAAGAACCAAGGTATCAATCCAGTAGGAGGTACAAGCAAGTCCCCAACAGATGCACCTGCACAAACTAACAAACACTTGCACACAATGCGAAAAAGGGGTTGTCAATCCCTTCATGGTCACTTGCAAGAGTGAGATCTAATAGAGATAGATATAAAAGATAATTAAAAGGTAAAATAAAGTAAATATAAATAAATTGCAGCAAGGTATTTTTGGTTTTATATATCTGAAAATATATGATGGAAAATAGACTCGGGGGCCATAGGTTTCATTAGAGGCTTCTCTCTTGAAGAAAACATACGGTGGGTAAACAAATTACTGTTGAGCAATTGATAGAAAAGCGAAAAGTTATGACGATATCTAAGGCAATGATCATGAATATAGGCATCACGTCCGTGACAAATAGACCGACTCTTGCCTGCATCTACTACTATTACTCCACATATCGACCGCTATCCAGCATGCACATCTAGTGAATTAAGTTAACAAGAACGGAGTAACGCCTTATGTAAGATGACATGATGTAGAGGGATAGATCCAATCAATATGGTAAAACCCCCATCTTTTTATCCTTAATGTCAATAATACAAATACGTTCCTTGCTACCCCTACTATCACTGGGTGAGGACACCGTAAGATTGAACCCATCACAAAGCACCTCCCATTGCAAGAAAAACCAATCCAGTTGGCCAAAGCAAATCGATAGATCGGAGAGAAATACAAAGCTATCTTATTCATGCATAAAAGAGTTCAGAGAAGACTCAAATAATATTCATAGATAATCTGATCATAAATCCACAATTCATCGGATCTCAACAAATGCACCGCAAAAGAAGATTACATCGAATGGAACTCCAAGAACATCGAGGAGAACATTGTATTGAAGATCAAAGAGAAAGAAGAAGCCATTTAGCTACTAGATATGGACCCATAGGTCTATGGTAAACTACTCACATATCATCAGAAGGGCAGCAAGGTTGATGCAGAGGCCCTCCATGATCGAATCCCCCTCCGACAGAGTGCCAGAAAAGGCCCCAAGATGGGATCTCACGGGAACAGAGGCTTACGACGGCGGAAAAGTATTTTTGGTGTGCCCTCTGGTATACGGGGAATATTTGAGTATTTATGGAGCCAGGATTAGGGTTAGGAGAGCAACGAGGGGCCCACAAGTCTAGGGGGCGCCCCCCTAGGGTGCGCCCCTAGGGCTTGTGGCCTCCTCGTAGGTCTTCTGGCCTCCTCCCAAAGCTTCCTAGGTGTCTTCTGGTCCAAGAAAAATCATCATAAAGTTTTATTCCGTTTGGACTCCATTTAGTATTGATTTTCTGTAAAGGCAAAAATAAGGAAAAAAACAGCAACTGGCACTGGGCAGTAGGTTAATAGGTTAGTCCCAAAAAATGATATAAAATAGCATATTAATGCATATAAAACATCCAAGATGGATAATATAATAGCATGGAACAATCAAAAATTATAGATACGTTGGAGACGTATCAAGCATCCCCAAGCTTAATTCCTTCTCGTCCTCGAGTAGGTAAATGATAAAAACAGAATTTTTGATGTGGAATGCTACCTAACATATTTATCAATGTAATTTTTCTTATTGTGGCATGAATGTTCAGATCCATAAGATTCAAAACAAAAGTTTAATATTGACATAAAAACAATAATACTTCAAGCATACTAATAAAGCAATCATGTCTTCTCAAAATATCATGGCTAAAGAAAGTTATCCCTACAAAATCATATAATCTTGTCATGCTCTATCTTCATCATACAAAGTATTTATCATGCACAACCCTGATGGCAAGCCAAGAAATTGTTTCATACTTTTAACGTTCTAAAGCTTTTTCAACTTTCACGCAATACATGAGCGTGAGCCATGGATATAGAACTATAGGTGGAATAGAATATGGTGGAGGTTGTGAGGAGAAGACAAAAAGGAGAAAGTCTCACATCAACTAGGCAAATTAATGGGCTATGGAGATGCCCATCAATTGATATCGATGCGAGTGAGTAGGGATTGCCATGCAACGGATGCACTAGATCTATAAGTGTATGAAAGCTCAAAAGAAACTAAGTGTGTGCATCCAACTTGCTTGCTCATGAAGACCTTGGGCAATTTGAGGAAGCCCATCATTGGAATATAGAAGCCAAGTTCTATACTAAAAAATTCCCACTAGTATATAAAAGTGATAAAATAGGAGACTCTCTATCATGAAGATCATGGTGCTACTTTGAAGCACAAGTGTGGTAAAGGATAGTAACATTGTCCCTTCTCTCTTTTTCTCTCATTTTTTCTTTTTTTCTTTTTTTCTTTTTGGGCTCTTTGGCCTCTTGTTTTCTTTTTTCATTTAAGTCCGGAGTCTCATCCTGACTTGTGGGGGAATCATAGTCTCCATCATCCTTTCCTCACATGGGACAATGCTCTAATAATGATAATCATCACACTTTTATTTACTTACAACTCAAGAATTACAACTCGATTCTAGAACAAAATATGACTCTATATGAATGCCTGTGGCGGTGTACCGGGATGTGCAATGATCTAGCGTGACATGTATAAGAAATATGAACGGTGGCCAAGCCACAAATACTATGCCAACTACATGATCATGCAAATCAATATGACAATGATGGTATGTGTCATAATAAACGGAACGGTGGAAGTTGCATGGCAATATATCTCGGAATGGCTATGGAAATGCCATAATAGGTAGGTATGGTGGCTATTTTGAGGAAGGGTATATGGTGGGTTTAATGCACCGGCGAAAGTTGCGCGGTACTAGAGAGGCTAGCAATGGTGGAAGGGTGAGAGTGCGTATAATCCATGGAGTCAACATTAGTCATAAAGAACTCACATACTTATTGCAAAAATTTATTAGACATCAAAACAAAGTACTAATACGCATGCTCCTAGGGGGATATATTGGTAGGAAAAGACCATCGCTCGTCCTCGACCGCCACTCATAAGGAAGATAATCAAAAAATAAACCATGCTCCAACTTCATCACATAACAATAGACCATACATGCATGCTTCGGGAATCACAAACCTTAACACAAGTATTTCTACTAATCCACAATTACCAACTAGCATGACTCTAATATCACCATCTTTATATCTCAAAACAAATGCAAGGAATCAAACTTCTCATATATTCAATGCTCTTTATGAAAGTTTTTATTATATCCCTCTTGGATACCCATCATATTAGGACCAATTTCATAACCTAAGTAAATTGCCATACTATTTTTAGGACTCTCAAAATAATATAAGTGAATCATGAGAGTTCATAAATTTCTACAAAATAAAAACACCGCCGTGCTCTAAAAAGATATAAGTGAAGCACTAGAGCAACTACCTAGCTCGAAAGATATAAGTGAAGCACATATAGTATTCTAATAAATTCAGGATTAATGTGTGTCCCTCTAAAAACGTGTGTACAGAAAGGATGATTGTGGCAAACTAAAAATCAAGGACTCAAATAATAGAAGACGCTCCAAGCAAAACACATATCATGTGGTGAATAAAAATATAGCCTCAAGTAAATTTACCGCTGGATCGAAGACAAAAGAGGGGATGCCATCCGGGGCATCCCCAAACTTAGATGCTTGGTTGTCCTTGAATATTACCTTGGGGTGCCTTGCGCATCCCCAAGCTTAGGCTCTTGCCACTCCTTATTTCATAGTCCATCAAATCTTTACCCAAAACTTGAAAACTTCACAACACAAAACTCAACAAAAAACTCGTGAGATCCGTTAGTATGATAAAACAAATCTCCACTTTTAGGTACTGTTGTGAAATCATTCTAATCTTATATTGGTGTTATATCTACTATATTCTAACTTCTCCATGGTTCATACCCCCCGATACTACCTTGAGATTCATCAAAATAAGCAAACAACACATCGAAAACAGAATCTGTCAAAAACAGAACAGTCTGTAAAGACCAGAATATTAGTCATACTTCTGTCAATCCAAAAATTCGGAAACATAGAACAGCAGAGGAAATTCATATATCAATATTGTGTAAAACATTCATATTTTTTCCACGCTCTAGTGAATTTTAACAATTCTGTTACTGGATGCAAAAGTTTCTGTTTTTCAGCATAATCAAATCAACGATATACCAAAGCATCCCAAAGGTCTTGCTTGGCTCAAATACTAATTGAAACACCAAAACACAATTATTACAGAAGTAATATTGTGTATTTATTGAAAAATAGAAGCAAAAACAAAAAACACAAAATAAAATTTGGTTTCCTCCCAACAAGCGCTTTTCTTTAAAGCCTTTTAGCTAGGCGTTGATAATTTTAATGATGCTCACATGAAAGACAAAAAATTGAAGCACAAAGAGAGCATCATATAGCATGTGAAAAACAAGTTTAAGTCTAACATACTTGCTATGCATAGGCATTTTATAGGGAAAAGATTTATCAAGGCAAGCAAAAACTAGCATATGCAAGGAAGAAGAAAGAAACAATAGCAATCTGAACATAACGAGAGGTAATTTAGTAACATGAAAATTTCTACAACCATATTTTCCTCTCTCATAATAATTATATGTAGGATCATAATCAAATTCAACAATATATCACATAAAATATTCTCTTCATGATCCACATGCATGCAAAGTTGACACTCTTCCAAAATAGTGGGATTATCATCAAATAAAGTCATGACCTCTCCAAGCCCACTTTTATCAAAAATTTCATAAGATTGATCATACTCCAAACTAGTGGGATCATTATTACCTAGAGTTGACACTCTTCCAAACCCACTTTCAATATTATTGCAAACATTATTACCAATATCATATTCATCATGAGGCTTAAATAAATTTTCAAAATCATAAGAAGCATTATCACCCCAATCATGATCATTGCAATAAGTAGTGGACATAGCAAAACTAGCATCCCCAAGCTTGGGGTTTCCCATATTATTAGCAAAATTGACATTAATAGAATTTATAATAACATCATTGCAATCATGCTTTTCATTCAAGGAGCTATCGTGAATCACTTCATAAATTTCTTCTTTTAACACTTCATCACAATTTTCAGATTCATGAATTTCAAGCAAAACTTAATAAAGATAATCTAGTGCACTCAACTCACTAGCAATTGGTTCATCATAATTGGATCTTTTAAAAAGATCAGCAACTGGATGAGGATCCATATCAATAGATTTTTAGCAAGCGAAGATGCAAGCAAATAGAAGGCACATGGTAACACAAGCAAAGAAAAGATCGAACGAGAAAAAGGCAAACGAAAAAGAAGGAAAATAAAAGGCAAATATTTTTGTGTTTTCCTGAAAATGTTTTAGAAGTGGGGGAGAGGAAAACGAGAAGCAAATGGCAAATAATGTAATGCAAGAGATGAGAGTTTATGATAGCTACTTGGTAGGCTTGATGTAGAACCTCCCCGGCAACGGCGCCTGAAATTCTTCCTGCTACTTTTGGAGCTTGCGTTGATTTTTCCCTTGAAGAGGAAAGGGTGATGAAGCAAAGTAGAGATAAGTATTTCCCTCAGTTAAGAACCAAGGTATCAATCCAGTAGGAGGTACAAGCAAGTCCCCAATAGATGCACCTGCACAAACTAACAAACACTTGCACACAACGCAAAAAAGGGGTTGTCAATCCCTTCACGGTCACTTGCAATGAGGTCAAATAGAGATAGATATAAAAGATAATTAAAAGGAAAAATAAAGTAAATATAAATAAATTGCATCAAGGTATATTTGGGTTTTTGGTTTTGTAGATCTGAAAATATATGATGGAAAATAGACCCGGGGGCCATAGGTTTCACTAGAGGCTTCTCTCTTGAAGAAAACATACGGTGGGTAAACAAATTACTGTTGAGCAATTGATAGAAAAGCGCAAAGTTATGACGATATCTAAAGCAATGATCATGAATATAGGCATGACGTCCGTGACAAGTAGACCGACTCCTGCCTGCATCTACTACTATTACTCCACACATCGACCGCTATCCGTCATGCATCTTGTGAATTAAGTTAACAAGAACGGGGTAACGCCTTAAGTAAGATGACATGATGTAGAGGGATAGATCCAATCAATATGGTAAAACCCCCATATTTTTATCCTTAATGGCAACAATACAAATACGTGCCTCGCTACCCCTACTGTCACTGGGTGAGGACACCGCAAGATTGAACCCATCACAAAGCACCTCCCATTGCAAGAAAAACCAATCCAGTTGGCCAAACCAAATCGATAGATCAGAAAAAATACAAAGCTATCTTAATCATGCATAAAAGAGTTCAGAGAAGACTCAAATAATATTCATAGATAATCTGATCATAAATCTACAATTCATCGGATCTCAACAAACTCACCGCAAAAGAAGATTACATCGAATAGAACTCCAAGAACATCGAGTAAAATCATCGTAAAGTTTTATTCCGTTTGGTATTGATTTTCTGTAAAGGCAATGTGGCACCCCGGCTCAGAGGACCGGTTTACCCATGTTTCCAACCCAGAGATCATGTCTTCTGGAAACACACAACAACTTGGAACAGAACATGGCTAGACTTTATTGATAATAGTCGGTACAGGCTCACATATATTACATGATCATCGAGGCCAAAAGCACGTCTAGTGCTACGTCAATATCTAAATTATTTATCCAACACATCAGGGCCTCGGCACTACTACTGAACACTACAGCGAAAGACTACAGCGTAGCGGAACATGATAGAGACTCCATCCATAGGGACACTGCTGTGGACACATCCTAGGCATCGCAACAAGGACCTCAGGACCTCCGTCTTAGTCTTCTCCTGCATCTGGCATGATACGCCACGTGAGTACTTTGAATGTACTCGCAAGCACATGACAACCAAATATGCAGCAAGTAATAGCATAGCAATGAACAGGTTAAACTCCAAGTGATTCACTTACTGTTACCAACTTACTCATCTCCGGGTTGCCTCACAACCCTCGGAATACTCGATACCAACGAGTACTTCCGCTCAAAAGACAAGTTCTTCCATCATTACTATAGTTATTACGGTTGATCACCTAGAGAGGTCTGGTCAGGCTGTCCAATACCGTGGACACGACTATTCGAATAGATTTTTACACTCTGGAGAGGTTGCGCACTTTACCCACACTATGGAGCACTGACCTCGTGATCCCATTCGGGTGGACCAGCATTGCTCCAACGAAACCTGTCTGTCCCGTGACTCTTTCATCGTACCCCCGGCAATCGCACTCCCCCGGAGTCAAGCCTTGGGTGGCCCCGTGTCACCCCGTGACACCTGCCACCATCGTGGCCTAACTAAACTGTCCCAAACGGGGACGCCGGCAAACAACTCATCTGGGCTCACAGGGTTATCGCCGTCTACCTGATCAGGGCAGCACGCACGCATAACCCTCCCTCTTTGGAGGTACCGGTGAAAGAGCACCGAGCCAGACCAAGTCAAGGCCGTCCCATACCGGCAAATGTGGCTGCACGGGTAAGCCCGGACAGGTGCCTCTTGACCAACCAACTATGTTTCACTTAGTAAGCATAGTTATTGATCATATCATTCTGAGATATCAACTTAAAGCATTTAAATAATTTACTAGGAATTATCTAGATTAAATATATGCAAGAAATGAATATGAATTATGCAATGCTATGAAATGCTTCATAATATGGATGTCCTGGCTTGCCTTGATCAGTTGGGTTGTTCAGAAACTCCTGGTCCTTAAATCCACAAGAATCTCCTTCTGAAAATATTTTCAAATAGCAAAAGAAAATGTCACATAAGGCCTTTTTATTCACCAACAATTCTGTGAGTGTTGGAAAAATACCAAACTTGGTGGAAAAATAAAGGACTTCAGTATGAACACAATGCAAAAAGAATCAGGTCATTTGGACCTTTCTGTTAAAAGTTATTAATATTCAAAGTTCCTGTTTAACTCTGTTAATAAAAATCAATTTTAAAAAAAAAACGGCCACGTCGAAGACGTATTTGGCCCAGGCGCCACCACTTACCGCTTCGCCACAGTGGCTGACGGTGGCCACGGCTTGGTTTAAAACAGAGAGAGGGGAGGGAACATGGGAGGGGGCAGCTCACCGGCGAGCGTGGCCGGCGATCCCGATGGTGAGAGGGCTCGGGAATGGGCGGAACGGATCGGGCGTCGAGCGGTGGTCCTTCACGTACCCGCAGCTTAGCCGGAGGTGGACGGACGGCGTCGCCCCCTTCGTCTCCGGCGGACTGCAGTTACGGTGGTCGACGAACTCGACGGTTCCGACGGCAATAGGACGGGAAGAGGGCTCGGGAAGCACTACGGAAGCCTACTGATCACAACGGTGCTCTTGGATGAGGCGGAGGAGGGCTGGAGGTGGCTGGCGGGGAAGAGGGGATTGGTGGCAGAGCTCTGATCGAGCTCGAGGCCAGAGGCCTCTCTGCCTCGATTGCTGCTGCTGGCTATGGCTATGGGGGAGGAGGAGTTGGGTGAGGAGCTTGGCAGCGCCGGGCGGGGCTATTTATAGCCAGGAGGAGGCGGACGGCGAGCTCTCTCGAAGCTCGTGGATGCGGGCCCTGGCGCCGGCGCTCGTACGCCGCGCTGGCTGGCTCGACGCGGGCGAGGTGATGGATGAGGGCAGAAGCATTAAATGCGGAGATGACGGCACGGGAGGAAGACGACGGCGCCGCAATACTGTGGCAGCACGGGCAGAATAGTCTGGCGATGACGCGGCGGCCGGCGAGGGCGTCTCTGGCGCAGGCGAAGGGTCCAGATGGCCTAGGTGGCACCGGGGAACGTAGTCGGCATGCTTAGACAACGCTACGCTGCACGAGCGCTCATCTCCAACGCGACCCGAGCCCTACGCGGCACAGAGCGCGGCGACAAGCATGCCAGTGTCGTGCTCACCACGGTAGCTCATGTCCATCGACCACGTTGGCCTGGCAAACATTGTTTGGCGTGTCAACCGTCATTGCCTCACTTCACCTGAGCACTTGGTTTGGCTTGGTTCGGTCTGTGTTGAAGGGTAGAATCAGCAACAGTCTCTGACAGAGAACTTGGGAGGGATCTGGACGGTTGGAGAGATAGAGGTAGGGCCAATAGAGATGTCCAGAGTGATTGAGGTTGGAAAGACTAGGAGCTGACAAAATTTGAGGTGATTTGGTTTAAGTTTGAGGGTAGTTCATGTACAAACCACCTTTCTGGACCAGAATCAAAATGTTGAAGTGCTGCTCACTAGAATGATCTCCTGGGGTTGAAACTTGGTGTAGGAAGGTTGTTTGGGGGTGTCCTCATGCTATAAAAATTTGAAAGCAATTGGACACTCCTAGCATACACTTCCTTCACAAAGGTCCAGACTGACCAGGAGCTAAAAGGAATTATTTTGCAAAGTATATGAAATATTTTATGGAATATTTTTGGGTATTGGAGCAAGATATAGTCCAAAAGATTTTTAGGAATTATTTGAGAATTTTCTGAGCATCCAAACTATAGGTTGCTTCATAACCCATAGTAATGCCCTAAATTCCCAAATAAAAGAAAAGAGTTATTGGAAATGATTTAAATTGGGATTTGGGTTCTTGAGGTACTTGGCAGAGTTTTTGCAAGGTGATGAGACTTTGGATCACTTGGGAAGAATTCAAACATGTCCAAGTCCAAATGAAAAGGGGTTCAAAATCATTCAAATTCAAATAAAACCAAGAAAAATTTGAAAAGAAAAGGTTGCAAAAAATCAAGGTGTCACAAACCTACCCCCTTAGGATGAATCTCTTCCTGGAGATTCGGTTGCTCAGGGAACAAATATGGGTAAGCGGATCTCAGAAAATCTTCTCTTTCCCAAGTAGCCTCTTCTTCAGTATGGTGCTCCCATAGCACCTTGTAAAATCTTATTACTTTACTCCTTGTTGTTCTTTCCATCTCATCCAAGATCCTGACAGGTTTTTCCTCATAAGTCAAATCCTTAGCCAATTCTAATTCACTCATATCCGCTTGCTTGGCTGGGGGCACAATGCATTTCCTTAATTGTGAGATGTGAAAGACATCATGAACGTCTGACAATGCTAGTGGCAATTCCAACTGATATGCGACTCTGCCTTTCTTGGTAATTACTGGAAAGGGGCCGATGTATCTTGGGGCTAATTTTCCTCGAGTACCAAACCTCTTTACTCCTTTCATAGGAGTTACCCGTAGATAAACATAGTCTCCGGGCTCAAAAGTTACTTCCCGGTGCTTTGGGTCGTAATAGCTCTTCTGACGGGACTTGGCTGCTCGAAGTCGTTCTTGGATATCCTTAACTTGTCTTTCAGCCTCGAGCATCAAGTCCGTACCAAAGATGCGACTATCTCCTGTTTGGGACCAGTTCAATGGTGTACGGCACTTCCGTCCGTATAATGCCTCAAAAGGCGACATTTTGAGACTTGCCTGATAGCTGTTATTGTAGGAGAATTCCGCGTACGGCAAACTATCCTCCCATTTGGGTCCATGGGAGAGAGCGCATGACTGAAGCATATCCTCTAATATTTGGTTTACACGCTCGGTCTGTCCATCTGTCTGCGGATGGTATGCTGTGCTATGTTTCAGCATGGTTCCCAAGACTTGATGTAGCCATAGCCAGAATGCTGAGGTAAACAGGGAACCCCTATCCGAAGTGATTGACTTGGGTACCCCATGCAGACTGACTATTCGGGACATGTAAAGTTGTGCCAACTGATTTGCGTTGAAAGTGGTCTTTACTGGGATAAAGTGCGCCACTTTTGTAAGGATGTCTATAATGACCCAAATGGCATCATTGCCTCTCGTGGACTTGGGTAGTCCCACAATAAAATCCATACATATGTCGTCCCACTTCCACTGGGGTCCGGGTAAAGGTTGCAGTAGCCCAGCGGGTTTTTGATGCTCTGCTTTGACCTTGTTGCATATGTCACAGCAAGCGACATAGTATGCTATATCTTTCCGCATTCCTGACCACCAAAAAGTTTCTCTCAAGTCTTGATACATCTTAGTACCTCCTGGGTGGATCGAATATGCGGACTCATGTGCTTCCTTGAGTATTTGTTGCCTCAAGTTATTCTGCCTTGGCACACAAATTCGTTTCTCGAACCACACGGTACCCTGTTCATCCATGCGGAAGGACTTGGCCTTTCCTTGCTGAATTAACTCCTTGATCTTCTGAGTTTCTTCATCTGACTTTTGTGCTTCCTTGATTTCCTCCATGAGGGTTGGAGTGATTTCCAACATGTCTGGAGTCATTGGGCTGCATAGCACCATATTGAGCCTAACAAACTCTTCTTGTAAGCTTGGATACATACTCTCCACTAATGCATTCACAGTAGTTTGTTTCCTGCTCAGGGCGTCAGTGACCACATTCGCTTTCCCTGGATGATAGTTTATCCCAACATCATAGTCCTTGACTAGCTCAAGCTATCTTCGCTGCCTGAGGTTCAGGTCGGGTTGAGTGAAAATATACTTGAGACTCTTATGATCGGTGTATATTTCACATCGTTGTCCAATGAGGTAATGTCTCCAAATCTTCAGGGCATGAACCACAGCAGCTAGCTCCAAATCATGTGTGGGATAGTTCTCCTCATGAGGTCGTAGCTATCGTGATGCATAAGCCACAACCTTCCCTTCTTGCATTAGTACGCATCCGATTCCACGCCTCGACGCGTCGCAATATATGTCGAAACTCTTGTGAATATCTGGAAGAACTAAGACAGGGGCTGTGGTTAGCCTCGTCTTTAACTCCTGGAAACTGCTGTCGCACTCGGCTGTCCAGAAAAACCTTTGGTTCTTTTTCAACAATTCTGTCAGTGGCTTGGCTATCTTAGAAAAGCCCTCAATGAAACGACGGTAGTAGCCTGCCAAGCCCAGGAAACTACGGACTTCAGTCACCGTGGTTGGTGTCTTCCAGTTCAAGACCGCAGTAACCTTACTTGGATCAACAGCTATTCCCTTTTCTGACAGAATATGTCCAAGGAATCCCACCTCTTTCAGCCAGAATTCGCACTTACTGAACTTGGCATATAAGCGATGGGTTCTCAACCTTTCCAGGACAGCTCTGAGATGTTGCTTATGTTCCTCTTCATCCTTGGAGTATATCAGTATGTCATCAATGAACACCACTACGAACTTATCCAGAAAGTCCATAAAAACTTTATTCATCATACTCATGAAATAGGCTGGGGCGTTGGTCAATCCAAACGCCATAACTGTAAATTCATATAGTCCATATCGAGTAGTGAACGCTGTCTTGGGAATATCCTCCTTTCGGATTTTCAATTGATGATATCCCGTTCTGAGGTCGATCTTGGAGAATACCCGTGCTCCATTCAACTGGTCGAATAAGTCATCAATTCGAGGAAGCGGGTACTTGTTCTTGATAGTGACCTCATTAAGTTGGCGATAGTCTACACACATTCGTAGACTTCCATCCTTCTTCTTGATAAATAATACTGGTGATCCCCATGGAGAGATGCTTGGACGAATGTATCCTTTTTGTAGCAACTCATCCAATTGCTTCTATAGTTCTGCTAATTCCGGGCCTGGCATACGGTAATATTTCTTGTATATTGGAGCTGTACCAGGAATCACTTCAATGGCAAACTCCAACTCTCGGTCGGGCGGCATTCCGGGTAATTCCTCTGGAAACACATCCGGAAATTCTCCCACTACCAGAATCAGATTCATATCAGTAATAATGGTCTGATATGCCGTGCCCTTTCTTGTTATCATTCTGCTGGCTAGGAATTGAACGGTCTATCCGGCAGGGTTCACCATTGTCACCATTCTGGTGGCGCAATTGATACACACTTGGTGCCGTGCCAACCAGTCCATTCCCAGTATTATATCCAGTCCTGGGGAGTCAATAGCAACAAGAGTAGCTGGAAACTTGACTCCATGGATTGAGATTTCCAAATCCTTGTATACTATATTTGTTCTGAGCATTGAGCCAGGGGATTGTACCACCATGATTTTGTCCAAAAGTGAAGGAGAAAATTTGTGCAAGGTGGCAAAACTTCGCGAGATAAACGAGTGGGAAGCCCCAGAATCAAATAAAATTACTGCAGGTATGTTATGGACAGAAAACATACCAAGGACAACATCTGGAGCTTCACAGACTTCTTCGGCAGAGATGTGGTGGACACATCCGTGGCTGAAGTTGTGGTTGGGACGACGTCCAAGGTGGTTGACTTGTGGCTTGTGGTCGGCTGATTGCTTTCCATTATTATTAGTAGGACACTGCTTAGCGTAGTGTCCACTCTGGCCACAAGTGAAGCAAGTGTTGTTGCGGCGGCAGTCCTCTATGACTGGCTGCTTGCCAAAGGTCTTGCTCTGGTTAACTGGCTTGTTATTGTAGTTGCCACCATTGTTCCACACCGGTTTGTTCTCAGATGACCCTGACTGCCAACTGCGCAGCTTTTGTGTATATGGTTCCTTGTTGTCCTTCTTGGGCTCGAACTTCCTCTTACGATCATCATTTCCAGACTTGTGCTCTCATTCAGCAATGAAGGCCTTATCAACCACGGTCTGGAAATCAGGGAAATCCAACATGCATAGCTGACATCGGAGGGCGTGATTAAGTCCTCCGAGGAACCGATCTATTTTTCGTTCTTCGGTGGCCACATCATAAGGAGAGTACCGGGCCAAGTTGTTGAACTTGTTTAGATATTCCCCCACAGACATGTTTCCTTGTGTGAGGGCTAGGAATTCCCTCTGCTTCACTTTCATAATACCCGTGGGGATATAATACTTGCGAAATAACTCCTTGAATTTCTCCCAGGGAATTTCTTCAGCAGGCCATATTATCTTGGTGTTATCCCACCATATGGCTGCTGGGCCTTCAAGATAATGAGTGGCAAATGGAACTTTATCTGCTTCTTCACATCGAGCAATGCCCAATTTCTTTTCCATGGTTCTCAACCAGTCATCAGCCTCAATTGGATCCACCACCTGGCTAAAGCTAGGTGGCTTTGTACGCTGGAAGTCAGTCAGCTTGGAACGCACCCCATTGCCATTATTCTGACCTACTATTGTCTGCATACTCTTGAGAAATTCCATAAGATCTTGATTTTTCTTTTCCTCAAACATTCTCATTATCTGATCTGTGGTTGGTGCTTGAGGTGGTGGTGGTGGTAAGTCTTCGGGCGGTTGCCCTGCCTGCCTGGCGGATCGACGGACGGGATTTCCATCGCCGCCTTGACTGCTACTTCCTCTCTTCATCCTAATTTTTGTTCCCATGGCAAAGACCGAATCAATTAGCAACATCCATAAGGAGAAATACAGTAATATGACACAAAAGAAGATTTATGAAGAAGGCAAATAAAGAGAACAACATAATTATACAATATAACCCAACATCATACATGGCAAGCTAGTAGGGGAAAAATCATGGCTAAACTGCTCACACGGTAGTTGACATATGCAAAGGTGCATGCATCACTACTCAAGCTCCAGTCTAGTGGTGTCGGTGACATGAACACTGCCCATCTGAAGAGCCCTCATCCACAGATCCTGAGTCAGAATCAAAACTGATGTTATGAGTCACCGGGTTAAAGGAGACACAGCATCGCTGCTGGGACGGCTCTCCTTCTGCGGGAGACAGAGCATGTCACCTCAGCATCAGCGGAGCAGGAGCAGCTAGAAGTGAGGCCCACTCAGCTGGGGTCTCAAATCGACTACCAGACGATAAGCCTGATGGTCCAGAAGAACCAGAAGGGATATCTAGCACACGCGGAGGTGGAACTGGTGGTGGATAACTAGGTGGAACTACAGGAGGAGGTGCTGGAGTCACTGCTGCAAGTACCCCCTGGGTGCGGCACAACTCCTCAGCCAAGGAGATGATCATACAATAACTGGCATTCAGGTAGCGGGACAAAACACTAGCCGCATGATCACACGCCGCATCTGCAGGTGAGAAAAGGACTCGCCCTGTCGTAGGTGACAGAGTGGGATAGTGGAGGAAACCTGGATGGGTCTGCATCTCAGCCTCGTGGAAGCGCAGGTTGGTAATAGCCTCCATGGCAGCAAACTGGATCACCAACTCCGAAGTAGAAGCCACTCCGCCCTTGGAAGAGCGAGAAGAACTTCCTATATCCGAAGTTGCGGTCATGTAAGCCACTGCGTGGTACTCATATACCGACTCGCCCAATTGCTCCCGAAACATCTGATACATCAGGTCATCACCGTAGGGATACTGTCGAAGCCAGACGCTACGAAGCAAGACTGGAAAGGTGTGGGCTTCTGGCTCATGATGGTAGTGATATGGAACTGGTACCATCTACACTCACAATGCCAAAGGTTAATAACATAATGAAATATGATGCACGATGCCACCACCAAATGCAACAAGCAAGATGCACACTCAAGGTCCTATGCTAATCGCAGTCCTAACGCGGTTACCTAGGGGTTGTGGCACGGCTCTGATACCACGCGTTGTGGCACCCCGGCTCAGAGGACCGGTTTACCCTTGTTTCCAACCCAGAGATCATGTCTTCTGGAAACACACAACAACTTGGAACAGAACATGGCTGGACTTTATTGATAATAGTTGGTACAGGCTCACATATATTACATGATCATCGAGGCCAAAAGCACGTCTAGTGCTATGTCAATATCTACATTGTTTATCCAACACATCAGGGCCTCGGCACTACTACTGAACACTACAGCGAAAGACTACAGCGTAGCGGAACATGATAGAGACTCCATCCACAGGGACACTGCTGTGGACACATCCTAGGCATCGCAACAAGGACCTCAGGACCTCCGTCTTAGTCTTCTCCTGCATCTGGCATGATACACCAGGTGAGTACTTTGAATGTACTCGCAAGCACATGACAACCAAATATGCAGCAAGTAATAGCATAGCAATGAACAGGTTAAACTCCAAGTGATTCACTTACTGTTACCAACTTACTCATCTCCGGGTTGCCTCACAACCCTCGGAATACTCGATACCAACGAGTACTTCCGCTCAAAAGACAAGTTCTTCCATCATTACTATAGTTATTACGGTTGATCACCTAGAGAGGTCTGGTCGGGCTGTCCAATACCATCGACACGGCTATTCGAATAGATTTTTACACTCTGGAGAGGTTGCGCACTTTACCCACACTATGGAGCACTGACCTCGTGATCCCATTCGGGTGGACCAGCATTGCTCCAACGAAACCTGTCTGTCCCGTGACTCTTTCATCGTACCCCCGGCAATCGCACTCCCCCGGAGTCAAGCCTTGGGTGGCCTCGTGTCACCCCGTGACACCTGCCACCGTCATGGCCTAACTAAACTGTCCCAAACGGGGACGCCGGCAAACAACTCAACTGGGCTCACAGGGTTATCGCCGTCTACCTGATCAGGGCAGCACGCACGCATAACCCTCCCTCTTTGGAGGTACCGGTGAAAGAGCACCGAGCCAGACCAAGTCAAGGCCGTCCCATACCGGCAAATGTGGCTGCACGGGTAAGCCCGGACAGGTGACTCTTGACCAACCATGTTTCACTTAGTAAGCATAGTTATTGATCATATCATTCTGAGATATCAACTTAAAGCATTTAAATAATTTACTAGGAATTATCTAGATTAAATATATGCAAGAAATGAATATGAATTATGCAATGCTATGAAATGCTTCATAATATGGATGTCCCGGCTTGCCTTGATCAGTTGGGTTGTTCAGAAACTCCTGGTCTTTAAATCCACAAGAATCTCCTTCTGAAAATATTTTCAAATAGCAAAAGAAAATGTCACATAAGGCCTTTTTATTCACCAACAATTCTGTGAGTGTTGGAAAAATACCAAACTTGGTGGAAAAATAAAGGACTTCAGTATGAACACAATGTAAAAAGAATCAGGTCATTTGGACCTTTCTGTTAAAAGTTATTAATATTCAAAGTTCCTGTTTAACTCTGTTAATAAAAATCAATTTTGAAAAAAAAAAACGGCCACGTCGAAGACATATTTGGCCCGGGCGCCACCACTTACAGCTTCGCCACAGTGGCTGACGGTGGCCCCGGCTCGGTTTAAAACAGAGAGAGGGGAGGGAACATGGGAGGGGGCGGCTCACCGGCGAGCGTGGCCGGCGATCCCGATGGCGAGAGGGCTCGGGAATGGGCGGAACGGATCGGGCATCGAGCGGTGGTCCTTCACGTACCCGCAACTTAGCCGGAGGTGGACGGACGGTGTCGCCCCCTTCGTCTCCGGCGAACTGTAGTTACGGTGGTCGACGAACTCGACGATTCCGATGGCAATAGGACGTGAAGAGGGCTCGGGAAGCACTACAGAAGCCTACTGATCACAACGGTGCTCTTGGATGAGGCGGAGATTGGCTGGAGGTGGCTGGCGGGGAAGAGGGGATTGGCGGCGGAGCTCTGATCGAGCTCGAGGCTAGAGGCCTCTCTGCCTCGATTGCTGCTGCTGGCTGTGGCTATGGGGGAGGAGGAGTTGGGTGAGGAGCTTGGCAGCGTCGGGCAGGGCTATTTATAGCCAGGAGGAGGCGGACGGTGAGTTCTCCCGAAGCTCGTGGATGCGGGCCCTGGCGCCAGCGCTCGTACGCCGCGCTGGCTAGCTCGACACGGGCGAGGTGATGGATGAGGGCAGAAGCATTAAACGCGGAGGAGACGGCACGGGAGAAAGACGACGGCGTCGCAATACTGTGGCAGCACGGGCAGAATAGTCCGGCGATGACGCGGCGGCCGGCGAGGGCGTCTCTGGTGCAGGCGAAGGGTCCAGATGGCCTAGGTGGCACCGGGGAACGTAGTCGGCATGCTCAGACAACACTACACTGCACGAGCGCTCATCTCTAACGTGACCCGAGCCCTGCGCGGCACAGAGCGCGGCGACAAGCGTGCCAGTGCCATGCTCACCACGGTAGCTCGTGTCCATCGGCCACGTTGACCTGTCAAACGTTGTCTGGCGTGTCAACCATCGTTGCCTCACTTCACCTGAGCACTTGGTTTGGCTTGGTTCGGTCTGAGTTGTAGGGTAGAATCAGCAACAGTCTCTGACAGAGAACTTGGGAGGGATCTGGACGGTTGGCGAGATAGAGGTAGGGCCAATGGAGATGTCCAGAGTGATTTAGGTTGGAAAGACTAGGAGCTGACAAAATTTGAGGTGATTTGGTTTAAGTTTGAGGGTAGTTCATGTACAAACCACCTTTCTGGACCAGAATCAAAATGTTGAAGTGCTGCTCACTAGAATGATCTCCTGGGGTTGAAACTTGGTGTAGGAAGATTGTTTGGGGGTGTCCTCATGCTATAAAAAATTGAAAGCAATTGGACACTCCTAGCATACACTTCCTTCACAAAGGTCCAGACTGACCAGGAGCTAAAAGGAATTATTTTGCAAAGTATATGAAATATTTTATGGAATATTTTTGGGTATTGGAGCAAGATATAGTCCAAAAGATTTTTAGGAATTATTTGAGAATTTTCTGAGCATCCAAACTATAGGTTGCTTCATAACCCATAGTAATGCCCTAAATTCCCAAATAAAAGAAAAGAGTTATTGGAAATGATTTAAATTGGGATTTGGGTTCTTGAGGTACTTGGCAGAGTTTTTGCAAGGTGATGAGACTTTGGATCACTTGGGAAGAATTCAAACATGTCCAAGTCCAGATGAAAAGGGGTTCAAAATCATTCAAATTCGAATAAAACCAAGAAAAGTTTGAAAAGAAAAGGTTGCCAAAAATCAGGGTGTCACAGGCAAAAACAAGGAAAAAAAATAGCAACTGGCACTGGGCACTAGGTTAATAGGTTAGTCCCAAAAAATGATATAAAATAGCATATTAATGCATATAAAACATGCAAGATGGATAATATAATAGCATGGAACAATACAAAATTATAGATACGTTGGAGACGTATCACGGCACCGATGTAGAGTTCGAGGAGCAGATGGAGCTGATGCTCTGTCGCTCCATCGCGCACAGCAATGTCCCGGCTCTGCCACCGGGGGCGCTCCTCCCCATGAAGCGGGAGCTGATACGTCCATTTTGCATCATGTTTTCCTACTATTATTTATAATGTTTTTTATCAATATAACTCTTTTTGTTGCAATTATAATGCCTTTTCTCTCTTAATTTGCAAGATTTACATGCAGAGGGAGATTGCCGACAGCTGGAATTCTGGACCTGAAAAACCTATATCAGAGGTACCTATTCTGCACAACTCCATATTAGCTGAAATTTCACAGAGAATTATTTTGGAATATATAAAAAATACCAGAGAAAAGAAATACCAGAGGAGGCCCACCAGGTGCCGACGAGGCACCTGGGTGCTCCCAGGTGGCTTGTGGGGCCCCTGGGCATCCTCCGTGGGCCATCTTCTCCTATATGATGCCATTTTCCCTAGAAAAATTAAAAAAAGGACTTTCGGGGCAAAGCACCGCCATCTCGAGGCGGAACCTGGGCAGGAGCACTTTTGCTCTCCGGTGGAGTGATTCCGTTGGGGATACTTCCCTCCGGGAGGGGGAAATCAAAGCCATCGACATCACCAACAACCCTCCCATCGTGGGAGGACCAATCTTCATCAACATCTTCACCAGCACCATCTCATCTCAAACCCTAGTTCATCTCTTGTATTCAATCTTTGTCTCAAAACCTCAGATTGGTACCTGTGGGTTGCTAGTAGTGTTGATTACATCTTGTAGTTGATGCTAGTTGGTTTATTTTGTGGAAGATTATATGTTCAGATCCTTGATGCTAATCAATACCCCTCTAATCTTGAACATGAATGATTTGTGAGTAGTTACTTTTGTTCTTGAGGACATGGGAGAAGTCTTGTCACAAGTAATCATGTGAATTTGGTATTCGTTCGATATTTTGATGATATGTATGTTGTTGTTTCCCTTAGTGGTGTCATGTTAACGTTGACTACATGAAACTTCAACATCCTTGGGCCTAAGGGAAGGCATTGTGGAGTAGTAATTAGATGATGGGTTGCTAGAGTGACAACAGCTTAAACCCTAGTTTATGCGCTATTCCATAAGGGGCTGATTTGGATTCATATGTTTCATGCTATGGTTAGATTTATCTTAATTCTTCTTTCGTAGTTGCGGATGCTCGCAAGAGGGTTAATCAAAAGTGGGAGGCTTGTTCAAGTAAGAACATCACCCAAGCACTGGTCCACCCACATATCAAATTCTCAAAGTAGCGAATGCGAATCAAACAAACATGATGAAAGCGACTAGATGAAATTCCCGTGTGTCCTCAAGAATGTTTTGCTTATTCTAAGAGACCATTCAGGCATGTCCTTACAAAAAGGATTGGGCTACCTTGCTGCACCTTTGTTACCATTACTACTTTTTTCTCGTTACAAATTACCTTGCTATCAAACTATCTCTTACCGATAATTTTAGTGCTTGTAGACAATACCTTGCTGAAAACCACTTGTCATTTCCTTCTGCGCCTCATTGGGTTCGACACTCTTACTTATTGAAAGGACTACAATTGATCCCCTATGCTTGTGGGTCATCAAGACTCTTTTCTGGCGCCATTGCCGGGGAGTGAAGAACCTTTGGTGAGTGGAATTTGGTAAGGAAACATTTATATTACATGCTAAAATTTACTGTCACTTGTTACTATGGAAAGTAATCCTTTGAGGGGTTTGTTCGGGGTATCTTCACCTCGACAGGAGCCACAAAGAGTTTCCCCTCAACCTACTACACCTACTGAAAATATTTATTTTGAGATTCCTTCATGTACGATAGAGAAACTGCTAGCTAATCCTTATGCAGGAGATGGAACAATACATCCCGATATGCACTTAATCTATGTGGATGAAGTTTGTGGAATATTTAAGCTTGCAGGTTTATCCGATGATGGAGTTAAGAAGAAGGTTTTCCCTTTATCTTTGGGAGGAAAGGCATTGACATGGTATAGGCTATGTGATGATATTGGAACGTGGGATTGGAGCCGATTGAAATTGGAATTTCATCAGAAGTTTTATCCTATGCATCAGAAGTTCATCGTGATCGAAATTATATATATAATTTTTGGCCTCGTGAAGGATAAAGTATCGCTCAAGCTTGGGGGAGGCTTAAGTACATGATGTACACATGCCCCAACCATGAGCTCTTAAGAGAAATTATCTTACAAAAATTTTATGCTCGGCTTTTTCATAATGATCAATACATGCCCGATTCTTCTTTCTACTGGTTCCTTTATGAAGAAAACTATTGAATTCAGATGGGATCTTCTGGAAATATTTAAATATGACTCTGAAGATTGGGAACTCGACAAAGGTAAATAGTCAGGTATAAAGCTTGAGTTTGATTGTGTTAAATCTTTTATGGACACCGATGCTTTTCATAAGTTTAACACTAAATATGGACTTGACTCTGAGATAGTAGCATCGTTTTGTGAATCATTTGCTACTCATGTTGATCTCCCTAAGGACAAGTGGTTTAAATATCATCCCCCTATTAAAGAAAAGATTGAGGAACCTGTTATAGTTAAAGATGAAACTATCATTTACAATGTTGATCCAGTTGTGCCTACTGCTTATATTGAGATACCTCCTTTCCCTGTTAGGATAAAGGAACATGCTAAAGTCTCAACTGTGGTTAATAAAAGTAATATTAGAACACCTAGACCCTCTGAACAAATTAAAGTTGAACCTAATGTTGCTATGGTTAAAGATCTCTTGGTCGCTAATATTGATGGGCATGTTTTTTTTGACCGGATTATTAATGGGCTTGCTATTTACTTCTGCAATGAAGCTACTAGAATTGGTAAGCCAGATCCTAAAGATAAGAATAAGCTTGTTGTTGGTATGCCTGTTGTCTTTGTTAAAATAGGAGATCATTCTTACCATGGTTTATGTGATTTGGGTGCTAGCGTGAGTGCTATTCTGTTTACCTTATACACTATCATTTACCTACTCGAGGACGAGCAGGAATTAAGCTTGGGGATGCTGATACATCTCTAATGTTTCTATATTTTTTTTTATTGTTCCATGTTGTTATCTTATCATTCTTGGATGTTTTACATTCATTTTATAGCAACTTTATATCATTTTTTGGGACTAACCTATTGACATAGTGCCCAGTGCCAGTTGCAGTTTTTTTCTTTTTTCTTTTACTTCGCAGAATATCCATATCAAACGGAGTCCAAACGCAGCGAAACTTTTTGGAGATTTTTTTCTGCCCAGAAGACACCTTGGGAGCCAAGGAAGTACCAGAGGGGAGGCCCGTGGGGCCCATAAGACACCAGGGCGCGCCAAAGGTCCCTGGCGCACCTAGGTGGGTAGTGGGCCCATGGGAGTCCTTTCCACCGCCTCTCAGCTCTACAAATACCCCAATATTCCAGAAACCCTAGGGGAGTCGACGAAACACAATTTCACCCGCCGCAAGTTCCAGAACCACGAGATCAAATCTAGAGCCCTATTCCGGCACCTTGCCGGAGGGGAACACGATCACGGAGGGGTTCATCATCCTCATTGGTGCTCCTCCGATGATGCGTGATTAGTTTACCACAGACCTATGGGTCCGTAGGCAGTAGCTAGATGGCTTCTTCTCTCTTTTTGATTCTCAATACAATGTTCTCCTCGATGTTCTTGGAGATCTATTTGTTGTAATGACTTTTTGCGGTGTGTTTGTTGGGATCCGATGAATTGCGAGTTTATGATCAGTTCTATCTATGAATATTATTTGAGTTTTCTTTGATCTCATATTTCTTCTCCGAAACTTTGGTTTGGTTTGGCCAACTAGATTGATTTTTCTTGCAATGGGAAGAGGTGCTTTGTGATGGGTTCGATCTTGCGGAGTCCTCACCCAGTGACAGAAGGGGTAGCGAGGGACGCATGTATCATTGCTATTAAGGATAAAAAGATGGGGTCTATTCCTACATGAATAGATCTTGTCTACATCATGTCATCGTTCTTATTGCATTACTCCGTTTCTCCATGGACTTAATACACTAGATGCATGCTGGATAGCGGTCGATGTGTGGAGTAATAGTAGTAGATGCAGGGAGGAGTCGGTCTACTAATCTTGGACGTGATGCCTATATACATGATCATTGCCTTGGATATCATCATAATTATTTGCTCTTGTATCAATTGCCCAGCAGTAATTTGTTGACCCATCGTATGCTATTTTCTCAATAGAAGCCACTAGTGAAATCTACGGCCCCCGAATCTATCTTTTATCATATTGTGTTCAGATATATTATTTCAAAAACCCAAAAATACCTTGCTGCACTTTTTCTTTCTTTATTTTATTTTGTGTTTTCACTAGATCTATTTATCCAATCTCATACAATTTTATCTATCTTTTTGCTGAGGAGGGATTGACAACCCCTCTTACGCGTTGGGTTGCAAGTATTTGTTATTTGTGTGCTGGTACCGTTTACACAGTGTTGCTGGGTTCTCCTACTGGATTGATAACCCTGGTTTCATAACTGAGGGAAATACCTACTGTTGTTGTTCTGCATCATCCTCTCCTCTTTAGGGAAATACCAACGCATATACAAGCAATCAGGAAAGAATTTCTGGCGTCGTTGCCGGGGAGACATCATCAACATCTATCAGGTTCCCAATCACAAATCTCATCTCCTTGCAATTTACATTATTTGACATTTGCCTCTCATTTTCATCTCCCCCACTTATAAAATGTTTTTGCGAAAAGCACAAAAATAGTTGCCTTTTTATTTGCCTTCTTTTTTGTTTACCTTTTTCTCGTTCGATCTGTTGTTTGTGTGTGATCTTGGTTGCGTAGTCTTGATGTCTCAAGAAAATACCAAGTTGTGTGATTTTTCCAATACCAATAATAATGATTTTATTAGTACTCCAATTTCTCCTCCTACCGCTAGTGGAGAGTCTTATGATATTAATGCCGCTTTGTTGAATCTTGTTATGAAAGAGCAATTTTCCGGTACTCCTAATGAGGGTGCCGCGTCCCATCTAAACACTTTCGTAGAATTGTGTGATATGAAAAAGAAAGAAGATGTGGATAATGATATTGTGAAATTAAAATTGTTTCCTTTCTCTTTGCGAGATCATGCAAAAATTTGGTTTTCTTCTTTGCCTCGCAATAGTATCGATTCTTGGGATAAGTGCAAAGATGCTTTTATTACTAAGTATTTTTCGTTCGTGAAAATTATTTCCCTTAGAAATCAAATTATGAATCTTAAGCAACTTGAGCATGAACATGTTGCGCAATCTTGGGAAAGAATGAAATTAATGCTAAGAAATTGTTGTACTCATGGTTTAAATCTTTGGATGATTATACAAATATTTATGTGGGATTGAATTTTGTTTCTAGAAATCTTTTAGATTCCGCCGTGGGTGGTACTTTTATGGAAATTACTTTGGGTGAAGCCACTAAATTGCTTGATAATATTATGGCAAATTATTCACAATGGCATACTGAAAGAGCACCTACTAGTAAAAAGGTTATTTCGGTTGAAGAAATTAGTACTTTGAGTGAAAAAGTTGATGCACTTATGAAATTGGTTACTAGTAAAAATGCTCCTATTGATCTTAATGATGTGCCTTGTCTACTTTGATTGAGCAAAATAGTGATCCTGTAGATGTGAATTTTGTCTCGCGAAACAATTTTAATAACAATGCTTATAGAGGTAATTTTAATCCTAGGCCTTTTCTTGGAAATTCCTCTAATAATGGCAATTCCTATGGTAATTCTTCTTATAATAATAGGATCCCCTCTGATCTTGAGAGTAATATTAAGAATTTATCAATGCTCAAAAAAATTTCAACACTATGATAGAAGAAAAGTTGAATAAGATAGATGATATGTCTAGAAGCATTGATAGAATTTCCCATGATGTAGAAGATCTCAAGATTAAAGTTTTTCCACCTAAGGTTGATGTCAATGAATCAATTAAAGCCTTATATGTTTCCAAGGATGAAAGTAAGAAAAGAACCACTATGCTTAGAGCTAAAAGAGAATTTCTAGAAAGAGCGTTTTGGACTGATTGCTTCCATAATAATGATGAAGATCTTAAAATGATTGGTGTTTCTTCTATTGATTCCTTGTTTAGTAATATTAAAATTGATGATAAAGGGACTGAAGAAGAGTCCACTTTAGCTAGAAGGCGTCACCATAATTCGGAGGGTGAAAATCTTGTTGAAAAAATTGATAAAGTGGGGTTGGAGAGGTCAAAACTTTAACTAGTGATGTGCCCACTCTTTTGGATTACAAAGATTTTAATTATGATAATTTCTCTTTGATTGAATGTATTTGTTTGTTGCAATCCATGTTAAATTCACCCAATGCCTATGAACAAAATAAAGCTTTTACTAAACATATTATAGAAGCGATGATGAAAGCTTTAGAAGAAAAGTTCGAATTAGAAATTTCAATTCCTAGAAAATTATATGATGAATGGAACCCACCATTAAAGTCAAGATAGAAAAATATGAGTGCGTTGATTGTGTGATTTAGGTGCCAGTGTTTCCACAATTCAGAAATCTCTATGTGATGTGCTTGGTCTTACCAATATTCAAGAATGTTCTCTTAATTTGCACTTGGCGGATTCTACTATTAAAAAACCTTTGGGAAGAATAAATGATGTTCTTATTCTTGCAAATAGGAACTATGTGCCAATATATTTTATTGTTCTTGATATTGAATGCAATCCATCTTGTCCAATAATACATGACCGTTTTTATGAACTATAGGTGCCGTGATTGATATGAAAGAAGGTAATATTAAGTTTAAATTTCCACTAAGAAAGGGTATGGAACACTTCCCTAGAACAAGAATTAATCCACCATCTGAATCAATCATGAGGGCAACCTATGGGGCAAAAACTAAAGATGACAATACTTGAATCTATTCATTATGCCTAGCTAGGGGCATAACACGATAACTCTTGTTGGGAGGCAACCCAATGAATAAAATATATTTTTCTCTTTTTCTTTCTGCTTTTGTGTGTTCACACAATTATGCCTCTGTTATGATTGTGTTTTATGTTTTAATTAGTGTTTTTGCCAAGTTAAGCCTTTGGGATAGCTTTGGGTGATAGTTGATTTGATTGTGTTGAAAAATAGAAACTTTTGCGTCCAGTAGAAGAATTGTTAAAATTCACAGAAGCAACAAAAAATTCTGAATTGTTTACACAAGTATGTTTCCTATGTTTTCCTAATTTTTGGAGTTACAGAAGTATGAGTAAAATTCGAGTCTTTACAGACAGCTCTG
This sequence comes from Thinopyrum elongatum, assembly GCA_011799875.1. Taxonomy (NCBI): domain Eukaryota; kingdom Viridiplantae; phylum Streptophyta; class Magnoliopsida; order Poales; family Poaceae; genus Thinopyrum; species Thinopyrum elongatum. Next base: position 566,440,557 of record CM022298.1, on the reverse strand, counting down.
TTTTTGACAGATTCTGTTTTCGATGCATTGTGTGCTTATTTTGATGAATCTATGGATTGTATCGGGGGGTGTAAGCCATGGTAAAGTTAGAATACAGTAGGTATAATGCAATAAAAAAATATGAATGGGTTTGCAATAGTACTTAAAGCAAAGGTTGGTTTTCTTATACTAACGGATCTTACGAAGGTTTTGTTACGTTTTGTGTGATTGAAGTTTTCAAGTTTTGGGTGAGATATCGATGGATGTAGGAATAAGGAGTGCAAAGAGCCTAAGCTTGGGGATTCCCATGGTATCCCAAGGTAATATTCAAGGAGAACCAAGCAAATAAGCTTGGGGATGCCGCGGAAGGCATCCCCTCTTTCTTCTAACAACCATCGGTAATTTTACTTGGAGCTATATTTTTATTCGTCACATATCATGAGTTTTGCTTGGAGCGTCTTGTATTATATGATTCTTTGCTTGTTTTTATTTTTAGTTTGTCGCAATCATCCTTGCTGGACACACCTATTTGATAAAGCCATAATGATGCTATGATTTGTTAGAATTGCTCTATGTGCTTCACTTAAAAATTTTGAGCTATGGAATTGCTCTAGTGCTTCACTTATATCTTTTTGAGCACGGTGGTGCTTTAATTTTTGAAGAAATAGTCTCATGCTTCACTTAGATTATTTTGAGAGTTAGTAAATTTTTTAAGAAATTCTCTCATGCTTCACTTATATTATTTTGAGAGAAGGAAAAAATTATTTATGCTCATGTTCTTCACTTAAATTTATTTGAGAGCTTGTTAAAAGCAATGGTAGTATCTTAATCTAGTCCCAAAGTGATAGATATCCAAGAGGGATATAATAAAAACTTTCATGAAAGATCATTGGACAAAATAAACTTGATTCTTTGTAATAGTTTTGAGATATGATGATAGTGATATGTGAGTCATATTGGTGAGTAATTATGCTTTAGTAAGAATATTGGTGTTAAGGTTTGTGATTCCCTATGCAAGCATGAAAGTCAATAGTTATGCAATGAAATTCCATCCTACTTATGGTGCATTATTCGGTGTTAGTTATGCTTAATGCTCGTTTATGAGAATTTTTGCTTTTTGGTTGGTTGCTTCTCAATCTATTTGTAGCCTTTCCTTGTACTAAGTGCGAATACTACTTATGCATCCAAAATCCTTAAACCAAGTTGTGCCATATAAGTCCACCATACCTACCTATATGCGGTATTTTCGTGCCGTTCCAAGTAAATTTGTATGTGCGAACTCTAATTTTCAAAATGAATTTCCTTTTTGTGTGCCCGTAGCGCTGATGAAGCGGCAGGGGGTGGCCAATATTTTTCCATCCTAGATGTGTTATTCTCAAGATGAGTATTTGTTCACTTGTCATTGCACGAGAGTGTGGCGGTAATAGGGATGCCCAGTACCGAAATGAAAAAGAAATTTACTTTATGTTTTCAAATAATAAATTCCTTGGAAAGTGTTGGTATGGAAGTCACCCATGGATACAGATAGACATCGATTGTGAAAGAATGGTGGAAAAAGGAATAAAATTTATTTTATGTTTGGGAACCGCCTATGATGTATCTAGCATGGAAAGTATTGGGAATTCTCGGTCGTTTTCGTTGTCAGGAAAAGCATGCCTCTCAAAATATTTTATCTCTCAATTTAAGCTTTGAGCTCTGGCACCTCTACAAATCTCTGCTTCCCTCTGCGAAGGGACTATCTATTTACTTTATGCAATTTTTATTTTTATTTGAGTCTCCACATTCTCTTGTAAAGCACCAACTAGGGAGCACTATGATCTTACTTGTGCATTGGACGTAGCTAATATTCGAGTGTGTTTCATGAATGGATCAATGATTGAGCATGATGGGCTAGGGATAGCTTTCTTTAGTGTTGATATTTTGAAAGACATGGTTGATTGTTGATATGCTTGAGTATTGAAATCTTCATGTCAAAAATAGACTATTGCTTTGAATCATCTAAAAGTCCAAATGTCCATGCTACAAAAGAAAAGAATATGTGATGAACATGTTAGGCAACATTCCACATCAAAAATTCTGTTTTTATCATTTACCTACTCGAGGACGAGCAGGAATTAAGCTTGGGGATGCTGATACGTCTCCAATGTATCTATAATTTTTGATTGTTCCATGCTGTTATATTATCATTCTTGGATGTTTTATATTCATTTTATAGCAACTTTATATCATTTTTTGGGACTAACCTATTGACATAGTGCCCAGTGCCAGTTGCTGTTTTTTGCTTGTTTTTTTACTTCACAGAATATTCATATCAAACGGTGTCGTGGGAAAACACGGCCACCTATGGGGCCATTGGCCCCTTGTGGTTCGGCAGTGGGGAAGGACGCATTGCACAAAGAGCGAAGGGCGCAGAGCAGCACGACAGTGATCACACGGGTAGTTTTTACACAGGTTCGGGCCACCGCAAGGCGTAAAACCCTTCTCCTACTTTGGTGGATTGATGAGAGGACCGAGGTGGAGACGCAATGCTCTAGCCCGGCAGGGTCGCCTTGGGGCGAGAGCAACTACGCGTGTATGAGTGTACAAGGGTCCCAATCCTTTCTAAGGTTGCCATGGCCCTCCTTTTATAGATCAAGGGGTCACCACAATGGCAAATCAGTCATTGCGTACTGATTAGATAGCAAACAGTGCTATCATAGCTAACTCTGCAGATAGGACAGAGCGCATTAAATGCGCCGCTTAGTGTCACATCGTAGCGTAGCCCGGCAAGCCTTGCGGTGCCGTTCGGCCACCTTCTCGCCTGCCTGCGTGACACGTCCCTGGACGGGTGTCATTTGGAGCTGATTTCCTCTGGAAGTGGCTGCCACATGCCAAATAGCGGCCACTTAGCCACTTGGGGGCTCGACACCGCACCGATCGATGACTTGCGTTGCTGTGAGGTGGAGCGGTGGAGCCTTGGCGGGGTAATCCGCCCTCGGCGCCCCCGGTAAGCCTGTCGGGGCAATCTGGAGACTTGTCTTCAGGGCAACCTCATCCCCGCTAGGCTCGCCTGCCTGGCAATGGAGGTTTTTCCTTAGTGGTATCTTGCTCCTTTGGTTGGCCTTGGTCTTCTTGATCTGCCCTTTGATTTCTCAAAGAGCTGATCTCTTCTGCTTGGTCTTGTCTTGGATGCCGCAACCATGTTCTCGAGCCTGTGTGTAGTCTGGGCAACACACCTGGGTTTTTTTGCACCGACAGGAGCCCCTGGCCTGGCCCGAACGCGCTGCCGAGCATCGTCGGGGTAGGCCCTGTCCAGTACACAGGCGGGGAGGCTGCGGTAGCTCAACCTTTGAGATCTTCTTTGTTTCTTCATTAATCTAAGCTTGAGTCAGTTTCCAGTTTTCCCGCGCGTTGTGTAATGCCAATTGTAGTGGGGCCATCCCTGTATTGGCCCGTGAATGACTTTAGTGCACGGGTGAGTAACTGCCAATTCACTCTTCCCACCACGTTCTTATCCCTTGCCACGTATGCTGCATGCATTGAGTGGGGTAGGTAACAGAGGCACGTGGTGTGGGAGAGAGCGTCTTGGCAGGGGCCCGGTCTTCCTGGGTTGGTGGAGAGGGGCGGCGGTTACCCGCCGAGGGATCAACCCCTAGCCTCAGCCCGTCTATAAAAGAGGGGGTGAGGGGGAGCGGAAGTGCTCATCCACGCACCCTTCTTCTTCTCTTCCTTGCTTCCTTCTCTGTTATGTTGAGGTGGGGAGGCTGGGGCCAGGTCCTGGGCTCTAGCTTAGGGTCGATGACGCCGAACGCTTGTGTAAACGCCCGGGGAGCGAGTCTGGTCCGGGGCCGAAAGGGATGTAGTCGTCGAGGATGTGGGTGTCAAGTCGCCCGCTGTGTGGGAGGTGTCACGCTTCTCCAAAATGGTGAAACGCTCATCTCCCTCCCACGAGCTGGCTGTCCGGTGAGGAACGCCAGCCGTCGCTGCGGGTCGTCGAGGCTCGTTGCCCTGATGACAGGGCTCTTGGGGGTTCTAGCGCCTGTCTGGGGTGCAGCACTCGGGATCCTCGGTAATCCCAGTGCTGTTCCTTCCGGCAGAGTCGTGGCGAACGCTGAAGACGGTGGCACCTTCCTGCCCTCCAAGGTGGGGAGTGGTGCCACTTGCACGCCTCAGACATCGCCATCGCCTGCTGCTTCTCTGGGGGAGGTGTCGGCCCAAGGGGCTGGCGTCCTCCCGGAGTGGTGGTGATGAAGAAAGAACGAGGGAAGACGGAGAAGGCGGGTGGCAGGCCGTCAGGTCGGATTATGATGGCACCTACGCCTTCGTCTCATATTGCCAGCCCGCTGCCTCGTCTTTCCACTCATACCCTCCCTCCCCGGCACCATCATCACCGGCCTCTTTAGGACGGTTGCCGGGGGGGTCGCTCTCTTGGTGCCTTCGCCTCCTCCAGCAGTCTTCCAGCTGAGCTCCGGTAGTTTCCCCTGCCGGTGCTTGCGCTGGGGCTTCTTGCTGGTCCTGGAGGTGGTGACCAGGGCACCGCCGAGCTGCTCCTTCCGCCCCTCTCCTTCGCAGCCTCGCCACTCTCGATCCTGTCAGGCTGCGTCCGGCAAGTCCTGACGGGATCGGGCTAGGCTTCCGCTCAGACACTCCTTTTGCCCTCTTCTCTTCCCACCGTAGTGCCTAGGAGGAGAGGGACAAGAAAGGGATTACGGGGCACTTATCTTTTTTCAGTTTAAAATATGCAGGCATCAGCAAAACTTTAGTCTAAATAATGTAAACTTCTTTATCCATGTTTGTGTTCTGTAAGATCTGTACTTGCTTATCAGCATATTAATGAAAAAGACAAGCTTTGCCGGCACTTGTGCATGTACCATATCCATGCAGAGGTGAAATGCCTCTATACATTTAAGTAAACAAGTTTCCCCGGCAGGCTATCCTGCCGGTGCTCTCAGTTTGTTGCCGCGGGGCTAGGCCTGCCTGGCAAAAAACCGTAAAAAGGGACCAGCCCCCCGCCGAACCTTGTCTGCCAAAGGCCACTGCGACCACCCTGACCGAAGCAGTGTTCGAGTCAAAGGGTAGGAGCACCTATGTTTCAAAGATGGCGGGGTTTTCATATGCACAAGTTTTCAAATTATAGAACAGGTATGGATAAGAAGGAACTTATCTGTTTGGTCTGCCGGGGATTGTCACGTGGGCTCGTCTTCATTTCTTCTCTTTGGGATCAAGTCCACGGCAAGAACCCTGCAACTTAGTGCAGATGAAAACAATGCCACATGCGACCTCATCTACATGATCATGCTATGCTCATGATATGCTTATGCATGCATGCAAGTTTCGGGGGGCCCCCAGCGCTTTGTTTATTTCTCTGTTGCTCAGGGTCTGCGCCTGGCTTTGTACAAAGGGTTACATGCAGCTTCGGCAAAGCTTGTACAAAAGGGTGGCTGCCGGGCAGGGCCCGACAGCCGCGCCTTACGGGTAGAACTTACGGAGATGCTCAATGTTCCATGAGTTTTGCAATTGAATGCCATCTCCGGTCTCCAGATGGACTGCGCCAGGTCTGGTGACTCGTACTACCCGGTAAGGGCCTTCCCACTTCGGCGTCAACTTGTTTGCTCCCTTGGCGGACTGAACACGCCTAAGGACAAGGTCACCTTCCTCAAAACTCTGAGTATGAACCCTGCGGCTGTGATAGAGATGCAGGGCTTGCTGGTAGCGTGCAGCACATGTAGCAGCCCGGAGACGGTTCTCCTCAAGTAGCACAGCGTCGTCACGCCGGTGCTGTTCCTGCACTACTTCATCGTAGGCAAGCACTCGAGGAGACCCGAATATGAGTTCTGTGGGGATAACTGCTTCTGCCCCAGAGACTAGGGAGAAGGGAGTCTGCCCGGTAGCTCGATTTGGTGTCGTACGGAGGGACAAAAGAACCACCGGCAGCTCATCGATCCATCGCCTGCCGCACTTCTACAGCCGATCAAAAGTTCTTGTCTTAAGACCTTGCAGCACTTTAGCGTTCGCCCTCTCAGCTTGCTCGTTGCTTCTGGGATGGGCCATAGAGGCAAATGAGACCTTGCTTCCGAGGGCATGAACGTATTGCATGAAGGCGCGGCTTGTGAATTGGGTGCCATTGTCGGTGATGATTCGGGCAGGTACCCCGAAGCGGCACACCAATCCTTTCAAGAACTTGATAGCTGACTGCGCGGTCACCTTTCTCACGGGCTCTACTTCCGGCCACTTTGTAAACTTGTTAATTGCAATGAACAAGAATTCAAAGCCCCCGGTAGCACGGGGGAAGGGGCCCAAGATGTTGAGCCCCCAGACCGAAAATGGCCATGACAAAGGGATTGTTTGGAGAGCTTGAGCAGGCTGATGGATATTCTTGGAGTGGAACTGGCAGGCTTCACACTTGGTGACTAGCTCAATTGCATCTTGGAGGGCTGTGGGCCAGTAGAAGCCTTGCCGGAAAGCTTTCCCAACCAAGGCCCTTGATCCGAGGTGGGAGCCACACATACCCTTGTGTATCTCTGCCAGCAGTTCCTTTCCTTCTTCCCGGCAAATGCACTTCAATTTCAAACCGTTGGGCCTTCTTCTGTATAGCATGTCGTCAACGAACTGATACATACTGGCCCTCCGGGCTACTCTTTCAGCTTCTTGCTCTTCGGGAAGTTCTCCTGTTTGGAGGAAATGAATGTAACACCCCAAAAATTGGGTTATCGATTTTTGTGCTGTTATTCCTTCCTAGCTTTTCTTTCCCGAATTTTTCCTCTGGAATCTGGTGAATGACCAGGTGAATTCAGACAATCCTCAGCCTCTCCATGAATTTTCCATGCTCTTGTGCCAGTCAAGTTCCCGTCAGTAAACCCCGAACCTCATTCAAACCCTAGTTCCAAAATATCGGAACTGGAAATCCTGCCTTTGCGTTTACAAAGGAGCTATCATTTTTCTTGCTCAGTTGATCCTCCCAAAATTTCCAGAGATCACCCTTCATCCATAAACCCTAGATGTGGAAAAATATTGCCAAGTTATATGCAATGTTTCTCATCTAGAATTAATTCCTTTTTCCGCCTTTTAGAGGAATTAAATCCAGAAAAATATCTATCCATCTCCAAAGCTCATGAAAACTTGTGGAGATATTCTTGGTGATCATATTGAGCTCTCATAAAAATATTGGCCATAATTAAATAGGGGAAATTGCATTTTCCTATTTAAAGCCAATATATCAATTTGGGGCCTTTCCAAAGGAACTACCATTTTGGTAGTTGGGAAAAATCCCAAATAATTTGTGGAGCTTGTCCTACCCCTATATTCACCATTTCCATCAAGATCTCAAGTTCCACCCATTAAATTTTGAGCACAACACCACTTTGCAAATTCTGTTCAGATTTTCAGTTTGCAAAGGAAGTGCTTGATTCCTTGATCTCCTTGGGCTGAAATTTTGCAGGGTGATTCATTATGATATATTACCCCTGGATACCAAAAATGAGCTCATTCCATCAAGTCAATCTTCCTTAGTAAATTATCTAAGTTTCTATCCAGATTGCATCTCTGTGAAGGAAGTACCCTCATAGATGATCAATTTGAGCTGAAACTTTTCCAGACAGTTCCTATGACCATATCATCACTCTACACCAAGAATCATTCAAATCCATCTAGCCATTTGACCCCAGCATCATCATTTGCATTTCTGGTCAGTGGGCAAGGTTACAAAGGAAGTACCAGCTAGCATTGTCCATTTGTGCCCAAATTTTGCCAGCATGACTACCTTAGTGGATGACTCACCCCTGCCCAAGATCATGCCAATGGGTGCACTGTGGTGGCCACACCACATGACAAACACTTTGCTGCCAGAACCTGTTTGACCTTGGTTTAGTCACCTCAGAGCTCCCCTATGTCTTCCAGACGCATAGGTCAACTCAGCGATGTGTGGAGAACCTCCCAGACATCATTTGGCGTCAAGTGCATCGTGGCAAGGCGATGGCCACGTGGTGACCACGCCAAATGCAGCTACAGCCGGAGCTCTGTGTTGAGATGTCGCGTTCCTTCCCCTGTGCTCGCGCCGGAGCCTTGTGCCAACGTCTGCGGCGATGTACGGACCCTCATCCATACCCAGCTAGCCTTGGAGGCTTGCCCGTTGGCCGGGCGTGCCGACAGCGGGTGCGCCGCTAGCGTGCCGCCACGGCACCACCGTCTCGAAACCTCCCCGTGCGTCTCGGAGCTTCGGCCATCGTCGCGTAGTCCTCCCCTCTGCTATATATAGTGCGTGCCCCGAGCCCTACTCGATCACCAGCAGCCCAGCCCCTCCCAATCCTCCTAGCTGAGCTCCCTGAGCTCCTCCCTCCGCCATGGCAGTGGCTCTGCCGCCGCCCGTCCTCTTCGAGCTAGCCAGCTTCAGCCTCCCCCTCCTCTCCATTCCAGTCCTCGGACTCCCTCGTGGTTCACCGAGCTGCCACCCCCTCCAATTTCTGCCGGAGTAGCTCATGCCCACCACCCAAAGCACCACCATGGTCGTCTTCTCCTCTGTTGCCGTTGCCCTCAGCCCATTCCGGCGCCCTGGCCCTCCCCTCTCCCTTCCCTCTATGCCTGAGGCCTCCTCTATGGCCTTCTGAGCCGCTGCTGCTCTCATTTTAGTCAGGGAGGTGCTGCCGGAGTGACCTCGCTGCCGGCCAATGGCCGCCGTGCCTTGGTCAGTGGCGATGGCGCTGTGGGCCGTCTCGCGCAGGCCCGCAACCACCACTGGAGGCGGCGCACGTCGGTGGAGCCCTTGAGCTCACCGGCTGGACCTCTAGAGCGATGATGGGATGGCCATGCCGGCGGCCGAGGCGCGCCCCTGTCTTCGGTCACAAGGAGGTCGACGACCAGAAAGGGAGAAGAGAGAGGAGGTGGATAAGGCGGGCCCACACGTCATTCAGAGAGAAAGAAGTCAACCCGGGCCCGCTGGTTTAAGTGAAAACGTATTTTAAGGAGTACGTCTTCTGACTCCGAAGGCATATTTTTGAAAAGACCTTTTCCTTTTTCCAGCTGCCGGCCGAATCTATTATATAGTAAACGTTCGCTGGTTAAGAGCTAAAGTGGACAGTTTCTGTCCGTTTCTACGCTTAACGAGCGAACGGCCCTAACTTCGCGACCGTAACTCTGATTGAGGTAAAACCAACGCCCACGTCTTCAGATCGTCGAGCCCGTTCCGATGCCGTCATTTTCATAATGTTTACACACTATGAAAATGACCATTTTGCCCTTGCCCTGCGGTCAGCCCCTCCGAGAAGGAAACGTTTCCGGCAAATCTTCCCGGAGTTTTATCGCACTTCCACCCGGCGTATTCCTCTACCCCAGGAAAGCCAACCTCTTCCATGAGCTCCGGACATGAGTGATGACTTTGCTTGCACCCTGTGTGTTCATTGTAGTACATCTGTATCACCTGTTAGCCTACACTTGCATACACCTGTTATGTCATCTGTTTTAGATGTTAGCATTACGTTTCATCTAATATCATGCCTTGTTTCCATGCCATGCCCTGCCATGCTAGTAACAATATTTTGGATACCGTTATCATATGAGTACCATGATCTGATATCTTGCCATGTTTGTTAACGTTGTAATGATTCTGCTATGCTGATGTTAAGTGGCTGTTCACACTTATAATTGTTAAGGTAATGGTGGGATGATGGAGATATATTGATAAACCTAGTCGGTTGATCAGAGTCACCTGTCCAGGCTTATCCGTGCAACCACATTTGCCGGTATGGGACGGCCTTGACTTGGTCTGATCGCGTGCTCTTTCACCGGTACCTCCAAAGAGGGAGGGTTATGCGCGCGCGCTGCCCTGGCCCGGTAGGCGGCGATAACCCTGTGAGCCCAGTTGAGTTGTTTGGGTACCCGTCCCCGTTTGGGACAGTTTAGTTTGGCCACGACGGTGGCAGGGTGTCACGAGGTGACACGGGGCCACCCAAGGCTTGACTCCGAGGGAGTGTGATTGCCGGTGGTACGATGGAAGAGTCACGAGTCAGGCAGGTTTCGTTGGAGCAACGCTGGTCCACCCGAATGGGATCACGAGGTCAGTGCTCCATAGTGTGGGTAAAGTGCGCAACCTCTGCAGAGTGTAAAATCTATTCGAATAGCCGTGTCCACGGTATTGGACAGCCCGTCCAGACCTCGTTAGGCGATCAACCGTAATGATGATAATGATGGTGAAAGGACCTATCCTGCATGGACAGTAGACGTTGTCAGGAGTATGGTATGTTAGCCATGAGATGGCTATGGAGGAGATGGTCAGATGACCGAAAGACTTGGATTTGGATCAGGTTCAGATTGGATCATGAGATTATTCGGAATATGGATTATTTACTTGATGCATGCTTTACTTTACTATACTTTACTTCAGTAGTTATTTTGCTAGATAACCCCGTTATATCGTGATGATTAATGCTGCTGGATGTTTAAACATGCCAGATAATTTTGCTACGACATGATGATTAATAATGCTAGATAGGTATGCTATGCTTGATTCGTGTTTTCCTGTTAATTCCATGCCATATTTAGAATAAATTCTGGCATAGCATATGGCTTGCTTTGTCATCTGCTTGTTTGGATGCTATGTATTTGGTTGTCTTGCGAGTACATTCAAAGTACTCACCTGGCCTTGCACGTGGCCAGTTGCAGGAGAAGATTCGTCGTGCTAGGTCGTAACCCAGCCAGTCCTGTGAGTTATGGAGCCCAGCCAGAGATGATGTCACCGCTGAGCCAAGACCTTCGTTGCCATCTTAGTTAGCCTTGGAGCTATGAAATATTGTTGTAAGCAACAGTATTGTAATACTCCATTTAATATAATAAAGCCATTTTGTGCCTGGAATTGCTGTATCATGTCTTTGACGTGCGCCAGGTCTTATCCTGGGGCTGGCGTACGTCGGCCCTCTATCGGGGTGCCACAATGAACAATGTGCCGCGCCCAAGTTGGAGCCTGGGGCTCAGCAACAAGGACTAGCGGCACCTCCCCGTCGATGGGAGCGCATGCCTTGACCGCAAAGACTGGTAGTTCGGCGGGAGGGTGCAACTCACTGATCGAAGGGGAGTTGTTCCCGCCAAGCTCTTTGCCAGGGGCTTCGGGAAGCTCTGCCGGGAGAGGCTTGCCAGAGTTCAATTTCCTCCTCTTGCTGGCCATTGTTGCTAGGGATATGGAGGGTTGAGTTAGATGGAGAACAAAAGTCCTTGGTTCCACAGGGAGTTTTTATGCAACGCACTTTGACAGATGATCAGCAATGCTGTTTTCCGCACGCGGTATGTGCTCTCTTTGCAATCCGTCAAAGCGCTCCTCCAAGTTTCTCACTTCCTCGACGTATGCCTCCATCAATGGGCTTTGATAATCCTTGTTCACTTGTCTCACCACCAGTTGTGAATCTCCGCGGATAATTAGCTTCTTGATTCCCAGTTCTATTGCAATTCTGAGCCCGACAAGGAGCCCTTCATACTCTATATTATTGTTGGTAGCCTTCTCCCGGGGGAAATGCATTTGAACGACGTACTTAAGGTGCTCCCTAGTGGGAGCAAAGAGAAGCACGCCAGCTCCTGCACCTTGTAGGGAGAAGGCACCATCAAAATACATAATCCATTCTTGGGGCGCTTCCTTGCCGAGGATGACTGTCTCTAGTACTTCTTCATCAGGGGTCAGCGTCCACTCCACAATGAACTCTGCCAGTGCTCTGCTCTGAATAGTTGATGTGCTTTCAAACTTCAAACCAAAGCTGGATAACTCCAAAGCCCATTCCACAATCCTGCCAGTGGCCTCGGGGTTTCGAAGTATGTGTTGCAAGGGGAAGCGGGTGACAACCGTGATCTCATGGGCTTGGAAGTAGTGGCGCAATTTGCTTGAGGCCTTAATGAGGCCAAAAATCAACTTTTGCATGCCAGAGTACCTCGACCTAGCCCCCTGCAGCAGGGAGCTGACAAAGTACACTGGGCGCTGCACCACCTTCTTCCTTGCCGTGATCTTGGAACTGTCTCCGCTGCCTTGCTCTTCTTTGTCTTGAACTACATCTGACCTTGCCGGGACGGGTTCACTTTCCTCTCCAGAGGGGACGGCGGTGGCGACTGCTGCATCATCTACCTCCCATTGTGCCACCAGCGCTGCGCTAACCACTTGATTGGTCGCTGCTAAATATAGCAGCAATGACTCTTGTGGTTTAGGAGCGACTAAGGTGGGAACATAGGAAAGGTAGGTCTTCAAATCTTGTAGCGTAGCGTTTGCCTTCGGGGTCCACTCCACGGGTCCTGCCTTCTTCAAGATTTTCAAGAAAGGCAAGGCGCGTTCGGCGGACTTGGAAATGAACCTGCTCAGCGCGGCAACACATCGAGTCAAACGCCTCATGTCTTTAACTGTCTTGGGTGCTTGTATCTGCTCGATAGCCTTGATCTAGTCGGGGTTGGCCTCTATCCCCCGATGGGACACGAAGAAGCCAAGTAGCTTGCCAAAAGAAACGCCAAACACACACTTCTCCGGGTTCAGCTTCAACTTGATTTTGCGCAGATTTGCAAAGGTCTCTTCCAAATCCTAAATGAGAGTAACTCTGTCCTTGGTTTTGACCACTATATCATCCATGTAGGTTTCAATATTTATGTGCAGCTGGGACTCAAAGCCAATCTGTACTGCTCTTGCAAAAGTGGATCCAGCGCTCTTCAACCCGAAGGGCATTCGTACAAAACAGTACGTGCCACATGGGGTTATGAACGCGGTCTTCTCTTTGTCTTCCTTGGACATGAAGATCTGGTGGTATCTAGAGTAGGCATGCAGGAAGGAAAGCAGGTCACACCCGGAGGTGGAATCCACAATCTAGTCGATGCGCGGCAAGGGGAACAGGTCCTTCAGGCATGCTTTGTTCAGATCTATGAAATCTATGCAAAGCCTCCATTTCCCATTCGCCTTGGGCACTACCACTGGGTTTGCTAACCATGTTGGATGCAACACTCCTCTGACTAGACCACCTACCTCAAGTTTCTTGATCTCATTGGCAATAAATTGCTGCCGCTCCAAAGCTTGCTTCCGGACCTTCTGCTTGACGGGCCGGGCATGTGGGTAAACAGCAAGGTGGTGCTCGATTACCTTCCTGGGAACACCGGGGATGTCAGATGGTTGCCAAGCAAACACATCAACATTCGCCCGCAGGAAGGCAACGAGCGCGCTTTCCTATTTGTCGTCGAGGGTGGCACTGATGGTAAACGTATCGTCAGTGCCAGCCAGCCCTGCCGGGACCTTCTTCACAGTGGGTGTAGCAGCCTTGGACCTCTTGCTATTGGAACTCTCCGGCAAGTCATCAACAGGCGCAGCGTACTCCGAAGAGGTACGCTTCCCGGATTCATTGCTGGCATCCTCACTGGCTTTCTTCTTTTTCTTGCTTTCCTTGGCAGGAGTAGTGGCTTCCACGGCCTCTACAGCGACTGCTTCCCGGTACATCTTATCCATGCATATGATTGCGTCTTTCTTGTCTGATGGAATGGAAATGACGCCCATTGGCCCTGGTATCTTCAAAGTGTTGTAGGCATAGTGGGATTCCACCATGAATTTGGCCAGGGCAGGGCGACCAAGGATTCCATTGTACGGCAGGGGGAGGTCAACCACATCAAACACGATCTTCTCAGTCCGGTAGTTTAACTCCCCTCTGAATGTTACCGGCAGGGTGATCTTCCCCTTAGGACAACTCTAGCCGGGGTTGATCCCTTGGAACGTACCAGTAACCTTGAGCTCTTCATCTGCTACCTGGAATTTGCTGATGACCTTTGGAGAAATCAGATTCAACCCGGCCCTGCCGTCAACCAACATCTTTGTGACCTTGAGGTTGCGGATCGTTGGTGAATCCATCAACGGCAAACACCCTACCGCGGTAGTGCGGTCGAGGTGATCCTCCTCATCAAAGATGATGGGCGTGCGGGACCACTTGAGCGGCCTCCGAGAATCTGTCGCTGGCTCCACGGCATTGACCTCATGCACCCATCTTTTGAGTTGGCGGTGAGAGGAGTGTAAGGATGCACGCCCGTCAATGCATAGGGCGTTAGTGGCTTTCTGGAACTTCTGCTCGCTGGTTTCCTCTTCATCTCCTTCATCACTCTCGTCCTCGCAATCCTTCTTCTCATGGCCTTTGGCGGGTTTCCCCTGATACTGAGGAGCCTTGCCGGGGCGACCTGTTCTGCTGCCTCGGCCCTTCCCGCCAGCACCATCTTGGTCTTTCTCCTTATCACGCTTCTCGTACTCAGCCCTCTACTTCTTGACGAGTTTCTCAACCTGATGACACTCCTGAAGATCGTGGCCCTTGGTCCGATGGATCTTGCAATATGGCCCATCACTCTTCCCAGCCTTCTCGGCAGCCGCGGCTTCCCGGCAATGAGTGCATGCGGCACCTTCCTTGCCAGGAACCTTGGTCTTGGCCTTCTTGCCGGTACTAGGTGCACTCGATCCTTCAACGGTCATCACCGCTTTATCCTTGTGCTTCTTGTTGCTCTTCTTGTTCTTCTTCTTTTGGTTGGTGGCGTCGTCGTCGTCCTCTGAGTCGATGTCGACGCCATCTTCTTCACCGGGGAGTCGTCTCCCCTCTTCTACTCAGGCACACTTATCCACCAGAGTGTATAGCTCATTCACAGTCTTGGGAAACCAAACATTCATTTTAGAACGTATCCGGCGGTTGCGCACGTTGGACTGGAACACGGCTATCACAGCTTCCGGGTGGATGTCTGGACTATTCCTATGCACCCGGCTGAACCTCTGCATGTACTGCCGCAGACTCTCTCCTTCTTTCTACGGAAGGAGCTGCAAGTCGCTGGGCCGCCCTGGTTCTTGATGGCCGCCCGTGAAGGCGCCAACAAACTCACAACATAGGTCAGCCCAGGCCGAGATGGAATTCTCTGGCAAATGCATCAGCCAAGACCTCACATTTGGCTTGAGTGCCAAAGGGAAGTAGTTGGCGAACACCTTCTCGTCTCTTCCCCCGCCAGCTTGAACGGTGATGGTGTAGATGGTCAAGAACTTTGCCGGGTTCAATCTTCCATCGTACTTCTCTGGTATTTCTGGCTTGAACATGTGAGCAGATGGCCAACGGACTTGCCGCAGCTCGCGAGTGAATGCGGGGCCCCCAACCTCAAAAGGTAGGTACCCACCTTCACCGGGCGTGGGCTCGTCGACGTCAGGGCCATTGCACCTATCAGACTGGCGTTGGGTTTCGCGGCGTCGTTCGATGGTGGTGCACGCGTCTTCCCTCCGCCTGTCTTCCAGGACTCGCCGCTGGTCTCATCGTGCTCGAGGATCGGACGAAGCCATCGATATGTCATCGGGTTCTTGGTCGCGTGGCTCTGGCTGCGGCCCCTGCGCTTGCTGCCGCGAAGGGGATTGCACCGTGGGGGTGGCCCCTTCGGTACGGCCAGCGGCTCGGGCCGTTGTCGCCACCTGCGGAGGCCGTGACAGGCCCGCTTGCTGTGATCCTCCCGCCTCAGCGAAACCAATCATGCTCTGAATGGTGGCTCTCCACTCATCCATCTGATCGGCCGCCGGCGGAAATCTCAACAGGAGTTGGCCCGCGCCATGGCCTCCGAAGCAATGCTCGGCATGGATGAGGATGTAGACCGTAACGTCGCTTGGCTTCTGACGGTGCCGGTAGTGGCAGCACCGTGCTCTTGTCGCCATGAGCCAGTCGCCAGGGTGGCATGGTGACAAGATGGTTGTGCTTGGGGATCGGCGGCTCCGTTCGGCGCATCGGCTTGGCCAGCCCATTTCGGGGGTGGCGCGTGCCCTGCGGCCACACCCGCAGCCGGGGCGGCCGGAGGGTTGCGGTTCGCCCCAGGGCGAGCGCCACCGCTGTGGCTGCGTCCTTCGGTGGGGTGGAGAGGCGCGGATAGGATGATCTCTCCACCCGCACCTTGTGGTGCGTGGCCGCTGGGAAGTTGTTGGCGCTGTCCTTCTCCGGTGCCTCCCGCTCCCGTTTCGGCCATAGGGGAGGTGGTGATGACGCCGCCTGCGCCGGCCACGTCCCCCACAGCGTCCACATCCCCGTGCGCCCCCGTAGCCCCCACGGCATCGGCGGCCGCATGCGAAGGGGCCTTCAACGTGGACGTGTGAGCTGCAGCACCGGGTTTCTTCTTGGGCGCCATGGATGATGAAGCCGTCGATGAAGAGAATGATGATGAAGATGACGCGCTGCGTATGCTCTCGGGTTCGCGCAAGCGCTTCCCCCTACCTGGCACGCCAAAGATGTCGTGGGAAAACACGGCCACCTATGGGGCCATCGGCCCCTTGTGGTTTGGCAGTGGGGAAGGACGCATTGCACAAAGAGCGGAGGGCGCGGAGCAGCACGACAGCGATCACACGGCAGTTTTTACCCAGGTTCGGGCCGCCGCGAGGCGTAAAACCCTACTCCTGTTTTGGTGGATTGATGAGAGGACCGAGGTGGAGACGCAGCGCTCTAGCCTGGCAGGGTCACCTTGGGGCGAGAGCAACTACGCGTGTATGAGTGTACAAGGGTCCCAATCCTTTC
This sequence comes from Thinopyrum elongatum, assembly GCA_011799875.1. Classification (NCBI taxonomy): domain Eukaryota; kingdom Viridiplantae; phylum Streptophyta; class Magnoliopsida; order Poales; family Poaceae; genus Thinopyrum; species Thinopyrum elongatum. Next base: position 566,424,097 of record CM022298.1, on the reverse strand, counting down.
TAAGGTTTCCATGGCCCTCTTTTTACAGATCAAGGCATCACCACAATGGCAAATCAGCCATTGCATACTGATTAGATAGCAAACAGTGCTATCATACCTAACTCTGCAGACAGGACAGAGCGCATTAAATGTGCCGCTTAGTGTCACATCGTAGCGTAGCCCGGCAAGCCTTGCAGTGCCATTCGGCCACCTTCTCGCCTGCCTGCATGACACGTCCCTGGACGGGTGTCATTTCGAGGTGATTTCCTCTGGCGGTGGAGCCTTGGCGGGGTAATCCGCCCTCAGCGCCCCCGGCAAGCCTGCCGGGGCAATCTGGAGACTTGTCTTCGGGGTAACCTCATCCCCGCCAGGCTCGCCTGCCCGACAAGGGAGGTTTTTCCTTAGTGGTATCTTGCTCCTTTGGTTGGCCTTGGTCTTCTTGATCCGCCCTTTGATTTCTCAAAGAGCTGATCTCTTCTGCTTGGTCTTGTCTTGGACGCCGCAACCTTGTTCTCGAGCCTGTGTACAGTCTGGGCAACACACCTGGGGTTTGTTGCACCGACAAACGGAGTCCAAACACAGCAAAACTTTTTGGAGATTTTTTCTGCCAGAAGACACCTTGAGAGCCAAGGAAGTACCAGCGGGAGGTCGGTGGGGCTCACAAGACACCAGAGCATGCCAGGGGCCCCTGACGCGCCTAGGTAGGTAGTGGGGCCCACGTGACTCCTTTCCACCGCCTCTCAGCTCTATAAATACCCAAATATTCCAGAAACCCTAGGGGAGTCAACGAAACACAATTCCAGCTGCCACAAGTTCCAGAACCACGAGATCCAATCTAGAGCCCTATTCTGGCACCCTGCCGGAGGGGAACACGATCACGGAGGGGTTCATCATCCTCATTGGTGCTGCTCCGATGATGCGTGAGTAGTTTACCACAGACCTACGGGTCCGTGGGCAGTAGCTAGATGGCTTCTTCTCTCTTTTTGATTCTCAATACAATGTTCTCCTCGATGTTCTTGGAGATCTATTTGATGTAATGACTTTTTGCGGTGTGTTTGTTGGGATCCAATGAATTGCGAGTTTATGATCAGTTCTATCTATGAATATTATTTGAGTTTTCTTTGATCTCTTATATGCATGATTGTTATAGCCTCGTATTTCTTCTGCGAAACTTTGGTTTCGTTTGGCCAGCTAGATTGATTTTTCTTGCAATGGGAAGAGGTGCTTTGTGATGGGTTCAATCTTGCAGTGTCCTCACCCAGTGACAGAAGGGGTAGCGAGGCACGCGTGTATCGATTTTATTAAGGATAAAAAGATGGGGTCTATTCCTACATGAATAGATCTTGTCTACATCATGTCATCGTTCTTATTGCATTGCTCCGTTTCTCCATGAACTTAATACACTAGATGCATGCTGGATAGTGGTCGTTGTGTGGAGCAATAGTAGTAGATGCAGGCAGGAGTCGGTCTACTAATCTTGGACGTGATGCCTTTATAAATGATCATTGCCTTGGATATCGTCATAATTATTTGCTCTTCTATCAATTGCTCAACAGTAATTTGTTTACCCACCGTATGCTATTTTCTCGAGAGAAGCCACTAGTGAAATCTACCACCCCCGGGTCTATCTTTTATCATACTGTTTTCAGATCTATTATTCCAAAAACCAAAAATACATTGCTGCACTTTTTCTTTATTTATTTTATTTTGTGTTTTCGCTAGATCTATTTATCCAATCTCATACAATTTTATCTATCTTTTAACGAGGAGGGATTGACAACCCCTCTTGCGCGTTGGGTTGCAAGTATTTGTTATTTGTGTGCAGGTACCATTTACATAGTGTTGCTTGGTTCTCCTACTGGATTGATAACCTTGGTTTCATAACTGAGTGAAATACTTACAGTTGCTGTGCTGCATCATCCTCTCCTCTTCGGGGAAATACCAACGTAGATACAAGCAATCACACACGCACACGGGCATTCGACTGGGTTAGGGTGAGGGTATATATTTTTATTATTGTGTGTTCATAATCATTAATGAGTTCAATTTTGTCGGTGCAACAAACCCTGGTGTATGTTGCCCGGACTGTACACATGCTCAAGGGCAAGGTTGCAGCAACAAGACAAGGCCAAGCAGAAGAAATAGCTCTTTGAGAAATCAAAGGGCGGATCAAGAAGGCCAAGACAAGTTGAAGGAACAAGATATCACCAAGGGAAAAGCCTCCCTTACCGGGCGGGCGAGCTTGGTCAGGTCGAGGCCACCCCAGGGACAAGTCTCAAGACCTCCCTGGCAAGGATTGCCGGGGCGCCAACGGCCCGCTTCCCCGCCAAGGCTCTGCCGCTCCACCTCACAGCAACACCGGTCACTTATCGATGCGGTGTCGAGCCCCCATGTGATTAAGTGGCTATCATTCAGCACGTGGCAGCCATTTCTGAGGAAGATCACCCCTAAATGACACCCGTCCAAGGACGTGTCACGCAGACAGGCGAGAAGGTGGCTGAATGGCATGACAAGGCTTGCTAGGCTGCTTCCACGACGTGACACTAGGTGGTGCATTTAATGCACCTTGTCCTGTCTGCAGAGTTAGGTATGATAGCACTGTGGCTATCTAATCACTGGATAATGACTGTTTTGCCACTGTGGTAATCCCTTTACCTATAAAAGGAGGGCCGAGACAACCTTAGAAAGGATTTGGACCCTTGTACACGCATACGCGCGTAGCTGCTCTCCCCGAGGCAACCTTGCCGGGATTGAGCGATGCGTGTCCATCACGGTCCTCCACCCAATCCACCAAAGCAGGAGTAGGGTTTTACGCCTTGCGGCGGCCCGAACCTGGGTAAAAACCACCCGCATCACCATTGCCGTGCTGCTCTACGGCCTCCGCTCTTTGTGCAACATGCCCTTCCCCCTTGCCGAACCACAAAGGGGCCGATGGCCCCATAGGTGGTCGTGTCGAGCCATGACATCTTTGGCGCGCCAGGTAGGGGGAAGCGCTTGTGCGAACCCGAGGACGTAAGCAGCACGTCAGTCTTCATCGCCGTTCTTCTTCGACGGCGGCGTCATCATCCATGGTGCCCAAGAAAAAGTCTGGCGTAGCAGCCCGTCCTTCCACCTCGAAGGCCCCCTCGCATGCAGCCACTGATCCCATGGGGGCTGCGGTGGCGTCGGGGGACGCAGACGCCGCAGGGAACATGACTGGCGCAGGCGGCGCCGTCATTGTTCCCCCGCGGCTGAGGTGGGAGCAAAGGCACCGGAGGAGGACAACATCAACAGCACCCTAGCGGCCACGCTCCACAAGATGCGGGAGGGGAGAACATCCAATCTCCGCATCTCCACCTCACTGGAGAACACAGCCGTAGCGATGGCACCTGCTCCGGCGCGAATCGTGACCTCCTAGCTGCCCCTGCTGCGGGTGCAGCTACAAGGCGTATGATTTCCCCAGGGCAAGGCAATCAAGACGAAGCGCCGAACGGGGCCGTCAACCCCCAAGCGCGTCCTTCTCATTGTCATGCCGCCCTCATGACTAGCTCGCGGCGACGGGAGCGCAACGCCGCCACTACCGGTACCGTCAGGAGTCGGGCGACGTCGTGATCTGCGTCGTCGTCCATGCCAAGTACTGCTTCGGAAGCCATGGCGCGAGCCCAGCTCTTGTTGAGATTCCCACTAGCGGCCGACCAAACGGATTAATGGAGAGCCACCATTGAAAGTTTGATTGGTTTCGCTGAGGCAGGAGGATCACAACGAGCAGGCTCACCACGGCGTCCACAGGCAATGACAGCGGCCCGAGCCGTTAGCCATGCTGAAGGGACCAACCTTACATTGCAGTCACCCCCACGGCAGCCAGCGCAGGGGCCGCCGCCAGAGCCGTGCAACCAAGAACACGACGAGGTGTCGATGGCTTCATCTGATCCTCAAGCCCGTCGAGATCAACGGCAGGTCCTGGAGGACAGGCGGAGGGAAGATGCAGGCGTCACCATAGAACGGCGCCGCGAAACCCACCGCCAGTCTGACAGGCGCAATGGCCCCTCGATGAGCCTGCGCGCGGTGGAGACGGACACCTGCCTTTCGAGGTTGGGTGTCCTGCCTTCACTCGTGAGCTGCGGCAAGTCTGTTGGCCATCTGCCCATACGTTCAAGCCAGAGATACCAGAAAAATGTGATGGAAGACTGAACCCGGCAGAGTTCTTGAGCATCTACACCATTGTTCTTCAAGCTGCCGGAGGAACAGATGAAAAGTGATACGTCCCCATTGTATCTACTTTTCCTAACGCTTTTCCTCTGGTTTTGGACTCTAATTTGCATGATTTGAATGAAACTAACCCGAACTGACGCTGTTTTTAGCAGAACTACCATGGTGTTGTTTTTGTGCAGAAATAAAAGTTCTCGGAATGGCACGAAACTTTTTGGAGAATTTTTATGGAATAAAAGAAAAATACTGGAGCCAAGAACCACCGAAGGGGGCCCCTGGGTGAGCACAACCCACCAGGGCACGCCCCCCTCCTGGCGCGCCCAGGTGGGTTGTCCCCACCTGGTGGCCCCGCAGACCCTGATTCCAACGCTATAAATTCACATTTTCGGAGAAAAAATCAGGGAGAAAGAATTATCGCGTTTCACGAGATGGAGCCGCTGCCATCTCCTGTTCTTCACCGGGAGGCCAGATCTGGAGTCCGTTTGGGGCTCCGGAGAGGGGGATCTTCGATCTTCGTCATCACCAACCCTTCTCCATCGCTAATTCCATGATGCTCCTCACCGGGAGTGAGTAATTCCTTTGTAGGCTCGCTGGTTGGTGAGTAGTTGGATGAGATTCATCATGTAATTGAGTTAGTTTTGTTAGGGCTTGATCCCTAGTATCCATTATGTTCTGAGATTGATGTTGCTATGACTTTGCCATGCTTAATGCTTATCACTTTGGGCCCGGGTGCCATGATTTCAGATCTGAACCGTTTATGTTATCACCATTATATCTATGTTCTATATCCGATCTTGCAAGTTATAGTCACCTATTACGTGTTATGATCCGTAAACCCCGGAGTGACAAAAGTCGGGATACTTTCCGGTGATGACCGTAATTTGAGGAGTTCATGTATTCATTATGTGTTAATGCTTTGTTCCGGTTCTCTATTAAAAGGAGGCCTTAATATCCCTTAGTTTCCATATGGACCCCGCTGCCACGGGAGGGTAGGACAAAAGATGTCATGCAAGTTCTTTCCATAAGCACGTATGACTATTTACGGAATACATGCCTACATTATATTTATGAACTGGAGCTAGTGCCGTATCGCCCTAGGTTATGACTGTTATATGATGAATATCATCCAACGAATTCATCGATCCAATGCCTATGAATTTCTCTTATATTGTTTTTGCTAAGTTACTACTGCTATCGTTACTGTTACACTTGCTACAAAATCATTGCTATCACTGTTACTGTTACTGTTACTATTGCTGTTGCTACTACTATCAAAACTATCATACTACTTTGCTACTGATCATTTTGCTACAGATAATTAATCTCCAGGTGTGCTTGAATTGACAACTCAGCTGCTAATACTTGCAAATATTCTTTGGCTCCCCTTGTGTCGAATCAATAAATTTGGGTTGAATACTCTACCCTCGAAAACTGTTGCGATCCCCTATACTTGTGGGTTATCAAGACCTTTTTCTGGCACCGTTGCCGGGGAGCATAGCTATATTTGTTGAGTCACTTGGAATTACTATCAAATTATCACTATGAAGAATCTGAAGGTACTAAAACCAAGATCATTCCCTCTAGGACGAGGGGGGGGGGGGTAAGGAACTGCCATCACACTCTGCACTTGATTCATCTTCTGTTTTGAGTAGACTTGCAACACCACCACATGTTATTAATCCTATTATGTCGCAAGTCATTGATGATGCTACTTATGCTATGAATGATACTCATGATGATGCTAGTACCTTGCTTGATGATAATGTGCCACTAGGTGAATTTCTTGATGAACAACTTGCTAGAACTAAAGCTTTTGAGAATGCTGAAACTGATGAAATCATTGAAACTGATGAAGAGCTTGAAACTGAAAATCTTGAAACACCTATTAGATCTAGTTCTCCTAGATATGAATTGCCTAAGATACCAGAAGGTTATGTTATGGATGAGGAGACAACTAGATACTTTCTTGCTTGCAATGATAAGGATGATCTTAAGAAATTATTATGCAAACTGAAAGAAAAATCTTTGAATGCTAGAATGAAATGTGATCCTAAGTTTGCTACTTCACCTATCTTTGTTGATGATAAGGATTATGAATTCTTTGTCGAACCAGAGTTAATTACTTTCGTTGAATCAGATCCTTTTCATGGTTATGAAACTGAAACTGTCGTGGCACACCTTACTAAGTTGAATGACATAGCCACCCTTTTTGCTCATGATGAGAAAATTCGCTATTATTATATCCTTAAGTTATTCCTGTTCTCATTAAAGGGTGATGCTAAGACTTGGTATAATACTCTTGCTCTTGGTTGTGTGCATAGTCCCCAGGATATGATTTACTACTTCTCTGAAAAATATTTTCCTGCTCATAAGAAACAAGCTGCCTTACAGGAAATATTTAACTTTGTGCAAATTGAAGAAGAGAGTCTCCCACAAGCTTGGGGGAGGCTTCTCCAATTGCTTAATGCTTTGCCTGATCATCCTCTTAAGAAAAATGAAATACTTGATATCTTCTATAATGGACTTACTGATGCTTCTAGGGATTTCCTAAATAGTTGTGCTGGTTGTGTTTTCAGGGAACAAACTGTTGAACAAGCTGAAGAGTTATTGAATAACATTTTGAAAAATTATGATGATTGGACTCTGCCTGAACCACCGCCTAAACCCACTCCGAAGAAGAGGGGTATCTTATATCTCAGTCCCGAAGATATGCAAGAGGCAAAGAAATCTATGAAGGAAAAAGGTATTAAAGCTGAGGATGTAAAAAATTTACCTCCCATTGAAGAAATACATGGGCTTGATACAACACCACTCAAGGTGGTAGAGGTAAGTTGTTTAATGAAATTCAATGACAATGACAATCCTTATAATATGCATCCTAGTCAATGCCTTTATGAGTTTGATAATTACATTAGAAAGCAAGATCATTTCAATGCAAATGTTATGAAGCAATTGAAATACAACTCTGATATGATTGCTCGCTTGAGTGACTTGTTATTTAGAATTACCAATGATGTTAGAGGTGTAGGGAAGCATGCCTCTATTGTTCAAACTCAACTTGAACAAGTTGCCAAATCTCAAAAAGAATTGCTTGATGAAATGACCAATAATATCAATGATCATGCTGTCAGAGTAATGACTAGAGGAGGTAGAATGACTCAGGAACCACTTTATCCTGAGGGACACCCTAAAAGAATTGAACAAGAATCTCAAATAATTAACACTGATGCACCTAGTCCTTCTAAAAAGAAAAAGAAAAATGATAGGACTTTGCATGCCTCTAGTGAACCTGAAGTAGAAAAGCCTCCTGATAATGATAATGATGTTTCTATTTCTGATGCTGAAACTCAATCTGGTAATGAACACTCACCTACTGATAATGAAAAATATAATGATGAGGTTCATGAAGACACTCAAACAAATAATAAAGAACCAGATAATGATGTTGAAATAGAACTAGCTATTGATCTTGATAACCCACAACCCAGGAATAAAAGATACGATAAAAGAGACTTTGTTGCTAGAAAACATGGTAAGGAAAGAGAACCATGGGTTTAAAAACCTATGCCCTTTCCACCTAAATCAACTAAGAAGAAAGATGATGAAGAATTTGGACGCTTTGCTGAAATGATTAGGCCGGTCTTTTTGCACACTCGTTTAACTGATATCTTAAAGATGGCCCCTTATGCAAAGTACATGAAAGACATCAACACCAATAAGAGAAAAATACCGAAAGCTGAAATCTCCACCATGCTTGCAAATTATTCTTTTAAGGATGGAATACCTAAAAAACTTGGAGATCCGGGAATACCAACTATACCTTGGTCCATCAAAAGAAATTATGTGAAAACTGCTTTGTGTGATTTAGGAGCTGGTGTTAGTGTTATGCCTTTCTCTTTATATAAAAGACTTGATTTGAATAAACTCACACCTACTAAAATATCTTTGCAAATGGCTGGCAAATCAACTGCCATACCTATCGGCATTTGTGAGGATGTGCCCGTTGTTGTTGCAAATGTTACTATCTTAACTGAATTTGTTATACTTGAGATGCCCGAGGACGACAACATGTCGATTATCCTTGGTAGACCCTTCTTGAATACTACAGGGGATGTTATTGATTGCAACAAAAGCAAGGTCACTTTTCATATCAATGGTAATGAGCATACGGTGCACTTTCCGAAGAAGCAATTCCAAGTGAATGGTATTAATGTTATTGAAAAGTCTCTGACAATCACTATTGGAAGTTTTCAACTACCTTTGCCTACTGCTAAAAAGAAATATGAAATGCTTATTGTTCGAGACGTGCATATCCCTGTTGAGGTAACCTAGTGTTTTGCAAAAAGTTCTTCAGTTTCATGCTAATCAAAAGTGGTTGTTAATAAGACTTGATGAACCTTATTAATGGATCATTTTTTAGAGGTATGAAGTTGATGAATTTAGTAAGCACTACCCTCTGTCCCTACCTTTTGTTTTCTGTTTTTCTTAGTTAAATAAAATAAAATGCCATGTTTTATCCGTTTTCTGAATTTCCCGTGCGATAAAAAATGACCCAAAAATAAAAGTTCTCAGAATGCTCTGAAAATTTAGTATGATTTTTTTTAATATTTAAGAATTTTTGATGCAAATAACATCAGAGGGGGCAGGCCAGCACCCCCAGGCGCACCCTGGTGGGTTGTGGTCCCCACATGGGCCCCCTCACTTATCTCTTTAGCCCATGTCATCACCTACCTCTAGAAAAAATTCACCATTGCTCTCTCTCTCGTGTTCTTGCTCTCAAACCCGTGAATTTCGATCTATTTGCTCGAAGCTGTGTTTCCAAAACTGTTTTGGGGGATTGCTACTTGGTATGTGACTCCTCCATTGGTCTAATTAGTTTTTGCTTTAGTGGTTTATATTTTGAATAATTAGCTACTCTTGGTGCTGCTGTAGATGAGCTTGCATGTTGAATTTTTAGAGTTCTAAGTAGTTTGAATGCTTGATATGGCCTCTATGCATCCCTATGAGTAGTTGCTATCAATCTTGTGAAGTTTTGTTGACAAAATTTTGTGGACTAAATTTTTTCAGAATTTTATTCATAAGAATAAGATGAGTTTCTTTAGGAAGTTTGCTTCCAAGAAGAACTCCAAGGGGGTTATTGGGGAGTCATCGGACAATGATCTCCGCACCCGGAGAATGGCGGAGGTGCGGCTGTGCGAATGGCCGCACAACCCCTTCATGGATGGGTCCGGAATCCGTCAAGAGTTCGCACGATTTGCTGCTAATGCTGGGCTCACCGACTTCATCGCAGCTGAGTGTGAACAAGACCATCTCCTCACAAATTCCTTTGTGCAAATTTTTCATTTTTTGAGTAGGAATAACCCCCCTGAGGTGCAGTTTAATTTATATGCTGAACCCCGTCAGATACCACGTACTGAATTTTGTGATATATGCTTGATCCCTTCTGATGGGAAAATAAGGGAGCCTAGGCCTGCAGAGTTCGACGGCTTTTATCGTACTCTCAGTGGGAGATGAGAGAGGGGTGTCGAGTGTCACCGCCACTAGCTTGCAGTTTCCTTCTGTGCATTATTTTACTCTATTTATTGCGAAGTGTTTGCTTGCTAGAGAGAAGGTTGGTGCACTTATTGCCCCCGATTTCGCTGTCTTACATCGTGCAATACACAGCGATAACACATACAGCTTAGGAGCTATTGTGGCACGCCGCCTTCACCTTAACAGGTCCAAGGGTAAAATTCATGGCGGTATTTATGCTACTCGCTTAGCGAGTCACTTTAACGTTCAGATATGCCAGCATGATTATCCCTTGCCCAAGGTTTACTTAGATCGCCAGGCTATGGCACATCATCACTTTATTGATGGCGAGAACACTACTATAGATATTCCCTACAACCTGGTTTTTAGCGAGAACACCCGTGATATTATTCTGTTGCCTGCACCTGCTTTGTTTGATTCTATTGCCAGGGGTGGATAAAGGATCATGCCAGATGACATCATCGCCTACCGGAACGCCCTGGCTGTTGCTGACGAGGAGCCTCAGGAGTGGGACGCTCAGGTGCCCGCTCCACAACACTTCAACGTGGGACATGATGGCTACTTCGAGTGGAGATTACCAAGCTAGGCCAAAGGCCTAAGCTTGGGGGAGTACGTATTTCCACTGACATTACATTCATTGTTCACACATCTCATTCCAGTTGTCGGTATTCACACTTTTTCATTGTATTATCCATGCTAGATTTATTTTCTCGCTTTCTTCTTGTGTGTTCGAAAATTTTGAGAAAATACAAAAAAATGTTTCCTGCTTCTTTTCGGGTTTTCTTTCTAGCGTAGTTAGTTTTAGTATTAAAAGAAAACCCAAAAAGATTTCCTTGTTCTTCTTTTGCTTGTTGGGTGCTTTCCCGTGTAAATAGCTTTTCTCGTTTTTGTTTTTGTTTTCTTTAATTTGCTTTCTTCAAGAAAAACTAAAAACTCCAAAAATATTTCAGTGTGTTTCTCTGAAATTCTTTTCCTTTTATTGAGTCATACCAAGGAGAAGGCCACGATGAAAATGTTGAGTGGCTCTCATATGCATTATTGTTGATCTAACAAAGAGCTCAAATTACCTTGTCTTCTCCTTTGAATAAAATGTTTGCAGATTCCAGCTTAGTCCACGACACTCTTGCACTATTATCATTTTCATATCGTTCGGTCATGCAAGTGAAAGGCAATAATGACGATATTTGATGAACTAGCTGTGGCAGAGAGAAACGGGTATGAACTCAACTTGTTCTGTTTTTGTAAATATGTTTAACCTAGTATCCATGATTCATCCTGTTATGATCAAACATGTTTGCAATGACAACTAGAGATTATAGTTTCTCATGCCTTGCTTAAGTAGCTAGGAGTGGATAATGATTTATCTTGGATGTCAACATTGCGTTAAAATGATTGTGATGTAGTATGATGATATGGTATCCTCCTCTAAATGTTCGAGTGGCTTGACTTGGCACATGTTCATGCATGTAGTTGAATCAAAACCAATATAGTCTCTATGATATTTATGTTCATGGTGTTCATATCCTACTCATGCTAGTATCCAATGTTACTTATGCATAATGTATGTTCATGACCGTTTTCGCTCTCTAGCTGGCCGCTTCTCAACCTATTTGCTAGCCTTCGCCTGTACTAAGTGGAATTACTACTTGTGCATCAAAATCCTGAAACCCAAGTTATTCCAGATGAGTCCACCATACCTACCTATATGCGGTATTACCCTGCCGTTCTAAGTAAATTTGCATGTGCCATCTCTAAAAACTTCAAATAAATATCCTTTTTGTGTGCCTGGATTGTTCATAGAGTGACAAGAGGTAGTCAGTATCTTCCATGCTAAGTGGGTTAATCTCATGATGAGTGTTTATTCACTCGTCCTTGCATGAGAGGGGCAGTAATAGGGATTCCCAGTCCCGAATTCAAAATTGCAAATAATTAAACAAAACTCCCCCAGGACTGTTGTTGGTATGGACGGTATCCATGGATTCGGTTAGCCGTGGAGTGTGTTTGTTGGTGGAGGGGGAGTAAACCTTTACTTTTTATCACTTGGGAATCGCCACTAATGTGTTTAGCATGGAAGATACCGATAACTAATGGTCGCGAAGTAAACAAGAAGGGTGCATTTCTCAAAATTTCATTTACCTCTGTTTTAAAATTTTGAACTCTGGCACCGCTGCAAATCACTGCTTCCCTTTACGAAGGGACTATCTATTTACTTTTATGTTGTGTCATCACCTTCTCAAATAAGCGCCAGATCCTGAGAGCACTATTGTCATCCTCATGCATTGTGTGTAGCTAATGTTGGGTGCATCATGACTGGATCTTTTCTACCATGAATTACAATGTTTAGTCGCTGCTTGAACTTTGGAGGTGCTCTGCATTTATGTTTTGCGGTCTTAGAAAGGGCTAGCGAGATACCACTATTGTCATATTATATCATGGTCATTTTGGCAAAGTGTTGTCATTTGAGATATCTTATTATTGCTCGCTAGTTGATTATGCCATTGATATGAGTTAATATAATTTTTAAGAGTCATTGTCGACATGGTTAGTCATGATCTTTGCTAAAAACCTGGGTGCTACTTAAGCTTATTTATGTAAACAAGAGCAACAGAGTTTGTAAAAGTTTTTCTTTTTCACTTTCAGTTTATCAACTGAATTGCTTGAGGATAAGCAAAGGTTTAAGCTTGGGGGAGTTGATACGTCTCCGTCATATCTACTTTTCCTAATGCTTTTCCTCTTGTTTTGGACTCTAATTTGCATGATTTGAATGAAACTAATCTGGACTGACGCTGTTTTCAGCAGAACTACCATGGTGTTGTTTTTGTGCAGAAATAAAAGTTCTCGGAATGGCACGAAATTTTTTGGAGAATTTTTATGGAATAAAAGAAAAATACTGGAGCCAAGAACCACTGGAGGGGGCCCCTAGGTGAGCACAACCCACCAGGGCACGCCCCCTCCTGGCGCGCCCAGGTGGGTTGTCCCCACCTGGTGGCCCTGCAGACCCTGATTCCAATGCTATAAATTCACATTTTCGGAGAAAAAAATCAGGGAGAAAAAATTATCGCGTTTCACGAGATGGAGCCACCGCCACCTCCTGTTATTCATCGGGAGGCCAGATCTGGAGTCCGTTTGGGGCTCCGGAGAGGGGGATCTTCGATCTTCGTCATCACCAACCCTTCTCCATCGCCAATTCCATGATGCTCCCCACCGGGAGTGAGTAATTCCTTCGTAGGCTCGCTGGTCGGTGAGGAGTTGGATGAGATTCATCATGTAATCGAGTTAGTTTTGTTAGGGCTTGATCCCTAGTATCCATTATGTTCTGAGATTGATGTTGCTATGACTTTGCCATGCTTAATGCTTGTCACTTTGGGCCTGGGTGCCATGATTTCAGATCAGAACCGTTTATGTTATCAACATTATATCTATGTTCTAGATCCGATCTTGCAAGTTATAGTCACCTATTACGTGTTATGATCCGTAAACCCCGGAGTGACAGAAGTCGCGATACTTTCCGGTGATGACCGTAATTTGAGGAGTTCATGTATTCATTATGTGTTAATGCTTTGTTTCAGTTCTCTATTAAAAGGAGGCCTTAATATCCCTTAGTTTCCATATGGACCCCGCTGCCACGGGAGGGTAGGACAAAAGATGTCATGCAAGTTCTTTCCATAAGCATGTATGACTATTTACGGAATACATGCCTACATTATATTTATGAACTGGAGCTAGTGCAGTATCGCCCTAGGTTATGACTGTTATATGATGAATATCATCCAACGAATTCACCGATCCAATGCTTACGAATTTCTCTTATATTGTTTTTGCTAAGTTACTACTGCTATCGTTACTGTTACACTTGCTACAAAATCATTGCTATCACTGTTACTGTTACTATTACTGTTGCTACTACTATCAAAACTATCATACTACTTTGCTATTGATCATTTTGCTGCAGATAATTAGTCTCCAGGTGTGGTTGAATTGACAACTCAGCTGCTAATACTTGCAAATATTCTTTGGCTCCCCTTGTGTTGAATCAATAAATTTGTGTTGAATACTCTACCCTCGAAAACTATTGCGATCCCCTATACTTGTGGGTTATCAAAAAGATATTCGCCAACTACTTCCCTTTGGCGCTCAAGACAAATGTGAGGTCGTGGCTGATGCACTTGCCGGAGAACTCCATCTCGACTTGGCCTGATCTGTGCCACGAGTTTGTTCGTGCCTTCACGAGCGGCCATCAAGAACCAGGGCGCCCTAGCGATTTGTAGCTCCTTCCGCAAAAGGAAGTGGAGAGTTTGCGGAAGTACATGCAGAGGTTCAGCCGGGTGCGCCGGAACATTCCAGATATCCACCCAACAGCTGTGATTGCCGCGTTCCAGTCCAATGTACGCAACTGCAGGATACGTTCCAAGATGAACGTCCAGTTGCCCAAGACTGTGAATGAGATTTACACCTTGGTGGATAAGTGTGCCCGTATGAAGGAGGGGAGGCACCTCCCTGGAGAAGAGGATGGTGTCGACGTTGACTCAGAAGATGATGGCGAAGCCGCCAACCAGAAGAAGAAGAACATGAAATGCAGCAAGAAGCACAAGGAGAAAGCAGTGCTGGCTGTCGAGGGGTCAGGTACTCCTAATAGTGGCAAGAACGCCAAGGCCAAAGCCCCCGGCAAGGAAGTTGCCGCGTGCACCGACTGCCGGGAGGCTGCGGCTGCCGAGAAGGCTGGGAAGGCTGGCGGGCCGTACTGCAAGATCCATCAAACCAAGGGCCATGATCTCCAAGAGTGTCATCAAGTTGAGCAGCTTGTTAAGAAGCAGAAGGCTGAGTACGAGAAGCACGACAAGGAAAGAGACCAAGATGGCGTTGGCGGGAAGGGCCGAGGCGGCCGAGGGGGCCGCCCCGGCAAGGTCCCTCAACACCAGGGGAAACCTGCTAAAGGCCATGAGAATAAGGAATGTGGTGATGAAAGCGATGAAGGGGATGAAGAGGAAACCAGCGAGCAAGAGTTTTAGAAGGCCACTGACGCCCTGTGTATTGACGGGGGTGCCTCCTTGCACTCATCTCACCGCCAGCTGAAACAATGGGCACGTGAGGTCAATGCTGTGGAGCCAGCGGTAGATTCACGGAAACCACTCAAATGGTCTTGCACGCTCATCATCTTTGACGAAGAGGATCACCCTGACCGCACTACCGCGGTAGGGTGCTTGCCGTTGTTGGTATCACGAACAATCCGCAACCTCAAGGTCACAAAGATGTTGGTTGACGGTGGGGCCGGGTTGAATCTGACTTCCCCCAAGGTAATCAGCAAGTTGCAGATAACCGATGAAGAGCTCAAGGTTACTGGCATGTTTCAAGGAATCAACCCCGGCAGGAGTCGTCCAAACGGGAAGATCATGATGCCGGTGACATTTGGAGGGGAATTGAACTACCGGACTGAGAAGATCGTGTTCGATGTGGTCAAGCTTCCGTTGCCATATAATGGGATACTTAGGCGACCTGCCCTGGCAAAGTTCATGGCGGCATCCCACTATGCCTACAACACCCTGAAGATGCCAGGACCGATGGGCGTCATTTCTATCCCATCAGACAAGAAGGACACAATCATATGCATGGACAAGATGTACCGGGATGCGGTCGCTGCCAAAGCCGCGGAAGCCGCGGTCCCCGTCAAGGAAAACAAACAAGGGAGAAAAGCTAGCAAGGATACCGGCAAGGAATCCGGGAAGTGCGCCTCTCCGGAGTACGCCGCACCCGTCGATGACTTGCCGGAGAGTTCCACTAGCAAGAGATCCAAGGTTGCTGCACCCACTATGAAGAAGGTCCCGGCAGGGCTGGTTGGCGCTGATGGTACATTCACTATCAGCTCCACCCTTGACGACAAATAGGAAAGCGCGCTACCATTCACTACTAGGAAAAGGCTTGTTAGTGGCGCACCTGTTTTGGCCATTAATGGCGCACTATAGGTGCGCCACTATCATCACGCCATTAGTAACTAATACTAATGGTGCACCCCTGGTGCGCCATTAGTAAACCAGACAGTAGTGGCGCACCAGGAAGTGCGCCATTAGTATGTCCCCTGGTGCGCCATTAGTATGCCTCCCGGGGGGCCATATTTACCTTCTGCTCTGGGTTACTAATGGCGCACTTCTATGTGGTGCGCCATTACTAAGTCAAATAGTAATGGCGCACCACATAGAAGTGCGCCATTACTAACAAATTTTTTTCAATTTTTTTTTTCAATTTTTTTTTCGTTTTTTTCTTAATCTTGGGTCACTATGGCTTAATCTCGGGTCAATATGCTTAATCTCAAGTCAAATCGCACTAAGTGGTCAAACTTCCCGAAAGGTCACCCATCCTCACACTACTCCAGCCTGAGCACGCTTAACTTCGCAGTTCTATCCAACCCCAGCACCACCTCACTTAACAAGCACTTGTTGATATATCTATGATATCAATCCTATTAAACCTTGTTGATGTCTAGGACTTTGTTCATGTTCAATAGTGTGATGAAATTTTAAAAAAATATTTCAAACTTCCCGGTCATATTACGTATCATATTTTGAAAAAAAATTCCAAAAAAAAAATTCGAAACCAAATATTTTTTTTCTGTTACTAGTGGCGCACCTAGCAAATGGTGCGCCACTAGTAAGTTTGAATTTTTTTCCATTTTTTCCCCTCTAGATCTTAAAAGCTCCGTATCTTTCGTTCTGTTAGGTTTTTGGGGATTCTAAAAATGTTTAACTGGGTTTCCCCAGTTAAATTCGGATGTAACTTTTCGAGTAGATGTTTTTTCATATAAAAAACTTTTTCATCGGAGTTCGTATGCAAAAGTTATGCCCATTTTACAAATTCTCGAGAGATTTTGCAAAAAAGTCGAAAATTCATGTTTGTAAATTTTGCTAACAACTAGACCACATATCACATGGGAATCTTATTTCCATTTATTTTTTGACATTTCTATCATTTTCTTTTATTTTTTTTGAAACTGAAAAGGCGGTCCACGGGGGGGGGGGGGTGCATTTAGTGAATAAATTGTAAGACTCAGAAAGTTAGTAATGGCGCACCACGTAACAGGTGCGCCATTAGTAACCCTGGTTACTAATGGCGCACCTGTTACGTGGTGCGCCATTACTAGTTTTGCAAAAAAAATAAAAATAAAATGTTTAGTAGTGGCGCACCAGTGGATAGTGCGCCATTACTAGTTTGAACTAGTAATGGCGCACTGTGCCCAGGTGCGCCATTACTAGTTTTGAAAAAAAAAGTAAAAAAATAAATTTGTTAGTAGTGGCGCACGGAGTGTGTGGTGCGCCATTACTAGTTAAAACTAGTAATGGCGCACTGTGCCCTGGTGCGCCATTAATAGTTTTGGAAAAATAAAAAAAATAAAATTTGCTAGTAATGGCGCACCGTGTGTCTGGTGCGCCATTAGTAATGAGGACACTAATGGCGCACCTGTATCTGGTGCGCCACTGCTATATAGCAGTGGCGCACCACATACATGGTGCGCCATTAATGTCCATATCAGCTATAGCCCTTTTCCTAGTAGTGATTTGACATCCCCGGTGTTCCCAGGGAGGTAATCGAGCACCACCTTGCTGTCTGCCTTCATGCCCGGCCCGACAAGCAGAAGGTCCGGAAGCAAGCCTTGGAGCGGTAGCAGTTCATTGCCGAAGAGATCAAGAAACTTGAGGCAGCTGGTTTGGTCAGAGGAGTATTGCACCCAACATGGTTGGCGAATCCAGTGGTAGTGCGCAAGGCGAATGGGAAATGGAGGCTGTGCATAGATTTCACGGATCTGAATAAAGCATGCCCGAAGCACCCCTTCCCCTTGCCGCGCATCGACCAGATCGTGGATTCCACCTCCGGGTGTGATCTGCTTTCCTTCTTGGATGCTTACTCCGGGTACCACCAGATATTCATGTCCAAGGAAGACGAGGAGAAGACAACGTTCATAACCCCCTGTGGCACGTACTGCTTCGTACAGATGCCCTTTGGGTTAAAGAGCGCTGGGTCCACTTTTGCAAGAGCAGTGCAAATGGGGTTTGAGTCTCAGCTGCACAGAAATATTGAAGCTTACATGGATGACATAGTGGTCAAGACCAAGGACAGATCAACGCTCATTCAGGACTTGGAAGAAACCTTTGCAAACTTGCGCAAGATCAAGTTGAAGCTGAACCCAGAGAAGTGCGTGTTTGGCGTTCCCTCCGGCAAGCTACTTGGTTTCTTTGTGTCTAACCGGGGGATAGAGGCTAACCCCGACAAGATCAAGGTAATCGAACAGATTCAAGCACCCAAGTCAGTCAAGGACGTGAGGTGTTTAACTGGATGTGTTTCCGCGCTGAGTAGGTTCATTTCCAAGTCCGCCGAGCGCGCCCTTCCATTCTTCAAAATTCTGAAGAAGGCAGGGCCCGTGAAGTGGACCCCGGAGGCAGAAGCAGTGCTGCGGGACTTAAAAACTTACCTCTCCTCTGTTCCCACCCTGGTCGCTCCTAAACCACAAGAGCCGTTGCTGCTGTATCTGGCGGCAACTAATCAAGTAGTTAGTGCAGCACTGGTGGCACAACGGGAAGTGGAAGAAGGAGCAGCTGTCGCTACTGTCCTCCCGGGAGAAGGAAGTGAACCAGTCACGGCAAGGCTAGGCGCAGATCAAGAAAAAGAAGAGCAGAGAAGTGAAGGTAATCCCAAGACTAAAGCAAGGAATAAGGTGATGCAGCGGCCAGTGTACTTTGTCAGCTCCCTGTTATAGGGGGCTACGTCAAGGTACTCTGGCATGCAAAAGTTGATCTCTGGCCTCGTCATGGCCTCAAGGAAACTGCACCACTACTTCCAAGCCCACGAGATCATAGTTGTCACCCGTTTCCCTTTGCAACGCATACTAAGGAACTCAGAGGCCACTGGCAGAATAGTGAAGTGGGCTTTGGAGCTATCAAGCTTTGGTTTGAAGTTTGAGAGCACGTCAACCATTCAGAGCAGAGCACTGGCGGAGTTTATTGCGGAGTGGACACCTACCCCAGACGAAGGGGCACTGGAAACAGTTATCCTCGGCAGGGAAGCGCCCCAAGAATGGATCATGTACTTTGATGGTGCCTTCTCACTTCAAGGTGCAGGAGCTGGCGTGCTCCTTGTCGCACCCATCGGAGAGCACCTCAAGTACGTGGTCCAGATGCATTTCCCCCGGGAGAAGGCTACCAACAACACTGCAGAATATGAAGGACTCCTTGCCGGGCTCAAAATCGCAACAGAGTTGGGGATCAAGAAGCTAATCATCCGAGGAGACTCACAGCTCGTGGTGAGGCAAGTGAACAAGGATTATCAGAGTCCATTGATGGAGGCATATGTGGAGGAAGTGAGAAAGCTGGAGGAGCGCTTTGATGGATTGCAAATAGAGCATGTGCCACATGCGGAAAACAGCATTGCTGATCATCTGTCAAAGTGCGCTGCACAAAAGCTTCCTGTGGAACCAGGGACTTTTGTTCTCCACCTGACTCAGCTCTCCGTGTCCCCGGCAATAATGGCCAGAAAGAGGAGGAAACTGGACTCCGGCAAGCCTCTCCCGGCAGAGCTTCCCGAAGCCCCCGGCAGAGAGGTTGGCGGGAACAACTCCCCTTCACTCGGTGAGCAGCAGCCTCCCGCCAAACTACCAGTCCTTGCGGTTGAGGCATGCGCTCCCACGAACGAGGAGGTGCCGCCTGTCCTTATTGTCGAGCCTCAGGCTCCAACTTGGGCACGGCACATAGTCCATTACCTCCAAATAGGGGAACTTCCCGAAGAGCAAGAAGAAGCTGAAAGAGTAGCCCGAAGGGCCAGTATGTATCAGTTCGTTGATGACACGCTATACAAAAGGAGGCCCAACGGTGTGAAATTGATGTGCATTTCTCGGGAAGAGGGGAAGGAACTGTTGGCAGAAATACACAAAGGCATATGCGGCTCCCATATTGGATCAAGAGCCTTGGTTGGAAAAGCTTTCTGGCAAGGTTTCTACTGGCCCACGGCCCTCCAAGATGCGATTGAGCTAGTCACCAGATGTGAAGCCTGCCAGTTCCACTCCAAGAATATCCATCAGCCTGCTCAAGCTCTCCAGACGATTCCTTTGTCATGGCCATTTTCGGTCTGGGGGCTCGACATCTTGGGCCCCTTCCCCCGTGCTACCGGGGGATTTGAATTCTTATTCGTTGCCATCAACAAGTTTACAAAGTGGCCGGAAGTGGAGCCCGTGAGAAAGGTAACCGCACAGTCAGCTATCAAGTTCTTTAAGGGATTGGTGTGCCACTTCGGAGTACCTTCCAAAGTCATCACTGACAACGACACCCAATTCACAAGCCGCGCCTTCATGCAATACGTTCAAACCCTCAAAAGCAAAGTTTCATTCTCCTCTGTTGCCCATCCCAAAAGCAATGGACAAGCTGAGGGGGCGAATGCTGAAGTGCTGCGAGGACATAAGATAAGAACATTTGATAGGCTGCAGAAGTGTGGCAGGCACTGGATCGACGAGCTGCCGGTGGTTCTTTGGTCCCTCCGTACGACACCAAATCGAGCTACCGGCCAGACTCCCTTTTCCCTAGTCTATGGGGCAGAAGCAGTGATCCCCACGGAGCTCATATATAGGTCACCTCGAGTATTTGCCTACGATGAAGTAGAGCAACAGCAGCACCGGCATGACTATGCCGTGCTCCTTGAGGAGAACCATCTCCGGGCTGCTACGTGTGCTGTATGCTATCAGCAAGCCCTGCTTCGCTACCACAGCCACAGGGTTCATGCCCGGAGCTTGAGGAAGGAGACCTTGTCCTTAGGCGCGTTCAGTTCGCCAAGGGTGCAAACAAGTTGACGCCGAAGTGGGAAGGCCCTCACCGGGTAGTACGACTCTCCAGACCCGGTGCAATCCGTCTGGAGACCGAAGATGGCATTCAATTGCAAAACTCATGGAACATTGAGCATATTCGTAAGTTTCTACCCGTAAGGCGCGGCTGTCGGGCCCTGCCTGGCAGACACCCTTTTGTACAAGCCTTGCCAATGCTGCATGTAACCCTTTGTACAAAGCCAGGCGCAGACCCTGAGCAACAGATAAATAAACGAAGCGCTGGGGGCCCCAAAAACTTGCATGCATGCATAACATTACATGAGCATGGCATGATCATGTAGATAAGGTCATATGTAGCTTTGTTTTCCTCTGCACTAAACTGCAGGGCTCTTGCTGCGGACTCGATCCCAAAAAGAAGAAATGGAAACAAGCCTACATATCGGCCCCCGACAAGCCAAACATATAAGTTTCTTCTCATCCATATATGTTCTGTAAGGAGCAAACTTGTGCATATGAGAAACCCCGTCGCCTTCGAAGCATGGGTGCTCCCATCCTTTGACTCGAACATTGCTTCGGTCAAGGTGGTTGTAGTGGCCTTTGACGGAGAGGGTTCGACGGGGGGCTGGTCCCTTTCCATAGTTTCTAGCCCGGCAGGCCAAGCCCGCGGCAACAAACGGAAGGTACCGGCAGGATAGCTTGCCGTGGAAACTTGTTTACTTAAACATATAGAGGCATTCCACCTCTGCATGGACATAATACATGCACAAGTACCTGACAAGGCTTGTCTTTTTCATTAATATGCAGATAGACAAGTACAGATCTTACAGAGCATAAACATGGATAAAGAAGATTACATATTTAAGACTAAAGTTTGGCAAAGTGACTACATTTTTTAGGCTAAAAAAAGATAAATGCCCCGTAACCCCCTTCTTGTTCCTCTCCTCCTAGGAACTACAGGGGAAGGCGAAGAGGGCAAGAGGAGTGTCTGGGCAGAAGCCCAGCCTGACCTCATCAGGGCCCATGGAACGGAGCCTGACAAGATCGAGAGGGCGCGGGCGAAGGTGATGGATGGGGGGAGCGACTAGGCGACGCCCTGGTCACCGCCACCAGGGCCAGTAGGACGCGGCAGGGCGAACAAAGCCGGAGCCACGAGGAAGCCTGCCGGGGTCCACCTGGAAGACTGCTGGAGGAGGCGAGGGCACCACCCGCACCCAGCACCCCAGCAAATAGCCTTGCCGGGGAGGAGATGCAGGTGTAGATGGCGGTGCCGCCGGCTGACGGTGACGGTGCGGCTGGTGTTCAGCCAGAGTTGGAGCCGTCGTCCTCCCCATCGGCTCCGTCGTCATCGCTGTCACTGTCCTCCTCGTCGCTATCGCTCGAGGAGGAGCTTTCATTGTCAGTCGAGCTCTCCGCGTAGCACCCTAAGCGAGCATCCGAGCGTCCGAAGACTTTGACAGAGAGCAGGGTGGTGTCCATTAGCATGAAATGGAGGACGTGCCCGGCCGCGAAGCTATGGGCGCGAGCAAAAGTCTTCCAACCATGCCAGAGAAGCATGACATGAGGAGCGGGGAACTCCACGTTCGCCCGCATGCTGCCATTACAGCAGCCCCTCATGTGCAGCCTCAACCCCGGCGGCTGCTCGATCTCCATCACCCTTGCAAATGGAGTAGGAAGTCGAAGACGGCTGCGCGGGGGCCCTCGTAGCTTGACGATGAACTCCAGTGGCTGGTTCCCGATGTGGCCTTCATTGGGGTCTTGAGCAGCCGGGAGAGGTGCGATCAGAGCACCACCTCGTCCTCCTCGACCAGGAGCGCCGCGGTGACCATGTCCCCATCCTCTCCGGCCTCCCCTCACGACGGGCACCGCTCCTGCGTCCCCAACAGGAGGAGGGAGGCACTATCGAGCAGAAGCTCTCGTCGCCGCTACCGGAGTGCCGCTACGCCCTCTCCCCCTCACCATGATGGAAAAGCAGTGCCAGAAGGAAGGAGGAAGAGATGGGTGTGAGCCAACACCTCGCCCACGCCCCCTTTTATAGGAAAACGGGGCTGGCTCCTCACCTAGGGGCCAACCGCCCCGCTCTGCCAATCCGACCCCTCCACGCCACCAACGGCTTGGGGGATCAAGGCCGACCCTATGCGCCAATCCGTGGCGCCTGGCTTTCTACCATGGCACATATTTCTATGCCCCCGCGTCCGCCACCAACCCTGCGCAATGCATGCAGCATACTTGGCGGAAACGCCAGAAGCGGAGAAGCTAGTGGAATGGCAGTTACCACTCTGTGAACGTGGGATATGGGTAGCCACAGGTCGTGGCTTAAAACTCCCCCATAACGTCTTGCACGACGCACGGAAAAACCGGGAACTGACTCAAGCATAGGTTAATGAAGAAGCAAAGAAAACATCAAAGGATGAGCTGCCACGAGCCCGCTGCCTATGTACCTGATAGGGCCTACCCCAACGACGCTCGGCAGCGCATTTGGGCCAGGCTCAGGGGCTCCTGTCGGTGCAACAAACCCTGGTGTATGTTGCCCGGACTGTACATAGGCTCAAGGGCAAGGTTGCAGCAACAAGACAAGGCCAAGCAGAAGAAATAGCTCTTTGAGAAATCAAAGGGCGGATCAAGATGACCAAGACAAGCCGGAGGAACAAGATATCACCAAGGTAAAAGCCTCCCTTACCGGGCGGGCGAGCCTGGTCAGGTCAAGGCC
The DNA here is from genome assembly GCA_011799875.1 of Thinopyrum elongatum. NCBI lineage: Eukaryota > Viridiplantae > Streptophyta > Magnoliopsida > Poales > Poaceae > Thinopyrum > Thinopyrum elongatum. The sequence goes on along the minus strand of CM022298.1, from coordinate 566,400,896 downwards.
ATCCCAGGGACAAGTCTCAAGACCTCCCCGGCAAGGATTGCCGGGGCGCCGATGGCCCGCTTCCCCGCCAAGGCTCCACCACTCCACCTCACAGCAACGCCGGTCACTTATCGGTGTGGTGTCGAGCCCCCAAGTGATTAAGTGGCTGTCATTCAGCACGTGGCAGCCATTTTTGAGGAAGATCACCCCTAAATGACACCCGTCTAGGGACATGTCACGCAGATAGGTGAGAAGGTGGCTGAATGTCACAGCAAGGCTTGCCGGGCTGCTTCCACGACGTGACACTAGGCGGTGCATTTAATGCACCTTGTCCTATCTGCAGAGTTAGGTATGATAGCACTGTGGCTATCTAATCACTGGATAATGACTATTTTGCCACTCTGGTAACCCCTTTACCTATAAAAGGAGGGCCGAGGTAACCTTAGAAAGGATTCGGACCCTTGTACACTCATACACGCATAGCTGCTCTCCCCGAGGCAACCTTGCCGGGCTTGAGCGATGCGTGTTCGTCACAGTCCTCCACCCAATCCACCAAAGCAGGAGTAGGGTTTTACGCCTCGCGGTGGCCCGAACCTGGGTAAAAACCACCCACGTCACCATTGTCATGCTGCTCTACGGCCTCCGCTCTTTGTGCAACATGCCCTTCCCCCTTGCTGAACCACAAAGGGGCCGATGGCCCCATAGGTGATCGTGTCGAGCCACGACAAATTTATTCATATTAGACTTGAAATATAGTTGTAGTTTATAGTTCTATTGTTTTGAAGGCACACATCCAAACTATTATAGTTGCAGTAGCCACATACGTAACCTTCAACGAGGAAACACAAATTGTTCATGTTAGAGGTCAATTATATAGTCTCTCATATATATTCTATTATTCTTACATTATTTCTGTTCATATCAAGTTCAATAATATGCTGTAGTAGATGCCCTAAGTTAATTACAGGTATACATGCTATAAGTGCTAAAGTTTATGCGAAGCGTTGATTCATTTTTGTTTCTCCAGATTTCTATCACTTCATGTGTCCATTTTTACGAATAGGTCATGCCAAATTTCCTTGTTTATTGATATTGTGCTGTAGTAGATGTCTACATTTGTTTATAGGGATTCATACTATAAGCGCTAAAGTTTTGGCGAAACGTTGATTTATTTCCGTTTAGCCAAATTTCTATCTCTTAATGTGTCCATTTTTATGCAGAGGTCATGCCAATTTTTTTGTTTATTTTTAATTCAGATTGTGTTGTTGAAGATTTCTTCGGTTCTTTTGCCAAATTTATTTATCTGCATGTTTTAGGTCCTTTTTTTCCTGAAATGGCAGACAACGGCAGGTACCGTGGTGTTTGCCACGGGCCCTAGGGGAAGGGGGCCGCCCAAATCCAAAACCCCGTCACTGGCAAGAAACAGTGGCTCGGCACGTTCGACTTCGCCGAGGAAGCGGCGCATGCTTACGATGCCAAGGCGCTCGAGTACTAGGGGCGAAGGGCCCAGCTCAACTTTCCTCATGGTGCTTGGCGCGCGAGTGAGATAGCGTCTCCTAACATGATGATAGTCTCCAATGCCGAGGAGCAGGAGCACCGGAAGGCCGAGGCGCTCCTCAGGGCCCATGAATGCCAGCGTACCGATCCTTTGGTGGAACGGTATCTTCGAGAGGATCCGCATATGTACGCCATTAACGAGGCATTGGTGATCACCGCACGCAACCAGAAGGCTGCCGAGGATGACCCAATAGACTGGGATGCTCTCGCCAAGGAGTCCGATGAGGATGAGGATGACAATGACGATGACGACTCCGGCTCTGACATTGACTTAGATTAGGAGTTGATCTCTCCATCGTGCCTTGTCATATAACTCCATACTTAGATGTTTGAACCTGCTTTAATGTAGTACTTATGGATCTTGCTATGGCATACTATATATGTCCGTGACTTCGTGATAAACCTGGTTATATATATATATTACTTTCATGCAGTGTTTAAGGTTTGCAATGTCTGCAATGATAACAGTGTTTAACTTTTTGAAGGAGGGGATCATGGTGCTTAAGGTCTGCAATGTCTGCAAAAATCCTTGTAGGGATAATTTATCCCATGCAGTAGAATTCGGGCTCTTCTTGAGGGATGGATTTGAAAAATCTATGGTAACAATGTTCATCATTCAATTCTAATCACTTCCTGACTTGTTGTACTGTGCATACCATTAATTATTAACTGCAATATTCTTAATTGTTACATAGTGTATCCCATGCAATGTAAGGGTCCAATTCAATAATTTAATTGGTGACAGTTTCAACTTTTCGGATGGTCAAGGGCAATCATACAAAATTGACGTTTGGAAACAAAGGGATAAAACCATCATAGGAGGCGACGGATGGAACAAGTACATTTCAAATAATAAGCTCACTAGGGGAGAGTACATAGGCTTTTACTTGAAGAAAGCGGTCAACAAGTTAAGGATTAAGTATTTCTCCGACCAAGATGATGAGCTTGATGAGGATGATGATGAAGATTCCCAGGATGGTGATGATGATGATGATGAGAGCCAAGATGATGATGATGCTAGCGAGGATGACGATAGCCAGGAGCATGAGGATGAGGATGAGGAAGATGATGAGGGTTGCAGAGATGATGACGATAATGATCCATACAATTATGCAATTTTCTCTCAAAGAATGAAAGAGCTTAATGAGGATGAGAAGGCCAAACTCATCGCGATCCTACCATCAAGTGTGCACTACTTGGGGACGCCATTTGTGCATTGTTTTACCAAGATCAACATTGTGAAACACACCATGGTATGTTTTGTATCTTTTCTCTTTTTTTCGTTCATAACACTATATGGCAAGATGTCTAACATTGTGTGCTCTATTTTGTTTTTAATCATGGGGATCATAGAAATTACCTATGAAAATGTTTTGTGCCGAGGACATCCCTACTGTCGGCATGGCCGGAGTAAGCATTGGAACAGCGGGTCATGTCACCAGCGTTCGATACAAGATGGACACAGATGGCCACATATCGTTCTATGAGGTCGGTTGATGGGAATTCCTGAAGGGAAAGAAACGACTAACGATTGACATAGCAGTGCTCATCAGGATAAGGAACACCAGGAACATCAACTTCCATATGATGGTTGTTGTAGATCTTATTTAGAAAAAAGGACCATTCAAATATCTCCTAGCCGATGAACTCTTAGTTACTTTGATGTTGGTTTGTTAACTGGAACAAACTTGAAGTGTTACTAGATGTTATGAAGAGTACTAATTACCTAGTGAACTTGCATGCCTAAGCATACAATGAATGCTTCATTTGCATTTACATTGGATTTATGCAAAACGCATCCTGACAACACAATAGGTGCCGTGGCTGCAAAATTTTAATTCACATGAATAAATAACCAGTGGCGGGTGCGCCAATACGCCCACCATTGCAAAATGAATAAATAGTGGCGGGCAGACAAGCATCGCCCACCACTGCAGGAAGATAACTTGTGGCGTGCAAGTTTGCTTGCCCGCCACTGCTGCACTATAACAGCGGCGGACCGCCCGCCCGCCACTGATGGCATTATAACAGTGGCAGAAGGTCAGTGGCGGGCGCCCCTAGGAGCCTGGCCCGCCACTACTGGCCATTTGGCGCCCACCACTACTAGGCATTCCTGCAGTTGTGATATGAAGAGATTATAAATGATACTGCACCTGCTGAAATAGAGGACATTGATGTTACTATTAAACATGCGAATAGAGATACTATTTCACCGCTCGGGATTGTTAGAGATGTTGAAGTTTTGTGGGGAAAGATAAAATACCCTACTGATTTTCTAGTTCTTGTTTCTCCACAAGATGATTTTTGTCCCATTATATTTGGTAGACCTTTTTTGAATACAGTTAATGCAAAGATAGATTGCAATAGAGAAACTGTCAGTGTCAACTTTGGTGATATATCTCATGAGTTTAATTTCTCTAAATTCCGTATACAACCTCATGATAAAGAATTGCCTAGTAAGGATGAAATTATTGGTCTTGCTTCTATTGTCGTACCTCCTACTGACCTGTTAGAACAATATTTGCTAGGCCATGAGAATGATATGCATAGGAATGAAATAAATGAAATAGATAAGATATTCTTTGATCAAGTACCTATCCTTAAGCACAATTTTCCTGTTAAAACTCTTGGACGTCCTCCTCCACGTAAAGGTGATCCCGTATTTGAACTTAAGAAATTACCTGACACGTTGAAATATGCTTATCTTGATGAAAAGAAGATATATCATGTTATTATCAATGCTAACCTTTCAGAGCATGAAGAAAAGCGATTACTAAAAACTCTAAGGAAGCACTGTACTGCTATTGGATATACTCTCGATGATCTTAAGGGAATTAGTTCCACCCTATGTCAGCTCAAAATTAATATGGATCCTGATGCTAAGCCAGTTGTTGATCACAAACAACGATTGAATCCTAAGATGAAGGATGTGGTAAGAACTGAAATATTAAAGCTTCTGGAAGCAGGTAAAATTTATCCCATAGCTGGTAGTAGATGGGTAAGTCTTGTTCATTGTGTTCCTAAGAAAGAAGGTATAACTGTTGTTCCTGATGATAAAAATGAACTCATCCCTCAAAGAATTGTAACTGGTTATAGGATGGTAATTGATTTTAGGAAACTAAACAAAGCTACTAGAAAAGATCATTATCCCATGCCTTTTATTGATCAAATGTTAGAAATATTGTCTAAGCATACACACTTTTGTTTCCTTGATGTATATTCTGGTTTCTCTCAAATTCCTGTGTCAAAAGAAGATCAAGATAAAACTACTTTTACTTGCCCTTTTGGAAATTATGCTTATAGACATATGCCTTTTGGTTTATGCAATGCACCTGCTACTTTTCAAAGATGTATGACTGCTATATTCTCTGACTTATGTGAAAAGATTGTTGATGTTTTCATGGATGATTTTTCTATTACGAGACTTATTTTGATGATTGCTTCAGCAACCTTGATCGAATTTAGCAGAGATGTGAAGAAACTAATCTTGTCTTGAATTGGGAGAAGTGCCACTTTATGGCGAATGAAGGTATAGTACATGGGCATAAAATTTCCAAACAAGGTATTGAAGTAGATAGAGCTAAAGTTCATGTAATTGAGAAAATGCCATGTCCTGAAATTAAAGGTATAAGAAGTTTCCTTGGTCATGCTGGCTTTTATAGGAGATTTATTAAAGACTTCTCTAAAATTTCTAGGCCTCTTATTAATCTCTTGCAAAAATATGTTCCATTTGTTTTTTATGACAATTGTGTAGAAGTATTTGAAATACTTAAGAAAGCCTTAATCTTCGCACCCATTGTTCAATCACCTGATTGGAACCTACCATTTGAAATTATGTGTGATGTTAGTGATTATGATGTTGGTGCTGTTCTAGGACAAAGAGTTGATAAGAAATTAAATGTTATCCATTACGCTAGTAAAACTCTAGATAGTGCTCAAAGAAATTATGCTACCACTGAGAAAGAATTTCTAGCAGTTGTGTTTGCATGTGATAAATTTCAATCTTATATAGTTGATTCTAAAGTAATTGTTCACACCAATCATGTTGCTATTAAATATCGTATGGAAAAGAAAGATGCTAAACCTAGGTTGATTAGGTGGGTTCTGTTGCTACAAGAATTTGACTTGCATATTATTAATAGAAAGGGAGCTGAGAACCCCGTAGCTGATAATTTGTCTCGGATGGAAAATGTTCTTGATGACCCACTGCCTATGGATGGTAGTTTTCCTGATGAACAATTAGCTGTTATAAATGCTTCTCGTAATACTCCTTGGTATGCAGACTATGCTAATTACATTGTTGCTAAATATTTACCACCTAGTCTCACATACCAACAGAAGAAAAAGTTCTTTGATTTAAGACATTACTTTTGGGATGACCCACATCTTTATAAAGGAGAAGATGGTATTATTTAACGTTGTGTAGCCGAGCATGAACATGAACAAATCCTACGGAAGTGTCATTCTGAGGCATACGAAGAACACCATGCTGGAGATAGAACCGCACATAAGGTATTCCAATCTGGTTTTTATTGGCCTACTCTCTTCAAGGATGCACGTAAGTTTGTCTTATCTTGTGACGAATGTCAACGAATTGGTAATATTGGTAGACGTCAGGAAATGCCTATGAATTATTCACTTGTTATTGAGCCATTTGATGTTTGAGGATTTGATTATATGGGACCTTTTCCTTCCTCTAATGGGTATACACATATTTTAGTTGCGGTTGATTATGTTACTAAGTGGGTAAAAGCTATTCCATCTAGTAGTGCTGATCATAACACTTCTATTAAAATGCTTAAAGAAGTTATTTTCCCGAGGTTTGGGGTCCCTAGATATTTAATGACTGATGGTGGTTCACATTTTATTCATGGTGCTTTCCGTAAACTTCTTGCTAAATATGATGTTAACTATAGAATTGCATCTTCTTATCATCCTTAGACTAGTGGTCACGTTGAATTGAGAAATAGGGAAATCAAGTTGATTTTGCAAAAGATCATTAATAGATCTAGAAAGAATTGGTCTAAGAAACTGGATGATGCACTATGGGCTTATAGAACTGCTTATAAGAATCCTATGGGCATGTCTCCATATAAGATGGTCTATGGAAAAGCATGTCATTTACCTCTTGAGTTAGAACATAAATCATATTGGGCAATTAAAGAACTTAACTATGACTTCAAACTTCCCGGTGAAAAGAGGTTATTTGACATTAGCTCATTAGATGAGCGGAGAACCCAAGCTTATGAGAATGCAAAGTTGTTTAAAGAAAAAGTTAAAAGATGGCATGATAAAAGAATCCAAAAACGGGAATTCAAAGTGGGTGAGTATGTTCTATTATACAACTCTCATTTTAGATTCTTTGCTAGAAAACTTCTCTCTAAATGGGAAGGACCGTATATCATCGAAGAAGTTTATCGTTCCAGAGCTATCAAGATCAACAACTCCGAAGGCACTAATCCAAGGGTGGTCAATGGACAAAGAATTAAACATTATATCTCTGGTACACCTATTAATGTTGAAAGTAACATTGTTCAAACTATGACACCGGAGGAACACATAAGAGAGACCTTCCAGAACACTCCAGAGCGCTAAAAAGGAATAGGTATGTGATATGGTAAGTAAACCGACTCCAAAAATCCCATAAAAATATTTTCTGTCTGTTTTGGAATATTAGAAAAAATTACCAAAATAAGAAATAGCCGAGGGGACCCATGAGCTGCCCACGAGGCACCTGTGCACGCCCAACCCCCTGGGCGCACCCTGGTGGCTCGTGGACCCCTCGTGTGCCTTCTTGACTCCGTTTTTATCTGGAATACTTGTTTTGAAAGATAAAAATTCTTTATATACACTCCCGAATGTTTTGACCACCGTATCGCAGAAATCTCCTCTGTATTGGTTTTGTGCTATTTTTCTGACAGATCTAGATCGCCATGGCCCCACCAAGCTCCTCCAAGGACAAGTTCTATGAGAAGGTCATCAACCCCTACCTACAAGAGGTGATGAAACACCCTCAAGACATTGAGATGCGTGAGGGGGTGCTTCACATTCGGGACGTTCAAGGGCCCAAGAAGACCGGAAGCATGGAGGCCAGGCTCTTAGCAGTGGAGTAGGAGATCTTCTAGTTCCAAGGGATGGTGGAACACAAACTCAACGCCAACCACTCCATGATCATGGAGTTCACCCGTGAGCACAAGGTGGATGGCAAAGATATTGGAGACACCATCTTCAAGCTCAACGATCAAATTGACTACCTCCTAGCCCAAATCTATGATCTCCAAAATCAAAATTTATGGGGCAAGATTTAAAGGTATGAGTTTAGCTGCCAGTTTTAGGACCACGGAGACTCGTTCATCCTTTTATGATGGGAAACCTATGCCGTGGAAGACGGAGGACAATCCCACTACCTCATCATCACCGAAGAAAGAAACTTGAGTACACGGGTATGGGCACCACCCTAGGCTTGTACCAAGCTTGGGGGAGGTGCCCCAATATCGTATCACCATCACTTTTATTATCTTTACCTATCTTAGTTCGATCCTTAGCTATTTCGTGATTTAGTAGAATAAAAGTTTAGTATGATCTATTTTCATGTGCTAGTTTTGTGATCTATCTATCTATGTAATTGAGTTGAGATTTATATAATAGAGAGTAGTTTGAGTTTTGCTTATTTACTTTTATGTTTCAATCTTAGCAATGAAAATAATGAAGAGATCATATGCTAATCCCATGGAAAGTAATGACTTTACATAAGGAAAAGTATGAGTGGTAAAATTTGTTGGAAATTAACAATCATAGTATTGGTCAATGATGCAATTCATGAAAAAGTTAATAAGGGAAGAGAAGATTCACATAGAAATATACTATATTGGACATCTTTTATGATTGTGAGCCCCCATTAAATATTTTATGTCAAATTGTTGACATTGAACATGGAAGACAACGTAATGAGTTATGTTTGCTTATATTCACATAGAAGTTATATTTTTATGGAACCTCCAACATGTGGTGCTTGCTCAATATCTTTGCTAGCCAAAAATCCGCACCAGGTAGAGATACTACTTGTGCATCCAAAATCCTTAAAGCCAGTTTCATGTCATGCGAGTCCACTATATCTACCTATGGATTGAATAAGATCCTTCAAGTAAGTTTTCATCGGTGCATAAAGCAATAAAAATTGCTCCTAAAGATGTATGACCTTTTATTGTAAGGGAAAATAAGCTATGTATGATCCTGTGATGGTAAAGAAATAAAAGCGATGGACTGCATAATAAAGGTTGCTATCACAAGGGGCAATATAAAGTGACGTTCCTTTACATTAAGAGCTTGCACTTCCAAAAACAAAAATCGCATGACAACGTCTGCTTCCCTCTGCAAGGGGCCTATCTTTTACCTTTATGTATTTACTTCTCATACAAGAGTCAATAGTGTTCTCCCCTACTCCTTTTTCATTTTTCTCTTTCCAAGCATCATGTGGTGGGGAAAGATCTAGATATATATATCCAGTTGGATATGAGTGATCATGAGTTATTATTGTTGACATTACCCTTGAGGTAAATGAGTTGGGAGGCTAAACTATAAGCCCCTATCTTTCTATGTGTCTGGCTGAAAATTTTGCTCCATATATATGTCGTGAGTGTCAGCAATCATAGAAGACTAAACGATAATTGAGTATGTGGACTTGCTAAACAAAAATTCTTACATGAGACCCTTCCTGAAAATATGATGAATTGTAATTGCCTTGTTGACAGATAACATAGTTTGTTAGTTTTCAAGAAAGTTTATGCTTTATACTTCGTTATTGTGATGAATTGTTACTTGCTCATGAGAAGTCCTATGATAATATATATTGCTGCTATGATAATGATCATGATGCTACTATGTCCTTATTTTATTTTTATCGACACCTCTCTCTCTAAACATGTGGTCATGATTATCGATATCGGCTTTCACTTGAGGGCAAGCGAGGTCTAAGCTTGGGGGAGTTGGTATGTCCATTTTGCATCATGTTTTCCTACTATTATTTATAATGTTTTTGATCAATACAATACTTTGTGTTGCAATTCTAATGCCTTTTCTCTCTTAATTTGCAAGATTTACATGAAGAGGGAGGCTGCCCACAGCTGGAATTCTGGACCTGAAAAAGCTACATCAGAGATACCTATTCTGTACAAGTCCATATGAGCTGAAATTTCATGGAGAATTATTTTGGAATATATAAAAAATACTGGAGAAAAGAAATACCACAGGAGGCCCACCATGTGCCCACGAGGCACCTGGGCGCGCCCACCCCCCTTGTCGCGCCCAGGTGGCTCGTGGGGCCCCTGGCCATCCTCCATGGCCCATCTTCTCCTATATGATGCCATTTGCCCTAGAAAGTCTCCACACTAAGCGAGGGTTCACGACGCGCATGTATATGTATGTATGTATGTATGTATATATATATATATATATATATATATATATATATATATATATATATATATGTACGTATGTCACCCCACTTTGAGCCGGTGAGAGGGATTCATGCGTACGCATGTGCTCAAACTTAATTAGGTCTGGAATCTCACCATGATCGACCTACTATACGGTAACACAAACCAAAGAAGAAGGATCCACCCTGGTAACCTTTCTCATTATCGGCCGAAATGATGGACGTCCACGCGGGCCCATGAATATATAGGCTTGCCGCCGATAACCAAGCGAGTGAGAGTGTCCAAAGACAACCACTACATGCATGTGTCCCAAACATATTTATGGAGGTGCGTGATGTATGCATATGTTTGAATAACCAATGAACAACATTGATGTGGCGCATTCGTTGAAAATCGCACAGTCCCTACACAAAGCAAGAGGTTCATGACGCATCGTGTGCTCGCCCCCCCACATTGATCCGGTAGGATGGATTCATGCGTACACATGCACTCAAAGTATATTATGTGTAATCTCACATCATGACCTATACCATAAGACAAACCAAAAATTAATCCCCTCCTAAGTCAAATTAACCTCTCTCGCTATTGTTCAAAGTGATGGACCAAGCGGGCCCACAGATGGAAGCATCGCCGATAACCGCGTGAGTGAGTGCCAGAGGACAACCAACATCGCTTGCATGTGTGCCAAACATATGTATGGAGGTGTGTGGTTGTGATGTTTTGAATACCTAATGCACAACTTTGATGTGGCACCTGCCTTGAAATCCGTAAAGTGCCAACACAGAGCGAGGTTCATGACGCGTAGTATATGCTGGTCCCATCCCCCCTTCGACGCGTACTATATACTCCTATTGTAACATAGCCCGAAAAGAAACCTCCTTGTTGGTGAAACTAAACTCTCTCATTGGGTCAAAAGTGATGGACGACTACCTCGCGAGCCCACGGGAGGGAAGCGTCGCACGCTAGTGAGCGTCCTATATATAGGACAACCACCGTCTGCATGTGGCTCAAAGAGGTGCTTGTGTGATGTTTGAATACCCAATGCACAACTTTGATGTGGCACCTGCCTCGGAAACCGAAAATTCCCCACAGAGACCGAGGTTCATGACGTGTGGTATGTGCTACCCCCTTCGACGCGTACTATATACTCCTACCGTAACACAAACTAAAAAGAATCATCCTGGATGGTCAAATTAACCTCTCTCGTTGGGTCAAAGTGATGGAGGACAACCTCGCGGGCCCACAAATGGAAGCGCCTTATGCGAGTGAGTTCCTATAGGGCAACCACCGCCTACATGGTGTTGTGTGATGTTAGAATACCAATGCACAACTTTGATGTGGCACCTGCCTCGGGAACCGAAAAGTCCCCACATGGAGCGAGGTTCATGACACGTAGTATATGTTGCCCCCCTCTTTGACGCGTACTACAAACTCCTACCGTACATACTAACACAAACCAAAAAAGAATCATCCTTGTTGGTCAAAGTAACCTCTCTCTTGCTGTAGGTTCAAATTTATTGACGACGACCTCACGGGCCCACAGCGAGCGTCACACATGAGTGAGTGTCATAGGAGAACCATCGCATGCATGTTCCCCAAAGAGGTGTTGTGTGATGTTTGAATACCCACATGTGCCCCAAAGAGGTGTTGTGTGATGTTTGAATACCCAATGCTCAACTTTGATGTGGCACATGCTTCGCAAATCGGAAACGCACTACACAGAGGTTCACGACGTGTAGCCCCCCTCAGTTCGAGCCGGTGGGAGGGACTCATGTGTACGCATGTGCCCGAACTTTGATATGGAATCTCACCATGATCCACACAGTAACACAGGCCAAGATGAATCCACATTTGGTTAAATGCCTCTCGCTGTCGGTGAAAACTGCTAACCTTTGCGGGCTAACGAATGGGCACATCTCTGATAACTGCATGAGGGAGTGTCCGAGGACCACCAATGCATGCATGTGGCCTGAACATGTATGTATGAAAGGGCCGTGTAATGTTTTAAATAACCAATTCACGACTTTGATGTGGCACCTGACGCACAAAATGATCAATCCCACACAGAGGCTCATGACTCGTTGTGTACTGCCGGAACCCCCCCCCCCCCACACACACACCGCACCACCACCGCCACTTCGAGGCATGTCAAAATTTTTCTGAAGTGAACATGTGACCAAAGGAGTGTCGTGTTAAAATTTGAAAAATAATCAGAGATCATTCGGCCGTTTTTATACATTGATTGATTTCCTAGGGATTTAGTGTGCAAAAATCAAATTTGAGCTACATGTGCACCAAAATGGATTGCAAAATCATATGTGTGTCCCGGGGTGCATGTTTCCCCATGCAAGAAATTTCAAAACATTGAGAATCTTGATTTTTAAAATTCACTAAATCCAAAACTTAGTTCAAATTCATGAAACTTATCGTGGTGTCATATGGACACCAATAGACTATGATATTGTAATTTTTTGTCAAATTTGATAAAAGTTTTGATATAATCTTCTTACAAACAGGAGATTGTTAATAATTGGAAACCAATGTCGCAAACGGATTATTTATTCGAACCGTGGGCATTAGACCAACAATGTATACGTGCCATGCTTCGGTTAAGCAATAAAGCAACATAATTAATCATCAAAAAAGAAAAACAATATACGTGCCGCCACGCGTCCCGTGTGCCATGCAAGCAAGCGTGAGTTGACGGGATGCATGCGAGTAGTCCACCGCACAGGCATACCAGGAGGCGTCCGTGCAGGTGTGTGAATTGACGGGAGGCATGTTTGCTGCACAGTGTCATTGGGAGGCATGCGAGTAGCTGTGTGAAATGACGGTAGGCATGCCAGCAATCCACTGCGCAAGCTCACCGGGAGGTGAGCCAACCCTTTGATCGCCGCCCGCCTCGCTCCCACTGCTCCATATTAATGGCGCGCACAAGCCGCTGGTCATAATAGGCGGCCGCACCCCCCGTCCACAGTGGCCATCGTCGTCTGGAGTGTATGAGGATGCCGCCGTAGTGCACCATCAGAGGGAGTGGCGACGCCGGGGCTGGTGAAGCACCCGCGCAACACGTGAAGCTGGGCACAGAGGTTGCCATCGCCACCGACGAGGTCTCACCTGGGCAGCAGTGTGACCTTGACTTCATCGACGCCATCGTGCCTCCCCAGTCGGAGCTGGAGGTCCACAGCAAATCCGGCAACGACTCCGACTCCGACGGAAAACCGGTTAGTCATCTATACCCATTTGTGCGGCAAACATATCATGTGTTTTCTTTGGCAACTCCTCCCCCCCCCCCCCCCCCTCATTTTTTTGGAATACAAATCCTATGGTTATGTTCTCTCAGTCCATGAAATCAGAGTAAGATCTGTTAGATCTATGTAGTGTATTGATTGAATGGTATCCGTCTAGGGTTAGTGATTAATTGTTTGTTCTGTACAAATGATTTTTGCTAATAATCCGATTAGGGCTAGCATTCGTGCTAATAATTTGTAGCCAGATCATGAGAATTGATTTTGAATGTCCTACATATATGTTTGTGCCTATTTTAATTCCATATCTTGAGAATTGATTTTGAATGTCCTACATGTATGTTTGTACCATTTTTTCTGATTGGTATGTACACAGATGAGGCTCCGACCATGGGCGCCGTCGGTTGTAGATCCTGTACCCGGCAGCATGGGCAAAAGCGTCCACGGTCCCCTGGATCTGAGGAACCTGTAGAATCTCAGGTGGACCGCATCAGCGATCTCCCAGACGCCATCCTTGGGGAGATCATCTCCCTTATCCCCACCAAGGATGGCTGCCGCACACAATGTTGGAAATATGCCCTAGAGGCAATAATAAATTGGTTATTATCATATTTCCCTATTCATGATAAAAGTCTATTATCCATGCTAGAATTGTATTGATCGGAAACTCAGATACTTGTGTGGATACATAGACAACACCGTGTCCCTAGTGAGCCTCTACTAGACTAGCTCGTTGATCAAAAGATGGCTAAGGTTTCCTAACCATAGACATGTGTTGTCACTTGATAATGGGATCACATCATTAGGAGAATGATGTGATGGACAAGACCCATCCGTTAGCATAACATATGATCGTTCAGTTTTTGCTACTGCTTTCTTAATGTCAAATACATATTCCTTCGACCATGAGATCATGCAACTCCCGGATACCGGGGGAATATCTTGTGTGCTATCAAACATCACAACGTAACTGGGTGATCATAAAGATGCTCTACAGGTATCTCTAAAGGTGTCTGTTGAGTTGGCGTGAATCGAGATTGGGATTTGTCACTCCGTATGACGGAGAGGTATCTCTGGGCCCTCTCGGTAATACACATCACAAGAAGCTTGCAAGCAAAGTGACTAAGGAGTTAGTTGCAAGATGATGTATTACGGAACGAGTAAAGAGACTTGCCAGTAACGAGATTGAACAAGGTATAGAGATACCGACGATCGAATCTCAGGCAAGTAACATACTGACAGACAAAGGGAATTACGTATGTTGTCATAAAGGTTCAACCAATAAAAGATCATCGTGGAATATGTAGGAATCAATATGGGCATCCAGGTACCGCTATTGGTTATTGACCGGAGAGGTGTCTTGGTGATGACTACATAATTCCCGAACCCGTAGGATCGCATGCTTAACGTTCATTGGCGCTAGAGTAGTATTGGGATATTTGATGAGTGGTAACCAAATGTTGTTCGGAGTCCCGGATGAGATCCTGAATGTCACGAGGAGTCTCGGAATGGTCTAGAGGTAAAGATTTATATATGGGAAGTCATATTTTGGGTTCCAGAAAAAGGTGCAGTTTTTTCGGTATTGTACTGGGAAGCTTCTAGAAGGTTCCGGAGGATTCCGGAGGGGTCTGAAAGTCCACAAGTGGGTCCACCATGACCCAAGGGCTAGCATGGGCTGCAGGGAGGCGCCCTGGCCTTCTTGGGCTGGGCGCACCAAGTCCTCAAAAGCCCATGTGGCTAGGGAAGGCAAAAAAGGAAGGAGTCCTAGTAGGAATAGGATTGGACTTGGAGTCGAAGTCCTCCCCCCCTTAGCTGCGCCCTAGGGCTTGGAGGGGATGTTTCTCACACCCCTCCACCTATATAGAGAGGGTAGGGGCTCCCCAAGAGGACACACCAAGCCCTTGGTGCCCCTCTCTCTCTCCCGTTACTCCGTAGTTCCACCGCCTCGTCCCGGCGATGCTTAGCAAATTGCTGTCGGTGCTCCATCATCACCAACACACCGTCGTGTTTGTTGTGATCCCATATACTTCTCCTCTCTCGCTTGCTGGATCAAGAAGGAGGATACGTCATCGAGCCACACGTGTGCAAAACTCGGAGGTGCCATCCGTTCGGCACTAGATCGGTTGGATCATGATCGGATCATGAAGAGTACGACTACATCAATCGCGTGATAAACGCTTACGCTTAACGGTTTACGATGGTACGTAGACATACTCTCCCCTCTCATAGCTATGCATCTCCATGGATAAATCTTGCGTGTGCGTAGAATTTTTTTGTTTTCCATGCAACGTTCTCCAACAGTGGTATTAGAGCCAGGTCTATGCGTAGATGATATGCATGATTAGAACACAAAGGAGTTGTGGGCGGTGATGTTCATACTGCTTACCACCAACGTCTTATTTTGATTCGGCGGTATTGTGGGATGAAGCGGCCCAGACCAACCTTACATATCCACGCACATGAGACCGGTTCGACCGATTGACATGCAACATGTTTTGCATAAAGGTGGCTGGCGGGTGTCTATTTCTCCTACTTTAGTTGAATTGAATTTGACTATGGCCGGTCCTTGAAGAAGGTTAAAACAATAAACTTGATAATCACCGTTGTGGTTTTGCGTAGGTAAGAACGGTTCTTGCTAGTTGCCCGTAGCAGCCACGTAAAACTTGCAACAACAAAGTAGAGGACGTCTAACTTGTTTTTGCAGGGCATGTTGTGATGTGATATGGTCAATATATGATATGGTATATGTTGATGTATGAGATGATCATGTTTTGTAATAAGTTCATGACTTGCATGTCGATGAGTACGACAACTGGCAGGAGCCTTAGGGTTGTCTTTAATTATTTTATGACCTGCGTGTCAATCACTAAGCGCCATGTAATTGCTTTACTTTATCGCTACTAGCACATATGCCCGTGCGTTGCAACGGGGAGATAATTTTTTGCAACAAGCAGCGGGAGAGATAATTGATATGTTCATCAAAAACAGTCTCCATGGCTGTGGGCGACAGAGCGAGGAGCTGCGGTCTTCTCACGGGTCATGTTTTGCCCGCGAGATCTTAATAGTGGTGGGGTTGGTCGGTGGGGCGGTGACCACCCAACTGGTACATTTTTTCCCTCCGGATCCACCTCCGTCTCGGAGTTGTGGTTGTGTCCTCATTTTGTTGCTGCTCGGCGACCTTCGAGGCATGGTTGCTTCGACCACTTTCTCCTATGACGACGTAATGCGATGGATTACTAATTGCACCGCATAAATTATGTTTCATTAGCATAATCAGCGCATAACCAGGCATGAATGTCCCTTCATTATCAGGGTTTATTCTCTTCAACTATTTTTGCGCTTATGTACCCATAACTTTTATTAATTAGAGCAAAACCAGCATATTCTCTTTTATTAGCACGTGCCACAATTTTTTTCCATTATAGCCAACCAGCATATTGTCTTTTATTGGCACGTGCAAGTTACCTCCGGCAATAATTTGTGGAGTCTCTCGTTCTGCTCATAATTCTTGAGACAACTTTCTTATTGTCACACAACCTCCTTATTTCCAAACAACTTAGGGACATATAAAAACTGGTGTGATTTAGTATAAAATTCCAAGATGGGACTGTTCCTATCATAATTGCAAGCTAGCTAAGTTGGTTTTATCCCTCGGCACAATATGGAAGGTCCATTGTTTAATCCCCTCGCGCCCTTTATTTTTTGCTGCTCGTCTGTCCGACAGAAAAAGAAATACGTGGTAGGTCTAGTTTGGCCCACCCGGGGGATAACCGAAAAAATTGGGGAGCTACGTGTGGAATGGACGGAACAAAATCTATGCGTATATATTTTATTTTCTTAGGGCAGCTACGTGGGAGCTACTATATGACGCTAGTTGCGTCAAATAGCACGTGGGACGCATAACAATTCGCGTCTGGGCTAGCCCCGGGCAGGCTAACATGTGTTTGCAAGGTATGAGTAATAATCCCAAAAAAAAAACGACGTGTTGAACGATCGAACACATGACCTTAAAGACCTGATTACGTGCCGCTAGACACTGCAACAAACGCCTACTGCTAACCAATGGCCAGCGTGAATATTTAAAAACATAGTGCAACATCGGATTTAAAACATTTTTTGAACTTTCTTAAAAATATGAATTGCCGAATATTCTTGGAAACGTGCATATTTTTTGAAATTATGAACAATGTTTTTAATATTCTGTCCATTTTGGAAAAGACATGAACAAAATTTGAAACAACATCATTTTTTGAAGACATGAACCTTTTATCAAAACCCAAACATTTTTTTAATTTGTGACCGACTTTTGAAAACGGAACATGTTTTGAACATTAAGAACAATTTTATAAAATGTATTTTTAAATGCGGACAATATTTTGAATCTGTGAACATTTTACTAAAACAAGAATATATTTCAAATTTCAATTTTTTTAAAAATACATGTTTTTAAATCACAAACAATTTTGGAATATTTTTGAATTTGAAAAAAATTGGAACAAGAAAATAAATTAATTTTCCAAAGAATTTTGAAAAGGGGAAGACAATATTGTAATTTGAACATTTTTTGAAAACTTGAGAAAATTTCAAATTTTGAACCTTTTTTTTTGAAATTTTTTAGTTACAAAATAAGGTAAAAATAAAAATAAATTTGGACAGAAAACTAAATGGGCCGGCCCAGTCTTGGGCACCCAGTGCGAACTCCGACTATCTACCGCACAGCGCGAGAAATAGGCTTTTTGAAGCTACATGGGTAAGCAAATAAAGTGGGCTGGCTTCACTGGGCCACAACATGTGCGGGCCAAGTACGAAATTCCGGATTGCTAAAAAAACAGACGGACACACCAAAAGTTAGTACCACCTCAGCTAGAAAATTTTATTTCGATGGTGAACGGATGAAAAAATCAGAGAAACACACCTTGCTTTATTAGTAGGTATAGATGCATTAGCAATAGTTGTAGAAGCAATAGTTGGCGAGGCAACCCCGACACTACGATGTTGATCAAGGTGTCGTGCCGGTGACGATGGAGATCATGACATTGCTTTGAAGATGGAGATCAAAAGCACAAGATGATGATGGCCATATCATGTCACATATTTTTATTGCATGTGATGTTTATCCTTTATGCATCTTATTTTACTTAGAACGATGGTAGCATTATAAGATGATCCCTTCACTTAATTTCATGATAAAAGTTTTCTCCCTAAGTATGCACCATTGCTAAAGTTTGTCGTTTTGAAGCACCTCGTGATGATCGGGTGTGATAGACTCTACGTTCACATACAATGGGTGTAAGCTAGTTTTACACTTGCAGAATACTTGGGTTAAACTTGACGAGCCTAGCATGTACAGACATGGTCTTGAAACACTGGAGACCGAAAGGTCGAACTTGAGTCATATAGTAGATATGATCAACCTGAAGATGTTCACCATTGAACACTACCCCATCTCACGTGATGATCGAACATGGGTTAGTTGATTTGGATCATGTATCACTTAGAAAACTTGAGGGATGTTGATTTAAGTGGAAGTTCATTAGTAATTTAATTATTTGAACTAAAATTTATCATGAACATAGTCAAAATGTCTTTGCAAATTATGTTGTAGATCAATAGCTCATGATGTACCTCCCCTGTTTTTTGATACGTTCCTAGACAAAACTAAGTTCAAAGATGATGATAGCAATAATGCGGACTGGGTCCGTGATCTGAGGATTATCCTCATTGCTGCACAAAAAAATTATGTCCTTGATGCACCACTAGGTGACAGACCTGCTGCAGGAGCTGATGCAGACGTTATGAACGTGTGGCAAGCTCGATCTGATGACTACTTGATAGTTTAGTGCGCCATGCTTTACGGCTTAGAATCGGGGTTCCATAGACATTTTGAACGCCATGGAACATATAAGATGTTCCAGGAGCTGAAATTGGTATTTCAGGCTCATGCCCGTGTTGAGAGGTATGAGACCTCTGACAAGTACTTTGCCTACAAGATGGAGGAGAATTGCTCAGCCAGTGAGCATGTGCTCAGAATGTCTGGCACTACTGCAGGATGCCGCTAACATGACACTACAATCAGAGACCCTTCGACGAAACTGTGTGCGATGCATTAATCGCAAACGGTGATGTAAAAAAACCGTCAAAAAAGATGCAAAACGTTTGTGATGGCGGATACATCAAACACGGTTCAGATTTTAGTTGCATGTGCGATGCGAGGCATACGGTTCAGTTCAATGAACTGTTTGTGATGAGGCAGAACAACAGAAGCAGGCAGCTAGAAGAAGGCGTGTGCGATATAGTGCATACAGTTCACTCGGATAAACTGTTTGTGATGAGGCGAAACAACAGAAACGGGCAGCCAGATGAAGGTGTGTGCGATATACATCATACAATTCACTCGGATGAACTATTTGTGATTAGGCAACACAAAAGAAACGGTCAGCCAGATCAAGGTGTGTGCAATATACGACATACGGTTCACTCGGATGAACTATTTTTGATTAGGCAACGCAACAGTAATGGTTCAGCCAGATGAAAGTGTGTCTAATGCAGGGCATACAGTTCATTCCGATAAACTGTTTGTGTTGAGCCAAGAGAACAGAAACGTTTCACATAAACAAGATGTGTGTGATACTCGGCAAACATCCAATTACATAGGTGGCTAGTACACACATGACATTTCCACACACCAAAGTAAACTATCACATGCATAATTAACTAGGATAAACGATCATCTGATCATCATCTACTTCTTGTGACGCTTGCCGCCACTGCTCTACTAGGATAAATGAAACAATATTCTTTACAGTGAATAGTGTGCTCTGTTGGGCACACAAGTATATGGATCATAGCCTTGGGCGAGCAATGTGCCCGCACGCGTCGTGCTAGCTCGATGTTCCTTATATGCTAAGTTTCCATTAATTGATGGAGTTTTATGAACACGCCACCATTTCCCGCCATTTCCTCACCGGTTTCCCGGTGCCACCCAGTGATATTGCGCATAAACCTAGGCGACGCGCGACGCACGGA
The DNA here is from genome assembly GCA_011799875.1 of Thinopyrum elongatum. Classification (NCBI taxonomy): domain Eukaryota; kingdom Viridiplantae; phylum Streptophyta; class Magnoliopsida; order Poales; family Poaceae; genus Thinopyrum; species Thinopyrum elongatum. The sequence goes on along the minus strand of CM022298.1, from coordinate 566,380,651 downwards.
GACAACAAGCGCAGCCTGTGTTGACACATGAACACGTCACGTGTACCCTCGACGTCGGGGGTGATGCACCACAGCTCACATTGAAGGAGACCCGACCGACAGCGCGATACGCAAGACAGTCGGTGGGTGCTTTTTAGGACCCGAAACCCCACACGCCCGGGAGGGACCCCGTCAAGGAGTGCGGCAGCTATGGGCTGCCCTAGGTCAATTCGCTCGCCCCTAGAACCTCAGTACTCGCAGCTCTCCAACACGAAGAACGACGAAGAACGAGAGAGAAAAACGATGGAAAGATAAAACGTAGATGAAAAAGTAGTGTATTGATTATTCGATTGTGTGTTGTTCAATCGGCCGTCACCCCAAACATATATAAGAGGCGGCTGGACTTCTCGTACAAGTAAAGGATTCATCTAGGCTTTCCTTTCAAGAATATTACATCAATTCATGTCCTAAAAAATCCTAGTTCTAGTCCAACTCGGATTTGGCTCGGATCTGTCCCATACTTCTGTCCTGCTTCTTGTGTGGGCTATAGAAATCGCATACTAACTCGGATAGAGTTGAGTTCAACATCAAACTTCACTGCCCCGATGATCTTCATAATACAACGCGGGCCACTTCTCCTTTTAAGGCCTTCTTTATGACTTTTAGGTCCCATCTTTAACTGTGGGCCGGATTCAATTATGCAGTTTTCTAAACTGTCTGAGTCTTGTAACAACATTGCAGGCCGTATACTATCGCCGATGATGATGACTCCAAAAGCAAAGTTGATCGTTTCAACGATATGCACAACTTCCGTGTAGAACACTTTTCCATCCGAAGTCGTCTGAATAATCTTTCGAGCCCATCTCCAACTTCTGGTCGGATTGACTTTGACAGCAAACTTTCCACGCCGGCAAGGTTTCCACCCCGGCAAGCTTTCCACCCCGGCAAGATTTCCACCCCGGCAAGCTTTCCATGCCGGCAAGCTTTCCACCCCGGCAAGGTTTCCATCCCGGCAAGCTTTCCACCCCGGCAAGCTTTCCACCCCGGCAAGCTTTCACACCGGCAAGGTTTCCACCCCGGCAAGCTTTCACACCGGCAAGGTTTCCACCCCCGGCAAGCTTTCCATACCGGCAAGGTTTCCACCCCGGCAAGCTTTCACACCGGCAAGCTTTCCACGCCGGCAAGCTTTTCTTTTTGCTGGCAAACTTTTTACTCGGATTTCTCGACTGAAAATATAGCCTGATCTTGATTTGCCTCTCCAGGTCGCATACGACCTCGGATTGAGACGATTTATATATGAAAATCAATCGGCTCGATGAGACGAAGCTTTTTCATGTTGAAGGTTTTTCGATTCAAGGCCATCTTGATGGCCAAATGACATCCATCAAACATGTGTCTGATGTCCAGCGTAATATTTTGATCTCTAGCTGGTTCGCACCGTGTTGACCATAACTTTTGCATATGAACTCGGATTTAGATGATTTTTATATCAAAATCGATCGTTTCGACGAGACGAAGATAATCCATGCAGAGCATTCCTTCAGCCGAGGTTGTCTTGGAGGCGTAATCGACCAAAAAGCACTCAGAACATCATGACAATCTGAGTGTAGTTTTGGTCTTTGACATGATGCCGAATGATTATGGTCCAAACATCAAAGTTGTTGAACTCGGCAATGTGAAGTTTCTCATGTAGAATATCTTGTCATTTGAGGCCATCTCTATTGCATTCTGCGTCGTGCCAAAATCAGGTGTCAACAGCCTGTAGCACATCCACCTTTTCCAAGCATGCCAACCCACCAAAGCGCCGCCTCTGCCATCAATCTCCTCGACGAGGAAAACAAGAAGGTGCCACGGCCTATCGAGGCCGAGGCGCTCCCCGGCAACGCGATGGACGACGCCGTGATGTGCGTCATCGCCAGGGTTGAGCAGACCCTTGGCACATGGTGCTTCAGCGCCGCGGATCAAGATAGGCATGTCAGCACCGAGAGGCTGTAGCTCGCCACACAACATGATCGATGGCGCGCCGCAGAGCAAGCTAGGCCCGTCCGCACTGATAGGCTACGGCTCGTCGCACAGCGAGACCATTGGAGCGCCCAAGAGCGAGAGGCGTGGCGCGCCGCACAGCAAGAGCGGATCCATCGGTGCTTGCTTGCTGTCGACAGGGCGTCGCAACTGGTTACACGCCCCGTCAGTACCCCCTTCCTCGCCAGGAGTGGGTAGAGGCCGTCTGCGCCGTACTTGCACCAGAGGCCGGCCGCGCTGTACTTGCACCGGATGCCCACCGCGCCGTTCGCATGGGTCACGCTGTTCGCCTTGTCCGCGGCCCGCTCGATGCCAACGCGCTGGTCGTTAGGCTCGACCGCCTCCTTGGCCCAGGTGTCCACCTGGGCGTAGTAGAGGAACATGGCCGTTGCATCCTCGAGCTGGTGATCTCCGATGAAATAGCCAACTTGGAGCTCGAGATCGCACTCCAGATGTACCGCGAGCGTGTCGACCGCTTGGATGAACGCCTGCACGAGTTCAGGCAGAGCCAAGAGCTACCGTAGGCAAGGGCTGCTGGTCATGGTCTCACGGACGTGTTTTATTTTGTTGAGTCGTTTCAATGTGGATTGCTATGTATTCACAGCAATCATAATATTGCTCTGTTTATTGTTCTGTTTCAATGTGTGTATTCTGTTTTCCGTCCTTATATGTTCTGTTTCAATGTGTGTATATATGCTTTCCATTCTGTATATGTGGATGATAACAGCTAGATACAAATTAGTGTACAAAACAGATAGAAAATGGAATTCATAATATATATTAATTGTTCATTAGTTTATCATAGAATATATATAATATCATCACATATACGTGATGATACTTAACTACTAGGTACAATGCATAAAATTGAAAACGAACAATACTAAATCTAATAATCCCTCCTGGGGGCAGTATTCCGGCAACCCCTCGCCAGCAGCTCTCTGGTGCGCGGCATCTTCCCAGCGCAGAGGCAGTACTCTGCCTCCTCCGCCTCGCAACGCTTGACGTACCGATCTGCCTCTTGCTGGCGGACGAGCATGAACGATCTTCCCATTTCGTTGGGCGCCCACCGGAGCTCGTTGTCGGTGGCACGCTGGAGCTTATCGGCCCACCTCCACGCCGCGATGAGGCGCCTAGCGCCTTTGACCTTCCTCGCGAAGTACCCATCTTCGTACACCTCCTCCGCACAACGACGCGCCCGCCCCCAAAGCTCCACCGCCTCCTTTTTCCAGGCGGCATCACGGGCTTCACATGCCTCCTGGTACCTGGCTTCCTCCTCCACCATCTCCTTCTTGAATGCCACTTGCCTGGCTTTCTCAGCCGGCAGCAGCGACTTCCACAGACAAAGATTGTACTGGCCCCAAAACCACTCCAAAGTTGGGGGGGGGGGGTCACACGCAACCTCGTCCGGCGACGCTTAGGGGTCCTCCTCATTGCTGCTCTTCGACTGAGCGTCCTCGGGGGGCGGCGCCTCCTTGTCAGCGCGTGGGCAGATCGGCGGCGCCATGGCAGAGATTTGAGAGAGAGAGAGAGAGAGGGCAAGTGAGGGGAGGATGTAGATGAGAATGCACGCGGGACGACATGAGCAAGGTAGTATTTATTAGTGGCCGAAATCTAGATCGACGGGAACAGTACACACGCTGGTCGCCGAAACTTATGAGTACTGTAGTTTGAATTACACACGATTCCCGTAGCAAAAGCCGTGTGTGAACTTAATAGCCGACGGTTTCCAATACAGAACTGTGTCTGATTAATAACCCGCGCCACTCACCGTCCAAACCTCGAGGCGCGAAATAGAGTGGCAATCATGTGGGGCCCGGTTGTCTTGCCAGATCTTTACATTTTCTTTTTTCAACACCAGATATTTACATCGTCTGATCATTTTTAAATTTTTTGGAATTTAAATGCCATGGCACTCCATGCATGTGTCCAAGCCGTGACACCAATATGTTTGAAAAGTCGTTCCAATTTACTGCACATGGTATTAACTCGCACACAAGTACACAAATGTTTTTTTCAAACCGTTATGGTTAGCCGCTGCATGTAGATGTAGTTCAAATTTGGATTACGGTCATTAAATGGCTAGAAAATCACTTAAATGTCTTAAAAAGGTCAAATGACCCCTGAAATTTTCCAAATTTTGACATGACAGTTGTATTAGTGCATGTTAACTTTAGAAAAAATTTGAAGCCCATAAGAGGAACCTATCGTCGATTCGTCATCAAACATGCATTGTTCCCTCTCGGAACCACGAGCGTTCTAGTGAGTTGCTCCGGTTTGTGAGGGGTGTGTGTCCACATTTTCATCAAACAGGCCAATTTTTTTACCACATCATCTTGGTGGCATGACATTATGTCAAGCAAGGTTTCATGTGATTCTGATCATTTTTTATTTTTTTTGGAATTTAAATGGCATGGCACTCCATGCATGTGTCCAGGCCGTGATACCAATATGTTTGAAAATTCGTTCCAATTTACTGCACATGGAATTAACTCGCACACAAGTACACAAATTATGATTTTTCAAACCGTTATGTTTCGCCGTTGCATGTAGATGCAGTTCAAATTTGAATTACGGTCATTAAATGGCTAGAAAATCACTTAAATGTCTTTAAAAGGTCAAATGACCCCTAGAATTTTCCAATTTTTCACATGACAGTTTTATTAGTGCACGTTAAATGTAGAAATTTTTTGAAGGCCATAAGAGGAAGCTATCTCCCGTTCGTCATCAAACATGCATTGTTCCCTCTCGGAACCACAAGCCTTCTAGTGAGTTGCTCCGGTTTGTGAGGGGTGTGTGTCTAAACTTTCGTCAAACAGGCCAATTTTTTTACCACATCATCTTGGTGGCATGACATTACGTCAAGCAAGGTTTCATGTTTTTCTGATTATTTTTTAATTTTTTTGGAATTTAAATGCCATGGCACTCCATGCATGTGTCCAGGCCGTGACACCAATATGTTTGAAAATTCCTTCTAATTTACTGCACATGGAATTAACTCGCACACAAGTACACAAATATGATTTTTCAAACCGTTATGGTTAGCCGTTGCATGTAGATGTAGTTCAAATTTGTATTGCGGTCATTAAATGGCTAGAAAATCACTTAAATGTCTTTAAAAGGTCAAATGACCCCTAGAATTTTCCAATTTTTTACATGACAGTTGTATTAGTGCACGTTAAATGTAGAAAAAATTTGAAGGCCGTAAGAGGAAGCTATCTCCCGTTCGTCATCAAACATGCATTGTTCCCTCTCGGAACCACGAGCCTTCTAGTGAGTTGCTTCGGTTTGTGAGGGGTGTGTGTCCAAACTTTCGTCAAACATGCCAATTTTTTTACCACATCATCTTGGTGGCATGGCATTACATCAAGCAAGGTTTCATGTGTTTCTGATCTTTTTTTTTACTTTTTTGGAAATTAATTGCCATGGCACTCCATGCTTTGTGTCATAGCCGTGAGACCAATATGTTTTGAAAATTCCTTCCAATTTACTACACATGGAATTAACTCACACACAAGTACACAAATATGACTTTTCAAACTGTTATGGTTAGCTGTTGCATGTACATGTAGTTCAAATTTGAATTACGGTCATTAAATGGCTAGAAAATCACTTAAATGTCTTAAAAGGTCAAATGACCCCTAAAATTTTCCAAAGTTTGACATGACAGTTGTATTAGTACTACAAATTTTCTCGTACATTTAAAACACCATCGGTTCCCACTTTACTCTAAATTCGTCTTTCACAGCTAATAAAAAATATCAACAACATCACACACAGTTTGTTTGTAGGAACCGTTTGCGATGAAAATTCATGGGTCTATTTAAGTCTTCCTCCTTAAGCATCGCCGGCTCGTCTGCTCTAGTGTTGGCAACCCCCGAATCCATGAATCCCGATCCCCATTCCCGCAACCCCTTCTTGCAAAGATGACGCCATGGAAACGCTTCGTGAGGGCCCGTACGGTGGCCGCGTCCTCCCCGAGCGCCACTGCCTGCGCCGAGAGCGCGGCCGCCTACGCCAAGAGTGCCACCGCATCCGCATTGAGCGCGGCCGCATCCACCGAGAGGGCATCTGCAGCAGCCGACAGGGCAGCTGCAGCAACCGAGATGGCTGCAGCAGCTGCTACGATGGCAGCTGCAAATGCCGAGAGCGCTCGAGCTGCCGTCCGTGCCGCCGATGTCGCCCTGGCCCGGGTCGAGGCCATCCATGCCAAGATCGAGGACGCACACGCCAAGATATTCCAGGCCACCTCAGAATCCAGCATGCAACCCACGTCCGAAATGGCGGCGGTGGCCATGGAGCACATGCTTCCTCATGAGATCGCCGAGCGGGAGCTGGAGATGCAGGAGGCGGCGGAGATCGAGGAGCGCCGGGAGGAGGAATTGCGCGTGGCCGAGGTCGAGGTAGAGAAGAGTCTGTCCGTCGAGGAATCGGCGGTGGAGTACCAACGCGAGCTCTGGCGCAGCCACTACTATGAGTACTACAACCTTGAGGGCGGCGCCGAGGACGAGGACGAGGACGAGGACGCGGTCAACTTCAGTAGGGGGACGCAGAGTCCACCAACGCGGCATGTCGCCAGGATAAGTCATCGACGTCTCATCTCACACCGGCGATGCATAGGCCGGCGCGGCGGTGGCTTTGTTAAAATTATGCGTACTTAGGCTTTGTTTTTAATGCTGGTCTTTTGTTAGAGCAATGTTTAGGTCAACTGGCTCTGTTTAATTACTAAAATTGCTCGATTCAGTAAGTGTGGTCTATGTGTTGTACGCTCTTTTGTGTGCCCAAATTAGCAAGCGATGTTAAATTATGCAATGACGTGGATGAGGATAGTACCCAGGGAAATTTCCACCAAAATTTGAATTATCAAACTCATCGCATGCGTGTAAAGTAGAGGAATCGTTTGAGATGCACACAATCGTTCAAAGTGAATGGTCTCCGGCGGCACCGCGCGCAAAGTTTCCCTCCACATTTCAATTTTTTTGACCTACCGGCGAAATATCTACCCCGGCCCCCCTTCCCCACCCCCTTTTCTCCCCGACCACAAGTCACATTTCCCCTGTTTCCTCCTTCCTTCCTTCCTTCTGAAGCTATAGCCGCTTCCTCGCTTGCTTCCTCGCTCTCGCCGTCTCGCATCCTACCGCCGGGGTCGCCATGTTCTTCTTCAATGACCTCTCCAGCGGTTCCTCCGACGATGACGACTCCTTCACCACCCGGGTATGCCTCTCTTCTCTCTCTCTCGGGTTATGACTTGGAATGAAGGATTTTAACCCGGCGGTCGATTTCAGTCATTTCTTCCTCTTGTAGCTCCCTAGGACCATCAGTTGCAACGAATGGAGCGGGGTGGCTGAAGATCTGCCTACTCATTGTCACCATCAATCCTCATGCGTGAAGTTAGTTGCGTTTGAATCTGTGGATAGTGGGAGGAAGTTTCTGGCATGTGCAGAGAAGGTTAGCCCCACTTTCATTGTTACAAATCATTTGTTAGATGTGATTCAGGCACTGTCACTGTGCTATGTTATTCTGGATGTTAAGACAGTGTCACAGTTTGTACCTAGTATCTAAAAATGTTGCCATCTCATCAGCGGTGCCATTAGAAAATTATTTGGAACCGCTTCAGCACATTGTGCAGCCAACTTTGGTCCACACATCCGAGCAGCCAAGCAGTAAAATACTAAATCTTTATGGCACGAAGGAACTGGGCATCGGAGCAACTAGCTAGGTGCTCTGGAGTCCGGGTCCCTGATTTTTTTCCGCTGCATCGGCTCGCCAGTGCAGGGCACCGGTGCCAAATGTAGCAACAGTTGTCTTTACACCGGTTTTGGCATACATACTGGACAATCTTAGTGCTATTAGTTCTATGTTACTAAATTTGTGCATGTACACACCTGTTAGTATCAATTTGATGTCATCCAAACACTGTCGCTATGTTGTTGCGGTTATATTTAGCTTCCTCATAAAATGTTCAATTTGTTATTTATAGTACATGACTAAGAACTTGTAGCGTTGTTGTAGTTAATTATAGCTTCTGATGTTTCAGAATTTGGTTGTTGTCTCAGTAGCAATTAATTCATTTGCACATTGATCTATTTTAGAAGATATGTCATAATTAACATGTTTCTTTAGTTTTTCAAAATATGTATTTGGTGATTTTCTATGTTGCTAGAAACACATTTCCCCTACAATTGTTACTGATCTAGTTTTAAATATTATAGGATGAATGGAAGTGTTCTTACCTGGAGTGGGTTGATCAAGAGTGGCCACAGTGTTTGAAGATGTGCCTAGCAAAGCTCTGGAGCATGTATGAGGAAGAGAACAGAGGTAGGCTTAGAGAAAGTGTTGTCAATGCTGAAGAATATTTGAAGATGCGGGATAAAAAGAGGAAGATGGAGAATGAGCTCAGATTTTTTTAAATTAGACTTTGCTAAGATGGTGTTGGCGAAGGAGGAGGCACTTTCCTAGTTGGCCAGTGCAAAACAGGTTCTTACTGAACTGAAAGCAGAGGTGTATAAGACGAGCCTGGATGATCTCGATTAGGGAAATGAATATATTGTTCTAATATTGTTCTTATGAAGGTGAACTAGCTATATGTTGTACTGTGCTAATTTTAAGGTAGCTATCGTACTGTGATGTTAAAATATATTTATGTGCCTGATATAAAATTGGCAAATAGCTGTTCGATATGAAATGTGAATTTGCGTAATACTGGAATTATTAATTGTAAACTAATAAACCTGCTAAATGGGTCATGGAACTTTGCAAATGGTTCTAGCAGTAAAAGCGCTTGTGATGGATAGACCAATGCCATACAGTTTTCTTCATCAAATCGTGTGTGATGTAGTTGAATAAAAGCAAATGGTTAACCGAGGCAGAGCGTGGGTGATAGTTACACCTATCACACACGAGGCTATACATAAAACTGTGTGGGATGTATATACGAACGAAAACGTTTTCCCTGGATTGACTGTGTGGGATGTACATACGAACGGAAACGTTTTCCTTGGATTGACTGTGTGGAATGTACATAAGAATGGAAACGTATTCTCTGGATTCACTGTGTGGAATGTACATAACAAACAAAAACGTTTGTTTGGGACTGACTGTGTGGGAAGAACTTACGACCGGAACCGATTGGGCCTGTATAACCGTATTTGATCGCTCACCCGTCGCACACGACCTTATTTTACCGAGCGTGTGTGACCGGAGGGCCTATCCCCGATGGTTTCTGGGTCGTGTGGGAAGGACCCCCCTATCGCCCACACTCACTTGGTGACGGTTCAAAATGCCGTCGCGGAAAGGGGTTAAAAATCATATGTATAGCACCTCGCTGTACCAGTGTGGGTACTACAATCGCTTGAATTAAGTGGGAGTTAATCTTCCAGATAAGATAGTGATTGACAGATTTCTCCAGTCACTATCACCAAGCTACTAGAGCTTCGTGATGAACTATAATATGCAAGCGATGACAAAAATAATTCCCAAGCTTTTCGCGATGCTGAAATCGGCAGAGGTAGAAATCAAGAAAGAGCATCAAGTGTTGATGGTTAACAAGACCACCAGTTTTAAGAAAAAGGGCAAGGGAAAGAAAGGAACTTCAATAAGAACAGCAAGCAAGTTGCCGCTCCCATGAAGAAGCCCAAAGCTGGACCCAAGCCTGAAACTGAGTGCTTCTACTGCAAAGGAAATGGTCACTGGAGGCGGAACTGCCACAAATACTTGGTAGATAAGAAGGATGGAAAAGTAAACAAAGGTATGTTTGACATACATGTTATTGATGTGTACCTTACTGGTGCTCAGCAGCCCCTGGGTATTTGATACCGGTTCAGTTGCTAAGATTAGTAACTCGAAACAAGAGTTGAAGAATAAACGGAGACTAGTTAAGGGCGAGGTGACGATGTGTGTTGGAAGTGTTTCCAAGATTGATATGATCACCATCGCACACTCCCTCTACCTTCGGGATTAGTGTTGAGCCTAAATAAATGTTATTTGGTGTTTGCATTGAGCATGAACATGATTAGATCATGTTTATTGCAATACGGTTATTCATTTAAGTCAGAGAATAATTGTTGTTCTGTTTACATGAATAAAACCTTCTATGGTCATACACCCAATGCGAATGGTTTATTGAATCTCGATCGTATGATACACATATTCATAATAATGATGCCAAAAGATGCAAAGTTGATAATGATAGTGCACCATACTCGTGGCACTGCCGTTTAGGTCATATTGGTGTAAAGCGCATGAAGAAACTCCATGCGAATGGACTTTTGGAATCACTTGATTATGAATCATTTGATACTTGCGAACCATGCCTCATGGGTAAGATGACTAAAACTCCGTTCTCCGGAACAATGGAGCAAGCTAATGACTTATTGGAAATAATACATACCGATGTATGCGGTCCAATGAGTGTTGAGGCACACGACTGGTGTCGTTATTTTCTGACCTTCACAGATGATTTGAGTAGGTATGGATATATCTAAGTAATGAAACACAAGTCTGAAACATTTGAAAAGTTCAAAGAATTTTAGAGTGAAGTGAAGAATCAACGTAACAGGAAAATAAAGTTTCTACGATCTGCTCGTGGAGGTGAATATTTGAGTTACGAGTTTGGCCTTCATTTAAGACAATGTGGAATTGTTTCACAACTCACGCCACCTGGAACACCACAGCGTAATGGTGTGTCTGAACATCATAACCGTACTTTATTAGATATGGTGCGTCATATGATGTCTCTTACCGATTTGCCACTATCGTTTTGGGGTTATGCATTAGAGACAGCCTCATTCACGTTAAATAGGGCACCATATAAATCCGTTGAGACAACACCGTATGAACTATGGTTTGGCTAGAAACCTAAGCTGTCGTTTCTTAAAGTTTGGGGATGCGATGCTTATGTCAAAAGGCTTCAGCGTGATAAGCTCGAACCCAAAGCGGAGAAGTGCGTCTTCATTGATACCCTAAAGAAACTATTGGGTATACCTTCTACCACAGATCCGAAGGCAAGATATTTGTTGCCAAGAATGGGTCCTTTCTAGAGAAGGTGTGTCTCTTGAAAGAAGTGAGTTGGAGGAAAGTAGAACTTGATGAGGTAGTTGTACCTTCTCTCGAATTGGAAAGTAGCACATCAGAGAAAACCGTTCCCACGATGCCTATACCAACCGAAGAGGAAGCTAATGATAATGATCATGAAACTTTGGATCAAGTTACTACTGAACCTCGTAGGTTGACAAGAGCACATACCGCACCAGAGTGGTACGGTAATCTTGTCCTGGAAGTCATGTTGTCATACACCGGCGAACCTACGAACTATGAAGAAGCTATGATGAGCCCAGATTCCGACAAATGGCTTGAGGCCATGAAATCTGAGATAGGATCCATGTATGAGAACAAAGTATGGACTTTGGTGGAATTGCCCGATGATCGGCAAACCATTAAGAATAAATGGATCTTCAAGAGGAAGACGGATGCTGATGGTAATATCACTGTCTATAAAGCTCGACTTCTCGCAAAAGGTTTTCGACAAGTTCAAGGGGTTGACTACGATGAGACTTTCTCACCCGTAGCGATGCTTAAGTCTGTCAGAATCATGTTAGTAATTGCCACATTTTATGATTATGAAATTTGGCAAATGGACGTCAAAACTGCATCCCTTAACGGGTTTCTTAAAGAAGAGTTGTATATGATGCAACCAGAAGATTTTGTCGATCCTAAAGGTGCTAACAAAGTGTGCAAGTTCCAGCGATCCATCTATGGACTGGTGCAAGCATCTCGGAGTTGGAATATACGCTTTGATGAGGTGATCAAAGCATTTGGTTTTATACAGACTTACGATGAAGCCTGTATTTACAAGAAAGTGAGTGGGAGCTCTATAGCATTTATGATATTATATGCGGATGACATATTGCTGATTGGAAATGATATAGAATTTCCTGATAGCATAAAAGGATATTTGAATAAGAATTTTTCAATGAAAGACCTCGGTGAAGCTGCTTACATATTGGGCATCAAGATCTATAGAGATAGATCAAGACGCTTGATATGACTTTCAATGAGTACATTACTCGACAAGATTTTGAAGGAGTTCAAAATGGATCAGTCAAAGAAGGAATTCTTTCCTGTATTGTAAGGAGTGAAGTTGAGTAAGACTCAAAGCTCGACCACGGCAGAAGAAAGAGAAAGGACGAAGGTCGTCCCCTTTGCCTTAGCCATAGGCTCTATACGATATGCCATGCTGTGTACCACACCTGATGTGCATTGCCATGTGTCTGGCAAAGGGGGTACAAGAGTGATCCAGGAGTGGATCACTGGACAGCAGTCAAAATTATCCTTAGTAACTAGAGGACTAAGGAAATGTTTCTCGATTATGGAGGTGATAAAGAGTTCGTCGTAAAGGGTTACGTCGATGCAAGCTTTGACACTGATCCGGATAACTCTGAGTAGCAAACCGGATACGTATAATGGATCAGTCATTTGGAATAGCTCCAAGTAAAGCATGATAGCAGCATCTACAGTATGACATAAGGATTTGCAAAATACACATGGATCTGAATGTTGCAGACCCATTTGACTAAAACCTCTCTCGCAAGCAAAACATGATCAAACCCCAGAACTCATTGGGTGTTAATCACATGGCGATGTGAACTAGATTATTGACTCTAGTGCAAGTGGGAGACTGTTGGAAATATGCCCTAGAGGCAATAATAAATTGGTTATTATCATATTTCCCTGTTCATGATAAACGTCTACTATCCATGCTAGAATTGTATTGATCGGAAACTCAGATACATGTGTGGATACATAGACAACCATAGACATGTGTTGTCACTTGATCAAAAGATGGTTAAGGTTTCCTAACCATAGACATGTGTTGTCACTTGATAACGGGATCACATCATTAGGAGAATGATGTGATGGACAAGACCCATCCGTTAGCATAGCATATGATCGTTCAGTTTTTGCTACTGCTTTCTTAATGTCAAATACATATTCCTTCAACCATGAGATCATGCAACCCCTGGATACCGGAGGAATATCTTGTGTGCTATCAAACATCACAACATAACTGGGTGATCATAAAGGTGCTCTATAGGTATCTCCAAAGGTGTCTGTTGAGTTGGCGTGAATCGAGATTGGGATTTGTCACTCCATATGACGGAGAGGTATCTCTGGGCCCTCTCGGTAATACACATCACAAGAAGCTTGCAAGAAAAGTGACTAAGGAGTTAGTTGCAAGATGATGTATTACGGAACGAGTAAAGAGACTTGCAGGTAACGAGATTGAACTAGGTATAGAGATACCGATGATCGAATCTCGGGCAAGTAACATACCGACAGACAAAGGGAATTACGTATGTTGTCATAAAGGTTCAACTGATAAAAGATCTTCGTGGAATATGTAGGAATCAATATGGGCATCCAGGTCCCGCTATTGGTTATTGACCGGAGATGTGTCTCGGTCATGACTACATAATTCCCGAACCCGCTGGGTCACACGCTTAACATTCATTGGCGCTAGAGTAGTATTGGGATATTTGATGAGTGGTAACCAAATGTTGTTTGGAGTCCCAGATGAGATCCCGGACATCACGAGGAGTCTCGGAATGGTCGAGAGGTAAATATTTATATATGGGAAGTCATATTTTGGGTTCCAGAAAAAGGTACAGTTTTTTCGGTATTGTACCGGGAAGCTTCCAGAAGGTTCCGGAGGATTCCGAAGGAGTCTGGAAGTCCACAAGTGGGTCCACCACAACCCAAGGGCTAGCATGGGCGCCCTGGCCTTATTGGTCTAGGCGCACCAAGTCCTTAAAAGCCCATGTGGCTAGGGATGGCAAAAAAGGAAGGAGTCCTAGTAGGAATAGGATTGGACTTGGAGTCCAAGTCCTCCCCCCTTAGCTGCACCCTAGGGCTTGGAGGGGCTATTTCCCACGACCCTCCACCTATATATAGAGGGGAGGGGCACCCCAAGAGGACACACCAAGCCCTTGGCGCCCCTCTCTCTCCCGTTACTCCGTAGTTCCACCGCCTCGTCCCGACGACACTTAGCAAAGTGTTGTCGGTGCTCCACCACCACCATCACCAACACGCCGTCATGTTGGTTGTGATCCCATCTACTTATCCTCTCATGCTTGCTGGATCAAGATGGAGGAGATGTCATCTAGCCGCACGTGTGCTAAACTCGAAGGTGTCGTCCGTTCGGCACTAGATCGGTTGGATCATGATCGGATCGTGAAGAGTACGACTACATCAACCGTGTGATAAACGCTTCTGCTTAACGGTCTACGATGGTACGTATACATACTCTACCCTCTCATAGCTATGCATCTCCATGGGTAGATCTTGCATGTGCATAGAATTATTTTTTGTTTTCCATGCAACGTTCCCCAACACACAAGTCCTCGCATCTCAGTGGAGCACCTTGCCTCTTAATCTCGACTGTCGTCAGCTATCTGTCGATGATGATTTTTAACTCCCCGGAGCCATCATCTCCTCTCACTTGGGCTCCATTCAACGCCTCTTCATCCCGGTATGCTACCTGCTGGACATACCCTGCACGGTGGGCGCCTGGCTGACATCCCGTCAATTCAAAAAACTCTAACAGCTTGAGTTCTACCATTACTATGAAAATAACATACCACTAACTAATGTATCTGTGCCCTCACCACCGACGCCCATCTCATGGTTTTCCTCCTCTCTCCACACCGCTACCTTTGCCCGGTGCCATCTAGCAGACAATATGGTACAAATACTTCGACTCCCACTGCTAAAAAAACTTGTGCTTATGGTGGTTGATCTGTCGGAGGCCTCACTGCACAACATCATCCACTCCAGCTGGCCTACCCTGGAGCACTTGGTGCTTGTTTTTGGAAAAGGAATCCATATCGATTGTCTCAAAATAAAGTCACCTCACCTTGTAAGCATTGGAATTCATTTTGAAGGACAGGAACTCATCATCGAAGATGCTCCTTCACTTTAAAGGTTTCTCCTTGATTCTTGTTATGCACCTTCGCAAATAACTGTGGTCTCTGCGCCTAAACTGGAGACCTTGGGTGCAATTTGTGATCCGTTTGAATGGTTCAAGATGGTGTTTGGCTCCACACTTATTCAGGTACTGTATATTATCCATGTACACTTTTGTAATCTGCATTTTTTCATTTGTGCGCATAAGTTAAATATCATCTTGGAGTACACTTGCAGTGCTAATATTATGTTCTATGCTGAATGAAGAGCTTGTCCATGTATAGCCTATCAGTGGTGCTGGATTCTGTCAAGACCTTATATATCAGTATGTGGTGTCTTGATCTGAACACGATTATTGGCTTGCTGTGATGCTTTCCATGTCTGGAGAATTTGTATACAAAGGTGATGATTTCACGCACATTGAAAGCCCATATATAATGTACTAGAATTAACCGTTCAGCTGTCGCTCTTTTGACATACTCTATTTTAGACATTAACTATTTTCAATCTTCATGTCTATTTAGGTACTAACACATGGAGAAAAAGGTATAACCAATCGATGGCTGAAGAAGCACCAGGATTTTCTCAGATCTCATGACATTCGCTTGATGACAATAACGCTGGAAGGATATGCATCCAACCATGCAAACACTAGCTTTGTCACATTCTTCATGTTGAATGCGAGGGCACTATTGTCCATGAGGATTAAGTTTTTTGACAAAAAATTTCTCACGGGTGGACATGTTGAACAACATAAAAAAAGTTTCAGGTGGACAAAAGGGCTTCTGAACGTGCTTGGCTTCTATGTACAACAACTTGTCGTCATCATGGACCAGTAGAATTTTTGTCCCGGGATCTTGATTTTATGGATCAGACCGATCCATTTGATTGTGACTGTCTAAAACTTTAGTATAGTTAGTTGTTATTTCCCTGTTCAATCTGGGTTTTGTCTAAACCTAATGAACAATTAATCCTCGTGCTTTTGTACCGTTTGTAAGCTGGAGTTAGATATTGTTGCCCTTTTCAACTCGACTTTGACCCATATTTTCTTTCATACTGGGCCAATGGCTTGCCATTTCTTTAATTAAGACATAAATATTATAAGCAATCACAACATTGGGAAAGAACATCACTCTTGCGGGATCCTTGAGATCATTGTTCATTAGAGAACCCGCAAGTTCTTCGCGCCTGCTAGCACCACAAACTTATTTTCAGCTAGCACACCAAATGGGCTGTAATTCTTAATAAGAAAAGCTGCATGGTAGTGATAGATTTGGATTCTGACATTTGGGACCCACGAGGAAAAAGCCTATCCAAGGCGGTGTTGACTCGACAGTAAACATCGAGAAACCTCGTTTTAAAATTACTGTAAATCGAAAACTCGCCTGAAATCATGAAACTTGGCATGGTGTTATGACATGGCACCAACATGCTGTGGTAAAAAAATTGTCCAATTTGGGACACATTTTGGTATAAACTTCTTACAAACTGGAGCTTCTCTCAAGAAGCCTCATGGTTCCGAGAGGGAACTTGTCACCTCTGTGTGCGAAACGACATACGCTGTCTCTTCCCGCCTTGAATTATATTACATAGGCAACATGGAACTATAGGAGTGTCGTCCTGAAAATATGAAATTATTCATGGTTCATTTTGCCTTTTTATACATTATTTGAGTTTTCTAGGCATTTTGGAACATACTTTGGTGTGTGCAAATTTCATGTATGTACTAGCCACCTATGTAATTGGATGTTCAATTTGGTTATGGAATCAAGTCCTTATAAGTTATAAGTACGTATATTGTTGTTCTGTATGCAATGACATTGCACACGGACCATACTAGGGAAGCCATCGGTGATGAATTCATCAACCGCTGACAATTGTATACTAGCAAGCGTTTGCCCACAACACACACAGTTTATTATAAGAAATCGTCTGTGTTATTATCGGCCTTCGCACACATTTCTGATTACGAACCTGTTTGCCACATATCACATGCATCTTGTTAAGTTGAACCATTTTTGTCGTGTTGCCTCATCACAAATAGTTCATCCAAGTGAACTGTATGTCGTCTGTCGCACACACCTTGATCTGCCCGACCGTTTCTGTTGTGTTGCCAAATCACAAACAGTTCATCTGGGTAAACTGTATGTCGCATATCGCACACACATTCATCTGGCCGACTGTTTCTGATTGTTATGCTCATCGCAAATAGTTCATTCGAGTGAATTGTATGCCACGCATCGCACAGACAACTATAATCTGAACCGTGTTTGATGTCTCCTCCATCGCAAACGGTACGTATCATTTTTGAAGGGTTTATTACAACACTGTTTGCGATTAATGCATCGCACAAAGTTTCGTCGAAGGGTCTCTGATTGTAGTGTCGCGTTAGCAGCATCCTGCGGTAGTGGTAGTTGATGCTAGTTGGTTTATTTGGTGGAAGATTATATGTTCAGATCCTTGATGCTATTCAATACCCCTCTGATCTTGAACATGAATATGATTTGTTAGTAGCTATTTTTGTTCTGGAGGACATGGGAGAAGTCTTGTCATAAGCAATCATGTGAATTTGGTATTCGTTCAATATTTTGATGATATGTATGTATGTTGTTGTTTCCCTTAGTGGTGTCATGTGAAGGTCGACTACATGACACTTCACCATCCTTGGACCTAAGAGAAGGCATTTTGGATTAGTAATTAGATGATGGGTTGCTAGAGTGACAGAAGCTTAAACCTAGTTTATGCGCTATTCCGTAAGGGGATGATTTGGATCATGCTATGGTTAGATTTATCTTAATTCTTCTTTCATAGTTGCGGATGCTTGCGAGAGGGGTTAATCATAAGTGGTAGGCTTCTTCAAGTAAGAACAACACCCAAGCACCGGTCCACCAACATATCAAATTATCAAAGTAGCGAACGCGAATCAAACAAACATGATGAAAGTGACTAGATGAAATTCCCGTGTGTCCTCAACAATGCTTTGCTTATTATAAGAGACCATTCCGGCCTATCCTTTGCTACAAAAATGATTGGTCTACCTTGCTACACCTTTGTTACCATTACTACTTGTTGCTCGTTACAAATTAACTTGCTATCAAACTATCTGTTACCGATAATTTCAGTGCTTGCAGACAATACCTTGCTGAAAACTACTTGTCATTTCCTTCTGCTCCTCATTGGGTTCGACACTCTTACTTATCGAAAGGACTATGATTGATCCCCTATAGTAGTGGGTCATCAAGAGCCGGCATCCCCTCCATGCTCTCCACTGCCGCACAACAGCGGTGTCCAAATCGAACATCGCGTCAATAAGAGCAGATCTCGCCACTGCTCTGGCGTGCCGTGAAGGTGGAGCGGCTCTAGCCATCGCCCCGGCGCGTCCTGCCGTTGGAGCGCCGCTCGCTGCTGCCTCTCCATGTCGTCAAGGAGGAGCGTCACTCGCCGCCGCCGCCCCTGTCCAAGGCGCGCGGGTGCATTCTGCACTACCTTTGTGGCGGCTCCTCATCGTCGTCGTCCCGGAGCGCCATGATGGCGCAGGAGTACGCCTGTCAAGAGCAGCGCCGGCGGGACAAGCGCAACGCCGCGCGTCGATCCCAGTTCATGGACTCCGACGTCCCGCCGCCACACATTGTGGCGGACCCAGACCTGGCGTACGCCTGGGCCCTGAACCGCTCCGTGATGACATCAGAGACGGCCGAGCACCATCTCCGCCACCTCAACAGGGACATGGCTAGGTACGGCGAGGAATGGTTCCTTGCCGAGATCGCCGCCGCCGCCAACGATGACGCCTCCAACGACCGCCGCCCCCTCCCCTAGCCCACTTCCTCGGTGGTCATGGCTGCACTTCACAAGGCACAGGAGGAGGAGGTGAGGATCATCTGCGAGCATCAAGCTGCTACCGGGAAGCCCTGCCATGGCGCCACCACCTTCGCTGCCCCAAGCCCGACGACTCCAACTCTGACGGCGGGTCGAGCGACGATGACGGAGGAGGAGCAGCCGGCCAGCCCGACATTGGCTACGAGGTCACCGTGAAGTATAGGATAGTTTAGGGTTTTAGTTTTAGGTTTTTAGTTCACCAAGTGAAATATCGTCCGATTTTATGTACAAATTATCCTACTCTCAATGAAATCCGTTGTGTTTATATCAAAACTTGCCGTGTTTGCATGAATTTCTTCCGGTTAGTTTGAGTTGTTGTGAAAATGTATGTGGCTAGTGTTGGATGTCGACCTCCCGCATCCGTGTCCATGGACTGGCCCCCCTGTCCGCGGATGAATGCAGGAGGTTTTTTGTGGGTTGCCGTTGGAGATGCCCTTAACTGCACACCACTATTGAAGCCTTTACAATCCTTTTATCAATATCCTCAGATCTAGAATGTATAACACCTTCTGTTTTATCATAGAAAAGAAAGCACAGCCTATGACGTCAAGAGAACAGAAGGTAAAGTAAAAGACAACATACAATGGGGAAATTAATTTGCTTATGACATCACGTAGATGTGACATAACTATGTCACATCTAGATGAGCCTTAGATAAACCCTTTTCTTATCTATGCTTGTTGTTTGGAAGATGTGTTTGCATATCACCTTGTATCTTCTAGCCATTTTCGTTTTTCTTTTGTTGCTTTGTAAGTGGTATGGGGTGTAATCCTAATCAGTTGATGACTCTGTTAATTCAAAGTCAGGCTCGCCTTGAGCCTCTTCTCTTAAAAACAATGGTTTTGTTCAGGTTAGTATATGACCGGTCCCTTGTGTTGGAACACGCCCATGATACATCCATTTTGCATCATGTTTTCCTACTATCATTTATATTGTTTATAGATATAATAATGCTTTTTGGAGCAATTCTAATGCCGTTTCTCTCATAATATGCAAGGTTCACACAAAGAGGGAGAATACCGGCAGCTAGAATTCTGGACCTGAAAAAGCTACATCAGGCTACCTATTCTGCACAACTCCAACTGAGCTGAAACATCATGGAGAATTTTTAAGGAATATATAAGAATTATTGGGGCCAATAAGTACCAGAGGGGGCCCACCAGGTGGGCACAACCCACCTGGGTGCGCCCTGGTGGGTTGTGCTCCCCTCGGCCCACCTCCGGTGCCCATCTTCTGGTATATAAGTCATTTTTACCTAGAAAAAATAAGGAGAGGACTTTCGGGATGAAGCGCCACCGTCTCGAGGCAGAACTTGGGCCGGAGCACTTTTGCCCTCCAGCGGAGCGATTTCGTCGAGGGAACTTCCCTCCCGGAGGGGGAAACCATCGTCATCATCATCACCAACAACTCTCCGGGCAATCTCCATCTACATCTTCAACAACACCATCTCCTGTCAAACCCTAGTTCATCTCTTGTGTTCAATCTTTGTACTGGAACCTTAGATTGGTGCTTGTGGGTGACTAGTAGTGTTGATTACATCTTGTAGTTCATTACTATATGGTTTATTCGGTGGAAGATTATATGTTCAGTTCCATTATGCTATTTAATACCCCTCTGATCTTGAGCATGATTATCATTTGTGAGTAGTTACTTTTGTTCTTGAGGTCACGGGAGAAATCTTGTTGCAAGTAATCATGTGAACTTGATATGTGTTCGATATTTTGATGGTATGTATGTTGTGATTCCTTAGTGGTGTCATGTGAAGGTCGACTACATGGCACTTCACCATATTTGGGCCTAAGGGAATGCATTGTGGAGTAGTTATTAGATGATGGGTTGCGAGAGTGACAGAAGCTTAAACCCTAGTTTATGCGCTATTCCGTAAGGGACTAATTTGGATCCAAAAAGTTTAATGCTATGGTTAGATTTATTCTTAATACTTTTCTCGTAGTTGCGGATGCTTGCGAGGGGGTTAATCATAAGTAGGAGGTTTTTTCAAGTAAGAACAATACCTAAGCACAAGTCCACCCACATATCAAATTATCAAAGTAGCGAACATGAATCAAACCAACATGATGAAAGTGACTAGATGAAATTCCCATGTACCCTCAAGAACGCTTTGCTTATCATAAGAGACCGTTTTGGCCTGTCCTTTCCCTCAAAAGGATTGGGCTACCTTGCTGCACTTTTGTTACTATTACCATTACTTGCTCATTACAAATTACCTTGCTATCAAACTACTCGTTACTTATAATTTCAGTGCTTCCAGAGAATACCTTGCTGAAAACTACTTGTCATTTCCTTCTGCTCCTTGTTGGGTTCGACACTCTTACTTATCGAAAGGACTACGATTGATCCCCTATACTTTTGGGTCATCAAGTCTCTTTTCTGGCGCCGTTGCCGGGGAGTGAAGCGCTCTTGGTAAGTGGAAATCGGTAAGGAAAAATTATTACTACGTGCTCAAATTTATTGTCACTTGTTACTATGGAGAACAATCCTTTGAGGGGTTTGTTCGGGGTATCTTCACCTTGGCCGGAACCACAATTAGTTACCCCTAAACCTACTGCACCTACTGAAAATATCGGTTATGAAATTCCTTCGGGTATGATAGAACAACTGCTAGCTAATCCTTATGCAGGAGATGGAACTGAACATCCTGATATGCAGTTAATATATGTGGATGAAATTTGTGGATTATTTAAGCTTGCAGGTTTACCCGGAGATGAAACTAAGAAGAAGGTTTTCCCTTTATCTTTGAAGGGAAAAGCATTGGCATGGTATAGGCTATGTGATGATATTGGATCTTGGACTTGGAATCGATTGAAATTGGAATTTCACCAAAAAAAATAGCCTATGCATCTAGTACATCGTGATCGGAATTATATATATAATTTTTGGCCTCGTTTAGGAGAAAGTATCGCTCTAGCTTGGGGGAGGCTTAAGTCAATGTTATATTCATGCCCCAATCACGTGCTCTCAAGAGAAATTATCATTCAGAATTTTTATGCACGGCTTTCTTGTGATGATCAATCCATGCTTGATACTTCTTGTACTGGTTCCTTTATGAAGAAGACTATTGAACTCAGGTGGGATCTTTTAGAAAGAATTAAACGCTACTCTAAAGATTGGGAGCTCGATGAAGGTAAAGAGTTAGGTATTAAGTTTAAGTATGATTGTGTTAAATCTTTTATGAATACCGATGCTTTTCAAAAGTTTAGCACTAAATATGGACTTGACTCTGAGATAGTAGCCTCCTTTTGTGAATCATTTGGTACTCATGTTGAACTCCCTAAGGAGAAGTGGTTTAAATATCACCCACCTATTAAAGAAGAAATTAAGGAAGCGGTAATAGCTAAAGATGAAACTATTATTTACAATGTTGATCCAGTTGTTCCTACTGCTTATATTGAAAAAACACCTTTCCCTGTTATGATAAAGAAACATGCTAAAGTTTCAACTGTGGTCAATAAGAGTTATATTAGAGCACCCAAGCTAGCTGAACAAATCAAAGTAGAACCTAGTGTTGCTATGGTTAAAGATCTCCTGGTAGAAAATTTAGATGGGCATGTTATCTACTTCTGTGATGAAGCTGCTAGAATTGCCAAACGTGATGAAAAAGATAAACATAGACCTGTTGTTGGCATGCTTGTTGTCTCAGTTAAAATAGGAGATCACTATTATCATGGTTTATGTGACATAGGTGCTAGTGTGAGTGCTATTCCTTTCACCTTATATCAAGAAATTATGAATGATATAGCTCCCGCTGAAATAGAAGACATAGATGTTACTATTAAACTTGCCAATAGAGACACCATCACACCACTTGGGATTGTTTGATATGTTGAAGTCTTGTGTGGGAAAATAAAATACCCTACTGATTTTCTTGTTCTTGGTTCCCCACAAGATGACTTTTGTCCCATTATCTTTGGTAGACCTTTCCTGAACACCGTTAATGCTAAAATAGATTGTGAGAAAGAAATTGTCGGTGTTAGTTTTGGTGATGAGTCTCATGAGTTTAATTTTTCTAAGTTTAGTAGAAAACATCATAAGAAAGAATTGCCTAATGAGGATGAAATAATTGGTCTTTCTTCTATTGCTATGCCTCCTACTGATCCACTAGAACAATTTTTGCTAGACCATGAAAATGATATGCATATGCATGAAAGGAATGAAATAGATAAAATTTTCTTTGAACACCGACCTCTGCTTAAACACAATTTGCCTATTGAAACTCTAGGAGGACCTCCTCCACCTAAAGGTGATCCTGTGTTTGAATTAAAACAATTACCAGACACTTTGAAATATGCTTATCTTGATGAGAAAAAGATATATCCTGTTATTATTAGTGCTAACCTTTCAGAACATGAAGAAAAGAGATTATTGAAGGTTCTGAAGAAGCACCGAGCTGCTATTGGATATACTCTTGATGATTTAAAGGGCATTAGTCCCATTCTCTGTTAGCACAAAATTAATATGGAACCTGATGCTAAACCCGTTGTTGATCACCAACGACGTTTAAATCCCAAAATGAAAGAAGTAGTAAGAACTGAAATATTGAAGCTTCTGGAAGCAGGTATAATCTATCCTATAGCTGATAGTAGATGGGTAAGCCCCATTCATTGTGTCCCTAAGAAGGGAGGTATTACTGTTGTTCCTAATGATAAAAATGAACTTATTCCACAAAGAATTGTCATTGGCTACAGAATGGTAATCGATTTTAGAAAATTAAATAAAGCAACTAGAAAAGATCACTACCCTTTGCCTTTTATTGATCAAATGCTTGAAAGACTATCTAAACACACACACTTTTGTTTTCTTGATGGATACTCTGGTTTTTCTCAAATACATGTGTCACAACCAGATCAAGAGAAAACCACCTTCACTTGTCCTTTCGGAACTTATGCTTATAGACGTATGCCTTTTGGTTTTATGTAATGCACCTGCTACTTTTCAAAGATGTATGACTGCTATATTCTCTGATTTTTGTGAAAATATTGTTGGGTTTTCATGGATGATTTTCCCGTTTACGGAACTTCTTTTGATGATTGCTTAAGCAACCTTGATCGAGTTTTGTAGAGATGCGAGCAAACTAATCTTGTCTTGAATTGGGAGAAGTGCCACTTTATGGTTAATGAAGGTATTGTCTTGGGACATAAAATTTCTGAATGAGGTATTGAGGTGGATAAATCTAAAGTTGATGCAATCAAGAAAATGCCATGTCCTAAAGATATCAAAGGTATTCGTAGTTTCCTCAGTCATGCTGGTTTCTATAGGAGATTTATTAAAGACTTCTCTAAAATTTCTAGGCCTCTTACAAATATTTTGCAAAAGGATGTTCCATTTTTTTATGATGATTGTATATAAGCCTTTGAAACACTTAAGAAAGCCTTAATTTCTGCACCTATTGTTCAACCACCTGATTGGAACTTACCTTTTGAAATTATGTGTGATGCTAGTGACTATGCTGTTGGTGCTGTTCTAGGACAAAGAGTTGATAAGAAGTTAAATGTTATTCATTATGCTAGTAAAACTCTAGACAGTGCTCAACGCAATTATGCTACTACTGAAAAGGAATTCTTAGCAGTTGTGTTTGCTTGTGACAAATTTAGATCTTACATTGTTGATTCTAAAGTTACTGTTCACACTGATCATGATGCTATAAAATATCTTATGGAAAAGAAAGATGCTAAACCTAGACTTATTAGGTGGGTTCTTTTGCTACAAGAATTTGACTTACATATCACTGATAGAAAAGGAGCTGAGAACCCTATTGCTGATAACTTGTCTAGGTTAGAAAATATTCTTGATGACCCACAACCTATTAATGATAGTTTTCCTGATGAACAATTAGCTGCAATAAATGTTTCTCATAACACTCCTTGGTATGCTGACTATGCTAATTACATTGTTGCTAAATACATACCACCTAGTTTCACATACCAACAAAAGGAAAAATTCTTCTATGATTTAAGACATTACTTTTGGGATGACCCACATCTTTATAAAGAAGGAGTAGATGGTATTATTAGACGTTGTGTACCTGAGCATGAACAGTGACAAATCCTACGGAAATGTCACTTCGAAGCTTATGGAGGGCATCATGCGGGAGATAGAACTGCTCATAAGGTATTGCAATTTGGTTTTTATTGGCCTACTCTCTTCAAGGATGCCCGTAAGTTTGTTTTATCTTGTGATGAATGTCAAAGAATTGGTAATATTGGTAAGCGTCAAGAAATGCCTATGAATTATTCACTTGCTGTTGAACCATTTGATATTTGGGGATTTGATTACATGGGACCTTTTCCTTCCTCTAATGGGTATACTCGTATTTTGGTTGCTGTTGATTATGTCGCTAAGTGGGTAGAAGCTATTCCGACTAGTAGTGCTGATCACAACACCTCTATTAAAATGCTTAAGGAAGTTATTTTCCCAAGGTTTGGAGTCCCTAGATATTTAATGACTGATGGTGGTTCACATTTTATTCATGGTGCTTTCCATAAAATGCTTGCTAAGTATGATGTTAACCATAGAATTGCATCACCCTATCATCCTCAGTCTAGTGGTCAACTTGAACTTAGCAATAGAGAAATAAAGTTAATATTACAAAAAACTATCAATAGGTCCAGGAAGAATTGGTCTAAGAAATTAGATGATGCACTTTGGGCTTATAGAACAGCATATAAAAATCCTATGGGTATGTCTCCTTATAAAATGGTCTATGGAAAAGCTTGTCATTTTGTCTCTTCAGTTAGAACATAAAGCATATTGGGCAATTAAAGAACTCAACTATGATTTCAAACTTGCCTGTGAAAAGAGGTTATTTGATATTAGCTCACTAGATGAATGGAGAACCCAAGCTTATGAAAATGCCAAGTTATTTAAAGAAAAAGTTAAAAGATGGCATGACAAAAGAATCCAAAAGCATGAGTTCAAAGTTGGAGAATATGTTCTTTTGTACAACCCTCGTTTCAGATTCTTTGAAGGAAAACTCCTCTCCAAATGGGAAGGACCCTATGTTATCGAGGAGGTTTATCGATCTGGAGCCGTCAAAATAAATAATGCCGAAGGTACCAACCCGAAGGTTGTCAACGGGCAAGGAATAAAACATTATATCTCAGGTATGCCCATTAATGTTGAAAGCAATATTATCCAAACTATGACACCGGAAGAACACATAAAGGAAACCTTCCAGAACACTCCAGAATCATGAAAAAGAGGAGGTACGTGATACGGTAAGTAAACAGACTCCGAAAAATCCGCAAAAATATTTTCTATCAGTTTTAGAATATATCAAAAATTAGGAAAATAAGAAACAACCAGGAAGGCACCCCTGGTGGGCACAAGACACCAGGGCGCGCCTGGCTTGCCAGGCGTGCCCAGGTGGGTAATGCCCACCTCGGGTACCTTCCGGACTCCGTTTTTCTTCCGTTTGCTTGTTTCCCAAGATAAAAAATATTTATATACCTCCCGAACCTATTGACTACCGTATCGCGGAGAAATCTTCTGTTTCTTTTTCTTGCTGTTTTTTGTCAGATTTGTTAAGCCAGGCATCATGTCTTTTCCCTCCTCCAACCATGAAGAAGGTGATGTTTGGTTGCTACAAGGGGAGCTAAGGAGAGAGGGAGTTGAGGAGGTTGCCATGGAGGACAATGAAGGGAGTTCCCTTGGGGTTCACCCTCTGGCTTCCGAGAGAGGCAGTCTGGCTGGCATCTCCACTCATCCTAACCCTCATCAAGCCATGAGATCATCAAACAATCAAGAAAGCCCTGAAGTGCACAAAGAACTCCCACCAAGGAGGCCTTTACACAGGTTACATCATAACAATTTTCACAATTTGATTCACAATTATTGGTTCGAAAATACTCCTCGTATGCACATACCATCCAATTGGGACATATCTCGTCCAAGAGAAAGTGATGCAGGAACAAACTCTTGGGGCCCTGAGAATAAGCACATTATGGCTGAAGTGGAGAAAAATACTGAATTACTTCATCAAGCCCTTCGAGAGTTTCAAGACTTGAAGGGGCTACTCATGAGTATACTGGGGAATACTACTTCATCACCACCACCTCCTTCTTCATCACCAAAGGAAAATTGAGTATCGGGTATGGGCACTCCCCCTGGCTTGTGCCAAGCTTGGGGGAGGTGCACCGGTATCGTATCACCCCCACTATCTTTTGCCTTTACTTATCTTAATTTGATCCTTAGTTATCTTTTGCTTTAGATGAATAAAAGTTTAGTTCGATCGTTTCTTTTCGAGTGTTTGCTTGGTGATCTATCCTTGTAATCGTGTGCAAGATATATAAAATAGAGTAGTTTGAGTTATGTTTCTTTACTTTTCATGTTCACTAAAAAGAAAGGAAATAAATGAAAAAGATCATATGCTAACCTTATGGTAAGTAATGACATCACATAAGGAAGAGTATAAGTAGAAAATTTTATTGGAGATTTACAAACAAAGCATTGGTCAATGATGCAATTCATGAAAGAATTAATAAGGAAAGAGAAGATTCACATATAAATACACTATCTTGGACATCTTTTGTGATTGTGAGCCCCAATCAAAATATTGTATGCCAAAATTGTTGACGTTGGACAAGGAAGACAATGTAATGATTTATGTTTGTTCATATTCACATAGAAGTTATATTGTCATAGATCCTTTAACATGTGGTGCTTGCCCCCCATCTTTGCTAGCCAAAAATTCCGCACCAAGTAGAGATACTACTTGTGCATCCAAAACCCTTAAACCCAAATCTTGTTTTGAGAGTCCACCATACCTACCTATGGATTGAGTAAGATCCTTCAAGTAAGTTGTCATCGGTGCAAAAAGGCAATAAAAATTGCTTCTAAAAGTGTTAGATCATTTAGTGTAAGAGAAAATTGAGCGTTGTATGAACTTATGATGGCAAAGAATAAAAGCAACAGACTGCATAATAAAGGTTGCTATCATAAGGGTTAATATAACGTGACATTCTTTTGCACTAAGAGATTGAGCATACAAACAAATAAGTGCATGGCAACCTCTGCTTCCCTCTGCGAAGGGCCTATCTTTTACTTTATGTATTTACTTTTATGCAAGAGTCAAAGTATTTCTCCCTATTCCTTTTTATTTTCTCTTTTGGCAAGCATCATGTGGTGAGGAAAGATCTAGGCACATATATCCAGTTGAATATGAGTAGCATGAGTTATTATTGTTGACATCACACTTGAGGTGAATATGTTGCGTGGCGAAAACTATAAGCTCCTATCTTTCTATGTGTCCGGTTGAAACTTTTTGCTCATGTGTATGCGGTGAGTGTTAGCAATCATAGAAGACTATATGATGGTTGAGTATGTGGACTTGCCAAAAAGGCTCCGATACGTGACCCTTCCTGAAAAGATGATGAATTGTAGTTGCAAAGTTGACTGAGCACATAGTTTGTTGGTTTTCTATAGAGTTTATGCTTTATACTTTGATGTTGTGATGAATTGTTACTTGTTCATGAGAAGTCTATGTTAGAAGTTATGTGATAAAAGTTCTATGATAAAGTTTTATGTTAAAGCTTGTTGCTTTTATAATAATATACATGGTGCTTCTATGTCCGTATTTTGTTTTTATCGACACCTCTCTCTCTCTGAGCATGTGGACATGTTTTTCGATTTCGGTTTTCGCTTGAGGACAAGCGAGGTCTAAGCTTGGGGGAGTTGATACGTCCGTTTTGCATCATGTTTTCCTACTGTCATTTATAATGTTTTTAGATATAATAATGCTTTTTGGAGTAATTCTAATGCCTTTTTTCTCATAATATGCAAGCTTCACACAAAGAGGGAGAATACCGGCAGGTGGAATTCTGGACCTAAAAAAGCTACGTCGGGCTACCTATTCTGCACAACTCCAAATGAGCTGAAACTTCACGGAGAATTTTTATGGAATATATAAGAATTATTGGAGCCAATAAGTACCAGAGGGGGCCCACCAGGTGGGCACAACCCACCTGGATGCGCCCTAGTGGGTTGTGCTCCCCTCGGCCCACCTCTGGTGCCCATCTTCCGGTATATAAGTCATTTTGACCTAGAAAAAATAAGGAGAGGACTTTCGGGATGAAGCGCCGCCGTCTCGAGGCGGAACTTGGGCAGGAGCGCTTTTGCCCTTCAGCGGAGCGATTCCGCTGGGGGAACTTCCCTCCCGGAGGGGGAAACCATCGTCATCATCATCACCAACAACTCTCCTGTGATGCCCCGGCTCGATCGTGCGATAATCATACACGCAAATGCACACGATCAAGCCTAAGGACTCACTTGAAGATATCACAACACAACTCTAGACACAAATTAAAATAATACAAGCTTTATGTTGCAAGCCAGGGGCCTCGAGGGCTCGAATACATAAGCTCGCTTACAAGCGTCAGCGGAAGCATCAGATATCTGAGTACAGATATAAAAGATAAAACAGACAGGCCTTTAAAAGGCGGGGCAAAACAAAAGACTACGATCGAAAAGGCGCATGCCTCTTGCCAGGGACCCTCCGAACCTACTCCTGGTCATCGGCAAGCTCGTAGTAGTGACCACCCTCGGGGTGGTAGTAGTGATCGCCGATAGGGGCAGCTGGCTCCGGGGCTCCGTCATCTGCTCGCATCAATCGGGTATGGGGAAAAAGAGGAAGCAAAGCAACCATGAGTACTCATTCGAAGTACTCAGCAGGCAAGGATCTACACTACATATGCAACATTATCAAAGGAAGGCTGTATATGTGGACTGGGCTGCAGCAATGCCAGAATAGAGAGAAGGCCTAGTCCTATCGAAGACTAGCATCTTCAGCGGTCTTGCAGCATTAGAAGAGTGCAGATCAGCACCATATATAGTAGTAGTAGTGTTATCAACCTCGCCCAGAGATCCTTCCTCGACTCCCTGCGAGAAAGCAAACCCAGAGACATACTATCCATTTCTCATCTCATCATTAGGTTCTAGTTGTATCGATCGGGATACAACTCCGAGCGTCCGTTACCGAGGATCCGGCTATGCATAGATTAGTTCTTCCCTGCAGGGGTGCACCAACTTACCCACCACGCTCGCTTAACTCCAGCCGGACACACTTTTCTGGGTCATGCCCGGCCTTGGCCAAACGACACACCGCAACCCTACCTAGAGCTCAGCAGAGAGGTCCCCGTCGGTCTATATCCTAAGCGCTCAGGGGTCTTGGCCATCGCCCTTTGCACTCCGGGTCGTTGCGTGCAGGGCGGGTCCAGGCTTCACCACTACAGGATGGTGCCGGCCCAACCCGGCCGCCATGCTGAACTGGACATCTGACAGAGCTTTCGGCTGATGCCACGATGCCGAGTGCCCATAACTTTTCTTGTGTGATGATTAGTGTTGTCGGGCCAGAGGTCCACTCGGATCAAATATCCAAATTGTTAGTGTTTTGGTAGTGCGGTAACAAGCAGAGACTCACGATCGATGTGACCCCGTCGCCCCGTCTCGAGGATTTGCGGCAAGGGCTAAGAATGCCCGGCCATGCCTCGTATTTATTTCTCGGGTACCCTCCAGGTCAACCCGACTCCACATCACTCGTGGGTACCCCTCAGGGCCAACCCGATGTCATCATGGTTCTGTGTTAAGTCAAAGTAACCATGTGTCCAAACACCAAGGGGAAACCTGAGGAATCACCCTCAATGGATTCCACCTAATGTTGTCGTCAAGGTGAACTTAGGAGGAATCACCCTCGAGGTTCACACTTGAAGTGCTGCACGACAGAGTTGTATTGGGAGTGGTGAATGAGGAATCACCCTCGATGACCACGACCAATTAACTACCCTACAAGGTTAACATCAGAAGTGCTGATGAGGTATCACCCTCGGCACTCGATAGTAACCCAGTAGTGTCGTACAACTAAGGGGGTGATGTGCGGTGCCGGGGCCTGGTCGTCGATCACGTTGATCGAGTCATCTGATAATCCAGTGGGGGCAACTGGGTCAAAGTGGGGTCTCTGGTGGGTCTCTATCCAGCCTATACTAAGCAGTTTAGGATAAACAGGTAGGTATCAACAGCAGTTACAAAAAAATAGGCTATGCATCAGAAATAGGATAAGCAGAAGCAGCAGCAATTTCTAATGCAAGCATAAGAGAGAAGAGAATAGGCGATATAGGCATGCTCAAGGGGGGGGGTGCTTGCCTGGTTGCTCGGCGGCAAAGGCAGGGTCGTCAGTGGGGTTGTCGATCTCCGGAGCTGCGTTAGTCTCGAGGACTACGTCGGTACCGGGATCTACCGAGAGAGAAGAGGGGGAGGAAACAGATAAATACATAGCAAACATATGCAACACAGAGCATGCTATGCTAAGATACAGTGCACGGTTGCCTAAAAGCATGTCTAAGTCATATTAGTTATTTTAGGATTTAAGTTGGAATTATTAACCGGTGTATATGCACTATTCATCTACCGGAAACAGGCTAAAAGTTGTGGGTTCACCTCTGTAGAGGTTCCTGACACGGAAACAGATGGCATGGTCACATTCGTCTCGTCGTTCTAAGCAACTTTCATATATAAAGTTTTTCAATCTGAACTACGGTTTAATTTCTACGAATTTTCAAAGATTAAAGCATTTTCTGGAATTATTCAAAATAACAGAAAAGGTTTATTGTGTCAGCATGACATCACAGTGACATCAGCAGTCAACAGGGCGGCTGACCAGGTCAAACCTGACCAGTGGGACCCACCTGTCATAGACAGTGACTTTAACAGGGGTTAAATTAAGCTAAACAGATTTAAATAGAGGGGTGGGCCCCATCTGTCAGTGGCTGAACAAATTAACAGATTAATTTTAAAAACTTAAATAGTCTAGCTAATCGTAGGGGCCCATATGTCAGTGACACTATGCTGCCACATCATCACAGTTGACCAGTTAACGTGGTCAACCGGGGCCGCTGGGCCCACTGTCAGTAACCCTGGAGGTGGCCCCAGGTCAGCCAGCGTGGCGGCGGCCGGCGTTTAGCCGCTGACGACGTCGAATTGCGGTGGAGGTCACGGGCGCGCCTCGGTTTTCACCGTCCGGTGGCCATTTGGCGCGGGGTTTTGTGCGTTCGAACGGGTGAAGAGCGGCGCGTCGAATGGCGGTGGTGGCGTTGCCGGACTTGGCCTGAATCGGCACTGGCGTCAAGGTTAGCGGCGGCGTTCGCGGGTGCTCGACGGGGAACGGTGCTAGATGGATCGGGGAGGTGAGTGCGTGCACGCGTTAGGCTCTTGGGAGCATCAGGAGCACGACGCCGAGCTCGGACACGCGTGACAGTGGCCACGGCCACAGCGGCGAGGTGCTTCGGCGACGGGGGTTACGGCCATGGCGGAGCTGCTGGCTAGCGAGCTCGTGCGGGCGAACGGAGAGAAGAGGATGGGGAAGGAGCTCACTAAGAAGGCATAAGTAGGCCCGGTGACAGGTTAGTAGCAGAAGAAGGTGGCCGGAGTTGGAGAAGATCGAGGGCGGCCGAGGCGGAAGGGGGCGGCTCAATCCGCGCATTGCGGAGCTCCCCGGCTCCCGTTCATCGACGGAGACAAAGCAGATGAGGGACACGGCGGTGAGGCGAGACGGTGGCGAGGCCATGGTGGCGCTCAGGTGAGATGGGGAGACGAGGGAGAGAGCGATGGAGGGAGGGGGAAGAGTGGCGAGGCATCCACGGGGAATGGACGAGGCCTCGGCCTTATCCCCTCACGTCGGTGGGCGTCAGTGGCGTCGTCGTGTCGCCGTTTCACCGGCATGCGCGCGCGCAGCCACGGGCGTGGCGACAGCGAGGCGAGAAGGACGACAACTGTGCGCGGAGCTGGCTGGCCTGACTGGACCTGCCACTGTTCACTAAGGCCCAGTCAGTCCAGGCCTTTCTGTTTTATTTTCTGTTTTTTATTTACAGAGACAGTTTTGTAATATTCCAAGCCACCAAATGACTTAGCAAAAATGTGTGCCTGGCCAAAACAAATACTATGGAATATTGTGCTCTGCCACAAAAAGTTTGGGCAAGATTTGAATTCATTTGAATTATTCAAAAATGAATATAGCATTTGAAGTGCTATTTTGGCACTGTTATAAATGCTTAGGCCCATTTTGTGGTTGATGGTGATGTTGTTTTCCTTAACAACATTTGTTTTGGAATATTTGCTAGAAGGTGAACAATTTTCCAGCAAATTTTGAGCAACTTGATTTTACACTTTGCATTTGAATTGATTTCAGTGAAGGGATTTGCAATGAGGGAATTAACCACTGTGATGAAGCAATGCAAATGAAGATGACTTGGCATGATTATCATTATGTCACAGTGCTTTATTACACAGGGGTGTTACAATTCTCCTCCTCTAAAAGAAATTCTCGTCCCGAGAATTCAAGAGGCAGAAGGAAAGAGGTTGGGGTATTCCGCTCGAAGATTATCCTCACATTCCCAAGTGGCTTCAAATTCAGTATGGTTTGACCATTGCACTTTCAGAAACTTGGTAACCTTCTGACGGGTCCGACGTTCAGCTTCATCGAGAATACGGATCGGATGCTCCTTATAAGATAGATCATCTTGTAATTCTAGCATTTCATGATCCACTGCCCGGTGCGGAGATTCCTTGAAGCAACGACGAAGTTGCGACACATGGAATACATCGTGGATATGCGAGAATTGCTGCGGCAACTCCAATTTATATGCCACCTGACCATGTCTTGCAACAATGCGGAAAGGACCAATGTAGTTAGGAGCTAACTTGCCCTTAATTCCAAAATGGTGAGTGCCCTTCATAGGAGTGACGCACAGATAAGCTTGATCACCAGGTTGATAAGTCAAACCCCATTGTTTGCCATCATAGTTGCTCTTCTGGCGGTCCTGAGCAGCCTTCAAATTTTCATGGATGATACGGACTTGCTCTTCGGCGTGTTGAATAATATCCGGACCCATGAGCGGTCGTTCCCCAGTTTCTGACCAATTCAGAGGGGTTCGACACTTACGTCCATAGAGTACTTGGAAGGGGGCCATTTTCAAGCTGGCTAGATAGCTGTTGTTATAAGAGAACTCCGCATACGGGAGAGATTCTTCCCACTTCTTGCCGAAAGATATAACACAAGCCCGAAGCATGTCTTCAAGCACTTGATTGACTCGCTCGACTTGGCCTTGAGATTGGGGGTGATAAGCTGAACTCTAGGTAATATGAGTTCCCATAGCTTCTTGGAAACTTTCCCAGAACTTTGAGGTGAAAAGACCGCCACGGTCCGAACTGATCTCCTTCGGAATACCGTGTAGTGATACAATTCTAGAGATATATAACTCTGCTAATTGACTAGCAGTGATAGTCTCCTTGATAGGCAGAAAGTGTGCAACTTTAGATAGTTGGTCGACGACGACAAGAATAGCATTGTGACCCTTCTGTGACTTGGGAAGGCCGGTAATGAAATCCATTTGAACCTTATCACATTTCCATAAAGGAATAGGAAGCGGTTGCAAAATTCCAGCAGGCTTCTGATGTTCTGCTTTAATGCGGCGGCAAATATCACATTCAGCAACATATCAAGCAGTATCCTGCTTCATTTTGGACCACCAGTACCTTTGACGGAGATCACGATACATCTTGGTGCTACCCGGATGAATAGACAGCGGTGTATCATGTGCCTCCTTCATGACCTTGCCAGTCATAAGCTCGAAGTGAGGTACGACAATGCGGTCTCTGAAATACAAGGTTCCATCTTCAGACAGCGAGAAATCCCTGTACTTTTCAAGGTGAAGATCTTTCTTCATCAGATCAACTTTAGCATCTTTAGCTTGCACACTCTTAACAGCCTTCTCAAGGTCTGGTTCAACAACCAAGGTATTTAGGTATCCTTGAGGAACTATCTCGAGATTTAGCTTTCGAAGCTCTTCATATAGGAGTGGTTGTTGTAGCTGGACTTCAAGTTCACAGCAGTAAGATTTACGGCTCAAAGCATCAGCCATTACATTAGCCTTGCCAGGGGTATAAGAAATACCCAAATCATAGTCCGTAATGTTCTCCATCCATCTTTGCTGACGGAAGTTCAGAGATGGCTGAGTGAACAAGTACTTCAGACTTTTATGATCCGTGTAGATCTCGCAACGATTACCAAGGAGGTAATGTCGCCACAACTTCAATGCATAGATGACATCAGCTAGTTCTAGATCATGTACTGGATAGTTCTCTTCATGCGGGCGCAACTGTCGAGAGCCATAAGCAATCACTTTACGCTCTTGCATTAGGACACAGCCTAATCCTTCACGGGATGCGTCGCAATAAATCACGTAGTCTTTGCGAGAATCTGGAGGAGCAAGTACTGGGGCAGATGTTAGCTTGTCTTTGAGTGTTTGAAAACTTTTCTAACATTTTTCTGTCCACTCAAACTTAACACCCTTGTGAAGCAGATCAGTCAAAGGCTTAGCAATCTTTGAGAAATTCTCGACAAAGCGACGGCAATAGCGTGCAAGGTCGAGAAAACTTTTGACTTGCTTGACATTCTTTGGTGGAGTCCAATCAAGAATAGCCTGAACTCGCTCTGGGTTAACAGCTATGCCATCCTTGCAAATTACATGTCCAAGGTAGGTTACTTCAGAAAGCCAGAATTCACATTTGGAATACTTGGCATACAGTTCGTGTTCTCGAAGCTTTTCCAGAACAAGGCGAAGATGTTCAGCATGTTCTTCCTTATTCTTCAAATATACCAGAATATCATCCAGATATACCACGACGAACTTGTCGAGGTAATCCATGAATATATAATTCATCAGGCGGGAGAACGTAGCTGGAGCATTGGTCAAGCCGAAAGACATGACAGTGTACTCATAAGAGCCATAACGGGTAACAAAGGCAGTCTTCGGAATATCCTCTTCGCGAACACGGATCTGATGATAACCCAACCTCAAGTCGAGTTTAGAGAACACCGATGATCCAGCAAGTTGATCATATAGATCATTGATCCGAGGAAGTGGATACTTATTCTGTATGGTTGCCTGGTTGATAGGACGGTAGTCTTGGACCAACCTATTCGTACCATCTTTCTTCTTGACAAAGAGGGGAGGTGCTCCCCAGGCAGAGGAACTTGGACGGATAAAGCCTTTGCGGAGTGATTTGTCGATTTCCTCCTTAAGCTCAAGGAGTTCATGCGGCGGCATCTTGTATGGCCGCTTGGCAATAGGAGTAGTGCCCGGCTTCAAGTCTATGATGAATTCAACAGCTCTAGCAGGGGGTATTCCTGGAAGTTCTTCTAGAAAGACATCCTCGAAATCACGAATGACTGGAATGTCCTCTATTCCCTCAAGAGGTGAGGCATTCAATGCATTCAGAACATATATCTGATTCTCGGCATCCTGAGCTGCTCGGACTGAGTATTGTATTGTCTGGCCAGAAGGGTGAGTGAGCTGGACTGTCTTAGTAGCACAGTCAATCAAAGCATTATGGGCTATCAACCAATCCATACCGAGAATAACATCTATGTTAAAAGGTCCGAGAGCAATGAGTGAAATAGGGAACATCAATCCTTCAATCCTGATCTGATTGTTGTGACTTATCATCTGAGTTTGCCACCTGGAACGGGGAGTGCTGATTTCTAAAGGAGTTGGTAATGAGCTCATGGTTAACTCATGCAATTGTGCAAATTGCTGGGACACAAAGGAATGTGATGCACCTGAATCAAAAAGAACAGAAGCTGCCACTGAATTAACTAGAAGGGTACCCATCACGATTTTAGGGGACTCTCGAGCTTCTTCAATCTTGACATGGGTGACTTGACCACCAGTCACCATAGGCGACCTGGCACTACATCTACTGGTATGATGGTTTTGACGGCCCTTCTTACGGTCAACAGGACGACATGATGAATTCTGCGGCTGACCCTGATGACAATTGAAAGCACGGCGCACTGGCTGTCCACACTTGCGGCATAAACCATCGTTATGGGGACGAACCATAGTGTTGGACTGTCCACCTTGACTGGTTAGCTGTCTCGGCGGCGGAGGCAGACGAGGTGCAACATAAGATGGCCTTGGTGTTGGAGCAAGGCGGTGATGAACATTATGTGGGATCCAGACTCGACATTTCTGAACAGGCCGACTCGAAGACGAACCAACATCACGAGTGCGCTTGAGCGACTCCTGGTACTTAGCCAGACCAGTTTCAGCTCGGAAGGCTTGGCTGACAAGCGTCACAAAGTCCACACAATCAAGGACAAAAAGTGCGAGGTTTATATCAATACGCAGTCCTTCACGGAATTTCTCCTGCTTGCGTGCGTCAGTGCAGACGTCATCTTCAACATAGCGGGATAATTCAAGGAATTTCCTCTGATATTCATCCACAGTCATTTTGTCCTGTATGAGTTTGCGGAACTCCCTCTTCTTCTGGTCCATCAGGCCTTAAGGAATGTGTCGTGCACGGAAGGCGGTCTGAAATTCCTGCCAAGTGGTTACGGTTCCAGCAGGCAGCATACGCCTGTGGCTTTCCCACCATTGAGCAGCTGGACCTTTTAGGTGAAACATCACAAAGGTGATGTAACTGCCAGGGGGAACATTAGCTGACTCCATCTCAAACAGGATGTCACGAAGCCAATCATCAGCATCCATAGGATTGGTGGAGTTGCGGAAAACAGACGGGTTGAGGCACACAAATTCTGGCAGTGTTATTGGGGTAGGCTGTTGATGAGCATTCTGGTTTGGGAACTGAGCCAATATCTCGGTCATAACCTGACGGTTCAGTTCAAACTGCTGCATCATTGCGGCAATATAGGGTGGAGGTGGAGGATCGTCAGCCATCCTACTAAAAACAACAAGGGCAGTTTAGTAATAACAAATGCAAGTGTATGGAGTTATTCATGATGTAACACGGGAAATGAACAAGAAGGGCATTAGATATATGATAGTAGTCGTTAAAGACATACCAATCCATCCATAGAGTTAGATTCAAACGGATAGTATGAGCTCGGGAACGCTCGCAGCTAGACAAACTAGGCAGCGCGCAGGCAGACGGTGAGGAATACAACAACATGACCTAGCAAAGGCTACATCATGTCGGAGAAAACTGTTGGAGCGAGGAATCTGCAAGTGACAACACAGGGTGCCCTCGATAAAAGGATCCTTCAAGCAGAACCTGGCCCACAATCTAGAAGAAAGGGGGGTAATTTTAGAACTCTGGGTGGATGTGATCACGAGAACCTTTGGAGTTAGTAAAATTTTTAACCCAAATAGAAGAGAGATCAGAGTCCCAGAGTATAGACGAGGAATAAAAGATCATAATACCACCCATTCGGCGACGTGGGCCCGTAAGCCACACAACCAAGTTAGTAAAATAGTTTTGGACCATTAGACTCAACTTCGGCCAAGAAGTTGGAAAGGGGGTTCCTACTGGCAGTCGGCTCTGATATCAACCTGTGATGCCCTGGCTCGATCGTGCACTAATCATACACGCAAATGCACACGATCAAGCCTAAGGACTCACTTGAAGATATCACAACACAATTCTAGACACAAATTAAAATAATACAAGCTTTATGTTACAAGCCAGGGGCCTCGAGGGCTCGAATACATAAGCTCACTTACAAGCGTCAGCGGAAGCATCAGATATTTGAGTACAGATATAAAAGATAAAACAGACAGGCCTTTAAAAGGCGGGGCAAAACAAAAGACTACGATCGAAAAGGCGTAGGCCTCCTGCCTGAGACCCTCCGAACCTACTCCTGGTCGTCGGCAAGCTCGTAGTAGTAACCACCCTCGGGGTGGTAGTAGTGATCGCCGACAGGGGCAGCTCGCTCCGGGGCTCCGTCATCTGGTCGCATCAATCGGGTATGGGGGAAAAGAGGAAGCAAAGCAACCGTGAGTACTCATCCGAAGTACTCAGCAAGCAAGGATCTACACTACATATGCAACATTATCAAAGGAAGGCTGTATATGTGGACTACGCTGCAGCAATGCCAGAATAGAGAGAAGGCCTAGTCCTATCGAAGACTAGCATCTTTAGCGGTCTTGCAGCATTAGAAGAGTGTAGATCAGCACCATATATAGTAGTAGTAGTAGTAGTGTTATCAACCTCGCCCAGAGATCCATCCTCGACTCCCTCTGAGAAAGCAAACCCAGAGCCATACTATCCATTTCTCATCTCATCATTAGGTTCTAGTTGTATCGATCGGGATACAACTCCGAGCGTCCGTTACCGAGGATCCGTCTATGCATAGATTAGTTCTTCCCTGCAGGGGTGCACCAACTTACCCACCACGCTCGCTTAACTCTGGCCGGACACACTTTTCTGGGTCATGCCCGGCCTCGGCCAAATGACACACCGCAACCCTACCTAGAGCTCAACAGAGAGGTCCCCGTCGGTCTATATCCTAAGCGCTCAGTGGTCTTGGCCATCGCCCTTTGCACTATGGGTCGTTGCATGCAGGGCGGGTCCAGGCTCCACCACTACAGGATGGTGCCAACCCAACCCGGCCGCCATGCTGAACTGACATCTGACAGAGCTTTGGGCCGATGCCACGATGCAGAATGCCCATAACTTTTCCCACGTAATGGTCAGTGCCGTCGGGCCAGAGGCCCACTCGGATCAAATATCCAAATCGTTAGTGTTTTGGTAGTGCGGTAACGAGCAGAGACTCACGATCGATGTGACCCCATCGCCCCGTCTCGAGGACTTGCGGCAAGGGCTAAGAATGCCCCGCCACGCCTCGTATTTATCTCTCGGGTACCCTCCAGGTCAACCCGACTCCACATCACTCGCGGGTACCCCTCAAGGCCGACCCGATGTCATCATGGTTCTGTGTTAAGTCAAAGTAACCGTGTGTCCAAACACCAAGGGGAAACATGAGGAATCACCCTCGATGCATTCCACCTAATGTAGTCGTCAAGGTGAACTTAGGAGGAATCACCCTCGAGGTTCACACTTGAAGTGCTGCACGACAGAGTCGTATTGGGAGTGGTGAAGGAGGAATCACCCTCGATGACCATGACCAATTAACTACCCTACAAGGTTAACATCAGAAGTGCTGACGAGGTATCACCCTCGGCACTCGATAGTAACCGAGTAGTGTCGTACAACTAAGGGGGTGATGTGCGGTGCTGGGGCCTGGTCGTCGATCACGTTGATCGAGTCATCTGATATTCCAGCGGGGGCAACTGGGTCAAAGTGGGGTCTCTGATGGGTCTCTATCCAGCCTATACTAAGCAGTTTAGGATAAACAAGTAGGTATCAACAGCAGTTACAAAAAAATAGGCTACGCATCATAAATAGGATAAGCAGTAGCAACAGCAATTTCTAATGCAAGCATAAGAGAGAAGAGAATAGGCGATATAGGCATGCTCAAGGGGGGGGTGCTTGCCTGGTTGCTCGGCGGCAAAGGCAGGGTCGTCAGTGGGGTCGTCGATCTCCGGAGCTATGTCGGTCTCGGGGACTACGTCGATACCGGGATCTACTGAGAGAGAAGAGGGGGTGGAAACAAATAAATACATAGCAAACATATGCAACACAGAGCATGCTATGCTAAGATGCAGTGCAGGGTTGCCTAAAAGCATGTCTAAGTCATATTAGTTATTTTAGGATTTAAGTTGGAATTATTAACCGGTGTATATGCACTATTCATCTACCGGAAACAGGCTAAAAGTTGCGGGTTCACCTCCGTAGAGGTTCCCGACACGGAAACAGATGGCATGGCCGGATTCGTCTCGTCGTTCTGAGCAACTTTCATATATAAAGTTTTTCAATCTGAACTACGATTTAATTTCTACGAATTTTCAAAGATTAAAGCATTTTCTGGAATTATTCAAAATAACAGAAAAGGTTTATTGTGTCAGCATGATGTCACAGTGACATTAGCAGCTAACAGGGCGGCTGACCAGGTCAAACCTGACCAGTGGGACCCACCTGTCATAGACAGTGACTTTAACAGGGGTTAAATTAAGCTAAACAGAATTAAATAGAGGGGTGGGCCCCATCTATCAGTGGCTTAACTAATTAACAAATTAATTTTAAAATTTAAATAGTCTAGCTAATCACAGGAGCCCATATGTCAGTGACACTGTGCTGCCACATCAGCATAGTTGACCAGTCAACGTGTTCAACCGGGGCCCCTGGGCCCACTGTCAGTAACCTTGGGGGTGGCCCCAGGTCAGCCTGCGTGGCGGCGGACGGCGTTTAGCCGCCGGCGACGTCGAATCGTGGTGGAGATCATGGGCGTGCCTCAGATTTCGCCATCCAGTGGCCATTTGGCCCGGGGTTTGGTGCGTTCGAACGGGTGGCGAGCGGCGCGTCAAATGGTGGTGGTGGCGTCGCCGGACTTGGCCGGAATCGGCGCCGGCGTCGAAGTTAGCGGCGGCGTTCGCGGGTGCTCGATGGGGAACAGTGCTAGATGGCTCGGGGAGGTGAGTGCGTGCGTGCGTTAGGCTCCTGGGAGCATCAGGAGCACGACGCCGAGCTCAGACGCGCGTG
The DNA here is from genome assembly GCA_011799875.1 of Thinopyrum elongatum. NCBI lineage: Eukaryota > Viridiplantae > Streptophyta > Magnoliopsida > Poales > Poaceae > Thinopyrum > Thinopyrum elongatum. The sequence continues at coordinate 566,339,410 of CM022298.1, read as the reverse complement.
ACAGTGGCCATGGCCACGGCGGCGAGGTGCTTCGACTACGGCGGTTACGGCCATGGCGGAGCTGCTAGCTAGCAAGCTCGTGTGGGCGAACGAAGAGAAGAGGATGGGGAAGGAGCTCACCGAGAAGGCACAAGTAGGCCCGGTGACAGGTTAGTAGCAGCAGAAGGTGGCCGGAGTTGGAGAAGATCGACGGCGGCCGAGGTGGAAGGGGGCGGCTCGATCCGCTTGTTGCGGAGCTCCTCGGCTCCCGTTCGTGGATGGAGACGAAGCAGACGACGTCAGCGGAGACGAGGGACATGGCGGTAAGGCGAGACGGTGGCTGTGGCCGCGCGAGCTACGACGGCGAGGCCATGGTGGCGCTCGGGTGAGATGGGGAGACGAGGGAAAGAGCGATGGAGGGAGGGGGAAGAGTGGCGAGGCGTCCAGGGGGAATGGACGAGGCCTCGGCCTTATCCCCTCACGTCGGTGGGCGTCGGTGGCGTCGTCATGTCGCCGTTTCACCGGCGCGCGCGCGCGCAGCCACGGTCGTGGCAACAGCGAGGCGAGAAGGATGACGACTGTGCGCGGAGTAGGCGGGGCTGACTGGGCCTGCCACTGTGCACTAAGGCCCAGTCAGTCCAGGCCTTTCTGTTTTGTTTTTTATTTACAGAGACAGTTTTGTAATATTCCAAGCCACCAAATGACTTAGCAAAAATGTGTGCCTGGCCAAAACAAATACTATGGAATATTGTGCTCTGCCACAAAAATTTTGGGCAAGATTTGAATTCATTTGAATTATTCAAAAATGAATATAGCATTTTGTGGTTGATGGTGATGTTGTTTTCCTTAACAACATTTGTTTTGGAATATTTGCTAGAAGGTGAACAATTTTCCAGCAAATTTTGAGCAACTTGATTTTGCACTTTGCATTTGAATTGATTTCAGTAAAGGGATTTGCAATGAGGAATTAACCACTGTGATCAAGCAATGCAAATGAAGATGACTTGGCATGATTATCATTATGTCACTGTGCTTTATTACACAGGGGTGTTACATCTGCCATCTTGGGGAGGGCAATCTCCATCAACATCTTCAACAGCACCATCTCCTCTCAAACCCTAGTTCATCTCTTGTGTTCAATCTTTGTACCAGAAGCTTAGATTGGTGCTTGTGGGTGACTAGTAGTGTTGATTACATCTTGTAGTAGATTACTATATGGTTTATTCGGTGGAAGATTGTATGTTCAGATCCATTATGCTATTTAATACCCCTCTGATCTTGAGCATGATTATCATTTGTGGGTAGTTACTTTTGTTCTTGAGGTCACGGGTGAAATCTTGTTGCAAGTAATCATGTGAACTTGATATGTGTTCGATATTTTGATGGTATGTATGTTGTGATTCCCTTAGTGGTGTCATGTGAACGTCGACTACATGGCACCATATTTGGGCCTAAGGGAATGCATCGTGGTGTAGTTATTAGATGATGGGTTGCGAGAGTGACAGAAGCTTAAACCCTAGTTTATGCGCTATTCCGTAAGGGACTGATTTGGATCAAAAAAGTTTAATGCTATGGTTAGATTTATTCTTAATACTTTTCTCGTAGTTGCGGATGCTTGCGAGGGGGTTAATCATAAGTAGGAGGTTTGTTCAAGTAAGAACAACACCTAAGCACCGGTCCACCCACATATCAAATTATCAAAGTAGCGAACACGAATCAAACCAACATGATGAAAGTGACTAGATGAAATTCCCGTGTACCCTCAAGAATGCTTTGCTTATCATAAGAGACCGTTTTGGCCTGTCCTTTGCCTCAAAAGGATTGGGATACCTTGCTGCACTTTTGTTACTGTTACCGTTACTTGCTCGTTACAAATTACCTTGCTATCAAACTACTCGTTACTTATAATTTCAGTGCTTCCAGAGAATACCTTACTAAAAACTACTTGTCATTTCCTTCTACTCCTCGTTGGGTTGGACACTCTTACTTATCGAAAGGACTATGATTGATCCCCTATCCTTGTGGGTCATCAAGGCTCTTTTCTGGCGCCGTTGCCGGGGAGTGAAGCGTTCTTGGTAAGTGGAAATCGGTAAGGAAAAATTATTACTACGTGCTGAAATTTATTGTCACTTGTTACTATGGAGAACAATCCTTTGAGGGGTTTGTTCGGGGTATCTTCACCTTGGCCGGGACCACAATTAGTTACCCCTCAACCTACTGCACCTACTGAAAATATTGGTTATGAAATTCCTTCGGGTATGATAAAACAACTGCTAGCTAATCCTTATGCAGGAGATGGAACTGAACATCCTGATATGCAGTTAATATATGTGGATGAAATTTGTGGATTACTTAAGCTTGCAGGTTTACCCGGAGATGAAGCTAATGTAACACCCCCAATGGTTAGCTACAGTAATCCCCTTTTGATAATGCCATGTCATCATGATCAACAGTGCTTAAACATCATTTGGATCATATGTCTTTTCAAATTCAAATTCAAATGGAAATTCAAACTGAAAGTGAGAATAAAATTCAAATTTGAAAACTAAAATGTTCAAAATATTGTAAATAATCCAGAGACAATTCTAAAATTGTAATCAACATTTACTAAATTATTTATGTGCCTCTAACAGCAACAAAACAGAGTTATTTAATCCATATTCATTTAATAAAAATCCAAATGAAAAGATTTGGGCTCCAAACCTTTTGTAGCAGTGATAGAAATTGCACTGAATTTATTGGGGCAAGACTCATGTTTTACAAAATTGGAAAATTGTGAAAAGAAAATACTAAAAAGGAAAAACAGAAAAGGAAAGAGAGAAAAGGAAAAAGCCCGCAGCGGCTGGGCTCTAGTCAAGCAGCCCAGCCCACGCCTGTCCCCTCCTTCCTCCTTTGTTCACCGCCCCCGCTCGCTGTCGCCGCGCGCGCGCTCGCCGCGCCAAGCCCCCCCCTCTCCTCTGCTCGACACCACGCTCGTCGTGGAGGGGATAAGAACCCCTCCTCCACCCCCAGGACGAACCCTAGCTGCCTCCCTCTCCCTCTGCGTCACTTTCCTCCGCACACCCGAGCACCGTCATGGCCGTGGTCCCATGAAGCACACGGCCACCGGCCCTCACTCGCCTCGCCGACGCGCTCACCAGCTCCGCCTACCTCTTCTCCTTCCTCTCCGGCCATCAGCTCAAGCCGGGGGCCGCTACAGCTCCGGGATCGAGCTCTTCTTCAAGCTCGAGCCGCCGGCCATTTTCTCCAACCAGGGCGCCACTGCTGCTTCGATTCCCTCGCCGGGCCTTCCTTGTGCCCCACGGTGAGCGCCGCATCGAATGCCCTTCTTTTTGCGCCATGTCGAACGCCCATTTGCTGCCTCCGCGAGCTCCGGCTCCGCTGTCCGCCATGGTTGCTACCAGCCTAGCTGCCGAGCTCCTCGGCTTGCCTCCGTGGCACCCTCGTGCTCCTGGCGATCCCGTGGAGCCTCCTGGCCTCTTAGCCCACCCACTAGCTAGCTGCAACACCGCGCCCGCGCGAGGCCGAACTCTGGCGCCGCCGCGGTAGCCCTAGCGCGCAAGGGCCGTAGATCGATGCTGTTCGATCTTCCCATTCGAATGCCGCTAGCCGCCGTCGATTTGGTCGCCGGACGGCGAATCCCGATGATGTCTGACGCACGCCGCCGCGAAACAAGCTCGCCGGCGCGATTCCGGCGAGGATCCGTTCGTCGCTGACATGGCACTGACCGGGTCCCACCCTGGGCCACTGACGCTGGGCCCCGCGGCCACGTTGACCAGTCAATGGTCGCCGCTGACCGCTGACTGGGCGCCCATGTCACTGACATGCGGGCCCCGCGCGTTTTAAACATTTTTATAAATACTAAAAGTGCTAATTAATATGTTAATCCTAATTAAGTTAATTAATTAACTAATCTGACACTGACAGTAGGCCCCACTAGTAATTAACCCATTTAGTTAAAATTAAACCTGTTTAATTAACTAAGCCACTGACATGTGGGACCCACCTGTCAGGTTTGCTCTGGTTAGCCAGAATTGACTGCTGACGTCACCTAATCGTCATGCTGACGTCAGCCCTGCACTATTCCGGATAATGTTGAAATAGATAAATAAAATAATTTCAGAAAACGTCTAGAATCTTTGAAAATTCATATAAAATAATCCGTAGCTCAGATCGAAAAACTTAATACATGAAAGTTGCTCAGAACGACGAGACGAATCCAACCGTGGCATCTGTTTTCATGTCGGGACCCTCTATGGAGGTGAACCCGCAAATTTTAGTCTGTTTATGATAGATGAATAGTGCTTACACACCGGTTAGTAATTCCAACTTAAATCCTAAAATAACTATAATGACTTAGACTTGCTCTTAGGCAACCCTGCACTGCACGTTAGCATAGCCTGCTCTGTGTTGCATATGTTTGCCATGTATTTATCTGTTTCCTCCCCCTCTTCTCTCTCGGTAGACCCCGCTACAGACGCAGTTCCCGAGATCGATGCAGCTCAGGAGCCCGATGACACCATTGACGACCTTGCCTTTGCCGCCAAGCAACCAGGCAAGCACCCCCCCCTTGAGCATACCTATATCGCCTATTCTCTTCTCTCTTGTGCTTGCATTAGAATTGCTGCTGCTACTGTTTATCCTATTATGATGCATAGCATGTTCTTGTAACTGCTGTTGATACCTACCTGCTTATCCCAAACTGCTTAGTATAGGCTGGATAGAGACCCCAGTGACCCCACTTGTCCCGATTACCCCGCTGGATTATCAGAAGACTCGACAACCAGGCCCCGGCACTGCACATCACCCCCTTAGTTGTAACGACACTGCAACGTTACTCTCGAGTGCCGAGGGTGATACCTCGTGTAGCACTTCTGATGTTAACTCTGTAGAGTAGCTATTCGGTCATGGTCATCGAGGGTGATTCCTCCTTCACCACTTCCGATAACGACGCTGTCGTGCAACACCTCAAGTGTGAACCCATCTAGGGTGATTCCTCTGAGTCACCTTGACGGATACATCGAGTAGGAATCCAACGAGGGTGATACCTCGGATTCCCTGATGTTATGGACACATGGATACTTGGACTTTACACTGTTACTTCGAAAGGCAGGTCGACCCTGAGGGGTACCCGCGTGAGCCTAAATGGCGAGTGTTGTGGAGACGGGTTGACCTGGAGGGTGCCCGAGATATGAATACGAGGCATGGCCGGGCATTCTTGGCCCTTGCCGCAAGTCCTCGAGATGGGGTGACGGGGTCACATCGATCGTGAGTCTCTGTTCGTTACCGCACCCCTAATGTAATAACGATTTGGATATTTGATTCGAGTGGGCCTCTGGCCCGATAGCACTAACCATCACGCGGGAATAAATATGGGTACTCTGCAATGTGGCATCAGCCGAAAGCTCTGTCAGACGTCCAGTTCAGCATTGCGGCCGGGACGGACCAACGCCCCCCTGGTGCCTGGCTTCCCCCTGCATGCAACGACTCGGAGTGCACAGGGCGATAGCCCAAGACCTCTGAGCGCTTAGGATGTAGACCGACGGGGACCTCTCTGCTGAGCTCTAGGTAGGGTTGCGGTGTGTCGTTTGGCCGAGGCCGGGCATGACCCGAAAAGGTGTGTCCGGCCAGAGTTAAGCGAGCGTGGTGGGTAAGTTGGTGCACCCCTGCAGGGAAGAACTAATCTATGCATAGCCGGATCATCGGTAACGGATGCTCAGAGTTGTATCCCGATCGATACAACTAGAACTGGATACTTTTGATGCGAAATGGATAGTATGGCTCTGGGATTGCTTTCTCGCAGGGAGTCGAGAGAGGATCTCTAGCCGAGGTTGATACTTGGACATTATGGCTCTGGGATTGCTTTCTCGCAGGGAGTCGAGAAAGGATCTCTGGGTGAGGTTGATAACATTAGTACTACTTTATACTGTGCTATCTACACTCTTCTAATGATGTAAGACCGCTGAAGACGATGAAGATGCTAGTCTTCGATAGGACTAGGCCTTCTCTCTATTCTGGCATTTCTACAGCCCAGTCCACACATATTGCCTTTCTTTGATAATGTTGCATATGTAGTGTAGATCCTTGCTTGCTGAGTACTTCGGATGAGTACTCACGGTTGCTTTGCTTTCTTTTTCCCCCATATCCTTTTGATGCAACAAGATGACAGAGCCCCTGAGACAGCTGCACCCGCCGACGATCACTACTACGACCCCGAGGATGGATACTACTATGAGCTGGCCGACGACCAGGAGTAGGATCGGAGGGTCCCAGGCAAGAGGCCCGCGCCTTTCGATCGTAGCTTTTGTTTTGCCCCGCCTTCTTAAAGGCTTGACTGTGTTTTCTTTTATATCTGTACTCAGATATCTGATGCTTCCGCTGACGCTTGTATGCGAGCTTAGGTATTCGAGCCCTCGAGGCCCCTGGCTTGTAATATAAAGCGTGTATGACTTTATTTATGTTTTAGAGTTGTGTTGTGATATCTTCCTGTGAGTCCTTAGGCTTGATCATGTGCATTTGCGTGTATGATTAGTGCACGATTGAGCCGGGGGCATCACAGCTAAGAAGAAGGTTTTCCCTTTATCTTTGAAGGGAAAAGCATTGGCATGGTATAGGCTATGCGATGATATTGGATCTTGGACTTGGAATCGATTGAAATTGGAATTTCACCAAAAAAATTATCCTATGCATCTAGTACATCGTGATCGAAATTATATATATAATTTTTGGCCTCATGAAGGAGAAAGTATCGCTCTAGCTTGGGGGAGGCTTAAGTCAATGTTATATTCATGCCCCAATCATGAGCTCTCAAGAGAAATTATCATTCAGAATTTTTATGCTCGGCTTTCTCGTGATGATCAATCCATGCTTGATACTTCTTGTACTGGTTCCTTTATGAAGAAGACTATTGAATTCAGTTGGGATCATTTAGAAAGAATTAAACGCAACTCTGAAGATTGGGAGCTCGATGAAGGTAAAGAGTTAGGTATTAAGCTTAAGTATGATTGTGTTAAATCTTTTATGAATGCCGATGCTGTTCAAAAGTTTAGCACTAAATATGGACTTGACTCTGAGATAGTAGCCTACTTTTGTGAATCATTTGCTATTCATGTTGATCTCCCTAAGGAGAAGTGGTTTAAATATCACCCACCTATTAAAGAAAAAATTAAGGAACCGGTAATAACTAAAGATGAAACTATTATTTACAATGTTGATCCAGTTGTTCCTACTGCTTATATTGAAAAACCACCTTTCCCTGTTAGGATAAAGGAACATGCTAAAGTTTCAACTATGGTTAATAAGAGTTATATTAGAGCACCCAAGCCTGCTGAACAAATCAAAGTAGAACCTAGTGTTGCTATGGTTAAAGATCTCTTGGTAGAAAATTTAGATGGGCATGTTATCTACTTCTGTGATGAAGCTGCTAGAATTGCCAAACCTAATGAAAAAGATAAACATAGACCTGTTGTTGGCATGCTTGTTGTCTCAGTTAAAATAGGAAATCACTATTATCATGGTTTATGTGACATAGGTGCTAGCGCGAGTGCTATTCCTTTCACCTTATATCAAGAAATTATGAATGATATAGCTCCCGCTGAAATAGAAGACATAGATGTTACTATTAAACTTGCCAATAGAGACACCATCACACCACTTGGGATTGTTAGAGATGTTGAAGTCTTGTGTGGGAAAATAAAATACCCTACTGATTTTCTTGTTCTTGGTTCCCCACAAGATGACTTTTGTCCCATTATCTTTGGTAGACCTTTCTTGAACACCGTTAATGCTAAAATAGATTGTGAGAAACAAACTATCGGTGTTAGTTTTGGTGATGAGTCTCATGAGTTTAATTTTCCTAAGTTTAGTAGAAAATTCATAAGAAAGAATTGCCTAGTAAGGATGAAATAATTGGTCTTGCATCTATTGCTGTGCCTCCTACTGATTTACTAGAACAATTTTTGCTAGACCATGAAAATGATATACATATGCATGAAAGGAATGAAATAGATAAAATTTTCTTTGAGCAACGACCTCTGCTTAAACACAATTTGCCTATTAAAACTCTAGGAGGACCTCCTCCACCTAAAGGTGATCCTGTGTTTGAATTAAAACAATTACCAGACACTTTGAAATATGCTTATCTTGATGAGAAAAAGATATATCCTGTTATTATTAGTGCTAACCTTTCAGAACATGAAGAAGAAAGATTATTGAAGGTTCTGAAGAAGCACCGAGCAGCTATTGGATATACTCTTGATGATTTAAAGGGCATTAGTCCCACTCTCTGTCAGCACAAAATTAATATGGAACCTGATGCTAAACCCGTTGTTGATCACCAACGACGTTTAAATCCCAAAATGAAAGAAGTGGTAAGAACTGAAATATTGAAGCTTCTGGAAGCAGGTATAATCTATCCTATAGCTGATAGTAGATGGGTAAGCCTCGTTCATTGTTTCCCTAAGAAGGGAGGTATTACTGTTGTTCCTAATGATAAAAATGAACTTATTCCACAAAGAATTGTCACTGGCTACAGAATGGTAATTGATTTTAGAAAATTAAATAAAGCAACTAGAAAATATCACTACCCTTTGCCTTTTATTGATCAAATGCTTGAAAGACTATCTAAACACACACACTTTTGTTTTCTTGATGGATACTCTGGTTTTTCTCAAATACCTGTGTCACAACCTGATCAAGAGAAAACCACCTTCACTTGTCCTTTCGGAACTTATGCTTATAGACGTATGCCTTTTGGTTTATGTAATGCACCTGCTACTTTTCAAAGATGTATGACTGCTATATTCTCTGATTTTTGTGAAAAGATTGTTGAGGTTTTCATGGATCATTTTTCCGTTTACGGAACTTCTTTTGATGATTGCTTAAGCAACCTTGATCGAGTTTTGCAGAGATGCGAGCAAACTAATCTTGTCTTGAATTGGGAGAAGTGCCACTTTATGGTTAATGAAGGTATTGTCTTGGGACATAAATTTTTTGAATGAGGTATTGACGTGGATAAAGCTAAAGTTGATGCAATCGAGAAAATGCCATGTCCTAAAGATATCAAAGGTATTCGTAGTTTCCTCGGTCATGCTGGTTTCTATAGGAGATTTATTAAAGACTTCTCTAAAATTTCTAGGCCTCTTACAAATCTTTTGCAAAAGGATGTTCCATTTGTTTTTTATGATGATTGTGTAGAAGCCTTTGAAACACTTAAGAAAGCCTTAATTTCCGCACCTATTGTTCTACCACCTGATTGGAACTTACCTTTTGAAATTATGTGTGATGCTAGTGACTATGCTGTTGGTGCTGTTCTAGGACAAAGAGTTGATAAGAAGTTAAATGTTATTCATTATGCTAGTAAAACTCTAGACAGTGCTCAACACAATTATGCTACTACTGAAAAGGAATTCTTAGCAGTTGTGTTTGCTTGTGACAAATTTAGATCTTACATTGTTGATTCTAAAGTTATTGCTCACACTGATCATGCTACTATAAAATATCTTATGGAAAAGAAAGATGCTAAACCTAGACTTATTAGGTGGGTTCTTTTGCTACAAGAATTTGACTTACATATCACTGATAGAAAAGGAGCTGAGAACCCTGTTGCCAATAACTTGTCTTGGTTAGAAAATATTCTTGATGACCCACAACCTATTAATGATAGTTTTCCTGATGAACAATTAGCTGCAATAAATGTTTCTCATAACACTCCTTGGTATGCTGACTATGCTAATTACATTGTTGCTAAATACATACCACCTAGTTTCACATACCAACAAAAGAAAAAATTCTTCTATGATTTTAGACATTACTTTTGGGATGACCCACATCTTTATAAAGAAGGAGTAGATGGTATTATTAGATGTTGTGTACCTGAGCATGAACAGGGACAAATCCTAGGGAAATGTCACTCCGAAGCTTATGGAGGGCATCATGCGGGAGATAGAACTGCTCATAAGGTATTACAATCTGGTTTTTATTGGCCTACTCTCTTCAAGGATGCCCGTAAGTTTGTTTTATCTTGTGATGAATGTCAAAGAATTGGTAATATTGGTAAGCGTCAAGAAATGCCTATGAATTATTCACTTGCTGTTGAACCATTTGATGTTTGGGGATTTGATTACATGGGACCTTTTCCTTCCTCTAATGGGTATACTCATATTTTGGTTGCTGTTGATTATGTCACTAAGTGGGTAGAAGCTATTCTGACTAGTAGCACTGATCACAACACCTCTATTAAAATGCTTAAGGAAGTTATTTTCCCAAGGTTTGGAGTCCCTAGATATTTAATGACTGATGGTGGTTCACATTTTATTCATGGTGCTTTCCATAAAATGCTTGCTAAGTATGATGTTAACCATAGAATTGCATCACCCTATCATCCTCAGTCTAGTGGTCAACTTGAACTTAGCAATAGAGAAATAAAGTTAATATTACAAAAACTGTCAATAGGTCCAGGAAGAATTGGTCTAAGAAATTAGATGATGCACTTTGGGCTTATAGAACAGCATATAAAAATCCTATGGGTATGTCTCCTTATGAAATGGTCTATGGAAAAGCTTGTCATTTGCCTCTTGAGTTAGAACATAAAGCATATTGGGCAATTAAAGAACTCAACTATGATTTCAAACTTGCCGGTGAAAAGAGGTTATTTGATATTTGCTCACTAGATGAATGGAGAACCCAAGCTTATGAAAATGCCAAGTTATTTAAAGAAAAAGTTAAAAGATGGCATGACAAAAGAATCAAAAAGTGTGAGTTCAAAGTTGGAGAATATGTTCTTTTGTACAACTCTCATTTCAGATTCTTTGCAGGAAAACTCCACTCCAAATGGGAAGGACCCTACGTTATCTAGGAGGTTTATCGATCTGGAGCCGTCAAAATAAATAATGCCGAAGGTACCAACCCGAAGGTTGTCAACGGGCAAAGAATAAAACATTATATCTCCGGTACGCCCATTAATGTTGAAAGCAATATATTATCCAAACTATGACACCGGAAGAACACATAAAGGAAACCTTCCGGAACACTCCAAAATCATGAAAAAGAGGAGGTACGTGATACGGTAAGTAAACGGACTCCAAAAAATCCGCAAAAAATTTCTGTCAGTTTTAGAATATATCAAAAATTAGGAAAATAAGAAACAACCAGGAAGGCACCCCTGGTGGGCAGAAGACACCAGGGCGTTATGCCCACCTCGGGTACCTTCTGGACTCCGTTTTTCTTCCGTTTGCTTGTTTCCCAAGATAAAAAATCTTTATATACCTCCCGAACCTATTGACTACCATATCATGGAGAAATCTTCTGTTTCTTTTTCTTGCTGTTTTCTATCAGATCTGTTAAGCCAGGCATCATGTATTTTTTCTCCTCCAACCATGAAGAAGGTGATGTTTGGTTGCTACAAGGGGAGCTAAGGAGAGAGGGAGTCCAGGAGGTTGCCATGGAGGAAGATGAAGGGAGTTCCCTTGGGGTTCACCCTTCGGCTTCCGAGAGAGGCACTCTGGCTGGTATCTCCACTCGTCCTAACCCTCATCAAGCCATGAGATCATCAAACAATCAAGAAAGCCCTGAAGTGCATGAAGAACTCCCACCAAGGAGGCCTTTACACAGGTTATATCGTAACAATTTTCACAATTATGCGTTCGAAAATACTCTTCGTATGCACATACCGTCCAATTGGGACATATCTCGTCCAAGAGAAAGTGATGCAGGAACAAACTCTTGGGGCCCGGAGAATAAACACATTATGGCTGAAGTGGAGAAAAATACTGAATTACTTCATCAAGCCCTTCGAGAGATTCAAGACTTGAAGGGGCTACTCATGAGTATTCTAGGGAATAATACTTCATCACCACCACCTCCTTCTTCATCACCAAAGGAAAATTGAGTATCGGTTATGGGCACTCCCCTTGGCTTGTGTCAAGCTTGGGGGAGGTGCCCCGGTATCGTATCACCCCACTATCTTTTGCCTTTACTTATCTTAATTCGATCCTTAGTTATCTTTTGCTTTAGATGAATAAAAGTTTGGTTCGATCCTTTCTTTTCGAGTGTTTGCTTAGTGATCTATCCTTGTAATCATGTGCAAGATATATAATAAAGAGTAGTTTGAGTTATGTTTCTTTACTTTTCATGTTCAATAAAAAGAAAGGAAATAAATGAAAAAGATCATATGCTAACCTTATGGTAAGTAATGACATCACATAAGGAAGAGTATAAGTAGAAAATTTTATTGGAGATTTACAAACATAGCATTGGTCAATGATGCAATTCATGAAAGAATTAATAAGGGAAGAGAAGATTCACATATAAATACACTATCTTGGACATCTTTTGTGATTGTGAGCCCCCATCAAAATATTGTATGCCAAAATTATTGACGTTGGACAAGGAAGACAACGTAATGATTTATGTTTATTCATATTCACATAGAATTTATATTGTCATAGATCCTTTAACATGTGGTGCTTCCCCCCATCTTTGCTAGCCAAAAATTTCGCACCAAGTAGAGATACTACTTGTGCAACCAAAACCCTTAAACCCAAATCTTGTTTTGAGAGTCCACCATACCTACCTATGGATTGAGCAAGATCCTTCAAGTAAGTTGTCATAGGTGCAAAAAGGCAATAAAAATTGCTTCTAAAAGTGTTAGATCATTTAGTGTAAGAGAAAATTGAGCGCTGTACGAACTTATGATGGCAAAGAATAAAAGCGACAGACTGCATAATAAAGGTTGCTATCATAAGGGCAATATAACGTGACGTTCTTTTGCACTAAGAGATTGAGCATACAAACAAATAAGTGCATGGCAACCTCTGCTTCCCTCTGCGAAGGGCCTATCTTTTACTTTATGTATTTACTTTTATGCAAGAGTCAAAGTATTTCTCCCTATTCCTTTTTATTTTCTCTTTTGGCAAGCATCATGTGGTGAGGAAAGATCTAGGCACATATATCCAGTTGAATATGAGTAGCATGAGTTATTATTGTTGACATCACCCTTGAAGTGAATACGTTGGGTGGCGAAAACTATAAGCCCCTATCTTTCTATGTGTCCAGTTGAAACTTTTTGCTCATGTGTTTGAGGTGAGTGTTAGCAATCATAGAAGACTACATGATGGTTGAGTATGTGGACTTGCCAAAAAGGCTCCGATACGTGACCCTTCCTGAAAGGATGATGAATTGTAGTTGCAAAGTTGACTGAGAACATAGTTTGTTGGTTTTCAATAGAGTTTATGCTTTATACTTCGATGTTGTGATGAATTGTTACTTGTTCATGAGAAGTCTATGATAGAAGTTACGTGATAAAAGTTCTATGATAAATTTTTATGTTAAAGCTTGTTGCTTTTATAATAATATACATGATGCTTCTATGTCCGTATTTTATTTTTATCGACACCTCTCTCTCTAAGCATGTGGACATGTTTTTCGATTTCGGTTTTCGCTTGAGGACAAGTGAGGTCTAAGCTTGGGGGAGTTGATACGTCCATTTTGCATCATGTTTTCCTACTGTCATTTATATTGTTTTTAGATATAATAATGCTTTTTGGAGTAATTCTAATGCCTTTTCTCTCATAATATGCAAGCTTCACACAAAGAGGGAGAATACCGGCAGCTAGAATTCTGGACCTGAAAAAGCTACGTCAGGCTACCTATTCTGCACAACTCCAAATGAGATGAAACTTCACGGAGAATTTTTATGGAATATATAAGAATTATTGGAGCTAATAAGTACTAGAGGGGGCCCACCAGGTGGGCACAACCCACCTGGGCGCGCTAGGGCCCCCAGGCGCGCCCTGGTGGGTTGTGCTCCCCTCGGCCCACCTCTGGTGCCCATCTTCTTGTATATAAGTCATTTTGACCTAGAAAAAATAAGGAGAGGACTTTCGGGACGAAGCGCCGCCGTCTCGAGGCGGAACTTGGGCAGGAGCACTTTTGCCCTCTGGTGCAGCGATTCCACCGGGGGAACTTCCCTCCCGGAGGGGGAAACCATCGTCATCATCATCACCAACAACTCTCCCATCTTGGGGAGGGCAATCTCCATCAACATCTTCAACAGCACCATCTCCTCTCAAACCCTAGTTCATCTCTTGTGTTCAATCTTTGTACCGGAACCTTAGATTGGTGCTTGTGGGTGACTAGTAGTGTTGATTACATTTTGTAGTTGATTACTATATGGTTTATTCGGTGGAAGATTATATGTTCAGATCCATTATGCTATTTAATAACCCTCTGATCTTGAGCATGATTATCATTTGTGAGTAGTTACTTTTGTTCTTGAGGTCACGGGAGAAATCTTGTTGCAAGTAATCATGTGAACTTGATATGTGTTCGATATTTTGATGGTATGTATGTTGTGATTCCCTTAGTGGTGTCATGTGAACGTCGACTACATGGCACTTCACCATATTTGGGCCTTAGGGAATGCATTGTTGAGTAGTTATTAGATGATGGGTTGCGAAAGTGACACAAGCTTAAACCCTAGTTTATGCGCTATTCCGTAAGGGACTGATTTGGATCCAAAAAGTTTAATGCTATGGTTAGATTTATTCTTAATACTTTTCTCGTAGTTGCGGATGCTTGCGAGGGGGTTAATCATAAGTAGCAGGTTTGTTCAAGTAAGAACAGCACCTAAGCACCGGTCCACCCACATATCAAATTATCAAAGTAGTGAACACGAATCAAACCAACATGATGAAAGTGACTAGATGAAATTCCCGTGTACCCTCAAGAACGCTTTGCTTATCATAAGAGACCGTTTTGGCCTGTCCTTTGCCTCAAAAGGATTGGGCTACCTTGCTGCACTTTTGTTACCGTTAACGTTACTTGCTCGTTACAAATTACCTTGCTATCAAACTACTCGTTACTTATAATTTCAGTGCTTGCAGAGAATACCTTGCTGAAAACTACTTGTCATTTCCTTCTGCTCCTTGTTGGGTTCGACACTCTTACTTATCGAAAGGACTACGATTGATCCCCTATACTTGTGGGTCATCAGCCCACTCCGCACACCTCAGGTGGCTAACTACAAGCCGGTTCTTCAGGCACTCCAACGCTGCCTGCACTATGTGCGTAGTCATCCCTAGAGATTAGGCACTACCGGCTCTAGCCGTTGCATCACACGACCCACTACTCTCTCTCTCTCTCTCTCTCTCATTGTAATCTGTGTATATGTACTCATGAGGCAATGAATACAAGTAGTGTGTGAGTGTTGCATAACCTAACTTGGTATCAGATGCAAGCACCTCGATCCTCCTCTCTGCCAAAGCTTCCGCTATGCATCGTCTCCTCCGCCGCACCCACTCGGCGGACTTCGACACGCCGGCATACGATCCGTTCGCCGCCGTCCCCATCGCCACCGTTGCTCCCGCCACGGTCACCCCGTCCCAGGACGCGCCTGGCACCGCGGTCTCCCCGCCCCAGCAGCACCTGCGCAGCACCACGCACGCCTCGGTGATCTGGGCAAGGCACATGTTCACGAAGGCGCTGCGGCTCCTTTCTCCTCCAACCTCGGCACCCCTCGCTCCCCTGCTGTCCCCGTGCATCCTTCGGACCGTCGGCAGCATCCTCGGTCTACACCTCACGCTGGGCGTCCTGGGCAGCGCCATTGTTCCCCACCTCAGCCTCGGTGGCTCCGACGCCGGTCCATCCTCCTCTACTGGCCTCCCACCCTCCATCGCGCACTACTTCACCACGAAGATCCAACTCGAGTCTGGTAATTACTCCCAATGGCGTCAACTTTTTTGACATCATTGCCTACAAGTACAAGGTCCAGCACAATCTTGACGCCGCCACCGAGCCGTTCGGCTAGAGCGCCGTGTGGCACAACGACGACTTGACCATGGTGTTGTGGATGCACGTCGTCGTTGCCGAGGAGCTCCTGCACGTCGTGGCATCCCCTGCCAGCTCTGCCCACGACATATGGATGCAGCTCCATGTCCTCTTCATGGGCAGCCAGCCAGGGCACACCGTTGTCCTCGGCGCTGAGTTCTGCAACTTCCTCCAGCGAGACCTCTCCATTGCTGAATACAGTCAGTGTCTCAAATCCCTCGTCGACATGCTCGCGGACGTGGGCGAATGCATCTCCGATCAGTCACTCACCTTGCAGCTCATCCGCGGCCTCAACCGCCGCTTTCAGGTCATGGCAACACTCCTCCCTATGCAGTCTCCATTTCCCTCCTTCATGAAGGCACACTCTCACCTGCTTATGGAGGATATCTCATCGAATGAGCATTCCTGCCTCGATGGCCGTCCTAAGGCCACCACCATCGCCCTCACCATTGGGCAGGGGTCGGGCTCTGATGTCTACTACACAACTTGTTCTTGTAGACTTGTGTTGGGCCTCCAACCATAGAGTTTTGTAGGACAATAGCAAATTTCCCTCAAGTGGATGACCTAAGGTTTATCAATCCGTGGGAGGCGTAGGATGAAGGTGGTCTCTCTCAAACAACCCTGCAACCAAATAACAAAGAGTCTCTTGTGTCCCCAACACACCCAATACAATGGTAAATTGTATAGGTGCACTAGTTCGGCTAAGAGATGGTGATACAAGTGTAATATGGATAGTAGATATAGGTTTTTGTAATCTGAAAATATAAAAACAGCAAGGTAGCAAGTAGTAAAAGTGAGCAAAAATGGTATAGCAATGCAAAACAAGGCCTAGGGTTCATACTTTCACTAGTGCAAGATCTCTCAACAATGAAAACATAATTGGATCATATAACAATCCCTCAACGTGCAACAAAGAATCACTCCAAAGTTCCTATCGCGGCGAACATAAGAAGAACTTCTTGCAGGTAGCAAACCACCTCAAAGTTATCCTTTCCAATCAATCTATTGAGCCGTCCCTATAAGTGTCACAAATAGCCCTAGAGTTCGTACTAAAATAACACCATATGAAAACACATCAATCAACCCTAATGTCACCTAGATACTCCAATGTCACCACAAGTATCCATGGGTCAATTATACGATATGCATCAAACAACTTCAGATTCATAATATTCAATCCAACACAAAGAACCTCAAAGAGTGTCCCACGATTTCTACTGGAGAAACAAGGACGAAAACATGCATCAACCCCTATGCATAGATTACCCCAATGTCACCTCAGGAATCCGTGAGTTGAGTGCCAAAACATACATCAAGTGAATTAATATGATACCCCATTGTCACCATGGGTATTCATACGCAAGACATACATCAAGTGTTCTCAAATCCATAAAAGTATTCAATCCGATAGTAACAAAATCTCAAAGGTAAAACTCAATTCATCACAAAAAGGTAGAGAGGGAAGAACACCATAAGATCCAACTATATTAACAAAGCTCGCGGTACATCAAGATCGTGCCAAATCAAGAACATGAGAGAGAGAGAGAGCGATCAAACACATAGCTACTAGTACATGATACGTCTCCAACGTATCTATAATTTTTGATTGTTCCAAGCTATTATATTATCTGTTTTGGATGTTTTATATGCATTAATATGCTATTTTATATTATTTTTGGGACAAACCTATTAACCTAGAGCCCAGTGCCAGTTTCTGTTTTTCCTTGCTTTTGACTTTTACAGAAAAGGAATATCAAACGGAGGGTCCCCTAACCCTAATTTCAACTCTATATATTCTCAAATATTCCCCGAACATCAGAAGCGTCCACAAAAATACTTTTCCGCCGCCGCAACCTTCTGTTCCCGTGAGATCCCATCTTGGGGCCTTTTCCGGCACTCTGTCGGAGGGGGATTCTATCACGGAGGGCCTCTACATCAACCTTGCTGCCCTTCCGATGATGTGTGAGTAGTTTACCACAGACCTATGGGTCCATAGCTAGTAGCTAGATGGCTTCTTCTCTCTCTTTGATCTTCAATACAATGTTCTCCTTGATGTTCTTGGAGTTCTATTCGATGTAATCTTCTTTTGCGGTGTGTTTGTTGAGATCCGATGAATTGTGGATTTATGATCAGATTATCTATGAATATTATTTGAGTCTTCTCTGAACTCTTTTATGCATGATTAAGATATCTTTGTATTTCTCTTCAAACTATCGGTTTGGTTTGGCCAACTAGATTGGTTTTTCTTGCAATGGGAGAGGTGCTTAGTTTTGGGTTCAATCTTGAAGTGTCCTCACCTAGTGACAGAAGGGGTAGCGAGGCACATATTGCATTGTTGCCATCAAGGATAAAAAGATGGGGTTTATATCATATTGCTTGAGTTTATCCCTCTACATCGTGTCATCTTACTTAAAGCGTTGCTCTGTTCTTATGAACTTAATACTCTAGATGCAGGCAGGAGTCGGTCGATGTGTGGAGTAATAGTAGTAGATGAAGAATCGTTTCGGTCTACTTGTCACGGATGTGATGCCTATATGCATGATCATTGCCTTAGATATCGTCATAATTATGCGCTTTTCTATCAATTGCTCAACAGTAATTTGTTTACCCATCGTATGCTATCTTCAAGAGAGAAGCCTCTAGTGAAACCTATGGCCCCCGGGTCTATTTTCCATCATATATTTTCAGATCTATAAACCTAAAAACCCAAAAATATCTTTCTGCAATTTATTTATATTTACTTTAGTTTGCTCTTTTATTTATCTTTTATACCTATCTCTATTAGATCTCACTCTTGTTTGTGACCGTGAAGGGATTGACAACCCCTTTTTTGCTTTGTGTGCAAGTGTTTGTTAGTTTGTGCAGGTGCATATATTGGAGACTTGCTTGTGCCTCCTACTGGATTGATACCTTGGTTCTTAACTGAGGGAAATACTTATCTCTACTTTGCTGCATCACCCTTTCCTCTTCAAGGGAAAAAATCAACGCAAGCTCAAGAAGTAGCAGGAAGAATTTCTGGCACTGTTGCCGGGGAGGTTCTACATCAAGCCTACCAAGTACCCATCATAAACTCTCATCTCTTGCACTTACATTATTTGCCATTTGCCTCTCATTTTCCTCTCCCCCACTTCTAAAACATTTTCAGAAAAATACAAAAATATTTGCCTTTTTATTCGCCCTTCTTTCGTTCATCTTTTCTTTTGCTTTCCGTTTGCTTGTGTGCTAGATTGCTTGCTTTGCCATCATGTCGGAATCTGGGGAGGTTATCGTTGAAATTTTTAGGATCTTTCTAATAGAAATCTTGATGAAAGACTTGGATCTTGTTCTTTAGATCGTGGAACTGAAACTCCCTCTAATCTTAAAGCAAAAACTTTTCATGTGGGGGACGGTAATATTATTGGGAAGAGTGTTATTCAAGAATTCTTTGATTGTACGGGATTTTTGCCAATTAGTAAAGGATCTATTCTTTGTGATACAAATTGCTATGTGGATGCTATTGCTATGCTTGTCGTTAAACTAGAAAGAAAATTTGTGCAGATTCATCCCGCTTTATAAGAGATATTTTATGAACTTCCCAATATACTCCATCCTAAGGCTAAAAAGATTGCAACTATTATTCTTATGCAAGAATTTGACTTCATAATACAAGAAGATAGGGAAATTTTTGTTTTCTATAATAAAAATATTGAGCATCCTCCAGTTGAAGAAATTCTCCATGATAAAGAAACTTTGCGTAGTCTAGAATCTAGAGATTATCATTCTTACCGTAATAATCTTAGGAGAAGAGTTCCCTACGCAGAAATTGCTCAAGCCCTTTACCTTGATGCTTATGATAAATTTGATTGGGTAACTAAGGGAATTTATGTAGGATTTAATGATGAGTGGATGGAGTAAATGTCTAGGGAACCCATTAAAGATGAGATACGTATTTTATATGAGGATATTTATGGTGATGATCCTGAGTATAAAGTTATGAATGTTCAAATCACTAATCAAAGTCCTTTTCATGAATTGAATTCACCTACTAGAAAGGAAAGGAAATAAAAAAGAGATTTGTTAAGAAAAGTTTTGGAAGATTTGACTAGGAAAGAGTTGCATACCAAAGATGACAATACCTAGATCTATGTTTTATGCCTTGCTAGGGGCGTTAAACAATAGTGCTTGTTGGGAGGCAACCCAATTTTTATTTTTGAGTTTTTTGTTTTTTGTTCTGTTTTTAAATAAATACACATTATTACATCTGGAGTAATTGTGTTTTGGTGTTTTAATTAGTGTTTGAGCCAAGTAAGACCTTTGGGATGGTCTATGGTGATAGTTCATTTGATCTTGCTGAAAAACAGAAACTTTCGTGCTCATTGCAAGAAATTTAGAAAATCATAGAAAATTTATTTTGATCTGAATTTTTAAAAAAATATTGATATACAAATTTCCTAAATTTTTCTAATTTTTCAGAATTTTTGGAGTTACATAAGTATACAAAATTTCCAGATTACTACAGACTGTTCTGTTTTTGACAGATTCTGTTTTCTATGTGTTGTTTGCTTATTTTGATGAATCTATGGGTAGTATCGGGGGGTATGAACCATGGATAAGTTGGAATATAGTAGATATAAAACCAATATAAATTTAGAATGAGTTCACAACAGTACCTAAAGTGGTGATTTATTTTATTATACTAACGGATCTTACGAGTTTTCTGTTGAGTTTTGTGTTGTG
Source organism: Thinopyrum elongatum (assembly GCA_011799875.1). NCBI lineage: Eukaryota > Viridiplantae > Streptophyta > Magnoliopsida > Poales > Poaceae > Thinopyrum > Thinopyrum elongatum. The sequence goes on along the minus strand of CM022298.1, from coordinate 566,318,890 downwards.
AAGTTTTCAAGTTTTGGGTAAAGATTTGATGGACTATGGAATAAGGAGTGGCAAGAGCCTAAGCTTGGGGATGCCCAAGGCACCCCAAGTTAATATTAAAGGACAACCAAGAATCTAAGCTTGGGGATGCCTCGGATGGCATCCCCTCTTTTGTCTTCAATCCATCGTTAAATTTACTTGAGGCTATATTTTTATTCACCACATGATATGTGTTTTGCTTCGAGCGTCTTGTATGATATGAGTCTTTTCTTTTTAGTTTGCCACAATCATCCTTTCTGTACACACCTTTTGAGAGGGACACGCATTAATCGTGAATTTATTAGAATACTCTATGTGCTTCACTTATATCTTTTGAGCTAGGTAGTTTGCTCTAGTGCTTCACTTATATCGTTTTAGAGCACGGCGGTGGCTTTATTTTATAGAAATTGATGAACTCTCATGCTTCACTTATATTATTTTGAGAGTCTTAATTAGCATGGTAATTTTCTTATGTTATGAATTTAGTCCTAATATGATGGGCATCCAAGAGGGATATAATAAAAACTTTCATATAAAGAGCATTGAATATATGAGAACTATGATTCCTTGCATTTGTTTTTAGATAAAAAGATGGTGATATTAGAGTCATGCTAGTGATTAATTGTGGATTGGTAGAAATACTTGTGTTAAAGATTGTGATTCCCGTAGGATGCACGTATGGTGAACCGTTATGTGATGAAGTCGGAGCATGATTTAGTTTTTGATTGTCTTCCTTATGAGTGGCGGTCGGGGATGAGCGATTGTCTGTTCCTACCAATCTATCCCCCTAGGAGCATGCGTGTAGTCCTTTGTTTCGATGGCTAATAAATTATTGCAATAAGTATGTGAGTTCTTTATGACTAATGTTGAGTCCATGGATTATACGCACTCTCACCCTTCCACCATTGCTAGCCTCTCTAGTACCGCACAACTTTCGACGGTGAATTAAACCCACCATATACCCTTCCTCAAAACAGCCACCATACCTACCTATCATGGCATTTCCATAGCCATTCCGAGATATATTGCCACGCAACTTCCACCATTCCGTTTATTATGACACGTACCGTCATTGTCATTTTGCTTTGCATGATCATGTAGTTGGCATAGTATTTGTGGCTTGGCCACCGTTCATATTTTTTTATACATGTCACTCTATATCATTGCACATCCCGGTACACCACCGGAGTAATATCGAGTTGTAATTCTTGAGTTGTAAGTAAATAAAAGTGTGATGATCATCATTATTAGAACATTGTCCCATGTGAGGAAAGGATGATGGAAGCTATGATTCCCTCACAAGTTGGGATGAGTCTCCGGACTTTATAAAAAATAAAAGAGGCCAAAGAAGTCCAAATAAAAAAATAGGCCAAAGAAGCCCAAACAAAAAATGAGAGAAAAGAGAGAAGGGACAATGTTACTATCCTTTTTCCACACTTGTGCTTCAAAGTAGCACCATGATCTTCATGATAGAGAGTCTCCCATTTTGTCACTTTCATATACTAGTCGGAATTTTTCATTATAGAACATGGCTTGTATATTCCAATGATGGGCTTCCTCAAATTGCCCTAGGTCTTCGTGAGCAAGCAAGTTGGATGCACGCCCACTTAGTTTCTTTTTGAGCTTTCATACACTTATAGCTCTAGTGCATCCGTTGCATGGCAATCCCTACTCAATTGCATCGATATCAATTGATGGGCATCTTCATAGCCCATAAATTTGCCTAGTTGATGTGAGACTTTCTCCTTTTTTTCTTCTCCACAACCACCATATTCTATTCCACCTATAGTGCTATATCCATGTCTCACGCTCATGTATTGCATGAAAGTTGAAAAAGTTTGAGAACACCAAAAGTATGAAATAATTTCTTGGCTTGTCATTGGGGTTGTGCATGATGAAATACTTTGTGTGCTGAAGATGGAGCATATCCAGATTATACGATTTTGTAGGGATAACTTTCTTTGGCCATGTTATTTTGAGAAGACATGATTGCTTTATTAGTATGCTTGAAGTATTATTATTTTTATGTCAATATTAAACTTTTGTTTTGAATCTTATGGATCTGAATATTCTTGCCACAATAAAAAAATTGCATTGATAAATATGTTAGGTAGCATTCCAAATCAAAAATTCTGTTTTTATAATTTACCTACTCGAGGACGAGCAGGAATTAAGCTTGGGGATGCTTGATACGTCTCCAACGTATCTATAATTTTTTATTGTTCCATGCTATTATATTATCTATTTTGGATGTTTTATTCGTATTAATATGCTATTTTATATTATTTTTGGGACTAACCTATTAACCTAGAGCCTAGTGCAAGTTTCTGTTTTTTCCTTTTTTTGACTTTTACAGAAAAGGAATATCAAACGGAGTCCAAACGGAATAAAACTTTACGGTGATTTTTCTTGGACAATAGACACCTACGAAGCTTGGAGAGAGGGCCAGAAGAGTCCCGAGGAGGCCACAAGCCTCTAGGGCACGCCCAGGGGGGCGCCCCCTGGCTTGTGGGCCCCTCGAGGGTCCCCTAACCCTAATTCCAGCTCTATATATTCTCAAATATTCCCCGAACATCAGAAGCATCCAGAAAAATACTTTTCCGCCGCTGCAAGCTTCTGTTCTGTAGCGACCCGACCCGAATGGATCGAATCTCTGTGTTCAAGTGTCATCCCTGGATCGGTAATGCTGACACACACAGTACTTGAGGGATTTATAACAGAGTAGCAATCACACACTTATTACATCGAATGTCTCAAAAGAGAACTGATTACAATAAATATGGCTTAAGGCCTTCTAAATAAGATAACAGCGGAAGGCTTGGAAGACAAAGTGAGTCCATCAACTCCAACGGCATAGCTGAGTGCACGACAACGACCTAGCACACCTTACTCTTCGTCCGAAAAGTCTGCAACATGATACGTTGCAGCCCGAAACGGGTCAGCACATGGAATATGCTGGCAATATAACACAGTAGAGCAATGAACAGAATAATTGCTAATACTACATGCATATTTGGCTGGTGGAAAAGCTCTAGGGTTATACTATTTTGCGAAAAGCCAATTTTTCCCTACAACAAAGGAATATATTTTATTTACCTATCATGGTGGTTGTTGAACATTGAGAAGGTAAAACCCCCCTCTCAATCCCAATTAAAAGTAATCATTAATCCCAACAAATTAATTTAGAGTGATGGGATTCAATATGATGATCCAAGAACCAGATACTCAAGATGTCCATAACCGGGGACACGGCTAATCATGAATAGTTTGTACACTCTGCAGAGGTTTGTGCACTTTTCCCCACAAGACTCGATCTCCTCCGTTGGATTTCTCGCACTACGTGGTGTTTGAGAAACGGATGACCGAGACACAGTCTTTCTGAAGCATTTACTCTTTACTCTGGGTAGACAGTTACACCTACTTTCCCCTACATCTGCTAGCCTACCACTGAAAGAGGTCCTGCAACATACTCAACTATGCTAGAGCCCATAATAGCTTGTGGCTGCACACGGAAGTTTCTAGCATGAACAATCTTATGATCCCTTTGAGCCTGGGTGGCGGACCGTAGGAGGATCACACGGTATATCCCCGGGATCTCCTAGGACAACACTGGTATATCCCTAGGTGCCCAAACAAGCAATCCACCCAGATGTGTATTAAAGTTGCCACCTTAAGTTGAACCATTAATTAAAAATCTCACATCTGTCATGGATACACTCAAACCCAATCCACGTCTACGAGCATAGCATGGCAACATAAGCATAGCGTAGAAGTAACTCCCAAGGGTTTGTTATTAAAAAGGCAATAGGTTCTACCTCATCATCTACTTCCTAGTACCCACAAGTTAATCACATCCTAATCATGCAATATTTGAGGGTCGAAACTAATGCATAAAAACTGGGTAACGAAGAAGTATGATCAATGTGTTACTTGCCTTGCTGACGATCCGCAAAACCTAGGGACTCGTAGTAGCACGCTTCGCACTCCGGGTACTCTATCGCAAACAAACAATAGCATACATATGCAATCAAGCGAAGATGCACGGGTAAAACCCAAATGAGAAGACCTAACCAGAAAGTTCAACTGAAGAACTCTGGTTTGCAAAAAGAATCAAATCAAACGGAGCAACGAAACTCAAACTGCGAAAGAAACACGCGTCGATTACTAATCTGGACTAAAGTCAAATTTTACAGTAGCAAAAACTTGTTTAAGTTGGTTAAACAGAAAGAGGGCTTCGAGACGAAGATCTAGGCGCTTGAATCGCCTGATTCCGACAAACGAGCGAAAAGTTATACTAAAACGAAAATCGGATCAGAAATCGCGATCGAAAATAATCGCGGAAAATCCGAGAAAAAGAAAAACTAACGAACAGGCTAACGAACGAACGTTCGCTGTCTGCGGTTAAACGGTGAAAACCGTTCGTTAAAACGAACGTACGGACGAACGTCCGCTAAATAACTAAACCGACGGAAAACCGATCTAAAAAGAATAAACCGGAATTTAAAAAAAACGAATCTAGATCTAGGGTTTACCAAAAAAACCGAACGGTTAACCGGAAAAAATCCGGGCGTCGGATCTGGCGAGCGGCGGCTCCGGCGAGGCGAGGCTGCAGCGGCGGCGGGGTGCGGCAGGCGACGGCGACGGGGCGGGGCGCGTGCGGTGCAGCGGCGCGGCGAGGTGGAGTGCGGCGGCGGCGCTGCAGCGGCGGCGGCGAGCGGCGGACGCGGCGGCGGCTGCTGCTGCTTGCTGCGGCGGCGGCGGTGGGCTGCGGCGGCGGGGTGGGCGAGGCGGCGGGCGGGCGGCATATAAAGGGGGGGGCGACTTGGGCGAGGGGGCGACGAGGCGGCGGCGTCCCGGACTCCGGCGGAGTCCGGCTCGGGCACGGGGCGCGCGCGAGCGGAGGCGGCGGCGTTGCCGGGCCGGCTGGGCTTCGGCCCAGTTCGGTCCGCGAAGTTTTTTTTTTTTTAAATTATTCCGCGCAGAAAAACAAACAAAAGAAATACTAAACGGACTCCAAAATTCCCGAAATAAATTTTCCCCGTCCTGTAAAAATCTCCCGGACAAGGTAAACATTTATTTGGGACTCTAATGCAATTTTGAAAAATGCGTATTTTTCTAAATTCAAATAAAATTGCAATAAAAATCCAAATAAAATATTTATTTGATTTTAATATTTTTCCTCCAATATTCCATTTATTTTGGAGAAGTCATATTATCTCCTCTCATATATTTTTAATATGAAATATTTTCGGAGAGAAAAATAGTTAAACCAAATTGATCCCTGTTTCAATATTTGAGAAAATTCAAATATGAAAACGGTGAAATCCCCAACTCTCTCCGTGGGTCCTTAAGTTGCTTAGAATTTTCGAGGATCGCAAAACGAAATGCAATAAAATATGATATGCAGTGAATGATCTATGTATAACATTCCAAATTAAAAATTTGGGATGTTACAAACCTACCCCCCTTAAGATGAATCTCGCCCTCGAGATTCGGGTTGGCTTGAAAACAGGTGTGGATGGTCCTTCCGGAGGTCTTCTTCGCGCTCCCAGGTAGCTTCCTCCTCGGTATGATGACTCCACTGAACTTTGCAAAACTTGATAACTTTGTTGCGTGTAACTCGGCTGGCAAACTCGAGAATCTTGACGGGTTTCTCCTCGTAGGTTAGATCACTATCCAATTGAATTGCTTCTAGGGGCACTGTATCTCTTAGAGAAATATCAGCCATCTCCGCATGGCACTTCTTCAACTGGGAAACGTGAAACACATCATGAACTCCTGACAGTCCTTCGGGCAATTCCGACTTGTAGGCAACTTCACCCATACGTTCCAATACTCGGTATGGTCCTACAAACCTCGGGGCTAACTTTCCTTTAACTCCAAAACGTTTCACTCCTCGTAAGGGTGATACTCGTAGATATGCTCTCTCTCCGACTTCATAGGTTACCTCCTTGCGTTTTGGATCGGCATAACTCTTCTGTCTGGACTGGGCTACTTTCAGTCTATCTCGAATCAGCTTAACCTTCTCTTCGGATTCCTTAATCAAATCCGGTCCAAACAACTGACGGTCTCCAACTTCATCCCACATCAACGGTGTTCTGCACCTCCTTCCATACAAAGCCTCGAAAGGTGCCATCTTCAAACTGGCTTGGTAGTTGTTGTTGTATGAGAACTCCGCGTAGGGCAAATTGTCATCCCAACTAGATCCATAATCTAGCGCACAAGCTCTTAACATGTCCTCCAGAATCTGATTGACTCTCTCGGTCTGTCCATCTGTCTGCGGATGAAAAGCTGTACTAAACTCTAGCCTGGTTCCCAATGTCTGGTGTAGTTGGCGCCAAAACTTGGAAGTAAACTGGGTTCCTCTATCTGATACGATGGTCCTCGGAACTCCGTGCAGACATACGATCCTGGTCATATATATCTTGGCCAACTTCGCACTCGTATATGTGGTTTTCACTGGAATAAAGTGAGCTACTTTGGTCAAACGATCCACTACTACCCAGATAGAATCATATCCTGATCGGGTCCTGGGTAATCCGGTGATGAAATCCATGCCAAGTTTATCCCACTTCCATTCGGGTATTGGCATAGGCTGTAGCAATCCTGCGGGCTTCTGATGCTCTGCCTTCACTCTCTGACATACATCACATATGGCTACATACTCAGCAATATCCCTCTTCATACCCGTCCACCAGAAACGCACTTTTAAATCCAAATACATCTTGGTGTTTCCGGGGTGTATCGAGTATGGCGAGTCATGAGCCTCCTGTAGTATCAACTTCCTGATCTCGGCATTATTGGGTACATACACACGGTCCTCAAACCATAAGGTGTCGCGCTCATCTTCACGAAAACCTTTGGCTTTTCCTTTGCGCATTCTATCCTTTATCTCGGCAATTTCTTTGTCATCTTTCTGAGCTTCTCGAATCCTTTCCAATAATGTTGACTGAACTTCCATAACTGCGACAAAACCTCTAGGGACTATCCCCAAACGAAACTCCCTGAGATCTTCGGATAACCCCTTTGGTAAACCTCCGCTTTTGAGGGTATTGACATAACTTTTCCGGCTCAAAGCGTCTGCTACGACATTGGCCTTTTCTGGATGATAATGCAACTTCATATCATAATCCTTTATAAGTTCCAACCATCTCCTCTGCCTGAGGTTCAGCTCCTTCTGAGTGAAAATATACTTCAAGCTCTTGTGATCCGTGTACACATCACAACGGTTCCCAATAAGAAAATGTCTCCAAGTCTTAAGTGCATGAACTACAGCTGCTAACTCCAAGTCATGCGTGGCATAATTCAACTCATGCGGCCGAAGCTGATGTGAGGCATATGAAACAACTCTTCCTTCCTGCATAAGTACTCCTCCCAGTCCTAAGCGAGAAGCGTCGCAATACACTTGGAAATCCTTGCGTATATCTGGCAGAATCAGAACTGGGGCTGTAACCAAACGTTTCTTCAGTTCCTGAAAACTTGCCTCACATTCATCTGTCCATTTGAACTTAGTGTCCTTCTTCAGTAACTCCGTCATAGGCTTCGCAATCTTGGAAAAATTCTCGATAAATCTCCGATAATATCCTGCAAGTCCAAGAAAACTGCGGATCTCCCCCACTGAGGTGGGTGCCAACCACTCAGTGACAGACTGAACCTTAGTGGGGTCTACTGCTATACCTTCGCCCGATATAACATGTCCAAGAAATCCAACTTCCTTCAACCAAAACTCACATTTGCTGAACTTGGCATACAACTGATGTTCCCTGAGCTTCTCGAGAACTAAACGCAGATGCTCCTTGTGCCCCTCTTCATTCTTTGAGTATACCAAGATATCATCAATGAACACCACGACAAACTTATCCAAGAACTCCATGAACACCTTGTTCATCATACTCATGAAATAGGCAGGGGCATTAGTCAATCCAAATGACATAACTGTGTACTCATATAGCCCATACCGGGTGGTGAAGGCTGTCTTAGGTATATCCTGTTCTCGGATCTTCAGCTGGTGATACCCTGATCTCAGATCGATCTTGGAGAACACTTTAGCTCCTTGCAACTGATCAAACAAATCATTAATCATTGGCAGTGGGTACTTGTTCTTAATCGTCACTTCATTCAATGCGCGATAATCAACAACCATTCTCAAGGATCCATCCTTATTCTCAACTAAGAGCACTGGGGCTCCCCACGGTGATGAACTTCGTTGAATGTAACCTTTCTCCAATAATTCCTTGATCTGCTTCTTAATCTCCTCCAGATCATTTGCGGGCATCCGGTATGGTCTCTTTGATATTGGTCCGGTGCCTGGCAACAACTCTATCAAGAATTCAATGTCTCGATCCGGCGGCATGCCTGGTAACTCCTCTGGAAATACATCTGGGTAATCCTTCACAATAGGCACCTCCTCCTGAACAACTCCCGTGAGAGAATTTACTTGGCTCCTTCTAGGCACATGCCTAGATACATACTTGATCCTTTTTCCCTCCGGGGTGGTAAGCAAAATCGACTTACTCGCACAATCGATGCTTCCTCCATACATCGATAGCCAATCCATGCCTAGTATCACATCCAATCCTTGTGACTTCAAAACTATCAGGTCTGAGGGGAAAACATGACTTCCAATGATCAATGGCATCTGAAAACATCCTTGTCTTGCCATATACTCCGCACCGGGTGATCTTACTAACATGGGTGTCCTAAGTACCTTAGTGGGCAACTTATACTTATCCACGAATCCCCTTGATATGTATGAATGCGATGCACCAGTATTGAAAAGAACAATTGCAATAAAAGACTTAACCAAAAACTTACCGATAACTGCATCAGGCTGCTCCTCAACCTCCTCCACGTTCACGTGGTTCACTTGTCCTCGGTTGAATGGATTGGGCTTCTTCCCAGCGCTTCCATTACCATTGCCGTTCTTCAATTCTGGACATTCGTTGGCATAATGTCCAGTCTTCCCGCACTTGAAACAGGTAATGTGGCTTTGATCCTTCTTGGCGGGTGTGGCTGGGTTAGAGCGGTTCTGATTGCTGCCTGCCCCATTTCCATTTCCATTCTTGTGGCCATTATGGTTGTGCGAACTTCCTCCATTGTGGTTATGACCTCCATGGTTATGAACAAGCCCTCCCGAGTTCGGGGTGAACCGGGGCTTCTGCTGAGCTCCTGAGTTGAACTTCCCTTGTCCATACTTCCTCTTGCGGCTATCAATCTGCTGCTGCTTCCCTTCAATCATAAGAGCTTTGTCTACCAACTCCTGGTAGTTGTTGAATGTTGCCACCATCAACTGCATACTCAGCTCATCATTCAACCCTTCCATAAACTTCTCCTGCTTCGCGGCATCAGTGGCCACATCATCCGGGGCATAGCGAGCTAATTTACTGAACTCATCCACGTACTGCCCCACGGTACGGTTTCCCTGGCGTAAGTTGCGAAACTCACGCTTCTTCATGCTCATAGCTCCTGCTGAGACATGTGCAGTGCGGAAAGCTTGCTGAAACTGATCCCAAGTGACATTGGCTATAGGGAATGTGGCTGTGTAATTCTCCCACCATGAGGCTGCGGGTCCATCCAATTGATGTGCAGCAAAACGCACCTTCTCAGCGTCTGTGCATCCTGCGGTGGTCAACTCCCTTCCAATCCTGCGTAGCCAGTCATCTGCAACTATTGGCTCGGTGCTACTGGAAAACACCGGCGGCTGCAACCTCAGAAAACGGGCTAAGTTGTCAACTGGTGGTGGTGGCGGTGGGTTGTTGTTGTTGTTGTTGCCTTGGTTCTGAACTAGTAGCTGCATCAGGGTATTCTGCTGTTGAATCAACTGAGTGAGCTCCGGTGGGAAAACAAATCCGGTGTCGCGTCTCGGAGGCATCTGATGGTTTCAGAGGGAAGAGATTAGAATAGAGTAAGGTCTAGTGAGAAGGCACTACCCATATGCACATGAGACAAACACGTTCATAACACACCACTCAATTCAAGCAAGAGCATACAATCGATCTAACTACCGTTACAAAAGTGCTCGGACTATTACTATTTACATGGGGAAAATACTAATGATAATATGGTGGTCATCTAGAAATTTTGATCGGTGGAAGACTCCATGATGTCCGCTCCAGCTTCGTCTTCATAATCATCATCACTACTGTCGGGGTCGGAGTCGGTGTCGTCGATGATGATGTAGTCTTCATCCGGTTGTGTAAACTTGTTCCTTGAGTCCGCCATCCTAGAGAATAGAAGATGGAGAGAAGTCAGAAATGAGTAGAGAAGAGTGACCTATGGCTTTTCTTAGTGGTCGTGTCCTACAGTCAGCGTGTGCTCTGATACCATCTCTGTAGCGACCCGACCCGAATGGATCGAATCTCTGTGTTCAAGTGTCATCCCTGGATCGGTAATGCTGACACACACAGTACTTGAGGGATTTATAACAGAGTAGCAATCACACACTTATTACATCGAATGTCTCAAAAGAGAACTGATTACAATAAATATGGCTTAAGGCCATCTAAATAAGATAACAGCGGAAGGCTTGGAAGACAAAGTGAGTCCATCAACTCCAACGGCATAGCTGAGTGCACGACAATGACCTAGCACACCTTACTCTTCGTCCGAAAAGTCTGCAACATGATACGTTGCAGCCCGAAACGGGTCAGCACATGGAATATGCTGGCAATATAACACAGTAGAGCAATGAACAGAATAATTGCTAATACTACATGCATATTTGGCTGGTGGAAAAGCTCTAGGGTTATACTGTTTTGCGAAAAGCCAATTTTTCCCTACAACAAAGGAATATATTTTATTTAACTATCATGGTGGTTGTTGAACATTGAGAAGGTAAAACCCCCCTCTCAATCCCAATTAAAAGTAATCATTAATCCCAACAAATTAATTTAGAGTGATGGGATTCAATATGATGATCCAAGAACCAGATACTCAAGATGTCCATAACCGGGGACACGGCTAATCATGATTAGTTTGTACACTCTGCAGAGGTTTGTGCACTTTTCCCCACAAGACTCGATCTCCTCCGTTGGATTTCTCGCACTACATGGTGTTTGAGAAACGGATGACTGAGACACAGTCTTTCTGAAGCATTTACTCTTTACTCTGGGTAGACAGTTACACCTACTTTCCCCTACATCTGCTAGCCTACCACTGAAAGAGGTCCTGCAACATACTCAACTATGCTAGAGCCCATAATAGCTTGTGGCTGCACACGGAAGTTTCTAGCATGAACAATCTTATGATCCCTTTGAGCCTGGGTGGCGGACCGTAGGAGGATCACACGGTATATCCCCGGGATCTCCTAGGACAACACTGGTATATCCCCAGGTGCCCAAACAAGCAATCCACCCAGATGTGTATTAAAGTTGCCACCTTAAGTTGAACCATTAATTAAAAATCTCACATCTGTCATGGATACACTCAAACCCAATCCACGTCTACGAGCATAGCATGGCAACATAAGCATAGCGTAGAAGTAACTCCCAAGGGTTTGTTATTAAAAAGGCAATAGGTTCTACCTCATCATCTACTTCCCAGTACCCACAAGTTAATCACATCCTAATCATGCAATATTTGAGGGTCGAAACTAATGCATAAAAACTGGGTAACGAAGAAGTATGATCAATGTGTTACTTGCCTTGCTGACGATCCGCAAAACCTAGGGACTCGTAGTAGCACGCTTCGCACTCCAGGTACTCTATCGCAAACAAACAATAGCATACATAAGAAATCAAGCGAAGATGCACGGGTAAAACCCAAATGAGAAGACCTAACCAGAAAGTTCAACTGAAGAACTCTGGTTTGCAAAAATAATCAAATCAAACGGAGCAACGAAACTCAAACTGCGAAAGAAACACGCGTCGATTACTAATCTGGACTAAAGTCAAATTTTACAGTAGCAAAAACTTGTTTAAGTTGGTTAAACAGAAAGAGGGCTTCGAGACGAAGATCTAGGCGCTTGAATCGCCTGATTCCGACAAACGAGCGAAAAGTTATACTAAAACGAAAATCGGATCAGAAATCGCGATCGAAAATAATCGCGGAAAATCCGAGAAAAAGAAAAACTAACGAACAGGCTAACGAACGAACGTTCGCTGTCTGCGGTTAAACGGTGAAAACCGTTCGTTAAAACGAACGTACGGACGAACGTCCGCTAAATAACTAAACCGACGGAAAACCGATCTAAAAAGAATAAACCGGAATTTAAAAAAACCGAATCTAGATCTAGGGTTTACCAAAAAAAACGAACGGTTAACCGGAAAAAATCCGGGGCGGATCCGGCGACGCGCGGCTCCGGCGAGGCGAGGCTGCAGCGGCGGCGGGGTGCGGCAGGCGACGGCGACGGGGCGGGGCGCGTGCGGTGCAGCGGCGCGGCGAGGTGGAGTGCGGCCGGCGGAGACTGGAACGGGGGAGGAGAGACGGAGGAAGTGGAGGGGAGGAGGGTGGGGGGGGGGAGGGGGGCGGCGGGGGGCGGTGGGGGAGGGGGGGGCGGGCGGATATAAAAGGGGGGGGGACGGCGAGAGGGGAGGGGCGACGGAGGAGGCGGCGTCCGGACTCGGCGGAGTCCGGCTCGGGCACGGGGGCGCGCGAGCGGAGGGGCGGCGTTGCCGGGCCGGCTGGGCTTCGGCCAGTTCGGTCCGCGAAGTTTTTTTTTTTTAAATTATTCCGCGCAGAAAAACAAACAAAAGAAATACAAACGGACTCCAAATTCCCGAAATAAATTTTCCCCGTCCTCTAAAAATCTCCCGGACAAGGTAAACATTTATTTGGGACTCTAATGCAATTTTGAAAAATGCATATTTTTCTAAATTCAAATAAAATTGCAATAAAAATCCAAATAAAATATTTATTTGATTTTAATATTTTTCCTCCAATATTCCATTTATTTTGGAGAAGTCATATTATCTCCTCTCATATATTTTTAATATGAAATATTTTCGGAGAGAAAAATAGTTAAACCAAATTGATCCCTGTTTCAATATTTGAGAAAATTCAAATATGAAAACGGTGAAATCCCCAACTCTCTCCGTGGGTCCTTGAGTTGCTTAGAATTTTCGAGGATCGCAAAACGAAATGCAATAAAATATGATATGCAGTGAATGATCTATGTATAACATTCCAAATTAAAAATTTGGGATGTTACATGTTCCTATGAGATCCCATCTTGGGGCCTTTTCCGGCACTCTGCCGGAGGGGGATTCTATCACGGAGGGCCTCTACATCAACATTGCTGCCCTTCCGATGATGCATGAGTACTTTACCATAGACCTACGGGTCCATAGCTAGTAGCTAGATGGCTTCTTCTCTCTCTTTGATCTTCAATACAATGTTCTCCTCGATGTTCTTGGAGTTCTATTTGATGTAATATTCTTTTGCGGTGCATTTGTTGAGATCCGATGAATTCTGGATTTATGATCAAATTATCTATGAATATTATTTGAGTCTTCTCTGAACTCTTTTATGCATGATTAAGATATCTTTGTATTTCTCTTCGAACTATCGGTTTGGTTTGGCCAACTAGATTGGTTTTTCTTGCAATGGGAGAGGTGCTTAGTTTTGGGTTCAATCTTGCGGTGTCCTCACCTAGTGACAGAAGGGGTAGAGAGGCACGTATTGCATTGTTGCCATCAAGGATAAAAAGATGGGGTTTATATCATATTGCTTGAGTTTATCCCTCTACATCATGACATCTTACTTAAAGTGTTGCTCTGTTCTTATGAACTTAATACTCTAGATGCAGGTAGGAGTCGGTCGATGTGTGGAGTAATAGTAGTAGATGCAGAATCGTTTCGGTTTACTTGTCACGGATGTGACGCCTATATGCATGATCATTGCCTTAGATTTCATCATAATTTTGCGCTTTTCTATCAATTGCTCAATAGTAATTTGTTTACCCACCTTATGCTATCTTCAAGAGAGAAGCCTCTAGTGAAACCTATGGCCCCCGGGTCTATTTTCCATCATATATTTTCAGATCTATAAACCTAAAAACCCAAAAATACCTTGCTGCAATTTATTTATATTTACTTTAGTTTGCTCTTTTATTTATCTTTTATACCTATCTCTATTAGATCTCACTCTTGTTCGTGACCGTGAAGGGATTGACAACCCCTTTTTCGCGTTGTGTGCAAGTGTTTGTTAGTTTTTGTAGGTGCATATATTGGAGACTTGCTTGTGCCTCCTACTGGATTGATACCTTGGTTCTTAACTGAGGGAAATACTTATCTCTACTTTGCTTCATCACCCTTTCCTCTTCAAGGGAAAAATCAACGCAAGCTCAAGAAGTAGCACTACATACCGTCAGCCCCGAGGACGAACTACTCCCTCCTCATCATGGCGGCCGCCGGGATGATGAAAATGGCCTCCGGTGATGTGTGCCGGAACGGGGTCCCGATTGAGTTTTCATGGATACAGAGGCTTGCAGCGACGAAACTTCTCATCTAGGGTTCTTTCTGGGAGTTTGGGTATTTATAGGAATTTTTGGCGTCGGTCTCATGTCAAGTGGGTCCATGAGGCAGCGACAAGATCGGTCGCCCCTCCCTGGGGGGTAGGGTGCGCCTAGCGAGCTTGTCATGTCCTCGTGGGTCTTCTGGTCCTCCCACGAAGCTTCAAGGGTCTCTTTTGGTCCACAAAAAATCATCGTAAATTTTCAGCCCATTCCGAAAACTTTTATTTCTGCACAAAAAACGACACCATGGTAGTTCTGCTTAAAACAGCGTCAGTCCGGGTTAGTTCTAATCAAATCATACCAAAACCATATAAAATAGTTGTAAACTTGGCATGAATACTTCATAAATTATAGATACGTTGGAGACATATCAGCATCCCCAAGCTTAATTCCTGCTCGTCCTCGAGTAGGTGAATGATAAAAGAAATAATTTATGAAGTGTGAATGCTAGCATAGTGCATAAGTTTGATCAATGATAGTTCCAAACACTTTTTCTAGCATCCTTATATATCATAAATAGTAGCTCATCTCATAAAACTTCTCATGATCCAGTAGCAAGCTATTCACATGTTAAAGTATAGACCATAAACTTTCTTGAAAACTAACAAACTATGTTCTCAGTCATCAAACAATTGCAATTCATCTTATTTTCAGGAAGGATCTATGTAAGAGCTTGGATTTAGCAAATTCCACATACTCAACTGTCATATAGTCTTCCATGATTACTAACACTCAAGGCATAGTTTTAGAACAAATAGCATCCATCAAACACAGAGAAAGATAGGGGCTTAATGTTTCGCCTCCCAACTTATTTATCATATAGATAATTGTCAGCAATAATAATTCATGATCAAATATATTTGAATGGCCATATATGCTTGGATCTTTCCCCACCACATGATACTTGGCAACTAGAGAATAATTGAGGTTGAAATGAGAAGGAATACTATTGACTCTTGCACAAAAGTAAATACATAAAAGTAAAAGATAGGCCCTTCGCAGAGGGAAGCAGAGGTTGTCATGCGCTTTTTATTTTTGGATGTGCAAACTCTTAATGCAAAGGAACGTCACGTTATATTGCCCTTTGTGATAGCAACCTTTATTATGCAGTCCGTCGCTTTTATTTCTTTACCATCACAAGTTCGTACAATGCTTATTTTCCCTTACAATAAAAGATCATACATATTTAGGAGCAATTTTTATTGCTTTTTGCACCGATGACAACTTACTTGAAGGATCTTATTCAATCCATAGGTAGATATGGTGGACACTTATGGCAAGAAACTGGGTTTAAGGGTTTTTGGATGCACAAGTAGTATCTCTACATAGTACGAATTTTTGGCTAGCAAAAGATCCTAAGCAAGCATCACATGTTGGAGGATCCATAACAACATAACTTCTATACGAATATACCCAAACATAACTCATTATGTTGTCTTCCTTGTCCAACTTCAACTAATTTGCTCAAGTTTGAAAATAATTAATGGGGCTCACAATCATAGAAGATGTCCAAGATAGTATATTTATATGTGAAATGTCTCTTCCTTCAATATTCTTTCATGAATTGTTCAAGTGACGAATGCTCTGTTTGCTAACTTTCAATAAATTTTACCACCTATACTTCTTATATGTGAAGTAATTACTCCCCATGGGATAAGCATATGAAACATATATAATTTCATATTTATGATATTCAATTCCTTCAACCATTTACTCATAGGATATAAGTGAAGCACGAGAGTAAATGACAAACTACTCCAAAAAGTTATAAGTGAAGATCAATGAGTAGTCAAATAATTAAGTAGCTATGTGAAGACTCTCTCTCCTTAAAAAATGTAGATCTTAAGTATTTTATTCAAACAGCAAGCGAAACAAAATAAAATGACATTCCAAGGATAGCACATATCATGTGAAGAAGCAAAAACTTAGGATCAACCAAAACTGACCGATCATATTGTTGAAGAAGAAAGGTGGGATGCCAACCGGCGCATCCCCAATCTTACATGCTTGAGACTTCTTGAAACATTATCTTGGGATGCCTTGGGAATCCCCAAGCTTGAGCTCTTGTGTCTCCTTAATTCCTCTCATATCATGGTTTTCCATAAATCTTAAAAACTTCGTCCACACAAAACTCAACAAGAACTCGTGAGATAAGTTAGTATAAATCAATACAAAACCTTATCATCCTCTACTTAGAAAATCACTAAAATTATAATTTGGCATTTCATACTAAATGCCTCTACATATTTAATACCCCTATCCTCAAATAGAACCATTAAACAAGCAAACATATGCAAACAAAGCAAACATAACAGCAATCTGTCTAAACAGGACACACTCTATAAAGAATACAAGAAGATTCATACTTATCTAACTCCAAAAATTCTGAAAAATTACCACACTGTAGAAAATTTGTTGTAGCTTATTGTGTAAAAATTTCAAGATTTTATCATGTTCTGACTATTTAGAAATATTCAAAAGGGTCATTTACATTTCAGCCCCTAACTCGAACCACCTACTCACATTTGCCCCTAATTCCGAAGTGTGCTCAAATTTGCCCCTCTTCCGTTAAGTGCGGTTATAGAAATGCCCTTCTGTACATTTTCCGTCCGGTCAAAGGCCTTTGACCGTTAGATTTTTCAATACGTGCACTTAACGGTCAAAGGCCTTTGACTAGACGGAAAATGTACGGAAGGGCATTTCTATAACCGCACTTAACGGAAGAGGGGCAAATTTGACTACACTTCGGAATTAGGGGCAAATGTGAGTAGTGGGTTCCAATTAAGGCCACAAATGTAATTGTCCCTATTCAAAACATAACAACAAACTTTCTGTTTTCAAACAGCAACATATAGACTTGCAAAATGAGCATGGTAAAGGCTATACTTGACATTTTTATTGAAATGAAAGATGCAAAACAATCTAAATAATAGCAAGCAAATCCTAATCAAATAAAATGACACTCCAAGCAAAACTCATATCATGTGACGAATAAAAATATAGCTCCAAGTGAGGTTACCGATAATGTTGGAGACGAAAGAGTGGATGCCTTCCGGGGCAGCCCCAAGCTTAGTTGCTTGGGTATTCCTTGAATATTACCTTGGGGTGCCTTGAGAATCCCCAAGCTTAGGTTCTTGCCACTCTTCATTCTTCTCATATCGATATCTCATCCAAAACTTGAAAACTTCAATCACACAAAACTTAACGGAACTTCGTGAGATGGGTTAGTATAGTAAAACAAATCATTCACTTGGGTACTGTCAAAAACAAGATTCATAATTCTTTCCACATATACTGTACTCTATAATTTCCACAATTTATATTAAGCAATATAAGCCATAGAAACCATAAAACAAGCAAACTATGCATTGCAAACAGAATCTGTCAAAAAACAGAACAGTCTGTAGTAATCTGAACAATTGGCTACACTTATGTTACTCCAAAAATTCTGAAAAATTAGGACAATGAGGAACTTTGTATATAAATAATGTGTAAAAAATTCAGAATTTTTGACGCTCCAGTGATTTTAAACAATTCTGTTACTGGGCGCAAAAGTTTCTGTTTTTGCACAGAATCAAATCAACTAACATCCACACTATCCCAAAGGCTTTACTTGATACTTTATTGAAAAAAAGCTATAAAACATGATTAATATAGTAGCTTAATCATGTGAACACCCAAAAACAGTAGGGGTAAATGTTGGGTAGTCTCCCAACAAGCGCTTTTCTTTAATGCCTTTTTAGCCAGGCATGATGATTTCAATGATGCTCACATAAAAGATAAGAATTGAAACATAATGGGAGCATCATGAAGCATAGACTAGCACATTTAATCCTAACACACTTCCCGTGCATAGGGATTTTGTGAGCAAACAACTTATGGGAACAAGAATCAACTAGCATAGGAAGGCAAAACAAGCAAAACTTCAAGATTTTCAACACATAGAGAAGAAACTTGATATTATTGAGATATGTAAAAGCATATGTTCCTCTCTCATAATAATTTTCAGTAGCATCATGAATGAATTCAACAATATAGCTATCACATAAAGAATTCTTTTCATGATACATAAACATATAATTTTTATTACTCTCCACATATGAAAATTTATTCTCATGAATAGTAGGGGGAGCAAACTCAACAAAATAACTATCATGTGATACTTGATTGGCATAATCATATTGAGCATTAAAATCATGATGACAAGTTTCATGTATATCATTATTCTTTATATCATACATGTCATCACAATAATCAGCATAGATAGCAACTTTGTTGTCATAGTCAATTGAAACCTCTTCCAAAATAGTGGATTCATCATTAAATAAAGTCATGCCCTCTCCAAATCCACTTTCATAATTATTACAATAAGATTCAACACCCTCCAAAATCGTGGGATCATTATTACCTAGAGTTGACACTCTTCCAAACCCACTTTCATCAATATAATCATTAGCATCATGGATATTCAAAGAATTCATACTAACAACATTGGGGGACTAAAAATATAATCTTCATCAAACATAGCATCCCCAAGCTTATGGCTTTGCATATCATTAGCATCATGGATATTTAAAGAATTCCTACTAACAACATTGCAATCATGCTCATCATTCAAATATTTTATGCCAAACATTTTTGAATTCTTCTTCTATCCATTGAGCACAATTTTCCTTCCCATAATTTTCAAGAAAGACATTATAACGATGAAGCATATGAGGCAACCTCAATTCCATTTTTTGTAGTTTTTTTATAAAACCAAACTAGTGATAAAACAAGAAACTAAAAAGATTCAATTGCTAGATCTAAACATATACCTTCAAGCACTCACCTCCCCGGCAACGGCGCCAGAAATGAGCTTGATGTCTACTACACAACTTGTTCTTGTAGACTCGTGTTGGGCCTCCAAGTGCAGAGTTTTGTAGGACAATAGCAAATTTCCCTCAAGTGGATGACCTAAGCTTTATCAATCTGTGGGAGGCGTAGGATGAAGATGGTCTCTCAAACAACCCTGCAGCCAAATAACAAAGAGTCTCTTGTATCCCCAACACACCCAATACACTAGTTCGGCGAAGAGATGGTGATACAAGTGTAATATGGATAGTAGATATAGGTTTTTGTAATCTGAAAATATAAAAATAGAAAGGTAGCAAGTAGTAAAAGTGAGCAAAAACGGTATTGCAATGCTTGAAAACAAGGCCTAGGGTTCATACTTTCACTAGTGCAAGTTCTCTCAACAATGATAACATGATCATATAACAATCCCTCAACATGCAACAAAGAACCACTCCAAAGTTCCTATCACGGAGAACATAAGAAGAAATTGTTGTAGGTAGCAAACCACCTCAAAGTTATCCTTTCCGATCAATCAGTTGAGCCGTCCCTATAAGTGTCACAAACTGCCCTAGAGTTCGTACTAGAATAACTCCATATGAAAACACATCAATCAACCCTAATGTCACCTAGATACTCCAATGTCACCACAAGTATCCGTGGGTCCATTATATGATATGCATCAAAGAACTTTAGATTCATAATATTCAATCCAACACAGAGAACCTCAAAGAGTGCCCCAAGGTTTCAACCGGAGAAACAAGGACGAAAACATGCATCAACCCCTATGCATAGATTACCCCAATGTCACCTCGGGAATCCGTGAGTTGAGTGCCAAAACATACATCAAGTGAATCAATATGATACCCCATTGTCACCACGGGTATTCTTACGCAAGACATACATCAAGTGTTCTAAAATCCATAAAAGTATTCAATTCGATAATAATGAAATCTTAAAGGTAAAACTCAATTCATCACAAGAAGGTAGAGAGGGAAGAACACCATAAGATCCAACTATATTAACAAAGCTCGCGGTACATCAAGATCGTGCCAAATCAAGAACACGAGAGAGAGAGAGAGAGATCAAATGCATAGCTACTAGTAGATACCCTCGGCCCCGAGGGTGAACTACTCCCTCCTCAACATGGTGGCCGTCGGGATGATGAAGATGGCCTCCAGTGATGAGTGCCGGAACGGGGTCCCGATTGAGTTTTCGTGGATATAGAGGCTTTCACTGGCGGAACTTCTCATCTAGGGTTCTTTCTGGGGGTTTGGGTATTTATAGGAATTTTTGGCGTCGGTCTCACGTCAAGGGGGCCCACGAGGCAGCGACAAGCTCGGTCGCCCCTTCCTTGGGGGTAGGGCGTGCCTAGAGATCTTGTCGTGTCCTCGTGGGTCTTTTGGTCCTCCCATGAAGCTTCGGGGGTCTCTTTTGGTCCACAAAAAATTACCGTAAATTTTCAGCCCATTCCGAGAACTTCTATTTCTGCACAAAAAACGACACCATGGTAGTTCTGCTGAAAACAGCGTCAATCCAGGTTAGTTCTAATCAAATCATACCAAAACCATATAAAATTGTTGTAAAAATGGCATGAATACTTCATAAATTATAAATACATTGGAGACATATCAGGCTCCTCCTCTGATCGTGGCTCGACCGACCGGGGCAAAGGCCCTGCTGCTTCACCTGCTGGCGACCGTGGCTCCACTGACAGGGACATGACCACGTGTGGGTGTGGGCATGGCTGGGGCCGCGGCGCCCAAACCTCTGGTGGGTCTTCTGCCGGGCGTGGCGCTCCTTCTCCAAGACCCGTCGTGCAGCTACCCACAGGCTACTTTGCCCCGTACGGCGCGCTAATCCCCGGGCTGCCTCCGCCTCTGGCAACCTGGTCCACGCCCAATGCTGCGGGTGTCCTAGGCCCCCGTCCCCTGCCACCACATCAGGCCTACCCCATGGCTGCTGCATCTCTGACCGGTGGGCCGATGTAGGATAATACAATGATAACTGATACGTCCATTTTGCATCATGTTTTCTTACTATTATTAATAGTGTTTTTATTCAATATAACACTGTGTGGAGTAATTCTAATGCATGTTCTCTCATAATATGCAAGGTTTACACAAAGAGGGAGAATACCGGCAGTTGGAATTCTGGACCTGAAAAAGCTACGTCAGAGATACCTATTCTGCACATCTCCAAATAAGCTGAAATTTTATGGAGAATTATTTTGGAATATATAAAAAATACTTGAGAAAATAAATACCGAAGGAGGTCACCCAGGTGCCCACTGGGCACTAGGGCGCGCCTCCCCCCTGGCGCGCCCTGGTGGGTAGTGGGGGCCTTGGCCCACCTCTGGTACCAATCTTCTGCTATATAAGGTCTTTTGACCTAGAAAAAATAAAGAGAGGACTTTCGGGATGGAACGCCGCCATCTCGAGGCGGAACTTGGGCAGGAGCACTTTTATTCTCTGGTGGAGCGATTCCGCCGAGGACACTTCCCTCCGCGAGGGGGAAATCGAAGCCATCGTCATCACCAACAACCCTCTCACCTTGGGAGGATCAATCTTCATCAACATATTCACCAGCACCATCTCATCTCAAAACCCTAGTTCCTCTCTTGTGTTCAATCTTGTATCAAAACCTCAGATTTGTACCTGTGGGTGACTAGTAGTGTCGATTACATCTTGTAGTTGATGCTAGTTGGTTTATTTGGTGGGAGATTATATGTTCAGATCCATTATGATATTTATTACTCCTCTGATCTTGAGCATGAATATTATTTGTGAGTAGTTGCTTTTGTTCTTGAGGACACACGAGAAGTCACGTTGCAAGTAATCATGTGAATTTGATATTTGTTCGATACATTGATGATATGTATGTTGTGATTCTCTTAGTGGTGTTATGTGAACGGCGACTGCATGACACTTCACCATCTTTGGGCCTAAGGGAATGCATTGTGTAGTAGTTATTAGATGATGGGTTGTTAGAGTGACAGAAGCTTAAACCCTAGTTTATGCGCTATTCCGTAAGGGGCTGATTTGGATCCACATGTTTAATGCTATGGTTAGATTTTATCTTAATTCTTCTTTCGTAGTTGCAGATGCTTGCGAGAGGGGTTAATAATAAGTGGGAGGCTTGTTCAAGTAAGAACATCACCCAAGTACCAGTCCACCCACATATCAAATTATCAAAGTAGCGAGCGCAAATCAAACAAACATGATGAAAGTGACTAGATGAAATTCCCGTGTGTCCTCGAGAACGCTTTACTTATTATCGGACACCGTTCCAGTCTATCCTTTGCTACAAAAGGATTCGGCTACCTTGCTGCACCTATTGTTACTACTGTTACTTGTTACTTGTCACAAATTATCTTGCTATCAAACTACCTGTTACCGACAATTTCAGTGCTTGCAGAAATTACCTTCCTGAAAACCGCTTGTCATTTCCTTCTGCTCCTCCTTGGGTTTGTCACTCTTACTTATCGAAAGGACTACGATTGATCCCCTATACTTGCGGGTCATCAAGACTCTTTTATGGTGCCGTTGTTGTGGAATGAAGCGCTCTTGGTAAGGAAAAATTTATATTGCGTGCTGAAATTTACTGCTACTTGTTACTATGTAGAACAATCCTTTGAGGGGCTTGTTCAGGGTATCTTCACCTCGACTGGAAACACCAAGAGTTGCCCCTCAACCTACTGCACCTACTGAAAATATTGGTTATGAAATTCCTTCGGGTATGATAGAGCAACTGCTAGCTAATCCTTATGCAGGAGATGGAACGAAGCATCCTGATATGCACTTGATATATGTGGATGAAATTTGTGGATTGTTTAAGCTTGTAGGTTTACCCGGATATGAAGTTAAGAAGAAGGTTTTCCCTTTATCTTTGGGGGGAAAAGCACTGACATGGCATAGGCTATGTGATGATATTGGAGCTTGGAACTGGAACCAATTGAAAATGGAATTTCACCAAAAGTTTTATCGTATGCATCTAGTTCATCGTGATTGGAATTATATATATAGTTTTTGGCCTCGTGAAGGAGAAAGTATCGCTCAAGCTTGGGGGAGGCTTACGTCAATGTTATATTCATGGCCCAATCATGAGCTCTCAAGTGAAATTATTATACAGAATTTTTATGCTCGGCTTTCTCATAATGATCGATCCATGCTCGATACTTCTTGTACTGGTTCTTTTATGAAGAAGACTATTGAATTCAGATGGTATCTCTTTGAAATAATTAAACACAACTCTGAAGATTGGGAATTCGACAAAGGTAAGGAGTTAGGTATAAAACTTGAGTTTGATTGTGTTAAAACTTTTATGGATACCGATGCTTTTCATAATTTTAGCACTAAATATGGACTTGACTCTGAGATAGTAGCTTCTTTTTGTGAATCATTTGCTACTCATGTTGATGTCCCTAAGGAGAAGTGGTTTAACTATCATCCCCCTATTAAAGAAAATATTGAGGAACCAGTTATAGTTAAGGATGAAACTATTATTTACAATGTTGATCCAGTTGTGCCTACTGCTTATATTGAAAAACCACCTTTTCCTGTTAGGATAAAGGAATATGCTAAAGTTTCAACCGTGGTCAACAAAAGTAGCATTAGAGCACCTAGACCCTCTAAACAAATGAAATTAGAACCTAGTATTGCTTTGGTTAAAGATCTCTTGGTTGATAATGTTGATGGGCATGTGATTTACTTCTGTGCTGAAGCTGCTAGAATTGCCAAACCTGATACAAAAGATAAGAATAAACCCGTTGTTGGCATGCCTATTGTCTTAGTTAAAATAGGAGATCATTGTTATCACGGCTTATGTGATATGGGTGATAGTGTCAGTGCTATTCCTTTTACTCTTTACCAATAAATTATGAATGATATTGCACCTGCTAAAATAGAAGATATTGATGTTACTATTAAACTTGCTAATATATATACTATCACACCTTTCATCATTATTGCAAGACGTGGTCAGGTGGCATACAAATTGGAGTTGCCGCCGCAATTCTCTCATATCCACGACGTCTTCCATGTGTCGCAACTTCGTCGTTGCTTCAAGGAGTCTCCGCACCGAGCAGTGGACCATGAAATACTCGAATTGCAAGATGATCTTTCTTATAAGGAGCATCTGATTCGTATTCTCGATGAAGCTGAACGTAGAACCCATCAAAAGGTTACCAAGTTCCTCAAAGTGCAGTGGTCAAATCATAATGAAGATGAAGCCACTTGGGAACACGAGGATAACCTCCGTGCTGAATACCCCGAACTTTTCCCTTCTACCTCTTAATTCTTGGGGCGAGAATTCTTATTAGTGGAGGAGATTTGTAACACCCCCAGTGGTTAGCTACAGTAATCCCCTTTTGATAATGCCAAGTCATCATGATCAACAGTGCTTAAACATCATTTGGATCATATCTCTTTTTAAATTCAAATTCAAATGGAAATTCAAACTAAAAGTGGAAACAAGAGTTGTTCAAATCTGAAAACTAAAATGTTCATAATATTGTAAATATTCCAGAGACTATTCTAAAATTATAACCAACATTCACTAAATT
This sequence comes from Thinopyrum elongatum, assembly GCA_011799875.1. Lineage (NCBI taxonomy): Eukaryota > Viridiplantae > Streptophyta > Magnoliopsida > Poales > Poaceae > Thinopyrum > Thinopyrum elongatum. Next base: position 566,294,024 of record CM022298.1, on the reverse strand, counting down.
AATTAAGTGACTCGAACAGTACCAAAATAGAAAGTTTAATATATTTTATTTAATACAAAATTCATGGGAACTCCATTTGCCTCCAAACCAATTTCTCGCAGTGACAAATATTGCACTATATTTATGTGGCTAGTTCACATATTTTTTAAAGCTATACATGAGCCCACACATTTTGCAAATCAGTGAAAGAAAAGAAATCAGAAAAGAAAAAGAAAGAAAAGAAAAAGGCCTAGGGCACTAGACCTAAGACCACAGTGCCGGCCCAGCCTGTTCCTCCCACTTGTCTCCCTCCTCCTGCTCATCGCGCGCGCACTGTCACCGCGCCCGCACGCCGCACCCACCCCCCTGCTCGCTGCTCGACAGCGCGTCGCCGCGCTCGCCGAGGATAAGAGCACCCCCCTCCTCGACCCCGCGGACAAACCCTAGCTGCCCCGTTCACCCCTCTCCCTCGTTCCCCACCTCGCCCGACGCCGCCATGGGCTCGCTCCGGTAAAGCCCGCGGTCACCGTCCACCCCTTGCCTCGCCGACGAGTCCAGGAGCACCGTAGCATCGTCCTCATCACCTACGTCGAGCCACACGGCGCCGGACGGCCCCGTGATGCCACCCCAACCTCGGCTTCCTCCTCGGGCTCCGGCGGCCACCGCATCGATCCGCCCCACCTCGAGCTCCTACGGCGTCCCCGGGCCTTCTCGTCAACTCTGTGAGCACACGCGCACGCCCCCTCTGCCCCCCCTCCTTTTGTTGTCGCGGCTAGCCCCGCCGCCGCGCCCGCAGCTCACTGCCGCCATTGCCGCCGTTGTCGTGCTCCCGAGCCGCTGCGAGCTCGCACGACTACTATGGCATGCTCTTAGTGCGCCGTAGACCTCGCCTAGCTAGTTAGAACGGCTGCTCGCGCGCTCAAATACCAAACCCGACGAGCTCCTGTTTCGGCCTTCGCCACGGCTCATCATCGGCGCCGATTTCGGCCGTCCCAAGTCGCGAGACTACCACCGCTGGACACGGGGCACTCTCCTCGTTCGAACGCGCCATCGCGCGCGCGAAATGGTTGCTCGTAGGCGAAATCCGACGAGGGCCGAAGCCCTCCGCCGCATTTTGGCGTCGCCGCCGGCGAGCCGCCGGCCGCCGCCACCCTGGCTGGTCTGGGGCCACCCCAGAGCCACTGCCAGTGGGCCCCGAGGGCCCCAGTTGACTGGGTTGACCCAGTCAACTGCTGACTGGGCAACTCTGGCCCACTGACATGCGGGCCCCACTGCTTAATCAATGTTTTTAATAATTAAATCTAATTAGTTTAGCTGGTAGACACTGACATGTGGGGCCCATGTGCTAATTAACCCAATTAGTTAGTCTTAACCTCTGATTAGCCATTATGTCACTAACCAGTGGGTCCCACTGGTCAGGTTTGACCTGGTCAGCCGACCAGCTGACTGCTGATGTCATCGTTACCTCATGCTGACGTCACACATACACTGTTCTGGATAATGTTATTTTGAATAATAAAAATAATTCCAGAAAATGCTAAAATCTTTAGAAATTCATATAAAATAATCCGTAGCTCAGATGAAAATACTTTGTACATGAAAATTGCTCAGAACAACGAGACGAATCAGATACCGCGGTTCGTTCGTTCACCACACGTCCCTAGCATAGTGAACATGCAACCGTCCCCCTCCGTTTCATCTGTCCGAAAATGCCAAACTTCGGGAAAACATTCCCGGATGTTTTCCCTGTTCACCTATATCGTGTAGCACCGCGTCTAAACACTCTAGCTCTGCGTATTGTCATGTCATGCTCTTGTTTGCTTTATATTTACTGTTTCTTCCACCTCTTCTCTCCGGTAGACCCCGAGACCGCTGCTGATGCCGCTATGATCGACTACGTCACCGACGACTCATCTTCCTTTTCGGCAGAGCTTCCAGGCAAGCCCCCCCTTTGATCATCCCAATATCGCCCATTCTATTTTCTCATGCTTGCATTAGAATTGCTGCTGCTACTGCTTTACCTATTCTGATGCATAGCCTGTTTATTGTAACCTGCTATTAATACCTTACCTACTTATCCTAAACTGCTTAGTATAGGCTGGGTAGAGACCCACTAGAGAACCCCACCTTGTCCCTTGTTGCCCCGCTGGATTAACAGAAGACCCGATCAACGGGATTGAAGACCAGGCCCCGGCACCGCACTTCACCCCCCCCCCCCCTTAGTTGTACGACACTACTGGGTTACTATCGAGTGCCGATGGTGATACCTCGTCAGCACTCCTGATGTTAACCTTGTAGGGTAGATAATTGGTCGTGGTCATCGAGGGTGATTCCTCCTTCTCCATTTCCGATACGACCTTGTCGTGCAACACTTCAAGTTTGAACCTCGAGGGTGATTCCTCCTAAGTTCAACTTGACGGTTACATCGAGTGGGCATCCGTCGAGGGTGATACCCCGGATTCCCTTGATGTTATGGACACGCGGTTACATGACTTTACCCCTGGACTTTGTTGGAGACAGGTCGGCCCCGAGGGGGACCCAAGGAAGTTACTTTTACTGCAGGACTGGAGGGACAGGCGGTACCGCCCAGTAGAGGTGGACCTGAGTTCCCGACAGTCTTTTGCGAGACGGGTTGACATGGATGGTGCCCGAGTGATGAATACGAGGCATGGCCAGGCATTCTTGGCCCTTGCCGCAAGACCTCGAGACGGGGCGACGGGGTCACATCTTTCGTGAGTCTCTGCTCGTTGCCGCACTACCAACACACTAACGGTTTGGATATTTGATCCGAGAGGGCCTCTGGCCTGATAGCACTAACCATCACGTGGGCATAGTATGAGCGTTCTGCATCGTAGCATCAGCCGAAAGCTCTATCAGACGTCCAGTTCAGCATTGCGGCACGGTCGGATCGTGTCGACCACCCGAGGCGACGCTGGTATCCACCCTGTGTGCAACGACCCGGAGGGCGAGGGGTGATGGCCAAGACCCCTTAGTGCTTAGGATGTAGACCGGCGGGGACCTCTCTCCTGAGCTCTAGGTAGGGTTGCGGTGTGTCGTTTGGCCGAGGCCAGGAAGGACCCAGAAAGTGTGTCCGGCCAGAGTTAAGCGAGCATGGTGGGTAAGTTGGTGCACCCCTGCAGGGAAGAACTAATCTATGCATAGCCGGATCCTTGGTAACGGACACTCGGAGTTGTATCCCGATCGATACAACTAGAATTGGATACTATGGCTCTGGGATTGCTTCTCACAGGGAGTCCAGAAGGGATCTCTGGATGAGGTTGATGACTGTATGGCTCTGGGATTGCTTTCTCGCAGGGAGTTGAGAAAGGATCTCTGGGTGAGGTTGAGACCTAATGGTACTACTACTTTATATCGTACTAATCTACACTCTTCTAATGCTGCAAGACCGCTGAAGATGCTAGTCTTCGATAGGACTAGGCCTTCTCTCTATTCTGGCATTTCTGCAGCCCAGTCCACATATACAGCCTTCCTTTGATAATGTTGCATATGTAGTGTAGATCCTTGCTTGCTGAGTACTTCGGATGAGTACTCACGGTTGCTTTGCTTTCTTTTTCCCCCATATCCTTTTGATGCAACCAGATGACGGAGCCCCGGATACAGCTGCCCACGCCGACGATCGCTACTACTACCATCGAGGGTGGATACTACTACGAGTTAGCCGACGACCAGGAGTAGGTTCGGAGGGTACTAGGCAGGAGGCCTGCGCCTTTCGATCGTAGTGTTTTCTTTTGCCCTGCCTTTTAAGGGCCTATCTGTGTTTTCTTTTATATCTGTACTCAGATATCTGATGCTTCCGCTGACGCTTGTATGCGAGCTTATGTATTCGAGCCCTCGAGGCCCCTGTCTTGTAATATAAAGCTTGTATGACTTTATTTATGTTTTAGAGTTGTGTTTTGATATCTTCCCGTGAGTCCTTAGGCTTGATCGTGTGCATTTGCGTGTATGATTAGTGCACGATTGAGCCGGGGGCGTCACAAGTTGGTATCAGAGCCGACTGCTTGTAGGAACCCCCTTTCCAACTCCTTGGCCGAAGTTGATTCTAGTCATTAAAAAACTTTTACTAACATGGCTGTGTGGCTTACGGGCCCACGTCGCCAAAAGGGTGGTATTAGGATATTTTATTCCTCGTCCATACTCTGGGACTCTGATCTCTCTTCTATTCAGGTTAAAATTTTACTAACTCTGGCATTAGGTTCTCGTAACCACTTCTTCCCGGAGAGCCCCTACACTACAGATGATCGTCTGCCCCATCAGAAGACTCTGAAGATACTCCTCGATAATTCCCAAGACCCTGTGCGCACTGCTTTGCAGTTCCTGACCACCGATAAATCCTGACGAATAACTACTTACACTCATCGTACATATATTCATTCCAGTCACTCTTTTGTTCCATCCAACATATATAAATACTATCCGACATTTCAAAAATTCTCTGAACCCACTACCTTGCAGTTCCTTTCCGCCTGAATACCCTACGAATAATTCCTCACATTACCGGGGATCCGTTCATCCCCAGTTATACAAGTGCTTTCCAGAACACATTGAATTGCTATCTGATCTCCCAAAAATCCTCTGCAGCCTATTGCTCTTGATTTTCCTTGCTTGCTTGCACTATGGTTAATTCCACATGTCTAGCAATATTTACTAAAATCCTTTGTGACTTTCATTCTGTTCCTATGGATTCAATGTGTGTGCGAATACTCGTAATCATCACTTAATCCTTAGAAATTTCTTTTCGACTCAAACGTCGTCCCGAACATGAGCTGGATTCTCAACCATTCTATTTGCCGTCGCTTGTACCCCTAAGTCTATTCAATTAACCATCCTTAATCAGAGCGATTGCTTCTGATCCCTTGATTTGGAAGTCATAAATCCTTTTCAATTGAGCTTTGAATTAGTCAGTTGTTTCTATAATCCAGTGCCTTTGCTTTGTTTCGTCCTCTGATTGTGTGCCGATGCTCACATCAGCCCCGATATGGACCGTCAGATCCTTTGTTGAATTATCCTTCGGAAGTGTCCTTTGTATACAAAAACCTCAAGTTCTTTCTCTGATACATAATGCCATTGGTAAATTGTATCCTCTGCGTTTGCCAACCATACTCTGCTTCCGAGCTTGAGTTATTTACTCCTAAAGTTAGTGGTATATGTCCCTAAGATACCCCTACGGGTTGAACCTTTGTTTTCCCTAATCTGTGTGAACTCAAAAGTTATGCGAGTCTTACTCTTCTGGTGCTTTACCAGATAAATCTTCTGCACTACAATTTCTTCGAAAAAGAGGAGTGAATGAAAGGTTATGCATTGGATAAGTGGGAGTCGACCTTGAACCCTTGTGTTCATGCCCATGGACCCGATGTAGAACTTATCATGGAAGCTGCTCGTAACAATAAGTATTTCCTTGGTACAAGTTCATCTTGTATCTATGAAATGATCCTTTGCAAACGTGGTTCCGACCATATTTCCTCCTTGATTCCATTTCCCGGATAAGTTAAAGTACTTATCCTCTACAAATCATTTCCCCAACTTTCTAAGGTTGCACACTTTCTGCCTGTCAAAGAGACGATCACTGCTAGTCAGTTAGCAGAATTATATATCTCCAAAATTGTTTCACTCCACGGTATTCCGAAGGAGATCAGTTTGGACCGTGGCGATCTTTTCACCTCAAAGTTCTGGGAAAATTTCCAAAAAGCTATGGGAACTCATATTACTTGGAGTTCAGCATATCACCCCCAGTCTCAAGGCCAAGTTGAGCGAGTCAATCAAGTGCTTGAAGACATGCTGCGAGCTTGTGTTATTTCTTTCGGTAAGAAGTGGGAAGAATCTCTCCCGTATGCCGAGTTCTCTTATAACAACAGCTACCAAGCCAGCTTGAAAATGGCCCCCTTCGAAATACTCTATGGACGTAAGTGTCGAACCCCTCTGAATTGGTCAGAAACTGGGGAACGACCGCTCGTGGGTCCGGATATTATCCAACACGTCGAAAAGCAAGTCCGTATCGTCCGTGAAAACCTCAAGGCGGCTCAGGACCGCCAGAAGAGCAACTATGATCGCAAACGATGGGGTTTGACTTATCAACCAGGTGATCAAGCTTATCTGCGTGTCACTCCTATGAAGGGCACTCACAGCTTCAGAATCAAGGGCAAGTTAGCTCCCCGCTACATTGGTCCTTTCATCATTATTGCAAGATGTGGTCAGGTGCCGTACAAATTGGAGTTGCTACCGCAATTCTCTCATATCCAGGATGTCTTCCATGTGTCGCAACTTCATTGTTGCTTCAAGGAGTCTCCGCACCGAGCAGTGGACCATGAAATGCTCGAATTGCAAGATGATCTTTCTTATAAGGAGCATCCGATTCGTATTCTCGATGAAGCTGAACGTCGAACCCGTCAGAAGGTTACCAAGTTCCTCAAAGTGCAGTGGTCAAATCATACTGAAGATGAAGCCACTTGGGAACGCGAGGATAACCTCCGTGCTGAATACCCCGAACTTTTCCCTTCTACCTCTTAATTCTCAGGGCGAGAATTCTTATTAGTGGAGGAGATTTGTAACACCCCCAGTGGTTAGCTATATTAATCCCCTTTTGATAATGCCATGTCATCATGATCAACAGTGCTTAAACATCATTTGGATCATATCTCTTTTCAAATTCAAATTCAAATGGAAATTCAAACTAAAAGTGGAAACAACAGTTGTTCAAATCTGAAAACTAAAATGTTCATAATATTGTAAATATTCCAGAGACTATTCTAAAATTATAACCAACATTCACTAAATTAATTAAGTGACTCGAACAGTACCAAAACAGAAAGGTTTAATATATTTTATTTAATACAAAATTCATGGGAACTCCATTTGCCTCCAAACCAATTTCTAGCAGTGACAAATATTGCACTATATTTATGTGGCTAGTTCACATATTTTTTAAAGCTATACATGAGCCCACACATTTTGCAAATCAGCGAAACAAAAGAAATCAGAAAAGAAAAACGCCCAGGGCACTGGACCTAAGTCCACAGTGCCGGCCCAGCCCGTTCCTCCCACTTGTCTCCCTCCTCCTGCTCATCGCGCGTGCGCTGTCACCGCGCCCGCACGCCGCACCTGGCCCCCCCTGCTCGCTACTTGACAGTGCGTCACCGCGCTCGCCGAGGATAAGAGCACCCCCCTCCTCGACCCCGCGGATAAACCCTAGCCGCCCCGTTCGCCCCTCTCCCTCGTTCCCCACCTCGCCCAACGCCGCCATGGGCTCGCTCCGGTAAAGCCCGCGATCACCGTCCACCCCTTGCCTCGCCGACGAGTCCAGGAGCACCGTAGCGTCGTCCTCATCACCTACGTCGAGCCACACGGTGCCGGACGGCCCTGTGACGCCACCCCAACCTCAGCTACCTCCTCGGGCTCCAGCGGCCACCGCATCGATCCGTGCCACCTCGAGCTCCTCCGGCGTCCCCAGGCCTTCTCGTCAACGCTGTGAGCACACGCGCACGCCCCCTCTGCCCCCCCTCCTTTTGTTGTCGCGGCTAGCCCCGTCGCCGTGCCTGCAGCTCACTGCCGCCATTGCCGCCGTTGTCGTGCTCCCGAGCCGCTGCGAGCTCGCACGACAACTCTGGCATGCTCCTAGTGCGCCGTAGACCTCGCCTAGCTAGTTAGAACGGCTACTCGCGCGCTCAAATACCAAACCCGACGAGCTCCTATTTAGGCCTCTGCCATGGCTCGTCGCCGGCGCCGATTCCAGCCGTCCCAGGTCGCGATACTACCACCATTGGACGCGGGGCACTCTCCTCGTTCGAACGCGCCATTGCGCGCGCGAAATGGTTGCCCGTAGGCAAAATCCGACGAGGGCCGAAGCCCTCCACCGCGTTTTGGCGTCGCCGCCGGCGAGCCTCCGGCCGCCGCCACGCTGGCTGGCCTGGGGCCACCCTAGAGCCACTGCCGGTGGGCCCCGCGGGCCACAGTTGACTGGGTTGACCCAGTCAACTGCTGACTGGGCAACTCTAGCCCACTGACATGCGGGCCCCACTGCTTAATCAACGTTTTTAATAATTAAATCTAATTAGTTTAGCTAGTAGACACTGACATGTGGGGCCCATGTGCTAATTAACCCGATTAGTTAGTCTTAACCTCTGATTAGCCATTATGTCACTGACCAGTGAGTCCCACTGGTCAGGTTTGACCTGTCCAGCCGACCAGCTGACTGCTGACATCATCGTTACCTCATGCTGACATCACACATACACTGTTCTGGATAATGTTATTTTGAATAATAAAAATAATTCCAAAAAAGCTAAAATCTTTAGAAATTCATATAAAATAATCCGTAGCTCAGATGAAAATACTTTGTACATGAAAGTTGCTCAGAACGACGAGACGAATCCGAATACGCGGTCTGTTCGTCCACCACACGTCCCTAGCATAGCGAACATGCAACCGTCCCCCTCCGTTTCATCTGTCCGAAAATGCCAAACTTCGGGAAAACATTCCCGGATGTTTTCCCTCTTCACCTATATCGTGTAGCACCGTGTCCGAACACTCTAGCTCTGCGTATTGTCATGTCATGCTATTGTTTGCTTTATATTTACTGTTTCTTCCCCCTCTTCTCTCCGGTAGACCCCGAGATCGCTGCTGATGCCGCTGTGATCGACTACGTCACCGACGACTCTTCTTCCTTTTCGGCAGAGCTTCCAGGCAAGCCCCCCCTTTGATCATCCCGATATCGCCCATTCTATTTTCTCATGCTTGCATTAGAATTGTTGCTGCTACTGCTTTACCTATTCTGATGCATAGCATGTTTATTGTAACCTGCTATTGATACCTTACCTGCTTATCCTAAACTGCTTAGTATAGGCTGGGTAGAGACCCACTAGAGAACCCCACCTTGTCCCTTGTTGCCCCGCTGGATTAACAGAAGACCCGATCAACGGGATTGAAGACCAGGCCCCGGCACGGCACTTCACCCCCCTTAGTTGTACGACACTACTGGGTTACTATCGAGTGCCGAGGGTGATACCTCGTCAGCACTCCTGATGTTAACCTTGTAGGGTAGATAATTGGTCGTGGTCATCGAGGGTGATTCCTCCTTCTCCATTTCTAATACAACCTTGTCGCGCAACACTTCAAGTTTGAACCTCGAGGGTGATTCCTCCTAAGTTCAACTTGACGGTTACATCGAGTGGGCATCCATCGAGGGTGATACCTCGGATTCCCTTGATGTTATGGACACACGGTTACTAGGACTTTACCCCTGGACTTTGTTGGAGACGGGTCGGCCCCGAGGGGGACCCAAGGAAGTTACTTTTACTGCAGGACTGGAGGGACAGGCGGTACCGCCCAATAGAGGTGGACCTGAGTTCCCGACAGTCTTTTGCGAGACGGGTTGACCTGGATGGTGCCTGAGTGATGAATACGAGGCGTGGTCGGGCATTCTTGGCCTTGCCGCAAGACCTCGAGACGGGGTGACGGGGTCACCTCTTTCATGAGTCTCTGCTCGTTGCCGCACTACCAACACACTAACGGTTTGGATATTTGATCCAAGAGGGCCTCTGGCCTGATAGCACTAACCATCATGTGGGCATAGTATGCGCGTTCTGCATCATAGCATCAGCCGAAAGCTCTGTCAGACGTCCAGTTCAGCATTGCGGCACGGTCGGATCGTGTTGACCACCCGAGGCGACGCTGGTATCCACCCTGTGCGCAATGACCCGGAGGGCGAGGGGCGATGGCCAAGACCCCTGAGTGCTTAGGATGTAGACCGGCGGGGACCTCTTTGCTGAGCCCTAGGTAGGGTTGCGGTGTGTCATTTGGCCGAGGCCGGGCAGGACCCAGAAAGTGTGTCCGGCCGGAGTTAAGCGAGCGTGGTGGGTAAGTTGGTGCACCCCTGCAGGGAAGAACTAATCTATGCATAGCCGGATCCTCGGTAACGGACACTCGGAGTTGTATCCCGATCGATACAACTAGAATTGGATACTATGGCTCTGGGATTGCTTCTCGGAGGGAGTAGATAAGGGATCTCTGGACGAGGTTGATGACTGTATGGCTCTGGGATTGCTTTCTCACAGGGAGTCGAGAAAGGATCTCTGGGTGAGGTTGAGACCTAATGGTACTACTACTTTATATCGTACTACTCTACACTCTTCTAATGCTGCAAGACCGCTGAAGATGCTAGTCTTCGATAGGACTAGGCCTTCTCTCTATTCTGGCATTTCTACAGCCCAGTCCACATATACAACCTTCCTTTGATAATGTTGCATATGTAGTGTAGATCCTTGCTTGCTGAGTACTTCGGATGAGTACTCATGGTTGCTTTGCTTTCTTTTTCCCCCATATCCTTTTGATGCAACCAGATGACGGAGCCCCGGATACAGCTGCCCACGCCGACGATCGCTACTACTACCATCGAGGGTGGATACTACTACGAGTTAGCCGACGACCAGGAGTAGGTTCGGAGGGTCCCAGGCAGGAGGCCTGCGCCTTTCGATCGTAGTGTTTTCTTTTGCCCCGCCTTTTAAGGGCCTATCTGTGTTTTCTTTTATATCTGTACTCAGATATCTTATGCTTCCGCTGACGCTTGTATGCGAGCTTATGTATTCGAGTCCTCGAGGCCCCTGGCTTGTAATATAAAGCTTGTATGACTTTATTTATGTTTTAGAGTTGTGTTGTGATATCTTCCCGTGATTCCTGAGGCTTGATCATGTGCATTTGTGTGTATGATTAGTGCACGATTGAGCCGGGGGCGTCACAATGAATGCCAAAGAATTGGTAATATTGGTAAACGTCAGGAAATGCCTATGAATTATTCACTTGTTATTGAACCAGTTGATGTTTGGGGCTTTGATTATATGGGACCTTTCCCTTCCCCGAATGGGTGTACACATATTTTGGTTGCTATTGATTATGTCACTAAGTGGGTAGAAGCTATTCCACCTAGTAGTGCTGATCATATTACCTCCTTTAAAATGTTGAAAGAAGTTATTTTCCCAAGGTTTGGAGTCCCTAGATATGTAATGATTGATGGTGGTTCACATTTTATTCATGGTGCTTTCCGTAAATTGCTTGCTAAATATGATGTCAACCATAGAATTGCATCTCCTTATCACCCTCAATCTAGTGGTCAAGTTGAACTTAGCAATAGAGAAATAAAGTTGATATTACAAAGGACTGTTAACAGATCTAGGAAAAATTGGTCTAAGAAACTTGATGATGCACTATGGGCTTATAGAACTGCTTATAAAAATCCTATGGGTATGTCTCCATACAAAATGGTTTATGGAAAAGCATGTCACTTGCCTCTTGAGTTAGAACATAAAGCATATTGGGCAATTAAGGAACTCAATTATGATTTCAAACTTGCCGGTGAAAAGAGGTTATTTGATATTAGCTCACTAGATGAATGGAGAACCCAAGCTTATGAAAATGCCAAACTATTCAAAGAAAAAGCCAAAAGATGGCATGATAAAATAATCCCAAAGCGGGAATTTAAAGTTGGTGAATATGTTCTATTGTACAACTCCCGTTTTAGATTTTTTGCAGGAAAACTTCTCTCCAAGTGGTAAGGACCATATATCATCGAGGAAGTTTATCGCTCTGGAGCTATCAAGATCAATAATGCCAAAGGAACTAACCCGAAGGTGGTCAATGGGCAAAGAGTTAAGCACTATATTTCAGGTGCACCTATTAATGTTGAAACTAATATTATTCAAACCATGACACCAGAGGAATACATAAAAGAGACCTTCCAAAACACTCCAGAACCCTGAAAAGGAAGAGGTATGTGATACGGTAAGTAAACCGACTCCAAAAATTCCGCAAAAATAGTTTCTGTCAGTTTTGGAATATTAGAAAAAAAATAAAATAATAAGAAACAACCGGGAAGCCAACCTAGGTGCCCACTAGGCACCAGGGCACGCCTACCCCACATGGCGTGCCCTGGTGGGTAGTGGGCCCCTCGGGCACCTTCCCGACTCTGTTTTCCTGTAGCATAATTGCTTCCCAAGATAAAAATTCTTTATATACTGCCCCAGACGTATTAACCACCGCATCGTGAAAATATCATTTGTTCTTGTTTCATGTTGTTTTCCTGGTAGATCTGAAAATATGTCGTCACAAGATTCAGATGGAGAGAACTATGTTTCCCACCATACTCCAGATCCGAATATCTTTAGGGATACCTATCCCTACTTATGGGCCACAGATGAAGAGGAGGACACCGATGTGGAGGAAACAAGGGATGACAACTCGGATGAAGATGAAGTCCCACTACCTCAACCTGGAGATATGCACGTGGAATGAAGTCAAGCCTCCCGAACGGATCAAGCAAATCTAAGGTTCAATTTATCCCGTCCCGTTTTTTGCAGGAAAGAAAGGCGGCATTATGCAAAAAGATATTGAAGCTTGAGCAAGAAAACGATGACTTGGGGGAGGAAAATTTTATCCTCAAGCGTAAGCTGGAGAAGAAGAACGCTACTACCTCAACACCACCTCCACCACCAAAGAAGGAGACTTAAGCACATGGGTATGGGCACTCCCCTTGGCTTGTGCCAAGCTTGGGGGAGATGCCCTGGTATCGTATCATCATCACTTTTATTATCTTTATCATTTTTAGTTCGATCCTTAGTTATTTCGTGATTTAGTTGAATAAAAGTTTAGTATGATCTATTTTCGAGTGCTAGTTTCGTGATCTATCTATCTAGGTAATCGAGTGAGAGTTATATAATAAAGTTTATTTTGAGTTTTTGCTTCTTTACCTTTTTGTTTCAATGGAAATAAAGGAAATAATGAAAAAGGTCATATGCTAATCGTATGGAAAGTAATGACATTACATAAGGAAAAGTATAAGTGGTAAAATTTGTTGAAAATTGACAAACATAGCAGTGGTCAATGATGCAATTCATGAAAGAATTAATAAGGGAAGAGAAGATTTACATGCAAATATACTATCTTGGACATCTTTTATGATTGTGAGCCCCCATTAAATATTTTATGCCAAATTGTTGACGTTGGACAAGGAAGACAATGTAATGATTTATGTTTGTTCATATTCACATAGAAGTTATATTGTCATAGATCCTCCAACATGTGGTGTGATAACTCACAAGTATAGGGGATCGCAACAGTTTTCGAGGGTAGAGTATCCAACCCAAATTTATAGATTCGACACAAGGGGAGCCAAAGAATATTTGTAAGTATTAGCAGTTGAGTTGTCAATTCAACCACACCTAGAGATTAAATATCTGCAACAAAGTGATCAGTAGCACAGTAATATTAACGGTAACAGTGGTATTAACAGTAACAGTGGTAGCAATGATTTTATAGCAGTTGTAACAGTAGCAATAGCAATAGTAACTTAGCAAGAACAATATGCGGAAAACTCATAGGCATTGGATCGGTGAATTCGTTGCATAATATTCGTCATATAACATTCATAACCTAGGGCGACACAGAACTAGCTCCTGTTCATAAATATAATGTAGGCATGCATTCCGTAAATAGTCATACGTGCTTATGGAAAAGAACTTGCATGACATCTTTTGTCCTACCCTCCCGTGGCAGCGGGGTCCATAAGGAAACTAAGGGATATTAAGGCCTCCTTTTAATAGAGAACCGGAACAAAGCATTCACACATAGTGAATACATGAACTCCTCAAACTACGGTCATCACCGAAAAGTATCCCAATTACTATCACACTGGGTTTACGGATCATAACACATAATAGGTGCATATGACTTGCAAGATCGAATCTAGAACATAGATATAATGGTGAAAACATAAACGGTTCAGATCTGAAATCATGGCACTCGGGCCCTAGTGACAAGCATTAAGCATGGCAAAGTCATAGCAACATCAATCTCAGAACATAGTGGATACTAGGGATCAAGCCCTAACAAAACTAACTCAATTACATGATGAATCTCATCCAACTCCTCACCGACCAGCGAGCCTATGAAGGAATTACTCACTCCCGATGGAGAGCAACATGGAATTGGTGATGAAGGAGGGTTGGTGATGACGAAGACCGAAGATTCCCCTCTCCGGAGCCCCGAACGGGCTCCAGAAATGGCCTCCCGATGAAGAATAGAGGTGGCGGCGGCTCCGCATCATGAAACGCGATAAAACTTCCTCTTTGATTTTTCTCTCCAAAAATAGGTATTTATGGAGTTGGAATTAGGGCCAGAGGGGCCACGAGCGCCCCACAACCCACCAGGGCGCGCCTAGAGGTGGTGGCGCGCCCTGGTGTATCGTGGCCAGCCAGGGCACCCCCTCCGGTGGTTCTTGGTTTCAGTATTTTTTATTTATTCTGAAATAAATCTCCAAAAAGTTTCATCCAAATCCGAGAACTTTTATTTCTGCACAAAAGCAACACCATGGTAGTTCTGCTGAAAACAGCGTCAGTCCGGGTCAGTTTCATTCAAATCATGCAAATAAGAGTCCAAAACACGAGAAAAAGCATTAGGAAAAGTAGATACGATGGAGACATATCAACTCCCCCAAGCAATTCAGTTGACAAACTGAAAGTGATAATGAAAAACTTTTACGAACTCTTTTGTTCTTGTTTACATATATAGGCTTAAGTAGCACCCAGGTTTTCAGCAAAGATCATGACTAACCATGTCAACAATAACTCTTAGAAATTATATTAACTCATATCAATGGCATAATCAACTAGCGATCAATAATAAGATATCTCAAATGCCAACACTTTGTCAAAACAATCATGATACAATATGACAACAGTGGTATCTCGCTAGCCCTTTCTGACACCGCAAAACATAAATGCAGAGCACCTCCAAAGTTCAAGCAGCGACTAAACATTGTAATTCATGGTAGAAAAGATCCAGTCATGATGCATTCAACATTAACTATACACAATGCATGAGGATGACAATAGTGCTCTCAGGTCTAGCGCTTGTTTGAGAAGGTGATGACTCAACATAAAATTAAATAGATAGACCCTTCGCAGAGGGAAGTAGAGATTTGAAGAGGTGCCATAGCTCAAAGCTTAAAATAGAGATAAATATAATTTTGGGAGGTGCACCCTTCCTGTCAACGTTACGACCAAGAGTTATCAATATCTTCCATGCTAAACACATTAGCGGTGGTTCCCAAGCGGTAAAAGTAAAGGTTTACTCCCCCTCCACCAACAAAAACACTTCACGGCTAGCCGAATCCACATGTATCGTCCATACCAACAACAGTCCTGGGGGAGTTTTGTTTAATTATTTGCAATTTTTTATTTCGGGTCTGGGCATCCCTATTACCACCCCTCTCAAGCAAGGACGAGTGAATAAACACTCATCATGAGAATAACCCGCTTAGCATGGAAGATACTGACCACCCCCTATCACTCCATGAGCGGTCCAGGCACACAAAACCGATGTTCATTTGAAGTTTTAAGAGGTGTCACAGGCAAATTTACTTGGAATGGCAGGGTAATACCACATATAGGTAGATATGGTGGACTCATATGGAATAACTTTGGTTTAAGGGTTTTGATGCACAAGCAGTATTCCCGCTTAGTACAGGTGAAGGCTAGCAAATAGGTTGAGAAGTGGCCAGCTAGAGAGCGAAAACGATCATGAACATGCTTTATGAATAATCAACATTGAATACTAGCATGAGTAGGATATGAACACCATGAACATAAATATCGTAGAGGCTATGTTGGTTTTGATTCAACTACATGCGTGAACATGTGCCAAGTCAAGCCACTTGAAACATTCAGAGGAGGATACCATGTCATAATACTATATCACAATTATTTTAATGCATGTCGACACCCAAGATAAATCATTATTCTATCCTAGCTACTTAAGCATGGCATGAGCAACTATAATCTCTAATTGTCATTGCAAACATGTTTGATCATAATATGTTGAATCATGGATACTAGGTTAAACATATTTACAAAAACAAAAACAAGTTGAGTTCATACCCGCTTCTCTCTACCATAGTCACTTCATCAGATATCGTCATTATTGCCTTTCACTTGCATGGCCGAACGATATGAAAATAATAATAGTGCAAGAGTGTCGTGGACTAAGCTGGAATCCGCAAGCATTTTATTCAACAGGAGAAGACAAAGTTATTTGGGCTCTTTGTTAGATCAACAGTAATGTATATGAGAGCCACTCAACATTTGCATCACCGTCTTCTCCTTGGTACGACTCAATAAAAAGAAAAGAATTTCAGAGAAACACACACTGAAATATTTTTGGAGTTTTTTTAGTTTTTCTTGAAGAAAGCAAATTAAAGAAGGAAAAACAAAAATGAGAAAAACTATTTACACGGAAAAGCTCCCAACAAGCAAAAGAAGAGTAGAGAAATCTTTTTGGGTTTTCTTTTGATACTACAACTAATTTAAACTAGAAAGAAAAGCCGAAAAGAAGCGAGAAATATTTTTGGGTTTTCTCAAAGTTTTTCAAACACACAAGAAGAAAGTGAGAAAATAAATCTAGCATGGATAGTACAATGAAAAAGCGTAGACACCGACAACTGGAATGAAATGTGTGAACATGAATATAATGTCGGTGGAAATACGTACTCCCCCAAGCTTAGGCTTTTGGCCTATCTTGGTAATCACCATCCGCGGCCTGGATAATAATCTGAGTTAGACTCTTGGGGTAGTATGCGCGGGCCTCCTCAGCCCGTCTGGCAGCCTCGACCTCCGCATTGTACGCGTGAGCCTCGCTCTCAAGAACGTAATATCTTCTCTTACTGTGCTAATCAAAGAGAGCAGGTGCAGGCAAAACAATAGGTACAATGGGTTTCTTATTGAACCTCAAGTTGTAAGTATAATTAGTGATTGTGCCCTTAAGGAACTTATGGCGCTTCATGGCCTCAAAGTCTAAGTACTAGGTAGGTAGAATGGGATCGTTAGGAAAAGGTGACACACCAACCTCCTTTGCTAAATGAGATAAGTGAGGGGGCCCACGTGGGGACCACAACCCACCAGGGCACGCCTGGGGTAGCTGGCGCGCCCTGGTGTCTTGTGGACACCAGGGGCACCCCCCCCCCCCCTCTGTTGTTATTTGTACCAGAAATTCTCAAATATTTGAGGAAAAAATCGTGTTAAATTTTAGGGCATTCTGAGAACTTTTATTTTTTCGGTCATTTTTTATTGCACGGACAAATCAGAAAACAGGGTAAACATGGCATTTCATTTTATTTAACTAAGAAAAACAGAAAACAAAAGTCAAGGACAGAAGGTTGTGCCTACTAAATTCATCGACCACATACCTTTCAAAAATGATCCATTAACATGGTTGATCAAGTCTTATTAATAACCATTTTCGATTACTATGAAACCGAAGAATTTTCGTAAAACACTAAGTTACCTCAACGGGGATATGCATACCCCAACAATAAGTATGTCATATTTCTTTTTGGCAGAAGGCAAAGGTAGTTGGAAACTTCCAATAGTAATTGTCAGAGATTTTTCAATAACATTAATACCATTCACTTGGAATTGTTTCTTCGGAAAGTGCACCGTATGCTCATTACGGTTGATATGAAAAGTGACTTTGCTTTTATTGCAATCAATAATAGCCCCTGCAGTATTCAAAAAGGGTCTACCAAGGATAATCTACATGTTGTCGTCCTCGGGCATCTCAAGTATAACAAAGTCTGTTAAGATAGTAACATTTGCGACAACAACGGGCACATCCTCACAAATACCGATAGGTATGGCGGTTGATTTGTCAGCCATTTAAAATTATATTTTAGTAGGTGTGAATTTATTAAAATCAAGTCTTTTATATAAAGAGAAAGGCATAACACTAACACCAGCTCCTAAATCACACAAAGCAGGTTTGACATAATTTCGTTTGATGGAGCAAGGCATAGTTGGTATCCCCGGGTCTCCAAGTTTTTTAGGTACTCCATCCTTAAAATAATAATTAGCAAGCATGGTGGAGATTTCAGCTTCAGGTATTTTTCTCTTATTGGTGATGATGTCTTTCATATATTTTGCAAAAGGAGCCATCTTTAAAATATCAATCAAGCGAGTGCACAAAAAGACTGGCCTAAGCATTTCAGCAAAGCGTTCAAATTCTTCATAATCTTTTTTCTTAGATGATTTAGGTGGAAAGGGCATGGATTTTTGAACCCATGGTTCTCTTTCTTTACCATGTTTTCTAGCAACAAAGTCTCTTTTATCATATCGTTTATTTTTAGGTTGTGGGTAATCAAGATCAACAGCAGGTTCTATCTCAACATCATTATCTGGTTCTTTATCATTGTCTAGTTGAGTGTCTACATGAACATCATCATTATCATTTTCATTATCACTAGATGAATGTTCATTACCAGATTGAGTTTCAGCATCAGAGATAGAGACATCATTAGTATCCTTAGGAGGTTTTTCTATTTCAGGTTCACTAGAGGTATGCAAAGTCCTATCATTTTTCTTTTTCTTTTTCTTTTTAGAAGGACTAGGTGCTTCAGTGTTAATTCTTTGAGAGTCTTGTTCAATTCTTTTAGGGTGCCCCTAAGGATAAAGTGGTTCCTGAGTCATTTTGCCCCCTCTAGTTGCTACTCTAACAGCAAAATCATTCATATTATTATTCATTTCAATGAGTAGTTCTCTTTGAGATTTAGCGACTTGTTCTAACTGAGTTTGAACCATTGAGGCATGTTTTCCTACACCTCTAACATCATTAGTGATTCTAAATATCAAGTCACTCAAGCGAGCAATCATATCAGAGTTGTATTTTAATTGTTTCATAACATTTGCATTGAAGTGATCTTGTTTCATAATGTAATTATCAAATTCATAAGGGCATTGACTAGGATGTTTATTGTAAGGGATGTCATCTTTATCAAACTTTAATAAAGAATTTACCTCTACCACCTGTGGGGGTGGCGTATCAAGTCCATGTATTTCTTCAATAGGTGGTAAATTCTTAACATCTTCAGCTTTAATACCCTTTTCCTTCATACATTTCTTTGCCGCATATCTTCAGGACTAAGATATAAGATACCCCTCTTCTTCGGAGTGGGTTTAGGTGGTGGTTTAGGAAGAGTCCAATCATCATAATTTTTCAATATATTATTCAATAATTCCTCAGCTTGTTCAATAGTTTGTTCCCTGAAAACACAGCCAACACAACTATCTAGGAAGTCCCTAGAAGCATCGGTTAGTCCATTATAGAAGATATCAAGTATTTCATTTTTCTTAATAGGATGATCAGGCAAAGCATTAAGCAATTGGAGAAGCCTCCCCCAAGCTTGTGGGAGACTGTCTTCTTCAATTTGCGCAAAGTTAAATATTTCCGGTAAGGCGGCTTGTTTCTTATGAGCAGGAAAATATTTTTCAGAGAAGTAATAAATCATATCCTGGGGACTACGCACACAGCCAGGAGCAAGAGTATTGTACCATATCTTAGCATCACCCTTTAATGAGAACGAAAATAACTTAATGTAATAGTAGCAAATTTTCTCATCATGAGCAAATAGGGTGGCTATATCATTTAGTTTAGTAAGATGTGCCACAACATTTTTAGTTTCATAGCCATGGAAAGGATCAGATTCAACCAAAGTAATTAACTCTGGGTCGACAGAGAATTCATAATCCTTATCAGTAACAAAGATAGGTGAAGTAGCAAACTTAGGATCACATTTCATTCTAGCATTCAAAGATTTTTCTTCCAGTTTGCATAATAATTTCTTAAGATCATCCTTATCATTGCAGGCAAGAAAGTCTCTAGCTATCTCCTCATCCATAACATAACCCTTAGGTATCTTAGGCATTTCAAAAACTAGGAGAGCTAGGTCTAATAGGTGTGTCATAATTCTTAGTTTCAAAGACTTCATCAGTTTCAACATTCTCAATATCTTTAGCTCTAGCAATTTGTTCATCAAGAAATTCACCTAGTGGCACATTATCATCAAGCAAGGTACTAGCATCATCATAATTATCATTCATAGCAGAAGTAGCATCATCAACAACTTGCGACATATCAGGATTAATAGCATGTGGTGGTGTTGCAAGTCTATTCAAAACAGAAGGTGAATCAAGTGCAGAGCTAGATGGCAATTTCTTACCTCCCCTCGTCTTAGAGGGAACGATCTTGGTTCTTAGATCTTTCATATTCTTCATAGTGATAAATAGATAATAATCCCAAGTGACTCAACAAATATAGCTATGCTCCCCGGCAACGGCGCCAGAAAAAGGTCTTGATAACCCACAAGTATAGGGGATCACAACAGTTTTTGAGGGTAGAGTATTCAACCCAAATTTATAGATTCAACACAAGGGGAGCCAAAGAATATTTGTAAGTATTAGCAGTTGAGTTGTCAATTCAACCACACCTGGAGATTAAATATCTGCAGCAAAGTGATTAGTAGCACAGTGATATGATAGTTTGATAACAGTGGCAACTGTAATAGTAACGGTAACAGTGGTAGCAATGATTTTGTAGCAGTTGTAATAGTAGCAATAGCAATAGTAACTTAGCAAGAACAATATGTGGAAAACTCGTAGGCATTGGATCGGTGAATTTGTTGGATAATATTCATCATATAACAGTCATAACCTAGGGCGATACAGAACTAGCTCCAGTTCATAAATATAATGTAGGCATGTATTCCGTAAATAGTATACGTGCTTATGGAAAAGAACTTGCATGACATCTTTTCTCCTACCCTCCCATGGCAGCGGGGTCCATAAGGAAACTAAGGGATATTAAGGCCTCCTTTTAATAGAGAACCAAAACAAAGCATTAACACATAGTGAATACATGAACTCGTCAAACTACGGTCATCATCGGAAAGTATCCCAATTGCTGTCACACTGGGGTTTACGGAGCATAACACATAATAGGTGCATATGACTTGCAAGATCGGATCTAGAACATAGATATAATGGTGAAAACATAAACGGTTCAGATCTGAAATCATGGCACTCGGGCCCTAGCGACAAGCATTAAGCATGGCAAAGTCATGGCAACATCAATCTCAGAACATAGTGGATACTAGGGATCAAGCCCTAACAAAACTAACTCGATGACATGATGAATCTCATCCAACTCCTCACCGACCAGCGAGCCTACGAAGGAATTACTCACTCCCGGTGGGGAGCATCATGGAATTGGTGATGGAGAAGACCAAAGATTCCCCTCTCCGAAGCCCCGAACGGGCTCCAGATCTGTCCTCCCAATGAAGAACAGGAGGTGGCGGTGGCTCCATATCGTGAAACGTGATAAAACTTCCTCTCCGATCTTTTCCTGCAAAAATTGGTATTTATGGAGTTGGAATCAGGGTCAGAGGGGCCACGAGGGCCCAACAACCCACTAGGGCGCGCCTGGAGGGGGTGGCGCTCCCTGGTGTATCGTGGCCAGCCAGGGCACCCCCTTCGGTGGTTCTTGGTTCCAGTATTTTTTTATTTATTCTTGAATAAATCTCCAGAAAGTTTCGTCCAAATCTGAGAACTTTTATTTCTACACAAAAACAATACCATGGTAATTCTGCTGAAAACAGCATCAGTCTGGGTTAGTTTCATTCAAATCATGCAAATTAGAGTCCAAAACAAGAGCAACAACGTTTGGAAAAGTGGATTCGATGGAGACGTATCATGGTGTTTGCCCAATATCTTTGCTAGCCAAAAATCCACACTAAGTAGAGATACTACTTGTGCATCCAAAAACCTCAAACCCAATTTCATTGTTTTGAGAGTCCACCATACCTACCTATGGATTGAATAAGAACCTTCAAGTAAGTTCTCATCGGTGCATAAGGCAATAAAAATTGCTTCTAAATATGTATGATCTTTTAGTGTAAAGGAAAATAAGCATTGTACAAACTTGTGATGGCAAAGTAATAAAAGCAACGGACTGCATAATAAAGGTTGCGATCATAAGGGGCAATATAACGTAACATTCTTTTGCACTAAGAGCTTGTGCATCCCAAAAAAATAGCGCATGACAACCTCTGCTTCCCTCTATGAAGGGCCTATCTTTTTACTTTTATGTATTTACTTTTTATGCAAGAGTCAATAGTATTCTTCTCTACTCCTTTTTTATTTTTATCTTTTGCAAGCATCATGTGGTGGGGAAAGATCTAGGCACATATATCCAGTTGGATATGAGTGATCATGAGTTATTATTGTTGACATCATCCTTGAGGTGAACAAGTTGGGAGGCAAAACTATAATCCCCTATCTTTCTATGTGTCCGGATGAAACTTTTTGCTCTATATATATGATGTGAGTGTTAGCAATCATAGAAGACTAAATGATGGTTGAGTATGTGGACTTGCCAAAAGGCTCCGATACGAGACCCTTCGTGAAAACATGATGAATTGCAATTGCAAAGTTGACTGAGAACATAGTTTGTTGGTTTTCAGTAAAGTTTATGCATTATACTTCGATATTGTGATGAATTGTTACTTGCTCATGAGAAGTTTTATGATAAAGTTTATTGTTGTTATAATAGTAAGCATGATGCTACTATGTTCGTATTTTGTTTTATCTACACCTCTCCCTCTAAACATGTGGACATGATTCTCGATATCGTCTTTTGCTTGAGGATAAGCGAGGTCTAAGCTTGGGGGAGTTGATACGTCCATTTTGTATCATGTTTTCTTACTGTTATTAATAGTGTTTTTATTCAATATAACACTTTGTGGAGTAATTCTAATGCCTTTTCTCTCATAATATGCAAGGTTTACACAAAGAGGGAGAATACCGGCATCTGGAATTCTGGACCTGAAAAAGCTACATCAGAGATACCTATTCTGCACATCTCCAAATAAGCTGAAATTTTACGGAGAATTATTTTGGAATATATAAAAAATACCGGAGAAAAGAAATACCGGAGGGGGTCACCCAGGTGCCCACTAGGCACCAGGGCGCGCCTCCCCCCTGGCGTGCCCTGGTGGGTAGTGGGGGCCCTGACCCACCTCCAATGCCCATCTTCTGGTATATAAGGTCTTTTGACCTAGAAAAAATAAAGAGAGGACTTTTGGGACGGAACGCCGCCGCCTCGAGGTGGAACTTGGGCAGGAGCACTTTTTCTCTCTGGTGGAGCGATTCCGCCGGGGACACTTCCCTCCAGGAGGGGGAAATCGAAGCCATCGTCATCACCAAAAATCCTCTCACCTTGGGAGGATCAATCTTCATCAACATCTTCACTAGCACCATCTCATCTCAAAACCCTAGTTTATCTCTTGTGTTCAATCTTGTATCAAAACCTCAGATTGGTACGTGTGGGTGACTAGTAGTGTCGTTTACATCTTGTAGTTTATGCTAGTTGGTTTATTTGGTGGAAGATTATATGCTCAGATCCATTATGATATTTATTACTCCTATGATCTTGAGCATGAATATTATTTGTGAGTAGTTGCTTTTGTTCTTGAGGACACGGGAGAAGTCATGTTGCAAGTAATCATGTGAATTTGATATTCGTTCGATACTTTGATGATATGTATGTTGTAATTCCCTTACTGGTGTTATGTGAATGTCAACTACATGACACTTCACCATCTTTGGGCCTAAGGGAATGCATTGTGGAGTAGTTATTGGATGATGGGTTGCTAGAGTGACAGAAGCTTAAACCCTAGTTTATGCGCTATTCTATAAGGGGCTGATTTGGATCCACATGTTTAATGCTATGGTTAGATTTTATCTTAATTCTTCTTTCTTAGTTGCGGATGCTTGCAAGAGGGGTTAATCATAAGTGGGACGCTTGTTCAAGTAAGAACAACACCAAGCACCGGTCACCCACATATCAAATTATCAAAGTAGCGAACGTGAATCAAACAAACATGATGAAAGTGACTAGATGAAATTCCCGTGTGTCCTCGGGAACGTTTTACTTATTATCAGACACCATTTCGGCCTGTCCTTTGCTACAAAAAGGATTGGGCTACCTTGCTGCACCTATTTTTACTATTGTTAATTGTTACTTGTCACAAATTATCTTGCTATCAAACTACCTGTTACCGACAATTTCAGTGCTTGTAGAAATTTCCTTGCTAAAAACCGCTTGTCATTTCCCTCTGCTCCTCGTTGGGTTCGACACTCTTACTTATTGAAAGGACTACGATTGATACCCTATACTTGTGGGTCATCAATAACCCACAAGTATAGGGGATCAATTGTAGCCACTTTTGATAAGAGTGTCGAACCCACCAAGGAGCTAAAGGTAGAATTAATATTCCCTTCAAGTTCTATGAACCACATATACAACTCTATGCGCACTTAACATTTGCTTTACCTAGAACAAGTATAAAACTACTTTGTAGGTGTAATATGATAAGTTTGCAAAAATAAAATTGGAAGTAATTAGCGGGATAAATCTACAAATAATTGGCGACATAATAAAATTCAGTTTTTTAGTAGAAAGCTATTTGTGACACAAGAGAAGGATTTGTCCCTAAGCAATTGATAACTAGACCGGTAATCATAATTGCAATTTTATATGAGGGTGAGGCATGAACTAACATACTTTCCATACTTGGATCATATGCACTTATGGTTGGAACTCTAGCAAGCATCCACAACTACTAAAGATCATTAAGGTAAAACCCAACCATAGCATTAAGTAATAAGTCCTCTTTACTCCCATACGCAACAACCCCCTTACTCGAGTTTGTGTTTCTGTCACTCACGCAACCCACTATAAGAAAATTGATGAACGTATTACAACACCCTATAGCGGTAATCCCACACGCTTGCGCTACACGAAGGGCACCATAGAACAGCACCAAAATAAAACATACAACTAAAAACAATCACGATCATCAATCAACCCATAGGACAAAACGAATCTACTCAAACATCATAGGATGGCCATACATCATTGGGTAATAATATATAGCATGAAGCACCATGTTTAAGTAGATATTACAACGGGTAGAAGAGGTGTTACACCACTGCATAGAGGGGGAGAGAGTTGGTGATGACGGCGGCGAAGTTGTTGGTGTAGATCGCCATCACGATTGCTGCCCCGGTGGCATTCCGGCACCACCAGGAGAGAGGGGGAGAGAGTCCCCTATTTCTTCTTCTTCCTTGGTCACCCCCCTAGATGGGAGGAGAGTCTCCCCTCTGGTCCATGGTCTCCATGGATCCTGGAGGGCAGGAGCCCCTCCGAGATTGGATCTCTCTCTCTCTCTCTATTCTCTTCTGTTTCATGTTCCTGTTTCCTGGCCCTTCACCGTTTCTTAAATTCCCGGAGATCCATAACTCCGATTGGGATGAAATTTTGAGGGGATTTTTATCCGAATATTATCTTTGTTACGACCGAAGGATACCTCTAACTGACTAGGGGCCCCACAAGCCTGCCCGGCGCGCTCAGGGTAGGGGGTGCGCCGTCTGAGCTTGTGGGCCCCTCGAGCATCGTCTCGTGTTGATTCTTCTTCCCAAAAATCACATATATTCCAAAATAAATCTCCGTATATTTTTATCGCGTTTGGACTTTGTTTGATATGGATATTCTGTGAAACAAAAACATGCAAAAACAGGAACTGGCACTAGGCACTGGATCAATATGTTAGTCCCAAAAATAATATAAACATTTGCCAAAAGTATGTGAAAGTTGTAGAATATTTGCATGAAACAATCAAAAATTCTAGATACGACAGAGACGTATCATACAACCAATTGTACGCGACGCTCCAGAACCTCTCTGTTCACCAGCAGCAGGCCGACGGCGCTCCGGACTGGATCCTCGACACGGGCGCCATGTCGCATGTCGCAGGTATGGTGAGCACTCTCACCTCGTACCATTCCCCATCTATGCGTCATTCCTCTAGTATTCTCATTGACGATGGGTTTAGCCTGCCCGTTATTGCTGTCAGCTCCACCTCTCTCTCAAATTTCTCTCTTAAGGACGTGCTCATCTCTCCTGCTATCATCCGAAATTTATTTTTGTTCATTGTTTTACTCAAGATAATTTCTGCTATGTTGAGTTTGATCCTTTCGGTTTTTCCGTGAAAGACCTAGCAACGGGGAGAACAATAATGATGTCCAATAGCCATGGGGCTCTATATCCTTTCTTCTCCAACTCCGGTGTCCAAGCAGCTCTTTCCATCATCAGTAATGGCCTATGGTACCTCCATTTAGGTCATGCTAGCAATAAATCTGTTTCTGCCTTAGCTCATGATTTCCTACCAAATTGTAATAATGACTTGCCTACTACTGTTGTATGCGCATCATGTAAACTGGGCAAGCAGCCTCAGCTGCCATTTTTTCATTCTGTTTAAAAAACAAGTGCACCTTTTCAGTTAGTCCATTGTGACTTGTGGACCTCGCCAGTTCATAGCTTCTCAGGCTTTCAGTATTATCTTGTGATACTGGACGACTACTCGCACTACAACGTTCCCATTACGCAACAAATCCCACACCGCCGACACCATTCATCATTTCTTCACCTATGTACTTACACAATTTCACGTCCCCATCCAATGCATGCAGTGCAACAACGGTGGCAAGTTCCTGACCTCTTCCTTGCGCTCTATCTTCTCAAGCCATGGTGCCTCCTTCCGCCTTTCGTGCCCTTAGACCTCACCGCAAAATGGGAAGGCCGAGTGGCTCATACGAACCACCAACGACATCCTCCATGTGCTTCTCATTCACGCACACCTCCTGCCCCCGTTCTGGGTCGAAGCTCTCCACACCGCTACCTACATCCTCAACCGGCGTCCCTCTTCGGCCATCAACTTTGCCACCCCCTACTTCCTCCTTCTTGGTCAACACCCAACGTATGATCACATGCGTGTGTTTGGGTGCTTATGTTTCCCCAACACCATTACCACCAGTCCACACAAGCTCGCCCCATGGTCTACTAGGTATGTATTCCTCGGTTATCCCCTAGAGCATGAAGGCTATAGGTGCCTATACTTAACCACCCACAAGGTTATCATCAATCATCATGTTACATTCGATGAGACTAGCTTCCCCTATTTTCCTACCGCCTCCCCATGGTCTCCCCCTCTTTCTGTTGCCACAGAAAATCCAGGCGCCCATATCCTCCCCGAACCGCGTACCTCATACCGCTCACATCCGGTCTCTCCTTCGGGATCCGCGCCAGCCGCAAATCTTTCACCTCCCGCTGGCCAACCCCCTGACTCGCCCGCCAGCCTCTCACCGCGATTCGCGTCGGGCCCACCCGTGGACCACACGCCCCTACCCATTCCATGCGCGCCACGCCAGTGCACCCACTAAGCTGACCGGCCCCGCCCCTGGGTCCTCCTGACGGTTCCCATGCAGCCATCCCCCGCGCGCCACCTGTCTCACATCTCCCGCCTCATGCCATCCCCATCGCTCCTCCTATGAACAAGCACCGCATGCAGATTCGTGGGAAATCCGGGTTTGCTCAGCCCAAAACCCTTCACGTCACAACTTTTTGTATTAGTCTGATTCCCTCCTCTTATCACGCTGCACTTCAGGACCCGAACTGGCACGCCGCAGTGGTAGAGGAATATAACAAACTGATTTGGAATGATACTTGGTGTCTAGTGTCTCATCTTGCAGGTACAAATGTCGTTACGGGCAAGTGGATCTTCCGGCACAAGTTCCACCCAAATGGCACGCTCGCTCGGTACAAGGCGCGGTGGGTGCTTCAGGGGTTCACACAGCTGGCCGGCGTGGGCTATGCCGAGACGTTTAGCACTGTCGTCAAGCCGGCCACCATCCAGACTGTCTTGAGCCTCGCCGCCGGCAGATCGTGGCCTATTTATCAGTTGGACGTCAAGAACGCCTTTCTCCACGGTCATCTTACAAAGACGGTGTACAGTCATCAGCCATCTGGTTTCATCGATGCTGCCTCACCATCGCATGTGTGCCGGCTGAACCGTTCTCTATACGGTCTCAAGCAGGCGCCACGTGCGTGTTTCACGTGCTTCGCCACCTACCTGCAGACACTGGGCTTCAACACATCCCGGTCGGACTAGTCGCTCTCCGTCCTTCGCCATGGTGACCAGTTGGCCTACCTGCTGCTATACGATGATGACATCATCCTCATGGCCAGCCCCACCGCCGTGCTCGACTCCGTCATCCAGGCACTTCACCGCGAGTTTGCGATGACCGATTTGGGTGCGCTGCACCACTTCCTCGGCATCAATGTCGCCACGACGACACGCAACTTTGTTTGTCGGCATTCTAGGAACGGGGGTACCCAGATCTACCTGCCTGCGGGCCAGTGTGTGGGCCCATCAACGGCCCTGTATGGCCCAACTATGACAACTCCAAGGCAAGACCCTCGCGAGGGCCCTAGCCTCGCGAGGCGAATGACACCAAGACCTCTAGAGGAGTGGCCTCCCCAGGCTACCTCCCAGGGACGGAGACTTCTATGCAGGTACCTAGCCTCACGAGGCTGCGATGATGTGAGCCATGACGACCAAGACTCGGCGGGCGCCAGCAGGCGCAGAGTAGATAGTTTCCCCTTTGGTGCTAGGGGAGCAAGGACAGACGTGGGTTCCCAAGGAATCCCCCAAAGCTTTCCATTCCGGTGCAACAAGACCAAGACCACGAGCTTGGCAGGACGGATGTCATCGCCGAGCCCACCTCTGCGTCACGACCAGAAGCTTTGCAGGAGAAGACTACCTTTCATCGGGATTAGATGTACTTCTTGTCCCCTTTCAAATTGGCCGTTGTGGGATCCCTTCCCGCATATGTTTTGGGGGAAGAGAACCAAGGCCACTATAAGTATAGGCTAGCCACCACCATAGAGGGGATCCGGGATCGGACCCTCGAGCATTCCACCCGCACCACTTGAGCCCTCGCGAGGCTGCTCATCCACTGTACTAGTTCATCCTCAGCCTCCTCGTGAGGACAATCCACCACAAAGCAGGAGTAGGGTCTTACACCGCAAGGTCGCCCGAACCTCGGTAAACTGCTGTGTTCTTCTTCTTCCCTGCTCATGCAAACTTGGCGAGGCTAGGCCGTGGGGTGGTGAGCTTGAGACTTGAGCTGGTTGAGATCTTCGCACACGCCCCAGAGTTCGAACCTTCTTGGGTCTGCGGAGCCCTGAATCTGACATTTGGCGATGCCAGGTAGGGGCGTGTCGAAGCTCCGCCTCTTCACCGACCACGCTCCGGCTCGCCCCATCGGGTACATGGCGAAAGCTCACCGGGCATGCGCCGAGTGTTGGGCCACTCGCGTCGCCCTGGCGGCACCCTTCAGCTGCGGTACCCCTAGCTGCACCGTTCCCCCCTCGGCTAATACGGTCACTGGCGCTGCCCCTCATCGGCGGCGGAATCCATCAACACCGCTCTTCGCGCAGTGCAGCGACCGCACCGCCAGGCCCTCTTTTGGCCCTGACGTGGCATCGCTTCCCCGCACTCATCGTGGGCCGACAGACACGCAGGCCACGCTCCTTGTGGCATGTGAGCTATTGCGTTACCGTCCCGCCGGTGATGGCTATGACGCTTGGATCAACAGGATCGCTGAGCTGCTAGATGCCTCTTGTGAGGGCGTGGAACCTTTTCGCCTCCCACCCACGTCGCGGCCCCCGCCCCGCGCCCGCGCCTTCCCCTGCTTCGTCTGCTCGTCTTTCCGGGGAGGACTTGGGGATATCCGCAGCGGCGAGGTCGCCAGCGGGATGCCCGCAGAGGCCCGAGAGATGCCTCCCGGATCTCTATCGGGGTAAGTAGCCCTCCGCGGGAGGCGCCACGGCGGGCCACCTCTTGGACAGGGTGATCCGGTGGCAGTGGTGGCGAGCGACAAGGCGAAGGGGCCCGGAGGCTAATTTCAGGCACAAGTGCATGAGCAAGAAAGCAAGTGACATCACGAGCGGGCATGGCGCCGCCACTGCACGTGCGTCACCAACGAACGAGTCCGCCAGAGCGGGCAGAAGTAAGGCCCGCATGCGCCATCCCCGCCGGCCTCGGCCATCAAGACCGTCAAGGCCTCGCGAGACCAGGGCTCCTCGTGAACCAATGCAGCACCCCCATCCGCGTCATTAACAATGATAACCCCCAGTTACAACCCCTCTCTTCAGAGCATATTGTTTTAACCTTGGAATGCAGGTGGATCACGTTTCGATGGCGTACCCACGGAGCATTGGCCAGAACAAGCGTGCTGACGCGGAGGCCCCGAGGGACCTCAAGTCGAGGAGCATCAAGAAGGCTCCGGAAGCCCGCGGTAGAGTTGGCACGGCGAGTTTCAATCCATGTTGTGGTTCATCCACACCGTTGTGACTAAAGCTCGCCGGCATGACCCTGTTCTTCCTCATCTCCGGGGCTAAGGCGACCCTCCCGCGTGATGCCAAATCCCGTCCCCCACGAGGCTTGGCATTCAATGAGGTGCATCAGGATGCCCCGCGGGGGGGTTGATACGTCTCCGGCATGTCTACTTTTCCTAACGCTTTTGCTCTTGTTTTGGACTCTAATTTGCATGATTTGAATGAAACTAACCTGGACTGACGATGTTTTCACCAGAACTACCATGGTGTTGTTTTTTGTGCAGAAATAAAAGTTCTCGGAATGGAACGAAACTTTTTGGAGATTTTTTATGGAATAAAACAAAAATACTGGAGCCAAGAACCACCGTAGGGGGGCCCCTGGGTGAGCACAACCCACCAGGGTGTTGGGAAACGTTGCATGGAAAACAAAAAAATTCTATGCACACACAAGATCTATCCATGGAGATGCATAGAAATGAGAGGGGAGAGTGTGTCTATGTACCCTTGTAGACCATAAGCGGAAGCATGTGTTAACGCGGTTGATGTAGTCGAACTTCTTCATGTTCCAACCGATCAAGTACCGAACGTACGGCACCTCCGCGTTCAGCACACGTTCAGCTCGGTGACGTCCTCTGCCTTTTTTATCCAGCAAGACGGCGAGGTAGTGGATGAGTTCCGGCAGCACGACGGCGTGGTGACGGTGATGGTGAAGCTATCTCCGCAGGGCTTCGCCTAAGCACTACGAAAATATGACCGAGGGTGTAAACGGTGGAGGGGGCGCCGCACACGACTAAGCAATTGTCGTGGTTGTGCTAGATGCCCCCTCCCACATATATATATATATAGGTGGGGGGAGGAGGGAGCAGCCAGGAGGCACCCCCAAGTAGGCCGAATCCTACTTGGGGTCCTTCCCAAGTGGCGCCCCCCCCCCCCCCCCTTACCATATTTGTCGGAGGTGGGAAGGAAAAGGGGAAAGGAAGGGGGAGGTCGAATCCCCCCCTTTGCTTTCCCCCACTTGGACGGCCACGATAGGGGGTGCGCCAGCCCCTTGTGGGCTGGTGTGCTCCCTTCTAATGGCCCAATAGGCCCATTACCCTCCCAGGGGTGTCCGATACCCCCTCCGGTATTCCGATGACTACCCGGTACACACCGAAACACTTCCGGTGTCCGAATACCATCGTCCTATATAGCAATCTTTACCTCTCGACCATTTCAAGACTCCTCTTCATGTTCGTGATCTCATCCAGGACTCCGAACAACATTCGATCACCAAATCATATAACTCATATAACACTATATCATCAACGAACGTTAAGCGTGCGGACCCTACGGGTTCGAGAACTATGTAGACATGACCGAAACACCTCTCCGGTCAATAACCATTAGCGGAACCTAGATGCCCGTATTGGCTCCTACATATTCTACGAAGATCTTTATCCATCGAACCTTATGACAACATACGTAATTCCCTTTGTCCATCGGTATGTTACTTGCCCGAGATTCGATCGTCGGTATCTTCATACCTAGTTCAATCTCGTTACCGGCAAGTCACTTTACTCGTTCCGTAATACATCATCTTGCAACTAACACCTTAGTCACTTTGCTTGCAAGGCTTCTTATGATGTGTATTACCGAGAGGGCCCACAGATACCTCTCCGATACTCGAAGTGACAAATCCTAATCTCGATCTATGCCAACTCAACAAACACCTTCGGAGAAACCTGTAGAGCATCTTTATGATCACCCAGTTATGTTGTGACGTTTGATAGCACACAAGGTATTCCTCCGATATCCGGGAGTTGCATAATCTCATAGTCGAAGGAATATGTATTTGTCATCTAGAAAGCAATAGCAATAAACTGAACGATCAATATGCTAAGCTAACAGATGGGTCTTGTCCATCACATCATTCTCCTAATGATGTGATCCCGTTATCAAATGACAACACATGTCTATGGTTAGGAAACCTTAACCATCTTTGATCAACGAGCTAGTCTAGTAGAGGCTTACTAGGGACACGGTATTTGTTTATGTATTCACACATGTATTTAAGTTTCCGGTCAATACAATTCTAGCATGAATAATAAACCTTTATCATGAATAAGGAAATATAAAATAACAACTTTATTATTGCCTCTAGGGCATATTTACTTCAGTCTCCCACTTGCACTAGAGTCAATAATCTAGATTACATTGTAATGAATCTAACACCCATGGACTCTTGGTGTTGATCGTGTTTTTCTCGTGGAAGAGGTTTAGTCAACGGGTCTGCCACATTCCAATCCATATGTATTTTGCAAATCTCTATGTCTCCATCCTTGACCTTTTCACGAATGGAGTTGAAGCGTCTCTTGATGTGTTTGGTTCTCTTGTGAAACCTGGATTCCTTCGCCAAGGCAAGTGCTCCAGTGTTGTCACAAAAGAATTTTCATTGGACCCGATGCACTGGGTATTACACCCAGATCAGATATGAACTCCTTCATCCAGACTCCTTCATGTGCTGCTTCTGAAGCAGCTATGTACTCCACTTCACATGTAGATCCCACCACGACGCTCTGCTTGGAACTGCACCAACTGACAGCTCCACCATTCAATATAAATATGTATCCGGTTTGTGACTTAGAGTCATCCGGATCAGTGTCGAAGCTAGCATCGACGTAACCATTTACACGAGCTCTTCGTCACCTCCATAAATGAGAAACATATCCTTTTTCCTTTTTAGGTACTTCAGGATGTTCTTGACCGCTGTCCAGTGATCCACTCCTGGATTACTTTGGTACCTCCCTGCCAGACTTATGGCAAGGCACACATCAGGTCTGGTACACGGCATAGCATACATGATAGAACCTATGGCTGAGGCATAGGGAATGACTTTAATTTTTTCTCTATCTTCTGCAGTGGTCGGGCTTTGAGTCTGACTCAACTTCACACCTTGTAACACAGGCAAGAACCCTTTCTTTGACTGATCCATTTCAAACTTCTTCAAAACTTTATCAAGGTATGTGCTTTGTGAAAGTCCTATTAAGCGTCTCGATCTATCTCTATAGATCTTGATGCCCAATATATAAGCAGCTTCACCGAGGTCTTTCATTGAAAAATTCTTATACAAGTATCCTTTTATGCTATCCAGAAATTCTATATCATTTCCAATCAAGAATATGTCATCCACATATAATATCATAAATGCTACAGAGCTCCCACTCACTTTCTTGTAAATACAGGCTTCATCGTAAGTCTGTATAAAACCATATGCTTTGATCACCTCATCAAAGCGTATATTCCAACTCTGAGATGCTTGCACCAGTCCATAGATGGATCGTTGGAGCTTTCACACTTTGTTAGCACCTTTAGGATCGACAAAACCTTCTGGTTGCATCATATACAATTCTTCTTTAAGAAATCCATTAAGGAATGCAGTTTTGACGTCCATTTGCCAGATTTCATAATCATAAAATGTGGCAATTGCTAACATGATTCAGACAGACTTAAGCATCGCTACGGGTGAGAAAGTCTCATTGTAGTCAACTCCCTGAACTTGTCGAAAACCTTTCGCGACAAGTAGAGCTTTGTAGACAGTAACATTACCATCAGCGTCAGTCTTCTTCTTGAAGATCCATTTATTTTCTATGGCTTGCCTATCATCGGGCAAGTCCACCAAAGTCCATACTTTGTTCTCATACATGGATCCTATCTCAGATTTCATCCTCAAGCCATTTATTAGAATCTGGGCTCATCATAGCTTCTTCATAGTTTGTAGGTTCACCTTGGTCTAGTAATATGACTTCCAGGATAGGATTACCGTACCACTTTGGTGCGGATCATGCTCTGGTCGACCTACGAGGTTTAGTAGCAACTTGATCTGAAGTTTCATGATCATTATCATTTGCTTCCTCTCTAGTTGGTTTAGGCATCACGGGCGGATTTCTGTGATGTGCTACTTTCCAATTCGAGAGAAGGGACAATTACCTCATCAAGTTCTACTTTCCTCCCACTCACTTCTTCCGAGAGAAATTACTTCTCTAGAAAGGATCCATTCTTGGCAACAAAGATCTTGCCTTCGGATCTATGGTAGAAGGTGTACCCAATTGTTTCCTTAGGGTATCCTATGAAGACGCACTTCTCCGATTTGGGTTCGAGCTTATCAGGCTGAAGCCTTTTAACATAAGTGTCGTAACCCCAAACTTTAAGAAACGACAGCTTAGGTTTCTTGCCAAACCATAGTTCATACGGTGTCATCTCAACGGATTTAGACGGTGCCCTATTTAACGTGAATGTGGCTGTCTCTAATGCATAACCCCAAAATGATAGTGGTAAATCGGTAAGAGACATCATAGAACGCACCATATCCAATAAAGTACGGTTACGATGTTCGGACACACCATTACGCTGTGGTGTTCCAGGTGGCGTGAGTTGTGCCGTGGTCTTGTCACGGCAGATGTCCTAGAGAAAGGACTTAGTCGTGGAGCCATCGCAACGGGTTAGCTTAAAGGGGTTAAAGCGGACAAGGGACGCAGAGAGTTTATACTGGTTCGGCCCCTTGCGGTGAAGGTAAAGGCCTAATCCAGTTGTTGTGGAATTGCTAGGGTTTCGATGACCAGGGAGCGAATCCGCTATGCCTGGCTCTTGAATTGTTGTCCCTCCCCCCCAAACCGCCGCCGGGTCGTCCCTTTATCTACACAGGTTGACGCCCGGCGGTTTACAGAATCCCGAGGCCGGCTCATAAACATGTCCGGCTCGGTCTCTACTCTTTTCTTATCTTACAAGACAAGTTACATATAATATGGCGGTTTACACCTACAAGCCCTTAATCCGCCTTTGGGCCCTGGGCCTTCATAAAGCGCCATACTCCTTGTCTTCATGGGCTTCAAATATAAATAACTCATTATGGGGATAACCCGGCCTCTCCTGGCTGGTTTACACCCAGTAATAATATCCCCAACATTAGGCCCCAGATTGATTTGAACTTGTTCATGTCGATCTCCAACACTTAAGAAAATTTCTTCTTCAAAACCTTCGCCTAAATCTTGTAGACCGCCATGACGTCATCTTCCAGGATCATAATAAATCGCCATGACGTCACCTGTTATTTAAAATGAGCCTCCGAGAATCGAGGCGACGGCTCTGTCACATATCCAACCTTTGGGCTCCTCGATTCTCGCGTATGTCACTTATCTCTTCACCTTTATAAATAAGGCCGGGGGCCCTTTTCATTTTTCCACCTTGCCTCTTCGTCTTTCTCCTTCTTCCTCGCGCCGACCTGACTGTCACACGCAGCCGCCGTCGTCAAGCTCCACCTTCTTCCTCAACTCCGGCCGCTGCATCAACCTGAACGGACCAGAAAAAATGCGGTGCTCCTTCGCTGCTCCATCAGCATCTGTAAGTCCCTTTTCTCTTTCTCCAGATTCACCATTAGGGTTTCAGTGTTCGTCGAAGTTCATTAAAGCTCCGGCGTTGTTCGTCCTTGTTCTTCTTAGTACCATAAATGGCTAATTTGGATCTGATATTTCTTGTGCGGTCGTAGTCATAGCCCCTTTTTCCTCATTAGAGCATCCTCTTCGTATAGAAAAACTCATCTGAATCCGATGAACTGTTGAAGCACCTCTATTTTAGGTCTGAATATATTTTTGTTTTCTGCCACGCCGCAGATCTGAATTTATCTTACCAGTCTGTGAAATCTGTTTTTCCCTCACTTAGGTACCAATATAGGCGGTTTAGCTTTGTCAAAGAACAATAATCTGGTATGCATCATTAGTCCCCTCTTAAACCGCCGATTCATTGATCTTTGCACCTTCTCCATTGTCAGACTCCGGTTTAGTAATATCAAACTCCGGTTTAACAATATGCATATACCTCTGCTTCTGCTTATCTTGCATTGCTTTATGCTCGCCCATCATAAATCTTAAACCGGCAATAAATATGTTTCAGCTTCCCATTGAAATGGCCAAACAAGTTTACGAATGCAACTGGGTTCCTTCCCGGGTTACTGAAGAGCAATTAAACAGATGTGTCACCACTGGCACTTTAGCCAATAAAGAAGTCATCCACTGGAGGGCCCCTGGTCCGAAAAATCCTCCTGAACCCAAGGACGGAGAAGTAGTTGTATTTACTGACCATCTGGGTCGAGGCTTTAGCCCTCCCGGTTCAAAAATTTTCCGGGATGTGCTGGCCAGCTTCCAACTCCACCCTCAAGATATTGGACCAAACTCTGTGTCCAATATTTGCAATTTCCAAGTATTTTGTGAGGCCTATCTTCAAGAGGAGCCCACAGTTGAACTGTTCAGGGATTTCTTTTATTTAAACCGTCGCACAGAGTTCACAGATGGACCCAACACTGAGCTTGGTGGAATGGCAATTCAAAAGAGGAAGGATGTCAGCTTCCCTCATGCCAAGCTTCATAGTCACCCCAAGGACTGGAATCAGACTTGGTTTTACTGCAAAGACACATCTCCAACTGATGAAAATCCTCTGCCGGGTTACCGTGCCCACCGGCTTAGCAACACTCATCCCTTCCCTCAAAGGCTGACTGCCAAGGAACGGTCCAACTATGCACCACAACTGTCAAAGCTCAGAGCCTTTATGGTAAACGGTTTGACAGGTGTCGACTTTGTTCGCTGTTGGATAACTTGGAGCATTCTGCCCTTAAGCCGGCGCCCCAGTTTAATGTGTGAGTACACAGGGGATTTGAAAGACCCTCAACGACACATCGACATTCAGCTAACAGAAGCCGAAGTTACTGAGGCTGTCAAGAAAATACTAAATGAACCGGAAGCTGTCTGTAGCCAGACCAGGTTAAGCCCTTTCTGCGTCTCCAACAAGCCGCCAACTGTAAGAATCACAACTTTCTTGTTTTAGTTTACCCCTTTTCAAATAGTCTCAAAATTTTGTCCATCTTTCACAGGGCGATGACCCATTCTGGAAGAAAAAACCACAGGATAAACCAGCCAAACCACTTCGCCCGAAGACCAAGGTCACCAAGAAACCTGCCAAGAAGAGGACCACTGAATCTTCTGAACCAAATGCTGATGCGGATCTGGCTAATTCGGACTCAGAGGTAGAACTTGACTCTCTTGGTTCTTTTTTCATACACCTTATTGACAACGACTGTTATCAGGACGACACTGAAGGCAGCCAGGCTGACGATGCAGAGGTAACTATCCTTTCTTCCGGTTCAGACCCTCTGCCAACACAGAAAATCCGTCAAGCAAACCGGAAAATAAAATTTTCTCACCCCTTAGCTCACTTGGACCCAAACTTTCTTTTGAAGAAGCAGCAACACGAAGCCCGCCGCACAACCCGGCACAGTGACCAGGTAGTTACCTCTGCCGGTTTACCGAACACTCCGGTCCGGAAACGTCGAACAGAGGTCTCTTATACTCCTGATATTTCTTGCCCCAAGGCGGGTTGTTTTCGACAGCCTCTTAATCCGTCTGATTCAAATTATCAGGGAACACCTAATTCGTCCTCTGGCGAGTCAACGGCCACACAACTTCCAACCCTCAAGACGGTCCCTGGGTAGGTTATGCTTTAATCTTATCCTTAATGTGTTATGTTTGCATACTGTACTGATCTTTATGCTTGTTCTTCTCAGTGCCAAGCCTAGACCCAGTAAGAAGGCCCGGTTAAATAAACCGTCTGATGACAATGTGGATATTGAACCGGAGAAGACTCCAGATCTGGAAAGAACAAATACTGATGTTACACATGATGATCCACCGCCTCAAGATTATAACTTCATAGTTGAACAAACAGAAGTTGACACCACAGGCCACACTGATAAACCGACTAGCCCGGCTCGCGCGGATGATAAGTCGGCCAGCCCAGCTAAGGCTGCTGATAAACCGTCAACTCCCGTGAAGGCTGCTAATGATAAAGAAGATGATATTATGATTACTGGCGTCGGCCACACCGCTCCTGGCAATCCTGTTGCTTTATCGAAGCATAGTGCCAAGGACGAGGTTTCTGCTATGGGCAAAGGCAAATGGAACACAGATTTGTCAACCTATGCTCACCTCAACGCCCAAGACATCCATTCTGGTTTTTTAAACCGCCTGTACACAAGCCGCGACTTTGAAGCCGGTTTAGTGAATCTAATGAAGGAGCGATATGAGGTAACTGCATAACTGCTTCTCTCTTGTGTTTAATTCCAAATATTAACTCCAGTAGCCCCCAAGTGCCGGTTTATAATAGTCATCTAAACTGGGACTTTGTAATATCTCAACTTTGCATGCTTAGCCTCCAAGGGCCGGGTTATCTTTCTAAGATGAAACGGTACTTTAGAATTGCAACATTACAACTTTCGCCGGTATAGTCCCCAAGGGTCGGTTTAACTGATGAAGATGAACCGGGACTTTTAGAAGAATACTCATAATGTCACTTTGAGCAAGCATACATTAGCCCCCAAGTGCCAAGAGTAATACTTGTATTGCACTTGGGACTTGCAGAAATTTCTGATTACGAGCAAATATGCATTAGCCCCCAAGTATTAGGTGCATAACTTGTTATGTGCTTGGTACTTCAAATATGCACTGCCAATTCATGATATGTTTGTCTCTTATAGGCTGAGCTGAGCAAAAAGGAAACTCAAACCGCTGATCTGCAAGAAAACATCAAGTCCCAGCAGGCAGAAACCTCCAAAACCAAAGATGAGCTTACAAGTGCCTTAGCCGCTATGGAAAAGCTGAAGGAGAGTTTCAACAAGGAGCGGGCGGATTGGGACACAAAAAAATCCGCATTGCAAAAAAGAGCCGAGGACGCAGAAGCAACTCTTAAACCGGTGGTAGACGAGCTAACTGGTGTAAAGCGGCAAATACATGCCATGACTGCTGTTGTGTTTGGTAAATATCCTGGCTTTAAATTTTCAACATATCATCCCATACATTGCCGGTTTACTGATGTTTGTAATGGCGCAGGAACTCGCATTAGTCATCTGGGCTCTGACGTACAGAAGAAGCTGAAGGCTGCCTATACTCTTATAGAGCAGTTATATACCGGCGCGCAACGGATCATCTGCACTGCTTCTCACAACAAGCCGCCCCCAACTTTAATCAAGGAGACC
Organism: Thinopyrum elongatum; assembly: GCA_011799875.1. Classification (NCBI taxonomy): domain Eukaryota; kingdom Viridiplantae; phylum Streptophyta; class Magnoliopsida; order Poales; family Poaceae; genus Thinopyrum; species Thinopyrum elongatum. The sequence continues at coordinate 566,254,867 of CM022298.1, read as the reverse complement.
TTAGAAAGGTTGTCAATGCTGCCTGTCCAGGTAGAAGAGCTAAAGAGATCTGCTGCCAGGGCTGGTGCTCTGACCGCACTAACCCGGGCAAAAGCATGGGTGCCTGATCTTGATCCGGTGGATGTGGCTAAAGGCTATCCAAGCTTAAAAGAAGACGGATCAGAATTTGGCCATGAGGACCTCCGAGCAATAAACCGGGAAGTACGTCCACTGGCTTGCCAACTGGCTGAAGAAACTGATCTTTCATATTACCAGGCGAGTTATGATGTCAACAACAAACGGGTTGCTGCACCAACCCCTGAGGCTCAAAATCTTATCCCGCCAATCCGTAAGCACACCTATGCCCCTGACGTTGAACCGTCCACACTTATAAGCGATGAAGCTGTGTTCCAAGCCTTAACTGGGATCGATTGGGCCACCATTGACTTCCAGCCGCTGGGTAGAGAGGAAGAGGATGAACCGGCGCAAGGCGATCCACAACCGTCAGGGCAGCCAGGTGACGAGTCATGATCCGGAGGCCGATTTAACCTTCCGCGTGCTGGAATACTTGCCAAAAAACAATTACTCTTTTGGGCACTGAAACGCCTTGTAATAGGCTAGTTTAAACACTTGGTCTGCTATGCCATCGTGCATATTTACTTTGCTTGATATCGTTAATTCACCGTGCTTAAGATATATAATGTTCATAATCCAGAGCGATTTATTCAGGCTGTTCCTGCATACAAAAAGTTGAACTTGTCCTGGCGGTTTACCACCGGACGGGTCATGATGCCCAAACATATAGCCTGGGTTTATAAACAAGGCTGTTAAAAATAATCAAATATGAAAATAAATGATACCTGTGACATTGAATCACATCGTAGGTTGACCAACTTTTGTAGTAAGGGTGATACCCCTAATCATGAGTATTGATAACTCCTTCCATATTGTGCCGGTTTATGATAAACCCGTACCGGGTTGTGAAAAAAACACCGGATTATTCATATATAACACTGGCGACTTATAGTCAAAACCAGACCGGGTTAATAAGCACCGGATTATGACTAATCATGTACTGACAACTTGTAGTTGAAAGCCGAGCCGGGTTAATTAACGCCGGTTTACCAAAATCATCATAAATCTCATCAAAGGAGAAAAAACTTGGCAAATAAACGCATATGAAAACTTGTAGTTGAGGCTTTTCACGGGCTGCCAGGCCCCAAATTCGAGGCTTTTCATGGGCTGCCAAGCCGCTGAGTTAAACCATTTTACAAAGCCTTTTAAGATGGACCTCAATCTTTAACCAATCGTCGTTTTAACTTTCACAAGTTCAGGGTCTTATGAGATTGACTTGTCGAAGTTCGACAGGTCATACCAGGTTTACCTGGACGGAGCGACTTACTTAAAAAAGGCAGGCTAACCCGGGGTTTTAGGTGTATACACCAGGCTTCCAAGCCGTGGCTTGATAGCCTATTACAAGTGTAGATTCTTTGTTCATTGCGATAGCAAAGAATCCCCGAGCAATATTTTGAGCTGTGCTCAGTGGGTGCCTATGTTTGAGTTGTTCTTTTGGAACACTCTCTTTGGCCCCTAAGTAACTTTTCTTTTTGGCTCTGAGCCAATCAAGAGGTGTAGCTATGGTTCGAATATGACCAAGCCCCCAAGTGATTTTTCTGGTGCCCTTGCGCCTATCAAGAGGTGTAGCTAAGGTTCGAATACGACCAAGCCCCCAAGTGATTTATATATATGGCTTGATAAGCCGAATCAAGGGGTAAACCGGACGCCGCTTTATAAGCAGAAACCTCCATGTAACCACACCTGATGTAAGAAAAAACAACAGATACCCCGCTTTAGCTGAGGCTCCGGTTTATTATATTGATCATAATATATACATTGTCATAACTATGTACATAGCAGAGCCTAGGGCTCAGGTATAGTAAGGCCGTAGATGAGCGATATTCCACGGCCGGTGGGTCTCCTCCTCCGATTTACGTGAGTCTTTGTGCTCTCGAACATCGATTAGGTAGTATGACCCGTTGTGCAGGTTATTGCTAACCACAAAGGGTCCTTCTCAAGGCGGGGATAACTTGTGCATATCCGTCTGATCCTGGATGAGTCGGAGCACCAGATCGCCTTCTTGAAAAGTTCTGGTTCTAACCCGGCGGCTGTGATAACGACGCAGATCTTGCTGATAAATCGCCGAACGGGCTGCTGCAATGTCACGCTCCTCATCTAACAGGTCAAGTGCTTCCTGCCGTGCCTTTTCATTATCAGCTTCAACATAAGACGCCACACGAGGCGAGTCATGACGGATGTCACTCGGGAGAACCGCCTCTGCTCCGTAGACCATGAAGAAAGGTGTGTAACCCGTAGACCTGTTAGGCGTGGTATTGATGCTCCATAACACAGAGGGTAACTCCTCCACCCAACAACCCGGCGTCCGTTGCAAAGGAACCATAAGCCGGGGCTTGATGCCTCTCAAGATCTCCTGATTGGCTCTCTCCGCTTGACCATTAAATTGGGGGTGAGCCACTGAAGATACGTCAAGTCGGATGTGCTCACGCTGACAGAACTCTTTCATAGCACCTTTGGACAGATTAGTACCATTATCAGTTATAATGCTGTGCGGAAAGCCAAACCGGAAAATCACCTTCTTGATGAATTGAACCGCCGTAGCTGCATCACACTTACTGACTGGCTCTGCCTCCACCCACTTAGTAAACTTATCAACCGCCACCAAAGGTGGGTCTTCTTGTCCTTGGATCTCTTAAAGGGCCCAACCATATCCAACCCTCAAGTTGCAAACGGCCAAGTGATTGGAATCATCCTCAATTCCTGGGCCGGAACATGAGCTCGGCGTGAAAACTTCTGACAACCATCGCACTTTTTCACCAAGTCTTCCGCACCAGCATGAGCCGTCAGCCAATAAAAACCATGACGAAAAGATTTAGCTACCAGGGACTTTGAACCGGCATGGTGACCACAATCCCCTTCGTGGATCTCACGCAGGATCTCACGGCCCTCTTCCGGAGATACACAACGTTGAAACGCCCCTGTTACACTGCAGTGATGTAATTCGCCATTGACAATAGTCATTGACTTGGATCGCCGGATTATTTGTCTGTCCAAAGTCTCATCCTATGGTAACTCGCCCCGGTTCATGTACGCCAGATACGGGACGGTCCAATCTGGAATAACATGAAGTGCTGCCACCAATTGAGCCTCCGGATCAAGAACAGCCAGATCCTCCTCTGTGGGAAGTTTAACCGACGGATTATGCAGCACATCCAAAAAGACGTTGGGTGGAACCGGCTTACGCTGGGAACCCAAACGGCTTAAAGCGTCCGCCGCTTCATTCTTCCGCCGGTCCACATGATCAACCTGATAGCCTTTGAAGTGACCTGCAACAATATCCACCTCTCGACGATATGCAGCCATGAGCGGATCCTTAGAATCCCAAGTACCAGACACTTGTTGAGCCACCAGGTCCGAGTCACCGAAGCACTTAACCCGGCTCAAATTCATCTCCTTAGCCATCCGAAGACCATGGAGTAAGGCCTCATATTCAGCTGCATTGTTAGTGCAAGGGAACATTAAACGGAGAACATAACAAAACTTATCACCTCGTGGGGAAGTTAATACGACTCCAGCCCCCGAGCCCTCCAATTGCCTGGACCCATCAAAATGAATAGTCCAATAAGTATGATCCGGCTTCTCTTCTGGCGCCTGTAACTCTGTCCAATCATTGATGAAATCCACCAATGCTTGTGATTTGATTGCCGTCCGAGGCACATAATTTAACCCGTGAGGTCCAAGCTCAATGGCCCACTTGGCAATCCGGCCAGTCGCTTCCCTATTCTGGATTATTTCCCCCAAAGGAGCAGAGCTGACCACAGTGATGGGATGACCCTGGAAATGTTGCTTAAGCTTTTGGCTCGCCATAAAAACTCCATACACCAGCTTCTGCCAATGTGGGTACCTTTGCTTAGACTCAATAAGTACCTCACTGACGTAATAAACCAGCCGTTGAATCGGATACTCCTTTCTGGTCTCCTTGCGCTCCACCACAATAGCCACGCTAACTGCCCGGGCATTGGCAGCCACATATAACAGCAAAGGCTCTTTATCAACAGGAGCAGCAAGGACAGGCGGCTCGGCTAGCTGCCGCTTTAAATCCTCAAACGCTTCATTGGCGGCGTCGCTCCAGACGAAATTATCCGTCTTCTTTAGCATCTGATATAAAGGGATAGCCTTCTCCCCGAGGCGACTGATAAACCGGCTCAAGGCTGCAATCCGGCCTGCCAAGCGTTGAACATCATTGATGCACTTCGGTTTAGCCAAAGAAGTTATGGCCTTGATTTTTTCCGGATTAGCTTCAATGCCCCTGTTAGACACCAGAAAGCCCAAGAGCTTTCCTACCGGTACACCAAAGACACATTTGGCCAGATTAAGCATCATCTTATAAACCCGGAGGTTATCAAAGGTCTCCTTCAAGTCATCTATCAATGTCTTCTTCTCTCTGGATTTCACCACAATATCATCCACATAAGCATGAACATTGTGGCCGATCTGATCATGAAGACAGTTCTGCACACAGCGCTGATAAGTCGCCTGGGCACTCTTTAGCCCAAAGGGCATAGACACATAGCAGAAGGCTCCAAAGGGAGTTATGAAAGCTGTCTTCTCCTGGTCCTTAACTGCCATTTTGATCTGATGGTAGCCAGAATAAGCATCCAGAAAACTCAAACGCTCGCAACCCGCCGTAGCATCAATGATTTGATCAATACGAGGGAGGGCAAAAGGATCCGCTGGACAAGCCTTGTTCAAATCTGTGTAGTCCACACACATACGCCAAGTGTCGTTCTTCTTAAGTACTAGCACCGGATTAGCCAACCACTCAGGATGAAATACCTCAACAATAAAGCCAGCTGCCAAGAGCCTGGCCACTTCCTCACCAATAGCCTTGCGTCTTTCTTCATTGAACCGGCGGAGAAACTGCTTGATCAATTTAAACTTGGGATCAGCGTTAAGAGTGTGCTCAGTAAGTTCCCTCGGTACACCTGGCATGTCAGAAGGCTTCCACGCAAAGATGTCCCGGTTCTCACGGATGAACTCGATGAGCGCGCTTTCCTATTTCGGATCCAAGGTAGCGCTGATGCTGAACTGCTGGGATGAATCGCTAGGAACGAAATCAACCAGCTTAGTCTCATCAGCCGACTTAAACTTCAAGGCCGGATCATGCTCTGTAGTTGGCTTCTTCAAGGAAGTCATATCTGCCGGATCAACATTGTCTTTGTAAAACTTCAACTCCTCTGTTGCACAAACCGACTCAGCATAAGCCGCATCACCTTCTTCACATTCCAAAGCGATCTTACGACTCCCATGTACCATGATGGTCCCCTTATGACCCGGCATCTTGAGCTGCAGATAGACATAACAGGGCCTCGCCATGAATTTAGCATAAGCCGGCCGCCCAAACAGGGCATGATACGGGCTCTTGATTTTCACCACTTCAAAGGTCAATGTTTCTGATCTTGAATCATGCTCATCACCAAAAGCAACCTCCAGAGCTATCTTACCGACCAGATACGCCGATTTACCAGGCACCACACCATGGAAGACCGTGCTGGACGGTTTAAGATTTTTATCTGTTAACCCCATGCGACGGAAGGTTTCATAATAAAGGATATTGATACTACTCCCCCCATCCATGAGTACTTTAGTGAACTTGTAACCTCCCACCTGAGGTGCCACCACCAACGCCAGATGACCCGGATTATCAACCCGAGGTGGATGATCCTCTCGACTCCACACAATGGGCTGTTCAGACCAGCGTAAGTAACGGGGCACCGCCGGTTCAACGGAGTTCACTGCCCTTTTATGAAGCTTCTGATCGCGCTTGCACAGGCTGGTGGTGAAGACATGGTACTGTCCACTGTTTAACTGCTTCGGGTTGCTCTGGTAACCCGACTGCTGTTGCTGCTGTTGGTTCCCCTGATGATTATAACCACCTTGGTTGCCTTGATTGCCTTGATTGCCATGTCCGCTTTGATTACCATGGAATCCTGAACCGGAACTGCCTCCACCATAACCCGGCCCATGAGACCCGGGGCCTGAACCGCCAGCCGGTCCATTATCATTCCGGAAAAAATCTGAATCTTTGAATTCTCGCATAATATAACAATCCTTCCAGAGGTGCGTGGCCGGCTTGTCCCGCGATCCGTGCTTTGGGCAGGGCTGGTTCAACAGGTAATTCAGGCGCTCCGGATTGGGACTTGGTTCTCTTCCATGCGGGGGCGGTTTACCCTTCCGACGCTGACCATTACCCTGCGCGTTGGTATTAGCTACAAAATCTGAACTATTATCCGCTTTACGCTTACCGCTGTTTCCATGCCCCGCCGAGTTATGCTGCTGCCCTTTGGTGCTGCCACCCTTCTTTCCCTTTCCTGTCTTGTCATCATCAGATTCAGGGTCCTTGGTACTATCAGAGTCGGCATATTTCACCAGAGCTGCCATAAGTGTCCCCATGTCATTGCAATGGCGTTTGAGCCGTCCCAGCTTCAACTTAAGAGGCGTAAACCGGCAATTGCCTTCCAACGTCAAAACGGCAGTATCAGCATTGATGCGGTCCGATGAATGCAAAATCTCTGAAACCCGGCACACCCAATGGGTTGTTGATTCTCCTTCCTCCTGGACACAGGCAGCTAAATCCACAATTGACATGGGTTGTTTGCATGTGTCTTTGAAATTCTGAATAAACCGGGCTCTTAGCTCGGCCCATGACCCAATGGAGTTAGCTAGTAGGTTTTCAACCAAGTGCGAGCTGTCCCTTCCAACATCATGGTGAAGTACTTAGCACATGCCGCGTCATCTACGTCCAGCATCTCCATTGCCATCTCATAACTCTCCACCCACGACTCGGGGGATAAATCGGCAGTGTAATTCGGCACTTTACGTGGGCCCTTGAAGTCCTTGGGCAGCCGTACATTGCGTAATGCTGGGACGAGACACGGCACCCCCAAAGAACTGGAGGTAACCCCTGGTTCCACCGAAGTTGTTGGACGAACCAGAGTAAGCTAACGGGCCACGTTCTGTGCTGCTAACTCAGCCTCTCGACGTGCCCTAGCACGGTCCACCACATCCTGAGCATCAACACCGCCACCCGCCGGGTTATGGCCTCGTGGCGGATTACGGTTGCGGGCACTGCTAGACACAGCCGATTCATCAACATGCCTGCTGTAACTCCGGCTTGGGCGGGGGGTGGAATGAATCCTCTCGCGACTGTACGAATAAGCCTGTTGCTGAGTCAAAGCTGTCTGAAGGAGCTCCCTAGCCCGTCGCGTCTCCACCGCTACAGGGGACTCACCATCGACTGGAAGGGCTGCCAATCATGAAGCGGCCGCGACTATGTTATCCAAGGGGTTGGAGTAATGACCCGGAGGTGTGGGCACATGCTGGGATGGGATATTCTGAAGAGGCGGATCCATTGCGCGTGACTGAACCGGCGTCCCCGTTCCAGGCGCTTCTACCCGGTTTACCACTGGCTGGTTGCTGGTTCCGGCCCCTGGCGTATTGAAGAGATTCCTGGCTTCGTAAACCGGAGGTAGGTGAGATCGGTACCTTCTCCTCATTACATCATTTGACGCGTTCTGATCCAACGTAAGCCGATAGGCCTGTGCATCTAACTCGGCCCGCTCTGTAGCCATCCTGGTGTTTTCAGCTACCAAATCCACCTTGGCTTGGGCTATCCGATCCTTCACCTTCGCCACTTCTGCGTTGTGCCGCTCGTGATGCGCCGGGCTGACTTCGGCCGCTAACAGTGCTGCCAAGGTGTCGAATAAATTGGACAGAGCCTGAGCCGGTGGTGGCGCAGGGCCTCCTGCCCTAGCTGCCGTCGCCGCTGCTGAACCGGAGATCATCGCCGCAGCGGTCGAAGATTGTGGCACTGACTGTGTACTGGCCATGAAGATCGCAACCCGGCTTGGCGGGTCAAGAGAGTCCGGAATACTGTCGCCACCGGAACAACCACCAAACCGGCCATCATGCAGCTGGTACAATGACTCGGTCTCTCCAGTAGATGACTCGTCACCTGAATAAACAATGGTTTCGCCATCATATTCCGATCCATCTTCAGATTCCACTCCGTGGATGACTCCCACGAAGGCACGCTTCATGACAGGCTTAACCCAGGCAGATCTCGCACGCTGAGCCGTTTCGACGATGTCGGTGCAGATGTCCGGCTCAGGGCCCGGTTCGCCAATCTTGCCAATGAACACGTGAATGCCGCCGAAGGGGACCCGGTACCCGTACTCAATCGAACCGGCCTCAGGGCCCCAGCCTGCATCGTCGATGTAGAGCTTGCCGCGACGACTTTTGGTCATCCGGCCCACAGCGTATCCCTTGAGTCCGTCGAAGCTGCCCTCTAAGAACTCAAAACAATTCCACGTTGTTTTAAATGAAGGCCAAACTCGTAACTCAAATATTCGCCTTCGAGATCAGATCGTAGAAACTTTACTTTCTTGTTACCATGATTCTCCACTTCACTATGAAATTCTTTGAACTTTTCAAATGTTTCAGACTTGTGTTTCATCAAGTAGATATACCCATACCTACTCAAATCATCTGTGAAGGTCAGAAAATAACGATACCCACCGCGTGCCTCAACACTCTTCGGACCGCATACATCGGTATGTATTATTTCCAATAAGTCATTAGCTCGCTCCATTGTTCCGGAGAACGGAGTTTTAGTCATCTTGCCCATGAGGCATGGTTTGCAAGTATCAAATGATTCATAATCAAGTGATTCCAAAAGTCCATCCGTATGGAGTTTCTTCATGCGCTTTACACCAATATGACCTAAACGGCAGTGCCACAAGTATGTTGCACTATCATTATCAACTTTGCATCTTTTGGCATCAATATTATGAACATGTGTATCACTACGATCGAGATTCAACAAGACTAGACCATTCATCAAGGGTGCATGACCATCAAAGATATTACTCATATAAATAGAACAACCATTATTCTCAGATTTAAATGAATAACCATCTCGCAATAAACAAGATCCAAATATAATGCTCATGCTCAACACGGGCACCAAATAACAATTATTAAGGTCTAAAACTAATCCCGAAGGTAGATGTACAGGTAGCGTGCCGACGGCGATCACATCGACCTTGGAACCATTCCCGACGCGCATCGTCACCTCGTCCTTAGCCAATCTTCGTTTATTCTACAGCTCCTGTTTCGAGTTACAAATATGAGCAACCGAACCAGTATCAAATACCCAGGCGCTGCTACGAGCATTAGTAAGGTACACATCAATAACATGTATATCAAATATACCTTTGTTCACTTTGCCATCCTTCTTATCCGCCAAGTATTTGGGGCAGTTCCGCTTCCAGTGACCATTCCCTTTGTAGTAGAAGCACTCAGTTTCATGCTTGGGTCCAGCTTTGGGCTTCTTCCCAGGAGTGGCAACTAGCTTGCCATTCTTCTTGAAGTTCCCTTTCTTTCCCTTGCCCTTTTTCTTGAAACTAGTGGTCTTGTTAACCATCAACACTTGATGCTCCTTCTTGATTTCTACCTCCGCGGCCTTAAGCATTGCGAAGAGCTCAGGAATCATTTTATTCATCCCTTGCATATTATAGTTCATCACGGAGCCTTTGTAGCTTGGTGGTAGTGACTGAAGAACTTTGTCAATAACACTATCAACTGGAAGATCAACTCCTAGCTGAGTCAAGTGGTTATGATACCCAGACATTTTGAGTATTTGTTCACTGACAGAATTGTTCTCCTCCATCTTGCAGCTATAGAACTTGTTGGAGACTTCATATCTCTCAACCCGGGCATTTTCTTGAAATATTAACTTCAACTCTTGGAACATCTCATATGCTCCATGACGTTCAAAACGTCTTTGAAGTCCCGGTTCTAAGCCATAAAGCATGGCACACTGAACTATGAAGTAGTCATCAGATCGAGCTTGCCAGACATTCATAACATCTGCTTCAGCTCCTGCAGCAGGTCTGTCACCTAGCGGTGCATCAAGGACATAATTCTTCTATGCAGCAATGAGGATAATCCTCAAGTTACGGACCCAGTCCGTGTAGTTGCTACCATCATCTTTCAACTTAGCTTTCTCTAGGAATGCATTAAAATTTAGGGGAACGGTAGCTCGGGCCATTGGTCTACAACATAGATATGCAAAACTATAAGACTAAGTTCATGATAAATTAAGTTCAATTAATCAAATTACTAATGAACTCCCACTTAAATAAACATCCCTCAAGTTATCTAAGTGATACGTGATCCAAATCAACTAACCCATGTCCGATCATCACGTGAGATGGGGTAGTCATCAATGGTGAACATCTCTATGTTGATCATATCTACTATATGACTCACGTTCGACCTTTCGGTCTCTAGTGTTCCGAGACCATGTCTGTACATGCTAGGCTAGTCAAGTTTAACCCAAGTATTCTGCATGTGCAAAACTGTCTTACACCCGTTGTATGTGAACGTAGAGTCTATCACACCCGATCATCACGAGGTGCTTCGAAACGACGAACTTTGGCAACGGTGCATACTCTGGGAGAAAACTTTTATCTTGAAATTTAGTGAAGGGATCATCTCATAATGCTACCGCAGTTCTAAGCAAAATAAGATGCATAAAGGATAAACATCACATGCAATCAAAATATGTGACATGATATGGCCATCATCATCTTGTGCTTTTGATCTCCATCTCCAAAGCATCATCATGATCTCAATCGTCACCGGCTTGAAACCTTGATCTCCATCATTGCATCGGGGTCGTCTCGCCAACTATTGCTTCTACAACTATTGCTAACGCATAGCGATAAAGTAAAGCAATTACATGGCGCTTGCATTTCATACAGTAAAGAGACAACCCTAAGGCTCTTGTCGGTTGTCGATATTACAAAACATGATCATCTCATACATCAACATATATCACATCATATCTTGACCATATCACATCACAACATGCCCTGCAAAAACAAGTTAGTCGTCCTCTACTTTGTTGTTGCAAGTTTTACGTGGCTGCTACGGGCTTCTAGCAAGAACCATTCTTACCTACGCAAAAACCACAATGGTGATTCATCAAGTTTGCTGTTTTAACCTTCTTCAAGGACCGGCTATAGTCAAATTCGATTCAACTAAAGTAGGAGAAACAGACACCTGCCAGCCACCTTTTATGCAAAACTAGTTGCATGTCAGTCGATGGAACCGGTCTCATGTGCGTGGACATGTAAGGTTGGTCCGGGCCGCTTCATCCCACAATACCGCCGAATCAAAATAAGACGTTGGTGGTAAGCAGTATGACTATCACCACCCACAACTCTTTGTGTTCTACTCGTGCATATCATCTACGCATAGACCTGGCTCGGATGCCACTGTTGGGAAACGTTGCATGGAAAACAAAAAAAATTATACGCACACACAAGATCTATCCATGGAGATGCATAGCAACGAGAGGGGAGAGTGTGTCTACGTACCCTTGTAGATCGTAAGCGGAAGTGTTTGCTAACGCGGTTGATGTAGTCAAACTTCTTCGCGTTCCAACCGATCAAGTACCGAACGTACGACACCTCCGCGTTCAGCACACGTTCAGCTCGGTGACGTCCTCCGCCTTCTTGATCCAGCAAGACGGCGAGGTAGTGGGTGAGTTCCGGCAGCACGATGGCGTGGTGACGGTGATGGTGAAGCTATCTCCGCAGGGCTTCGCCTAAGCACTATGAAAATATGACTGAGGGTGTAAACGGTGGAGGGGGCGCCTCACACGGCTAAGCAATTGTCGTGGTTGTGCTAGGCGCCCCCTCCCACATATATATAGGTGGGGGGAGGAGGGAGCAACTAGGAGGCGCCCCCAAGTAGGTCGAATCCTACTTGGGGTCCTTCCCAAGTGGCGCCCCCCCTTACCAAATTTGTCAGATGGGGGAATATGTATTTGTCATCAAGAAAGCAATAGCAATAAACTGAACGATCAATATGCTAAGCTAACAGATGGGTCTTGTCCATCACATCATTCTCCTAATGATGTGATCCCGTTATCAAATGACAACACATGTCTATGGTTAGGAAACCTTAACCATCTTTGATCAACGAGCTAGTCTAGTAGAGGCTTACTAGGGACACGGTATTTGTTTATGTATTCACACATGTATTTAAGTTTCCGATCAATACAATTCTAGCATGAATAATAAACCTTTATCATGATTCATGAATAAGGAAATTAAAAATAACAACTTTATTATTGCCTCTAGGGCATATTTCCTTCAGAGGGCGCCCCTCCTCCTGGCTCGCCCAGGTGGGTTGTCCCCACTTGGTGGCCCCGCAAACCCTATCTCTGATGCTATAAAATCACATTTTCGGAGAAAAAAATCAGGGAGAAAGAATTATCGAGTTTCACGAGACGGAGCCGCCGCCACCTCCTGTTCTTCATCGGGAGGCCAGATCTGGAGCCCGTTTGGAGCTCCGGAGAGGGGGATCTTCGATCTTCGTCATCACCAACCCTTCTCCATCACCAATTCCATGATGCTCCCCACCGGGAGTGGGTAATTCCTTCGTAGGCTTGCTGGTCGGTGAGGAGTTAGATGAGATTCATCATGTAATCGAGTTAGTTTTGTTAGGGCTTGATCCCTAGTATCCATTATGTTCTGAGATTGATGTTGCTATGACTTTGCCATGCTTAATGCTTGTCACTTTGGGCCCGGGTGCCATGATTTCAGATCTGAACCATTTATGTTATCACCATTATATCTATGTTCTAGATCCGATCTTGCAAGTTGTAGTCACCTATTAGGTGTTATGATCCGTAAACCCCGGAGTGACAGTATTCGGGATACTTTCCAGAGATGACCGTAGTTTGAGGAGTTCATGTATTCACTATGTACTAATGCTTTATTCCGGTTCTCTATTAAAACGAGGCCTTAATATCCCTTAGTTTCCTAATGGACCCCGCTGCCACGGGATGGTAGGACAAAAGATGTCATGCAAGTTCTTTCCATAAGCACGTATGACTATTTACGGAATACATGCCTACATTATATATATGAACTGGAGCTAGTGCCGTATCGCCCTAGGTTATGACTGTTATATGATGAATATCATCCAACGCATTCATCGATCCAATGCCTACGAATTTACCACATTTTCTTCTTGCTAAGTTACTACTGTTGTTGTTACTGTTATACTTGCTACAAAATCATTGCTATCACTGTTACCGTTACTGCTACTATTATCACTGCTACCAAAACTATCATATTACTGTGCTACTGATCACTTTGCTGCAGATATTTAATCTCCATGTGTGGTTGAATTAACAACTCAGCTGCTAATACTTACAAATATTCTTTGGCTCCCCTTGTGTCGAATCTATAAATTTGGGTTGGATACTCTACCCTCGAAAACTATTGCGATCCCCTATACTTGTGGGTTATCCAGACCTTTTTCTGGCGCCATTGTCGGGGAGCATAGCTATATTTGTTAAGTCACTTGGGATTATTATCTATTTATCACTATGAAGAATCTGAAGGATACAAAAACCAAGATCATTCCCTCCAGGACGAGAGGAGGTAAGGAACTACCATCACACTATGCACTTGATTCACCTTCTGTTTTGAGTAGACTTGCAACACCACCACATGCTATTAATCCTGATATGTTGCAAGTTATTGATGATGCTAGTACCTAGCCTGATGATGTTGTGCCACTAGGTGATTTTCTTGATAAACAAATTGCTAGAGCTAAAGATATTGAGAATGCTGAAACTGATGAAATGCCTGAAACGGAAAATCTTGAAACACCTATTAGACCTAGCTCTCCTAGATATGAATTGCCTAAGATACCTGAAGGTTATGTTATGGATGAGGAGACAGCTAGAGATTTTCTTGCTTGCAATGATAGAGATGATCTTAAGAAATTATTATGCAAACTGAAAGAGAAATCTTTGAATGCTAGAATGAAATGTGATCCTAAGTTTGCTACATCACCTATCTTTGTTGATGATAAGGATTATGAATTCTCTGTCAACCCAGGGTTAATTACTTTGGTTGAATCTGATCCTTTCCATGGCTATGAAACTGAAACTATTGTGGCACACCTTACTAAATTAAAAGATATAGCCACCCTATTTGCTCATGATGAGAAGATTCGCTACTACTATATCCTCAAATTATTTCCGTTCTCATTAAAGGGTGATGCTAAGATATGGTATAATACTCTTGCTCCTCGTTGTGTGAGTAGTCCCCAGGATATGATTTATTACTTCTCTGGAAAATATTTTCTTGCTCATAAGAAACAACCTGCCTTACAGGAAATATTTAACTTTGTGCAAATTGAAGAAGAGAGTCTCCCACAAGCTTGGGGGAGGCTTCTCCAATTGCTTAATGCTTTGCCTGATCATCCTCTTAAGAAAAATGAAATACTTGATATCTTCTATAAAGGACTAACCGATGCTTCTAGGGACTTCCTAGATAGTTGTGTTGGTTGTGTTTTCAGGGAACGAACTGTTGGACAAGCTGAGTAATTATTGAACAATATATTGAAAAATTATGATGATTGGACTCTTCCTGAACCACCGCTTAAGCCCACTCCAAAAAAGAGGGGTATCTTATATCTCAGTCCAGAAGATATGCAAGAGGCAAAGAAATCTATTAAGGAAAAAGGTATTAAAGCAGAGGATGTTAAAAATTTACCTCCTATTGAAGAAATACATGGACTTGACACACCACCACCAAAGGTGGTAGAGGTAAACTCTTTGATGAAATTTGATGAAAGTGACATCCCTTACAATAAACATCCTACTCGATGCCTTTATGAGTTTGATAATTACATTAGAAAGCAAGATCACTTCAATGAAAATGTTATGAAACAGTTGAAATACAACTCCGATATGATTGCTCGCTTGAGTGAGTTGTTATTTAGAATCTCCAATGGTGTTAGAGGTGTAGGAAAACATGCCTCTATGGTTCAAACTCAACTAGAACAGGTTGCTAAATCTCAAAGAGAGTTGCTAGATGAAATGAGTAATAATATAAATGACTTTGGTGTTAGAGTAGCAACTAGAGGAGGTAAAATGACTCAGGAACCACTCTATTCTGAGGGTCACCCTAGAAGAATTGAATAAGACTCCCAAAGAATCAATACTGATGCACCTAGTCCTTCTAGAAAGAAGAAGAAAAACAAAAATGGTAGGACTTTGCATGCCTCTAGTGAACCTGAAATAGAAAAACCTCCTGATAATAATAATGAAGTTTCTATTTCTGATGCTGAAACTCAATCTGGTAATGAACATTCATCTAGTGATAATGAAAAAGATAATGATGATGTTCATGAAGATACTCAACCAGACAATGATAAACAACCAAATAATGATGTGGAAATAGAACCGGCTGTTGATCTTGATAACCCACAACCTAAAAATAAAAGATATGATAAAAGAGACTTTGTTGCTAAAAGCATGGAAGGGAAAGAGAACCATGGGTTCAAAAACCCATGCCCTTTCCACCCAAGTCAACTAAGAAAAAGGATGATGAAGAATTTGAATGCTTTGCTGAAATGCTTAGGCCAGTCTTTTTGCGCACTCGCTTGACTGATATATTAAAGATGGCCCCTTATGCAAAATATATGAAAGACATCATCTCTAATTAAAGAAAGATACCTGAAGCTGAAATCTCCACCATTCTTGCTAATTATTCTTTTAAGGATGGAGTACCTAAAAAACTTGGAGATCCGGGAATACCAACTATACCTTGCTCTATCAAAAGAAATTATGTCAAAACTGCTTTGTGTGATTTAGGAGCTGGTGGTAGTGTTATGCCTTTCTCTTTATATAAAAGACTTGATTTGAATAAACTCACACCTACTGAAATATCTTTGCAAATGGCTGACAAATCAACTGCCATACCTATTGGTATTTCTGAGGATGTGCCCGTTGTTGTTGCAAATGTTACTATTTTAACTGACTTTGTTATACTTGAGATGCCCGAGGACAACAATATGTCGATTATCCTTGGTAGACCCTTTTTGAATACTGCAGGTGCTATTATTGATTGCAATAAAAGCAAGGTCACTTTTCATATCAATGGTAATGAACACACGATGCACTTTTCGAAGAAACAATTCCAATTGAATGGTATTAATGTTATTGAAAAATCTCTGACACTCACTATTGGAAGTTTTCAACTACCTCTACCTACTGCCAAAAAGAAATATGAAATGCTTATTGTTGGGGACATGCATATCCCCATTGAGGTAACTTAGTGTTTTACGGAAGTTCTTCGGTTTCATACTAATCGAAGGTGGTTGTTAATAAGACTTGATCAACCTTATTGATGGATAATTTTTTAGAGGTATGAAGTTGATGAATTTAGTAAGCACAACCTTCTGCTCCCAAATTTTATTTTCTGTTTTTCTTGGTTAAATAAAATAAAATGCCATGCTTTGTCTGTTTTCTGAATTTCCCGTGCAATAAAAAATGACCCAAAAATAAAAGTTCTTAGAATGTCCTGAAAATTTAATACGGTTTTTTCTGAATATTTAAGAATTTATAGTGCAAATAACATCAGAGGGGGGTGCACCAGGTGGGCACAACCCACCTGGGCGCGCCCTGGTGGGTTATGGTCCCCATGTGGGCTCCCTGACTTATCTCTTTAGCCCCTGTCATCACCTACCTCCAGAAAAAATCACCATTGCTCTCTCTCTCTCTCTCGTGTTCTTGCTCTCAAATCCGCGGATTTCGATCTCTTTGCTTGAAGCTCCATTTCTGAAACTATTTTGGGGGATTGCTACTTGGTATGTGACTCCTCCATTGCTCCAATTAGTTTTTGCTTTAGTGGATTATATTTTGAATAATTAGCTACTCTTGGTGCTGTTGTAGATGAGCTAGCATGTTGAATTCTTAGAGTTCTAAGTAGTTTGAATGCTTAATATGGCCTCTATGCATCCCTATGAGTAGTTGCTATCAATCTTGTGAAGTTTTGTTGACAAAAATTTTGTGGACTAAATTTTTTAGAATTTTATTCATAAGAATAAGATGAGTTTCTTTAGGAAGTTTGCTTCCAAGAAGAGCTCTAAGGGAGTCATTGGGGAGTCATCGGACAATGATCTACACACTCGGAGAAGGGCGGAGGTGCGGCCGTGCGAATGGCCGCATAACCCCTTCATGGATGGAGCCAGAATCTGTCAAGAGTTCGCACAATTTGCTGCTAATGCTGGTCTCACCGACTTCATCGTAGCTGAGTGTGAACAATACCATCTCCTTACTAATTTCTTTGTGCAAAGTTTTCATTTTCTGAGTAGGAATAACCCCCCTGAGGTTCAGTTTAATTTATATGCTGAAACCCGTCAGATACCACTTACTGATTTGTGTGATATATGCTTGATACCTTCTGACGGGGAAATAAGAGAGCCTAGGCCTACAGAGTTCGAGGGCTTTTATCGTACTCTGTCAGTGGGAGATGAGAGAGGCGTGTCGAGTGTCACCGCTACTTGTTTGCAGTTTCCTGCTGTGCATTATTTTGCTCTATTCATTGCTAAATGTTTAATTGCTAGAGAGAAGGTCGGTGCACTCTGTGCTCCTGACTTCGCCATTTTACGCGCGCACTTTATGGCGATAACAGCTATAGCCTAGGGGCTATTATTGCATGATGTCTGCACCTTAACAGAGCCAAGGGCAAAATCCACGGCGGCATTTATGCTACTCGCTTAGCGAGTCACTTTAACGTTGAGATCCGCAAGCATGATTATCGTTTACCCAAGGTTTATTTAGATCACCAGGCGATGAAAGATCACCAGTATACTGATATTAATGATTCTATTAATAATATTCCTTACAACCTGGTTTTCAGTGTGGAAACCCGTGATACTATTCCGTTGCCTGCACCTGCTTTGTTTGATTCTATTGCCAGGGGCGGATACAGGATCATGCCTGAGGATATTATTGCCTACCAGAACGCCCAGGGAGAGGCAGAGGAGGAGCCTCAGGAGTGGGACGCTCAGGTGCCCGCTCCACAGCACTTTAACGTGGGACCAGATGGCTACTACGAGTGGTGATTACCAAGCTAGGCCAAAAGCCTAAGCTTGGGGGAGTACGTACTTCCACCGACATTACATTCATGTTCACACATTGCATTCCAGTTGTCGGTGTTCACACTTTTTCATTGTATTATCCATGCTAGATTTATTTTCTCGCTTTCTTCTTGAGTGTTTGAAAAACTTTGAGAAAACCCAAAAATATTTCTCGCTTCTTTTCGGTTTTTCTTTCTAGTTTAGCTAGGTGTAGTATTAAAAAGAAAATCCAAAAAGATTTACTTCTTCTTCTTTTGCTTGTTGGGAGCTCTCCCGTGTAAATAGTTTTTCTCGTTTTTATTTTCTCTTTAATCTTCTTTCTTCGAGAAAAACTAAAAACTCCAAAAATATTTCGGTGTGTTTCTCTGAAATTCTTTTCCTTTTATTGAGTTGTACCGAGGAGAAGACCACGATGAAAATGTTGAGTGGCTCTCATATGCATTGATATTGATTTAATAAAGAGCACATAGTACCTTGTCTTCTCCTCTTGAATAAAATGTTTGCAGATTCCAGCTTAGTCCACGGCACTCTTGCACTATTATTATTTCCATATCATTCGCTCGTGCAAGTGAAAGGCAATGATGACGATATTTCATGAACTGGCTGTGGCAGAGAGAAACGGGTATGAACTCAAGTTGTTCTGTTTTTGTAAATATGTTTAACCTAGTATCCATGATTCAACCTATTATGATCAAACATGTTTGCAATGACAATTAAAGATTATAGTTTCTCATGCCATGCTTAAGTAGCTAGGAGTGGATAATGATTTATCTTGGATGTCAACACGCATTAAAATGATTGTGATGTGGTATGATGATATGGTATCCTCCTCTGAATGTTTCAAGTGGCTTGACTTGGCACATGTTCACGCATGTAGTTGAATCAAAACCAACATAGCCTCTAATGTTCATGGTGTTCATATCCTACTCATGCTAGTATCCAATGTTACTTATGCATAATGCATGTTTATGACCGTTTTCGCTCTCTAGCTGGTCGCTTCTCAACCTATTTGCTAGCCTTCGCCTGTACTAAGCGGGAATACTGCTTGTGCATCAAAATCCTAAAACCCAAGTTGTTCCAGATGAGTCCACAATATATCTACCTATATGCGGTATTACCCTGCCGTTCTAAGTAAATTTGCATGTGCCACCTCTAAAAACTTCAAATAAACATCCATTTTTGTGTGCCTGGATTGTTCATAGAGCGACAGGAGGTAGTCGGTATCTTCCATGCTAAGAGGGTTATTCTCATGATGAGTGTTTATTCACTCGTCCTTGCTTGAGAAGGGTGGTAATAGGGATTCCCAGTCCCGAAATCAAATTGCAAATAATTAAACAAAACTCCCCCAGGACTGATGTTGGTATGGATGGTACCCATGGATTCGGCTAGCCGTGGAGTGTGTTTGTTGGTGGAGGGGGAGTAAACCTTTGCTTTTATCGCTTGGGAACCGCCACTAATGTGTTTAGCATGGAAGATATCGATAACTAATGGTCGCGAAATAAACAGGAAGGGTGCATTTCTCAAAATTTCATTTATCTCTGTTTTAAAAATCTGAGCTCTGGCACCTCTGCAAACCACTGCTTCCCTCTGCGAAGGGACTATCTATTTAATTTTATGTTGTGTCATCACCTTCTCAAATAAGCGCCAGATCTAAGAGCACTATTGTCATCCTCATGCATTGTGTATAGCTAACGTTGGATGCATCATGACTGGATCTTTTCTACCATGAATTACAATGTTTAGTCGCTGCTTGAACTTTGGAGGTGCTCTGCATTTATGTTTTGCGGTCTCAGAAAGGGCTAGCGAGATACCACTGTTGTCATATTATATCACGATTATTTTGACAAAGTGTTGTCATTTGAGATATTTTATTATTGCTCGCTAGTTGCTTATGCCATTGATATGAGTTAATATAATTTTTAAGAGTTACTGTCGACATGGTTAGTCATAATCTTTGCTGAAAACCTGGGTGCTACTTAAGCTTATTTATGTAAACAAGAACAAAAGAGTTCGTAAAAGTTTTTCTTTTTCACTTTTAGTTTATCAACTGAATTGCTTGAGGACAAGCAAAGGTTTAAGCTTGGGGGAGTTGATACGTCTCCGACGTATGTACTTTTCCTAACGCTTTTGCTCTTGTTTTAGACTCTAATTTGCATGATTTGAATGAAACTAACCCGGGCTGACGCTGTTTTCAGCAGAACTACCATGGTGTTGTTTTTTGTGCAGAAATAAAAGTTCTCGGAATGGAACGAAACTTTTTGAAGATTTTTTATGGAATAAAAGAAAAATACTGGAGCCAAGAACCACCGAAGGGGGGCCCCTGGGTGAGCACAACCCACCAGGGCGCGCCCAGGTGGGTTGTCCCCATCTGGTGGCCTCACAGACCCTATCTCTAACGCTATAAAATCACATTTTCGGAGAAAAAAATCAGGGAGAAAGAATTATCATGTTTCACGAGATGGAGCCGATGCCACCTCCTGTTCTTCATCGGGAGGCCAGATCTAGAGCCCGTTTGGGGCTCCGGAGAGGGGGATCTTCGATCTTCGTCATCACCAACCCTTCTCCATCGCCAATTCCATGATGCTCCCCACCGGGAGTAAGTAATTCCTTCACAGGCTCACTTGTCGGTGAGGAGTTAGATGAGATTCATCATGTAATCGAGTTAGTTTTGTTAGGGCTTGATCCCTAGTATCCATTATGTTCTGAGATTGATGTTGCTATGACTTTGCCATGCTTAATGCTTGTCACTTTGGGCCCGGGTGCCATGATTTCAAATCTGAACCATTTATGTTATCACCATTATATCTATGTTCTAGATCCGATCTTGCAAGTTATAGTCACCTATTACATGTTATGATCCGTAAACCCCAGAGTGACAGTATTCGAGATACTTTCCGGTGATGACCGTAGTTTGAGGAGTTCATATATTCACTATGTGCTAATGCTTTGTTCCGGTTCTCTATTAAAAGGAGGCCTTAATATCCCTTAGTTTCCTTATGGACCCCGCTACCACAGGAGGGTAGGACAAAAGATGTCATGCGAGTTCTTTCCATAAGCACGTATGACTATTTATGGAATACATGCCTACATTATATTTATGAACTGGAGCTAGTACCGTATCACCCTAGGTTATGACTGTTATATGATGAATATCATCCAACGCATTCACCGATCCAATGCCTACTAATTTATCACATATTGTTCTTGCTAAGTTACTACTGCTGCTGTTACTGTTATACTTGCTACAAAATCATTGCTATCACTGTTACTGTTACTGCTACTATTATCACTGCTACCAAAACTATCATATTACTGTGCTACTGATCACTTTGCTGTAGATATTTAATCTCTAGGTGTGGTTGAATTGACAACTCAGTTGCTAATACTTACAAATATTCTTTAGCTCCCCTTGTGTCGAATCTATAGATTTGGGTTGAATACTCTACCCTCAAAAACTGTTGCGATCCCCTATACTTGTGGGTTATCAGGGGCAGGTCTCGGGCTCCGCAAGGAGGGCCGTCGAGAAGGCTCGCCCCGCGCCGCGGGGTGCTGGTAGGCGCTGCGGTGCCGCCGCCGCCGCAACATCCGCCTCCGAACCCTCGAAGTCGGAGACCCCGTCCTGAGGCAGGCCCTCCCCAGGGAGGGCCTCCATAGGCTCCCACCTAGGGGGGAGGGCCTGTCCAAGGCTGCTCATGCCTCCAAGCCCGTCGCCCCATGCCGGAGACGGAGGACAGGGTCCCCGCCCAGAAGACACGGTGCACCAGGCTCTACCCGTGACACTCTCACGTAATAATGAGTGGGGCTGTACATGCCCCGGAATCCCCCGGCGCGCCGCTTCACGGCCCCACGGGGGCTCCCGCCCAAGCCCAAGTGGAAGCCCCATGCTCCACGCTGGCGGACGACACGGTCTTACAGCGACTATGCCCACGCCTAGTGGAAGCCCCATGCTCCGCGCTGGCGGACGACACGGTCTTACAACAACTATGCCCACGCCTAGCGGAGGCCCCATGCTCCACGCTGGTGGGAAGACTAGTGTAGGCGCCGGACGCGGCAGTTTTTTGCCCTCTTTTGTAACTGAATTTGCCATTTCTTGAAATGAAGTTTGGAGTTCTCGCATATTTATTTGAAAAGGGGTGGGACTTTCTTTTTCCAGTGTTTTTCTCTCCTTGAATTCCGTGTTCGAACGAAGTGGCACTTGCCCGTTGCTCCCTCCTGCGCGTCCCGCGAGCGGGGGCTAGGCATGGTGCTACGCCCGGGCTAGCCCCGATGACGTTGGAGCCCCAGGCTACAATGGCCGTGGGCCTACCTGCGCGCACAACTCACCAAGGCTTTGGCGTCCGAATCCTCGCGCGACGCTCTTGAGCGAGCCAACGGGCACGTATCGCCTCCGGCCCCCTGCCCTCAGGAGCGCTTATCTCCTGGCCTTGCCGGGTATCGCGACCTGACATACCAGCGACGATCGCCCCTCGCCCGGGGGCTCTGGACGCAAGATGGGCACCAAGGAAGGATGGCTAGAGAAAAAGCGGCCACGATCTGGCTCATTATCAAGGAATCCTACGTCGAATGCTCAGAGGTTGCGGGCGCACAATGAGCAAAAGGGAAGCAGCATAAGGGAGTACAACTTTACTTAATGCATCATAAAGGAGTCTTCCCAAAGTGCTTTCACATCCCCGCGGGGTCATATTCAAAATCCTAACAGATAAGCAGGGAAAGACAACCTAGGGGGAAGCGTTGTCGTCATCGCCACTGTCGCCATAACTACTGTTGCCGTCGCCGCCGTCAGACCCACGCCCCTCGACCACAAGCTGACCTTCACCTCCGGCAGGGGTAAACTCCGCGATCAGGTCATCCACGTGATCCTCCACCCAGTCTTCCAAGGCGCCTTGAATCACCTCGGGCATGGGGGCTGTCACGGCCTTGAAGTCGAAGTCGGGATCAAAGCGAACGAGGTGGCTGAAGACGCGTGAAGACGCTCGCGCAAGGAGGTCATGGCTCTTCTCCTCAGCAAGCTGGTGGACCTTCTCGGTGCCTCCTTCAAGGCGCTCCACAATCCTGGTGAAGAAGCTGAGGTAGCCGGCTGATACGTCTCCAACGTATCTATAATTTTTTATTATTCCATGCTATTATATTATATGTTTTGGATGTTTTATATGCATTATTATGCTATTTTATATTATTTTTGGGACTAACCTATTAACCTAGAGCCCAGTGCCAGTTTCTATTTTTTCTTTGTTTTTGAGTTTTACAGAAAAGGAATATCAAACGGAGTCCAAACGAGCTAAAAATTTACGGTGATTTTTTATGGACCAGAAGAGACCCACGAAGCATCGGAGTTGGGCCAGAAGAGTCCCGAGGTGACCACAAGCCCAGGAGGCACCCCCCTAGGGCACGCCCCTGGCTTGTGGGCCCCTCAGGCACCCCCCTGACTTGTTTCCAACGCCAAAAATTCTTATCAATATAGAAACCTTCGAAAAGAACCCTAGATCGGAAGTTCCGCCGCCGCAAGCCTCTGTAGCCACGAAAAACCAATCGGGAGCCCGTTCCGGCACCCTAACGGAGGGGGAAACCATCACCGGTGGCCATCTTCATCATCCCGGCGGTCTCCATGACAAGGAGGGAGTAGTTCACCCTCGGGGCTGAGGGTATGTACCAGTAGCTATGTGTTTGATCTCTCTCTCTCGTGTTCTTGATTTGGCACGATCTTGATGTACCGCGAGCTTTGTTACTATAGTTGGATCATATGGTGTTTCTCCCTCTCTACCTTCTTGTGATGAATTGAGTCTTGCTCTTTGAGGTTTCGTTATGTTGGATTGAGTATTGGATTTGAGAACACTTGATGTATGTCTTGCGATGGGATATCTGTGGTGACAATGGGATGTTCTATTGATTCACTTGATGTATGTTTTGGCACTCAACTCGCGGATTCCCGAGGTGACATTGGGGTAATCTATGCATAGGGGTTGATGCATGTTTTCGTCCTACGTTCTCCGATAGAAACTTTGGAGCGATTCTTTGTTGCACGTTGAGGGATTGTTATATGATTTAATTATGTTATCATTGTTGAGAGACTTTGCACTAGTGAAAGTATGAACCCTAGGCCTTGTTTTCAAGCATTGCAATACAGTTTTTGCTCACTTTTGTTACTTGCTACCTTGCTGTTTTTATATTTTCAGATTACAAAAGCCTATATCTACTATCCATACTACACTTGTATCACCATCGCTTCGCCGAACTAGTGCACCTATACAATTTACCATTGTATTGGGTGTGTTGGGGACACAAGAGACTCTTTGTTATTTGGTTGCAGGGTTGCTTGAGAGAGACCATCTTCATCCTACGCCTCCCACGGATTGATAAACCTTAGGTCATCCACTTGAGGGAAATTTGCTACTGTCCTACAAAACTCTGCGCTTGGAGGCCCAACACGAGTCTACAAGAAGAAGGTTGCGTAGTAGACATCAAGCTCTTTTCTGGCGCCGTTGCCGGGGAGGTGAGTGCTTGAAGGTATATCTTTAGATCTTGCAATTGAATCTTTTAGTTTCTTGTATTATCACTAGTTTGATTTATAAAAAGAAAATTACAAAAAAATGGAATTGAGGTTGCCTCATATTATTCATCTTTACAATGTCTTTTGTGAAAATGATGGAAAGGAAAATTGTGCTCAATTGATAGAAGAATAATTCAATAAAATGTTTGGCACTAAATCTTTTATTGATGAGCAAGATTGCAATGTTGTTGGTATGAATTGTTTGAATATCCATGATGCTAATGATATGGAAAGCCATAAGCTTGGGGATGCTATGTTTGATGAAGATGATATTTTTTGTCCCCCAAGTTTTGATGAGCAAATTTATTATGATGATACCATGCCTCCTATTTATGATGATTATATTGATGAAAGTGGGTTTGGAAGAGCATCAACTCTAGGTAATAATGATCCCACTATTTTTTGAGGGTGTTGAATCTTATTGTAATAATTATGAAAGTGGATTTGGAGAGGTCATGACTTTATTTAGTGATGAATCCACTATTTTGGAAGAGGTTCCAATTGATTATGAGAACAAAGTTGCTATCTATGATGATTATTGTGATGACATGTATGCTATAAATAATAATGATAACCATGAAACTTGTCATCATGATTTTAATTTTCAATTGGATTATGCCTCACATGATAGTTATTTTGTTGAGTTTGCTCCCACTACTATTCATGAGAATAAATTTGCTTATGTGGAGAGTAATAAAATTTCTATGCATGTGAATCATGAAAATAATGCTTTATGTGATAGTTATATTGTTGAATTCCTTCATGATGCTACTGAAAATTATTATGAGAGAGGAACGTATGATTTTAAATATATCAATAATATCAAGTTCCCTCTCTTTATGTTGAAAATCTTGAAGTTATGCTTGTTTTGCCTTCCTATGCTAGTTCATTTTTGTTCCCATAAATTGTTTGCTCACAAAATCCCTATGCATAGGAAGTGGGTTAGACTTAAATGTGCTAGTCATATGCTTCATGATGCTCCCATTATGTTTCAATTCTTATCTTCTAAGTGAGCATCATTGAAATCATCATGCCTAGCTAAAAAGGCATTAAAGAAAAGTGCTTGGTGGGAGACAACCCAATATTTATCCCTACTGTTTTTGTGTGTTCACATGATTAAGCTACTGTAGTAATCATGTTTTATAGCTTTTTTTTGAATAAAGTGCCAAGTAAAGCCTTTGGGATAGTGTGGTTGATAGTTGATTTGATTCTATGTGAAAACAGAAACTTTTGTGTCCAGTAACAGAATTGTTAAAATTCACTGGAACGTGGAAAAACTCTGAATTGTTTACAGAGGATTGATATACAAATTTTATACGTTATCCTAATTTTTCAGAAATTTTGGAGTAACAGAAGTATGAGCATAATTCAGATCTTTACAGACTGCTCTGTTTTTGACAGATTCTATTTTCGATGCATAGTTTGCTTGTTTTCTAGTTTCTATAGCTTATATTGCTTATTATAAATTGTGGAAATTATATAGTACAGTAGGCATTATGTGGAAACAATTATGAATCTTGTCTTTGATAGTACCAAAGTGATTTATTTGTTTTACTATGCTAACCCATCTCACGAAGTTCCGTTAAGTTTTATGTGATTGAAGTTTTCAAGTTTTGGGTGAGATATCAATATGAGGAGAATAAGGAGTGACAAGGCCCTAAGCTTGGGGATGCCCAAGGCACCCCAAGATAATATTCAAGGAAGATACAAGCAACTAAGCTTGGGGATGCCCCGGAAGGCATCCCCTCTTTCGTCTTCAACATTATCGGTAACCTCACTTGGAGCTATATTTTTATTCGTCACATGATCTGAGTTTTGCTTGGAGCATCATTTTATTTTGTTAGTATTTGCTTGCTGTTATTTAGAGTAATGTTTTGCATCTTTTATTTCAATAAAAATGTCAAGTACAGTCTTTACCATGCTTATTTTGCAAGTCTATATGTTGCTGTTTGAAAACAGAAAGTTTGTTGTTATGTTTTGAATATTTGTGAATAGTAAGAACATGATAAAATCTTGAAACTTTTTAACAATAATCTAAAACAAATTTTATACATTGTGGTAATGTCTCAGAATTTTTAGAGTTAGGTAAGTATGAGTACAATTGCACTCTTTACAGACCATCCTGTTTTGACAGATTGCTGTTATATTTGCATTGTTTGCTTGTTTAATGATTCTATTTGAGGATAGGAGTATTAAATATGCAGAGGCATTTAGTATGCAATGTTAAATTATAATTTTAGTGATTTTCTACAGTAGAGAATGATAAGGTTTTGCATTTCATTCATACTAACTTTTCTCACGAGTTCTTGTTAAGTTTTGTGTGGATGAAGTTTTTAAGATTTAGGGAAACCGTGATATAAAAGGAATTAAGGAGACGCAAAAGCTCAAGCTTGGGGATGCACAAGGCATCCCAAGATAATATTTCAATAAGTCTCAAGCATCTAAGCTTGGGGGTGCCCCGGTAGGCATCCCACCTTTTTTCATCAAGAATTATCGGTTAGTATCGGTTGAGCCTAAGTTTTTGCTTCTTCACATGATGCGTGCTATTTTTAGAATATCATTTTTTTTGGCTTGATGTTTTAATAAATACTTAGATCTGAAAAAAATTGAGAGAGAGTCTTCACATAGTTACTTAATTATTTTACTACTCATTGATCTTCACTTATATCTTTTTGGAGTAGTTTGTCAGTTGCTCTAGTGCTTCACTTATATCTTTTTAGAGCACGGCGGTGGCTTTATTTTTAAGAAATTGATGAGCTCTCATGCTTCACTTATATTATTTTGAGAGTCTTATAAATAGTATGGCAATTTGCTTAGGTTATGAATTTAGTCCTAATATGATGGGTATTCAAGAGGGATATAATAAAAACTTTCATATAAAGAGCATTGAATAGATGAGAAGTTTGATTCCTTGCATTTGTTTTGAGATATAAAGATGGTGATATTAGAGTCATGCTAGAGAGTAATTGTGGATTGGTAGAAATAATTGTGTTAAAGTTTGTGATTCCTGTAGCATGCACGTATGGTGAACCGTTATGTGATGAAGTCGGAGCATGATTTATTTTTTCATTGTCTTCCTTATGAGTAGCGGTCGGGGACGAGCGATGGTCTTTTCCTACCAATCTATACCCCTAGGAGCATGCGTGTAGTACTTTGTTTTGATAGCTAATAAATTTTTGCAATAAGTATGTGAGTTCTTTATGACTAATGTTGAGTCCATGGATTATACGCACTCTCACCCTTCCACCATTGCTAGCCTCTCTAGTACCACGCAACTTTCGCCGGTGCACTAAACCCACCATATACCCTTCCTCAAAACAGCCAGCATACCTATTATGGCATTTCCATAGCCATTCCGATATATATTGCCATGCAACTTCCACCGTTCCGTTTATTATGACATGCACCATCATTGTCATATTGCTTTGCATGATCATGTAGTTCGCATAGTATTTGTGTCAAGGCCACCGTTCATACTTTTTATACATGTCACTCTTGATCATTGCACATCCCGGTACACCACCGGAGGCATTCATATAGTGTCATATTTTGTTCTAGTATCGAGTTGTAATTCTTGAGTTATAAGTAAATAAAAGTGTGATGATCATCATTATTAGAGCATTGTCCCATGTGAGGAAAGGATGATGGAAGCTATGATTCCCTCACAAGTTGGTATGAGACTCCGGACTTAAAAAAAAGAGGCCAAAGAAGCCCAAATAAAAAAATAAAATAGGCCAGAGAAGCCCAAACAAAAAAAGAGAAAAAAATGAGAGAAAAGAGAGAAGGGACAATGTTACTATCCTTTTTCCACACTTGTGCTTCAAAGTAGCACCATGATTTTCATGATAGAGAGTCTCCTATTTTGTCACTTTCATATACTATTGGGAATTTTTCATTATAGAACTTGGCTTGTATATTCCAATGATGGGCTTCCTCAAATTGCCCTAGGTCTTCGTGGGCAAGCAAGTTGGATGCACACCCACTTAGTTTTCATTTTGAGCTTTCATACACTTATAGCTCTAGTGCATCCGTTGCATGGAAATCCCTACTCACTTGCATCGATATCAACTGATGGGCATCTCCATAGCCCATTCATTTGCCTAGTTGATGTGAGACTTTCTCCTTCTTTTTGTCTTCTCCACAACCACCATATTCTATTCCACCTATAGTGCTATATCCATGGCTCATGCTCATGTATTGCGTGAAAGTTGAAAAAGCTTGAGAATGTTAAAAGTATGAAACAATTGCTTGGCTTGTCATCGGGGTTGTGCATGATGAAATATTTTGTGTGATGAAGATAGAGCATAGCTAGACTATATGATTTTGTAGGGATAACTTTCTTTTGCCATGTTATTTTGAGAAGACATGATTGCTTTATTAGTATGCTTGAAGTATTATTGTTTTTATGTCAATATTAAACTTTTATTTTGAATCTTATGAATCTGAATATTCATGCCACAATAAAGAAAATTACGTGGATAAATATGTTAGGTAGCATTCCACATCAAAAATTCTGTTTTTATCATTTACCTACTCGAGGACGAGCAGGAATTAAGCTTGGGGATGCTTGATACGTCTCCAACGTATCTATAATTTTTGATTGTTCCATGCTATTATATTATCTGTTTTGGATGTTTTATATGCATTATTATGCTATTTTATATTATTTTTGGGACTAACCTATTAACCTAGAGCCCAGTACCAGTTTCTATTTTTTTCCTTGTTTTTGAGTTTTACAGAAAAGGAATATAAAACGGAGTCCAAACGAGCTGAAAATTTACGGTGATTTTTTATGGACCAGAAGAGACCCACGGAGCATCGGAGTTGGGCCAGAAGAGTCCCGAGGTGACCACAAGCCCAGGGGCGCCGCCCCTAGGGTGCGCCCCTGGCTTGTGGGCCCCTTGGGCACCCCCTGACTTGTTTCCAACGCCAAAAATTCTTATAAATATAGAAACCTCCGAAAAGAACCCCAAATCGGAAGTTCCGCCGCCGCAAGCCTCTGTAGCCAATAAAAACCAATCGGGAGCCCATTGATTCCGGAATCCCTCCGCGTCCGGGTGGAGCGCGGCATCAATGCCCGCGCCCGCAGTCGCGTCCACAGCTCGAAGCGACACGCACCCCGAGTGCTGCCTGCCGGCGACCATCTGAAGGGAGAAGAAGTGGCGGAGCAGAGCCACGGACGGGGCGACGCCCACGAAGGCTTCGCACAAGAACACGAAGGCGGAGAGGAGAACGATGGACCCAGGGTCGAGATGCAGCGCGTGGACTTGGTAGTGCGTAAGCACGACATTGAAGAAATCCGAAAATTGCGGCAGCAAGCCGGAGAAGAGGGCATGAAGATGAAGAGGGATGTTGGTGGCCTCCAGATCGGCTAAAGACCGGGAGGCGGGCCAGATCTTCATCGCCTTCCACTCGTTGGAGTCAGCGGCGATCGCAGGCCGGACCTTGGCCAGCCCCTCGCGATAGAGCACGGTGGACCGGCCCAGCGCGGGCTCCGGCCCCGCCAGGGGCTCCGCCACCGTCGGGGCCTTGCCCTTCTTCCTCTTGGGAGCCATGGCGAAGAGACGGATCGAAGCTGGCGCGAGACCCGGCGAGGAAGGCACAACCTAGCAGAAGAGGGAAGGGGCAGAAGGCGAGCGCGCAGCGGGGCAATGATGGTTCCGCGACGCGCGCCTGACTTTTTGTCAGCAAGGGCGGTTGCCGAGGCGGCATGGGGAAGTGGAGGTGCCCGCGTCTCGTCGAGCGCCACGCGTCAAGCCTGGCCCGCAGGCGATTGGGGCCCGCGTCGCTTCACCCTCGCCCCTTGGCTTCGCCTCGACGCCAGGCCAAGCGCACCTTGGGCCCGGGGGCTACTCTCGGTGTTCTGGGATCGGGGGTACCCAGATCTGCCTGCCTGCGGCCCAGCGCTTGGGCCCATCAACGGCCCTGTATGGCCCTGCTACGACAACTCCAAGGCAAGACCCTCGTGAGGGCCCTAGCCTCGCGAGGCGAACGACACCAAGACCTCCAGAGGAGCAGCCTCCCCAGGCTGCCTCCCGAGGGGCGGAGACTTCTATGCAGGTACCTAGCCTCATGAGGCTGCGATGACGTGAGCCATGACGACCAAGACCAGGTGTGACGCCCCCGATTCAATCGTACACTAATCATACACGCAAACATGTACGATCAAGATCAGGGACTCACGGGAAGATATCACAACACAACTCTAAAAGTAAAATAAGTCATACAAGCATCATAATACAAGCCAGGGGCCTCGAGGGCTCGAATACAAGTGCTCGATCATAGACGAGTCAGCGGAAGCAACAATATCTGAGTACAGACATAAGTTAAACAAGTTGCCATAAGATGGCTAGCACAAACTGGGATACATATCGAAAGAGGCGCAGGCCTCCTGCCTGGAATCCTCCTAAACTACTCCTGGTCATCGTCGACAGCTTGCACGTAGTAGTAGGCACCTCCAGAGTAGTAGGGGTCGTCGTCAACGGTGGCGTCTGGCTCCTGAACTCCAGCATCTGGTTGTGACAACCAGAAAGAAAAGAAAGGGAGAAAAGGGGGAAGCAAAGCAACCGTGAGTACTCATCCAAAGTACTCGCAAGCAAGGAGCTACACTACATATGCATGGGTATATGTGTAAAGGGCCATATCAGTGGACTGAACTGCAGAAAGCCAGAATAAGAGGGGGGGATATCTAATCCTGTCGAAGTCTACACTTCTGGCAGCCTCCATCTTGCAGCATGTAGAAGAGAGTAGATGGTAAGTTCACCAAGTAGCATCGCATAGCATAATCCTACCCGACGATCCTCTCCTCGTCGCCCTGTGAGAGAGCGATCACCGGGTTGTATCTGGCACTTGAAAGGGTGTGTTTTATTAAGTATCCGGTTCTAGTTGTCATAAGGTCGAGGTACAACTCCGGGTCGTCCTTTTACCGAGTGACACGGCTATTCGAATAGATAAACTTCCCTGCAGGGGTGCACCACATTACCCAACACGCTCGATCCCTCTGGCCGGGCACACTTTCCTGGGTCGTACCCGGCCTCGAAAGATCAACACGTCGCAGCCCTACCTAGGCCTAACAGAGAGGTCAGCACGCCGGTCTAAATCCTATGCGCGTAGGGGTCTGGGCCCATCGCCCATTGCACACCTGCATGTTGCGTGGGCGGCCGGAGAGCAGACCTAGCAACCTCCATTACAAAGGAAGTCGCGTTACGCGGTCCAACCCGGCGTGCGTCGCTCAGTCGCTGACGTCTAGGAGGCTTCGGCTGATACCACGACGTCGAGTACCCATAACTGTTCCCGCGTGGTGGTTAGTGCGTATAGGCTCGTAGCCAGACTCAGATCAAATACCCAATCTCGTTAAGCGTGTTAATTTGAAGTAACCGCGGACGCCGACCAGGGCCAGGCCCACCTGTCTCCTAGGTGGTCACAACCTGCCCTATCGCTCCGCCACAAAGTAACACTCGGGGGCCGTCGGGAACCTAGGCCCACCTCTGCCTGGATGGAACCACCTTCCCCTTCAGCCCCCATCTCCGAACAGTAACATAAGTATGTAATAGTATATAATATAAACCCGTGATCACCTCCCAAAGTGATCACGGCCCAGTAGTATAGCATGGCAGACGGACAAGAGTGTAGGGCCACTGATGTAATTCTAGCAACCTATACTAAGCATTTAGGATTGCAGGTAAGGTATCAACAGTAGTAGCAAAGACAGGCTATGCAGCAGAATAGGATTAACCGAAAGCAGTAACATGCTACACTACTCTAATGCAAGCAGTAGAGAGAAGGAATAGGCGATATCGGGTTGATCAAGGGGGGGGGGCTTGCCTGGAAGCTCGGCAGAGAAGGACGGGTCGTCAACGCTGTAGTCGTTCACGGCAGCGTCGTCAGCGGTCTCAGCGTCTATCGAGAGAAGAGGGGGAAGAAACAATAAATATAATGCAAACAGATGCATAACGATGCATGACATGACATATAACGGTGCTAGGTGTGCCCTAACGCGGTGATAGGTGATAACGGCGAAGGGGGGAAACATCCGGGAAAGTATTCCCGGTGTTTCGCGTTTTCGGGCAGATGAAACGAAGGTGGATTGTTGCATGTTCGCTATGCTAGGGACGTGTGGCGGACGAACAGACTGCATATTTGGATTCGTCTCATTTTTCTGGTCATTTTTCTTATATAAATTATTTCCATCGGAGTTACGGTTTAAAAGATATGATTTTTCAAAGTTTAAATCAATTTTCTAGAATTTAAATATTTATTTAAATTCAAATTATCCAAAACAGTGCAGAGTGATGTCATCATAACGTGTTGCTGACATCAGCAGTCAACAGTGAATTTGACTGGGTCAAACTGACATGGGGGTCCCACATGTCATAGGCTGTTTAGTTAGCAGGTTAATTAAACAGAGTTAATTAGTTTACCTAATGATTAGGTTAGTCTAAACATAATTAATTAAGTTAATTAACTAATTAATTAATATTATATTTTTTTTTTAAAAAGAAACGTTCTGGGACGAGGCCCCCTTGTCATAGGCCCCTGGGGGCCTTAGCGGGTTTCGGGCGCCAACGGGTGCGTGGGCGCAGGGGCGCAACCCGCCCGGTGCGGGGCGAGGTTGCCGGCGACGGGGAGGCGGAGTGCGGGGCCGGCGACGAGTGGGCGCGCGGGCGGCAGAGGAGCAGCCATAGGAGAGCCGGGGCGCGGCGGCGCACCAGCAGCAGGGTGACGGCACCGCGGCAACGGCAGCACAGCAGCGCAGCGGTGAGGCATGGCGCGGCCAAGCGCGGACGCGCGCGCTCGCGGGCGCGCACAACAGCGTCGAGCGGCCAAGGGGGGCGGATGCGGACGGTAGCGAGCGAGCGCAGGCGCGAAACGGGCGCGGTCGGCGCGGCGCAGCGAACAGGGGAAGGCCCGGGGCGTGAGGCATCGAGACGAGCAGGGGGAAGGGGCGGTGGCCAGCAGGCGGTGACGGGGCGATGCAGAGCGTGGCCGATGTGGCCGTGACGAGCGGGGGCGGGCGCGGTGGCGCCGCAGCAAGGCCACAGCGACGTGTGGTCGCAGCCCATGGCGGGTGCGCGCGTGCACGACTGCGGGGCGGCACGAGGAGCAGAGAGGAAGAGAGGCGGGGCTCACTGGGGCCGTAGGGAATGGGCAGTGGGGCACGGGGAGGAGGTCCGGGACGACGGCGACGACGGAGTGGAGAAGAGGACGACGGGGCGACGGGCGATCCGAAGAAGTCGGTGAGGGGCTCCGGCGGCGCTGTCCTCGTGCGGCGGCGGTGGGCGGCGGCGTCGGGGTCGAACGCCCCCGATCCCTACTGGATCAGGGAGGGAGGCAGTGGAGGGGAGAGGCGGATCGAGGGAGTGGGGGAGAGTGGGGATCGGGTGAGGGTTAGGGTTCGGGGAGGTGGCCTTGTAGGCCAGAGAGGAGGGCCGGCTGGGCCGGCCGGTTGGTCCAGCGTGGGGGGGGGTGTGTATTTTCTTTTTCTTTTGTCTTTTTCTTTTATTTATTCTTATTTCCCTGTTTAGTAAAAAGTTAGGCCTCAAAATGATTTTTGTAGAACATGGCAATTGTTCCAATAAATACTAGGCATCCTCTACCACTGTCAAAAATTGGTTTGGAGTGAAATGGATCTCACACCACTTTTATAATAATTAAAATGCATTAATCCTAGCTGTTTTGGTAAAGTTTGAGCCACCTAATTCATTTATTTATTGTTGGTTACAATTTTCGAATGGTCTCTGCAATATTTGCTATTTATTGAACATTTTAGTTTCTATGTTGGATAACTTTTATTTTCCACTTTCATTTAAATTTGAATTTGAGTTTGGAGTTGAAATGCAATATGATGCTAATGATGATTATGCACTGTTAAACATGCTGACTTGTCATTATCAAAAGTGATTACTGTGGCTAATGACATGGGGTGTTACAATTCTCCTCATCTATCAAGAATTCTCGTCCCGAGAATTAAGAGGAAGACTGAAAGAAAGTGGGGTATTCTTCACGAAGACGATCCTCGCGTTCCCAAGTGGCCTCATCTTCAGAATGATTTGACCACTGAACCTTGAGGAACTTGATTGCCTTCTGACGTGTGCGGCATTCAGCTTGGTCAAGAATGCGGACCGGATGCTCTTTATAGGAGAGGTCCTGTTGCAATTCGAGCACTTCATGATCCACTGCTCGGATTGGGTCCTTGAAGCAGCGGCGGAGTTGTGACACGTGGAACACATCGTGAACCTAAGAAAGGTTCGGCGGAAGCTCCAGTTGATATGCCACTTTTCCACGCTTTTCGAGAATAGTGAATGGACCAATATAGCGAGGAGCTAGCTTGCCCTTGATCCCTAAGCGGTGAGCACCCTTCATTGGTGTAACTCGAAGATAAGCCTTTTGGCCAGGTTGATAGACCATGTCTTTATGATGACGGTCATACTGACTCTTCTGACGTGACTGGGCAGTCTTGAGATTCTCACGAATGATGCGGACTTGTTCTTCGGCGTGTTGGATAATATCCGGACCGAAAAGTGGACGTTCCCCAGTTTCTGACCAGTTCAGAGGGGTTCGGCACTTTTGTCCATATAACACTTCGAAGGGGGCCATCTTCAGACTAGCTTGATAGCTATTATTATAAGAGAACTCCGCATACGGGAGAGATTCCTCCCATTTCTTGCCGAAAGAGATAACACAAGCTCGAAGCATGTCTTCGAGAACTTGGTTGACACGTTCCACTTGCCCTTGCGACTGAGGATGAAATGCAGTACTGAATGACAGATGAGTACCCATAGCTTCTTGGAAACTTGCCCAGAATTTCGAAGTGAATAAGCTGCCACGGTCCGAACTGATTACCCGTGGAATACCGTGCAGTGAAACAATTCTGGACATGTAGAGAGTTGCAAGCTGACTAGCTGTGATCGTTTCTTTGACTGCCAGAAAATGTGCAACTTTAGAGAGTCGATCAATGATGACAAGGATAGCATCATTACCTTTCTGCGATTTGGGAAAACCAGTGACGAAGTCCATTTCAACATGGTCCCATTTCCATTCAGGAATAGAGATAGGTTGCAGAGTTCCCGCAGGTCTTTGGTGTTCTGCTTTGATTCGATAACAAACGTCACATTCAGCAACATAACGAGCAATGTCTTGCTTCATATTAGACCACCAGAATTTTCGACGGACATCTTGGTACATCTTGGTGCTACCGGGATGAATAGACAGAGGCGTTTCATGAGCTTCTTTCATAACCTTTTGAGTCATATCCAGGTTGTCTTCCGTAGGGACCACTATTCAACCTTTAAAGAATAAGGTGTCATCATCTCCAAGGGTGAAGCACGAGGGCCTTCCTGCCGCGAGGTAGCGCTTAATCTTGTGAGCTTGAGAGTCATACTTCTGCAGTGTCTTGATGCTGCCCAAGAGATCTGGTTCGATAGCCAGGGTATTGAGGGAACCCTGGGGAACAACACGGAGGTTCATCTTGCGGAACTCTGGAGGAGGGGGAGCGAGTGCTCCAGGAGGAACAATATGGAGGTTCAGCTTTCTGAATTCTTCAACAAGCGAGGTTTGAACTTTGTGAACCTGGAGGTGGTTGCAATATGACTTACGGCTCAAGGCATCAGCCATTACATTAGCCTTGCCTGGTGTATAGGAAATACCCAAGTCAAAGTCTGCAACAGTCTCCATCAATCTCTGCTGACGGAGGTTCAGGTCTGGCTGAGTAAACAGATACTTTAGACTTTGGTGGTCGGTGAAGATCTCGCAATGATTACCGAGAAGGTAATGTCGCCACTGTTTCAGTGCATGTATGACAGCAGCAAGCTCGAGGTCGTGAACTGGGTAGTTCTCTTCGTGAGGGCGCAATTGACGGGATGCATAAGCAATCACTTTGCGCTCTTGCATTAGGACACAGCCTAATCCTTGACGGGAAGCGTCACAGTAAATGACGAAGTCCTTCTTGGTATCAGGTGGAGCAAGCACTGGGGCAGAAGTCAACTTGTCCTTGAGTGCCTGGAAACTTTCCTGACATTTGTCTGTCCATTGGTACTTGACGCCCTTATGCAATAGGTTAGTCAGAGGCCTGGCGATCTTGGAGAAGTTCTCGACGAATCGACGGCAATAGCTGGCGAGACCGAGAAAACTCCTGACTTGCTTGACGTTCTTCGGAGGAGTCCAATCGAGAATAGCCTGAACTCGCTCGGGGTTGACGGCAATACCATCCTTGGAGATGACATGCCCAAGATAAGTTACTTCGGGAAGCCAGAATTCACACTTGGAATACTTAGCATAGAGTTGATGCTCTCGAAGCTTCTCCAGGACAAGACGAAGATGTTCAGCATGCTCTTCTTTATTCTTGGAGTACACAAGGATATCATCCAGATAAACCACGATGAACTTGTCGAGGTATTCCATGACGATATAGTTCATCAGACGAGAGAAGGTGGCTGGAGCATTGGTTAAGCCGAATGACATGACAGTGTACTCATATGAACCATATCGAGTCACGAATGCGGTCTTTGGGATATCCTCTTCACGAACATGGATCTGGTGGTATCCCAACCTTAAGTCGAGTTTGGAGAACACTGATGAGCCAGCTAGTTGATCATACAGATCATTGATCCGAGGAAGAGGATATTTGTTCTGAATGGTAGCTTGGTTAATAGGACGGTAGTCTTGAACCAATCGGTTTGTCCCATCTTCTTCTTGACAAAGAGGGAAGGTGCTCCCCAAGGAGAGCAACTGGGGCGAATGAAACCACTGCGAAGAGATGTGTCGATTTCCTCCTTAAGCGCAATGAGTTCATGTGGCGGCATCTTGTAGGGTCGTTTGGCTATAGGGGTGGTGCCTGGTTTCAAGTCGATGATGAATTCGATAGCTCTAGCAGGGGGAATCCCTGGAAGTTCTTCAGGAAAGACGTCTTGGAATTCACGAACAACGGGAATGTTTTCAATGCCCTCGAGTGGTGCAGCGTTCAATGCGTTCAATGCATAAAGCCTTGCCTCGGCATTCTGAACCAGACGAGCGTTGTAGCTTATTATTTCATCGGAAGGGTGTAGCAGATGGACGGTCTTAGTGGCGCAAACTATAGAAGCAGTATGCGCTTTCAACCATTCCGTTCCCAGAATGAGATCAATGCTACAGGACTTCAGTGCGATGGGAGAGACAAGGAATTCCAGTCCTTCGATTTCAACGGGGACGTCCTTGCAAAACATGGAGGTTCGACATTGGCCCGCAAGGGTGTGTACTAATAGCGAAGCGTTCATGTCCTCACATTTAATGTCGTGCAAGCATGCAAAATCTTCCGACATGAATGAATGCGATGCACCTGTATCAAATAAAATGGATGCTGGTACTGAATTTACGAGGAGTGTACCCATCACAGTAGCAGGCTGGTCTCGAGCTTCATTGAGATCAACGTGGTTGGCATGAACACGACCATAAGACTTGGCATTGTTGTTGCGGGGCTGGTTGCTTCCACGGCCAGCTGCAGGAAGGGCCAGTTGATTCTGGTTCTGATAGCAGTTCCTGGCAAGGTGACCTGGTTGACCACACTTGTAGCACAGACCATTATTGGGGGTGGGAGCAGGAGCTTGGGGTGGTGCAGCTGGAAGTCTTGGCTTCCTGGGCGGTTGAGGAGGCAGACGCGGTGCAGCATAAGACTGCCTTGGAGCAGGTGCATTTGGACGGTACATGTTGTTCGGGATCCAGATCTTACGCTTCTGCGAGGGCGGGCCCGAAGATGAGCCCGTGTCACGGTTGCGTCTGTGAGAGCTCTGGTGTTCCTGCAGACCAGTTTCAACATTGGTGGCCTTGTTCACCAAGGTGGCGAAATCGGGAAAGTCATGCACTAGCAGTGCGAGCTTGATGTCAGCTTGAAGGCCATCACGGAACTTCTCCTGTCTGTGTGCATCAGTTGCAATGTCTTCTTCAGCATAGCGGGATAAGTCCAGAAACTCCCGCTGATAAGCTTCCACAGTTTTGTTGCCTTGGGTGAGGTTGCGGAATTCGCGCTTCTTCCGGTCCATGATTCCCTGTGGGATGAAGCGGGCACGGAAAGCAGCTTGAAAGTCTAGCCAGGTGATGATCGCTCCAACCGACAGAGTACGCCTGTGGCTGTCCCACCATTGAGCATCAGGTCCCTTCAGAAAGAAGGAAGCAAAGGTGACATAGCTGGCAGGGGCTACATCAGCAGACTCCATCTCATAGGTGATGTCACGGAGCCAGTCATCAGCATCCAGAGGCTGAGTTGAGCTGCGGTACAAGGTTGGGTTGAGGCGTATGAAATCCTGCAGAGTTATTTGGGCTGGCTGCTGGTTCATATTGGGGCGCGGGAACTGAGCCATCATATTCTCCGTGAACTGGCGGTTCAGCTCGAACTGTTGGATCATACCAGCCATATACTCAGGCGGTGGTGGGGCGTTGCCACCACGACCAGGACCACCTGGTCTAACCATCCTGCTAATATATAACAGGGGTAGTTCAGCATTGAGTAATTTGCAAAGACAAGAATCATCCTTGGTGAAACATGCATAATGAAAGGAGCACGATAGATACTACATAGTAGTTGGCATATCTTACAAAAGGGATCATGCATAGAGTTCAGTACATAAGACTAAAGACATCATAGGCGGCACGCAGGCTCGCGGCGAATGCATCTAATGCTAATAAGCAAGACTACATCAGTCCCAGGAGGAACTGTGGAGGTAGGTGTAGCCTGACAGCTGGTAGTGACGCGACGGGAAGTCCTCCACGTCAGTAGCCTACGGT
Source organism: Thinopyrum elongatum (assembly GCA_011799875.1). Classification (NCBI taxonomy): domain Eukaryota; kingdom Viridiplantae; phylum Streptophyta; class Magnoliopsida; order Poales; family Poaceae; genus Thinopyrum; species Thinopyrum elongatum. Next base: position 566,215,494 of record CM022298.1, on the reverse strand, counting down.
CCGTGAACACTCTGGTGTAGAACCCAACGTCCAGGTGGCAAAAGAGGACCAAGTGCGGGAGTGTAGCCTCCCACATCTGGCCAACCGACACCCTGGGGCATCACGGTCCTAACTGGGTGGATCGCAGATCGCGGCAGCTCACCAGATCGGACAAAGGGGTGCAACAGCGTCAAAGCACTGTAAAGGTGCTGACGGGTGGTGTACAACTCATGGCGAAGAGCTCGGTTAGCTCGATCCAGCCCATCAGCATGCAGAACCAGGTTCTGATGGTGGAAGGGCTCTCGGGTGACGGTGGAGTAGGCAGCAGTGTAATATCCCTCCACACCAACGTCGGATGCGATAGCAACGTGCCTGAAAGGGGAAGTGTCCAACGCCCGATACTCTCCACGAAGACGTGTCAGAGCTGCATAAGCAGCATCGTGGACTGCCATATCGATGGTCACTCCAACACCATGAGCGGTGTGCAGCACAGTAGTGGAGTCATACTCCCGAGAGTAGAGGTGGACGATGACACGGTACTGCTCCTGGTTAAAGTCCTGGTACTGCTCGTACACGGTGTACTCAGGGTGCCAGCGATAACCCAAATAGGTCATCATCTCAGCTAACACAGCAGGTGAACCCTGAACACCAATGGCCGCCGTGTGGCGCACGACCTGCCTCGTGGGTTCCATCTGAAAACAAAGATGTTTCAAAGGAGTCATATGACAGTGTGGATATTGTCCAAAATACTATTCTAAGGAATAACTATGGCTTATCCAACTTTGGGGTGAATGTGGTCACGGGATCCTAATATTAGTGTTAGTAAATTTGTTTAACCCGAGCAGAAGAGAGTTCAGAGTCCCGGAGTAAAGAACAAGGAGTAAAAGATCCTAATACTACCCAATTGGCGATGTGGGCCCGTAAGACACACAGCCATGTTAGTAAAACCGTTTTCTTTGTCTAGACTCAACTTCGGCCAAGGAGTGTGGAAGGGGGGTTCCTACAGGCAGTCGGCTCTGATACCAACTTGTGACGCCCCCGATTCAATCGTACACTAATCATACACGCAAACGTGTACGATCAAGATCAGGGACTCACGGGAAGATATCACAACACAACTCTAAAAGTAAAATAAGTCATACAAGCATCATAATACAAGCCAGGGGCCTCGAGGGCTCGAATACAAGTGCTCGATCCTAGACGAGTCAGCGGAAGCAACAATATCTGAGTACACACATAAGTTAAACAAGTTGCCATAAGATGGCTAGCACAAACTGGGATACATATCGAAAGAGGCGCAGGCCTCCTGCCTGGGATCCTCCTAAACTACTCCTGGTCGTCGTCGACAGCCTGCACGTAGTAGTAGGCACCTCCAGAGTAGTAGGGGTCGTCGTCGACGGTGGCGTCTGGCTCCTGAACTCCAGCATCTGGTTGTGACAACCAGAAAGAAAAGAAAGGGAGAAAAGGGGGGAGCAAAGCAACCGTGAGTACTCACCCAAAGCACTCGCAAGCAAGGAGCTACACTACATATGCATGGGTATATGTGTAAAGGGCCATATCAGTGGACTGAACTGCAGAAAGCCAGAATAAGAGGGGGGGATATCTAATCCTGTCGAAGTCTACACTTCTGGCAGCCTCCATCTTGCAGCATGTAGAAGAGAGTAGATGGTAAGTTCACCAAGTAGCATCGCATAGCATAATCCTACCCGACGATCCTCTCCTCGTCGCCCTGTGAGAGAGCGATCACCGGGTTGTATCTGGCACTTGAAAGGGTGTGTTTTATTAAGTATCCGGTTCTAGTTGTCATAAGGTCGAGGTACAACTCCGGGTCGTCCTTTTACCGAGGGACACGGCTATTCGAATAGATAAACTTCTCTGCAGGGGTGCACCACATTACCCAACACGCTCGATCCCTCTGGCCGGGCACACTTTCCTGGGTCGTACCCGGCCTCGAAAGATCAACACGTCGCAGCCCTACCTAGGCCTAACAGAGAGGTCAGCACGCCGGTCTAAATCCTATGCGCGCAGGGGTCTGGGCCCATCGCCCATTGCACACCTGCATGTTGCGTGGGCGGCCGGAGAGCAGACCTAGCAACCTCCATTACAAAGGAAGTCGCGTTACGCGGTCCAACCCGGCGTGCGTCGCTCAGTCGCTGACGTCTAGGAGGCTTCGGCTGATACCACGACGTCGAGTACCCATAACTGTTCCCGCGTGGTGGTTAGTGCGTATAGGCTCGTAGCCAGACTCAGATCAAATACCCAATCTCGTTAAGCGTGTTAATTTGAAGTAACCGCGGACGCCGACCAGGGCCAGGCCCACCTGTCTCCTAGGTGGTCACAACCTGCCCTGTCGCTCCGCCACAAAGTAACACTCGGGGGCCGTCGGGAACCTAGGCCCACCTCTGCCTGGATGGAACCACCTGCCCCTTCAGCCCCCATCTCCGAACAGTAACATAAGTATGTAATAGTATATAATATAAACCCGTGATCACCTCCCAAAGTGATCACGGCCCAGTAGTATAGCATGGCAGACGGACAAGAGTGTAGGGCCACTGATGTAATTCTAGCAACCTATACTAAGCATTTAGGATTGCAGGTAAGGTATCAACAGTAGTAGCAAAGACAGGCTATGCAGCAGAATAGGATTAACCGAAAGCAGTAACATGCTACACTACTCTAATGCAAGCAGTAGAGAGAAGGAATAGGCGATATCGGGTTGATCAAGGGGGGGGCTTGCCTGGAAGCTCGGCAGAGAAGGACGGGTCGTCAACGCTGTAGTCGTTCACGGCAGCGTCGTCAGCGGTCTCAGCGTCTATCGAGAGAAGAGGGGGAAGAAACAATAAATATAATGCAAACAGATGCATAACGATGCATGACATGACATATAACGGTGCTAGGTGTGCCCTAACGCGGTGATAGGTGATAACGGCGAAGGGGGGAAACATCCGGGAAAGTATTCCCGGTGTTTCGCGTTTTCGGGCAGATGAAACGAAGGTGGATTGTTGCATGTTCGCTATGCTAGGGACGTGTGGCGGACGAACGGACTGCATATTTGGATTCGTCTCATTTTTCTGGTCATTTTTCTTATATAAATTATTTCCATCGAAGTTACGGTTTAAAAGATATGATTTTTCAAAGTTTAAATCAATTTTCTAGAATTTAAATATTTATTTAAATTCGAATTATCCAAAACAGTGCAGAGTGATGTCATCGTGACGTGTTGCTGACGTCAGCAGTCAACAGTGAATTTGACTGGGTCAAACTGACATGGGGGTCCCACATGTCATAGGCTGTTTAGTTAGCAGGTTAATTAAACAGAGTTAATTAGTTTACCTAATGATTAGGTTAGTCTAAACATAATTAATTAAGTTAATTAACTAATTAATTAATATTATATATATATATATTTTAAAAAGAAACGTTCTGGGACGGGGCCCCCTTGTCATAGGCCCCTGGGGGCCTTAGCGGGTTTCGGGCGCCAACGGGTGCGTGGGCGCAGCGGCGCAACCCGCCCGGTGCGGGGCGAGGTTGCCGGCGACGGGGAGGCGGAGTGCGGGGCCGGCGACGAGCGGGCGCGCGGGCGGCAGAGGAGCAGCCGCAGGGGAGCCGGGGCGCGGCGGCGCACCAGCAGCAGGGGGACGGCACCGCGGCAACGGCAGCACAGCAGCGCAACGGTGAGGCGTGGGCGCGCGCCGGCAAGCCGTGGCGCGGCCAAGCGCGGACGCGCGCGCTCGCGGGTGCGCACAGCGGCGTCGAGCGGCGAAGGGAGGCGGATGCGGACGGTAGCGAGCGAGCGCAGGCGCGGAACGGGCGCGGTCGGCGCGGCGCAGCGAACAGGGGAAGGCCCGGGGCGCGAGGCGTCGAGACGAGCAGGGGGAAGGGGCGGTGGCCAGCAGGCGGTGACGGGGCGATGCAGAGCGTGGCCGATGTGGCCGTGACGAGCGGGGGCTGGCGCGGTGGCGCCGCAGCAAGGCCACGGCGACGTGTGGTCGCAGCCCATTGCGGGTGCGCGCGTGCACGACTGCGGGGCGGCGCGAGGAGCAGAGAGGAAGAGAGGCGGGGCTCACTGGGGCCGTAGGGAATGGGCAGTGGGGCGCGGGAAGGAGGTCGGGGACGACGGCGACGACGGAGTGGAGAAGAGGACGACGGGGCGACGGGCGATCCGAAGAAGTCGGTGAGGGGCTCCAGCGGCGCGGTCCTCGTGCGGCGGCGGTGGGCGGCGGCGTCGGGGTCGAACGCCCCCGATCCCGACTGGATCGGGGAGGGAGGCAGTGGAGGGGAGAGGCGGATCGAGGGAGTGGGGGAGAGTGGGGATCGGGTGAGGGTTAGGGTTCGGGGAGGTGGCCTTGTAGGCCAGAGAGGAGGGCCGGCTGGGCCGGCCGGTTCGCCAGCTGGGCCGGTTGGTCCAGCGTGGGGGGGGGTGTGTGTATTTTCTTTTTCTTTTGTCTTTTTCTTTTATTTATTCTTATTTGCCTGTTTAGTAAAAAGTTAGGCCTCAAAATGATTTTTGTAGAACATGGCCATTGTTCCAATAAATATTAGGCATCCTCTACCACTGTCAAAAATTGGTTTGGAGTGAAATGGATCTCACACCACTTTTATAATAATTAAAATGCATTAATCCTAACTGTTTTGGTAAAGTTTGAGCCACCTAATTAATTTATTTATTGTTGGTTACAATTTTAGAATGGTCTCTGCAATATTTGCTATTTATTGAACATTTTAGTTTCTATGTTGGATAACTTTTATTTTCCACTTTCATTTAAATTTGAATTTGAGTTAGGAGTTGAAATGCAATATGATGCTAATGATGATTATGCACTGTTAAACATGTTGACTTGTCATTATCAAAAGTGATTACTGTGGCTAATGACATGGGGTGTTACACCACGCGGGCGCCAGCAGGCACAGAGGAGACAGTTTCCCCTTTGGTGCTAGGGGAGCAAGGACAGACGCGGGTTCCCAAGGAATCCCCCAAAGCTTTCCATTCCGGTGCAACAAGACCCAGAACACGAGCTCGGCAGGACGGATGTCATCGCCGAGCCCACCTCTGTGTCACGACCAGAAGCTTTGCAGGCGAAGACTACCTTTCGTCAGGATTAGATGTATTTCTTGTCCCCTTTCAAATTGGCCGTTGTGGGATCCCTTCCCGCCTAACTTTTGGGGGAAGAGAACCAAGGCCACTATAAGTATAGGCTAGCCACCACCGTAGAGGGGATCCGGGATCGGACCCTCGAGCATTCCACCCACACCACTTGAGCCCTCGCGAGGCTGCTCATCCACTGTACTAGTTCATCCTGAGCCTCCTCGTGAGGCCAATCCATCACAAAGCAGGAGTAGGGTCTTACACCGCAAGGTGGCCCGAACCTCGGTAAACTATTGTGTTCTTCTTCTTCCCTGCTCACGCGAACTCGGCGATGCTAGACTATGGGGTGGTGAGCTTGAGACTTGAGCTGGTTGAGATCTTCGCACACGCCCCAGAGTTCGAACCTTCTTGGGTCTGCGGAGGCCTGAATCCGACATTGTTCCTCTCATAGGAGCAGTAGGCCCTGGAGATCCTCGATCGTGCTAGCATGCTTAATTGCAAGCCCATCTCCATCTGGTCGACACGATGGCCAAGCTCTCCACCGACACCGGGTCGCTCTACCATGACCCGTCACTCTACCTCCGCTTGGCTGGCTCCCTTCAGTACATCACATTGGCGCGCCCGGACCTCTCCTACGCTGTTCAGCAGTGTTGCATGTTCATGCACGCGCCGCGCGACTGCCACTTCCAGCTGGTGAAGTGCATTCTTCGGTACCTGCCCGACACGACGCACCTCGGTCTTCGGATCCACCGCGACACCTCCACCGACCTCATGGCTTACTCCGACGCCGACTGGGCCGGCTGCCCTGACACGCGAAAGTCCACCTCGCGCTACTGTGTTTTCCTCGGCCCCAACCTACTCACATGGTCGTCGAAGCGCCAGACCACAGTCTCGCGGTCCAGTGCCGAGGCGGAGTACCGGGCGGTCGCCAACACCGTCGCTGAGTCAGTCTGGCTCCGCCAACTGCTCGGTGAGCTACATCAGCCTCCATCGCGTGCCACGGTGGTCTACTGCGACAACATCAGCGCCACCTACATGTCGAGCAACCCGGTGCAACACCAACGCACGAAGCACATTGAGATCGATCTCCACTTCGTGGCGAGCACGTCGCCCTCGGTGAGATACGCGTCCTTCACGTGCCCACGAGCTCGCCGTTCGCCGATATCTTCACTAAGGGTCTGCCGACAGGCGTCTTCCTCGATTTCCGGTCCAGTCTCAACGTCGGCGTACCCCACGTTGCGACTGCACCCGCACGCCTCAGGTGGCTAACTACAAGACCGGTTCTTCAGGCACTCCAACAGCCACCTGCACTACGTGCGCAGTCATCCCTAGAGATTACGCGCTACCGGCTCTTGCCGTTGTATCTCACGACCCACTGCTCTCTCTCTCTCTCTCTCTCTCTCATTGTAATCTGTCTATATGTACTCACGAGGCAATGAATACAAGCAATGTGTGAGTGTTGCATAACCTAACTCCTTGGAAGCCTTCAAACAAGTTGGTCCTTGCCTCTTATGATTGCTCTGGTTTAATTTTTTGCAAAGATGTACTCCCGTCCGTGACCGACAGATGCAACTTTCAAATTAAGCCAGCTTCAAGAACATCAATCACCGAGCAGGGACAAACATCAACATGCATCCGGTAATGCAGCAATCTTGTCACTAGTGCCATTCCAAATTGTTTAACTAGTAATGTATGTACCTATATTCTGCGTATGATGCCCATATTATTCAGCAAACCGATCCAGATCAGACTTCTGGCCAATTGCCCTCAGATGCAAGTTCACGAGCAAGAGAATGCAAGCACGCTAATAATTCACCAGCATGGCAATTGGCACCGATCTTGCCCCTATAAATACCAGACTCAAGCACCACCCTCAGGCCATCACAAGCACACAGCAGTCCAGAGCTCCAGATCACCTACTTGATCATTGGTCTGTGCTTCTGCGGTGTCGTGATCAGATCACTCGCAGCAATGGCAGGCAAGGCATCGATGGCGCTGTTCCTCGCCGTGAACCTGGTCGTGTTCTCCGTTGCCAGCGCGTGTGGAGGAAACTGCCCGACCCCGTCCACGCCCACGCCCACCCCATCGACGCCCACACCGACCCCGGCCTCATTCGGCAGGTGCCCACGCGACGCGCTGAAGATAGGCGCGTGCGTCAACGCGCTGAACCTGATCAAGGCCGAGGTGGGCGGGCCGCCCGCGTTGCCGTGCTGCCCGCTGCTGGATGGGCTCGTCGACCTGGAGGCGGCCCTGTGCCTCTGCACGGTGATCAAGGCCAACGTCCTCAACATCGTCAAGCTCAACCTCCCTGTCAACCTCAGCGTCATCCTCAACCACTGCGGCAAGAGAGCGCCCACCGGATTCATGTGCTAACCGATGCTGCCCACGCATGCGTTGGCTGCATGCGGCCATGCGGATTAGTGGTGCGAGAGGGGCATTATTCTGCTTGATCAGTCGTTTTGTTTCAGCCGGTTACGTTGTTTGCTTGGTTTTGCTACTTCACGTGCTAGCCACAACTATGCATATGCATGCATGCTACGGAGAGTACGTATGTAGATGGTTTAATCATTTTTTTGTTCTTATTATTAATCTCTTTCTTTCTTTCTTTCTTTCTTGGCGAGTTCTTTCATGGCTTATGGCTTGTATTCGTTTTGTACGATCTGCATGATGAATAAAGTTTTTTCTTACTACGTGCTTCCGGTGGAAGCTGTAATACTGTTAGGTGATTTGCCAAATAGGCTGTGACAATGCTGGACGAAGGTTTTCCTCATAAAAAAAATGGTGGACGAAGGTTCTGACCGGAAGTATACTAAACTCCTATCGGGTTTGTTATTTCACATCTAGATATGAAATAGCTATCTCACATCTAATGTTTCCATCGTTTGATTATAACATCAAGATTCGTGTTTATTTTTTGTCCGCATTGCTTTTTTCTTTTGTCTGGATTAGCTGTGCGAGACGGCGTGGAGCAGGGTTCCGTCGGTGGGCTCCTGTGTTTGTGCATTTGCTGTGTCCAGCTAGCGTCGGGATGACTGCTGCCACATTATGTCTTGGGTTGCTGCGTACATTTGTTCATTTTTTTTTTCTTGTGAAGGACTGCCCCTTTGAGAACATAAAAATTAGTGAGTAAATGATGTTTTTGTTCACGTCTTGTACATTCGTGACATCCATTTTTCTAATTTTCCTTTTCAACGTGATTTTTTGTGGTGCTCACGTGTATACCTTTAGGGTAGAGTCATTTTTTTGTCATTTTTTCATTGTGATTTTTATACGCATGTTTACTGTTTCGTGAATGAGAGAGCTGCATATTCACTTTTGATGCACAAACTTGTTCAACAGTTGTATGTCTATCCTTAATATGCAACTCGGTTAAGTTGTATGTTCATTCTCGACATATAATTTACCTCATTCACTTAATTGTCTCTATTTGCATGTCTACTCTCAACATGCAACTCACTCGACAGTTGCATATCCATTCACAACATACAACTTGTCTGACTCTTGACCTAATTGCATGTCCATCTTTTGACAGGCAACTCGTTTGACACATTTGCATGTCCAACCTCAAAAAGCAACTTATCCAACTGCGACCCCAGTTGCATGTACTCCCTCGACATGCAACTTGTTTGACTCCGACCTAGTTGCATGTCTATCTTTGACACACAACTCATCTGACCAAGTCGCACATCCACGCTTGACACACAACTTGTCCGATTGCCATTCTAATTTTCAACCTAGTTGCAAGTCCAGAATTGACTTGCAACTGGACCCGTACGTGTTGTTGTCGTCCCGGTTGCAAACCCACCCCTCAACACGCAACTAGGCATGTACGTTTTGTTTTTGTCCTAGTTTCAAGTCCCCCCTCCACTCGCAACTGGCCCCATAGTAGGTGTTGTCCCACTTGCAAGTCAGGCCCCTCGACTCATAATTGGGCCCATAGGGTGTTGTTATCTCCCAGTTTGCAAGCCCACCACTCCACTCGCAATTTGACTCGTAGTTGTTTTCAACTCAGTTGCAAGTCCACCCCCCCCACCCGACTTTCAACTAGGGGCGTAGTAGGTGTTGTCTCACTTGCAAGACCACACATCAACCCTGCAAAATCGGGCCCATAGGCTTTTGCCTCTACTCGCCACTAGGCCCATACTTGTCCTCATCCCAGTTGTAATTCCCACTCAATTCGCAATTGGATACGTAGTAGGTGTTGTCCCACTTGCAAGTCCACCTCTAGACTCGCAACTGGGCCCATTGGTGTTGTTGTCTTCCTGGTTGCAAGACCACCCCGTGACCCGCAACTTTGACACGTAGTCGTTTTCAACTCAGTTGCAAGTCCACATTGACTCGCAACTAGGCCTGTAGGTGTTGTTGTTGTCCCTGTTGCAAGCCCACCCCTCGACTCACATCTTGGCCCATTATTTTTGTTCTTGTCCCAGTTCCAAGTCCACCTCGACTCGCAACTAGGGGGTGTAGTAGGTGTTTTCCAACTTGCAAGTACGCCCCTCGACTCCCAACTTAGCCAATAGGTGTTCTTGCGCTCTTATGTGCCCATTTTATCTGGCATGTGTTGTACAAGTCGAAAGGTAGGTTATGTTGCTTGTCCAAGTTAAAAGTATATGCTCGACTCATAACTGGGCCAATAGTTTGTTTTTCATCCCAGTTTCAAGTCCACCCTCGACTCATAAGCTGGCTCGTAGTTTGTAGTTGTCCTAGTTGCAAGTCCATCATCTACTTGCAAGTCCATCATCTACTCGCAACTGGTATCATAGCTTTGTGTAGTTGTTCCAGTTGCAAGTTCACGCTTGACTCACAATTAGAGCTATAGTTTTTTCATCAAAGTTGCAAGCCCAACCTTGACTCACAACCGGGACTGTGTTTTGTCTTTCATCCCAGTTGCAAGTCAACCATTGACTCGCAACTATGACTGTAGTTTCTTTCATTCTAGTTGCAAGTCGACCCTTGACTCGCAACTGGGCTCGTAGTTTCCTAGTTGTCCTAGTTGCAAGTCCACCTTCGATTCGCAACTGGACTCATAGTTCTCCCAGTTGCAAGCCCACCCTTGACTTGCAACTAGGCATGTGTTTTGTCTTTCATCCCAGTTGCAAGTCCACCATTGACTTGCAACTAGGACTATAGTTTGTTTCATTCCAGTTGCAAGTCGACCCTTGACTCGCAACTGGGCTCGTAGTTTCCTAGTTGTCCTAGTTGCAAGTCCACCTTCGATTCGCAACTGGGCTCATAGTTCTCCCAGTTGCAAGCCCACCCTTGACTCGCAACTAGGCATGTGTTTTGTCTTTTATCCCAGTTGCAAGTCCACCATTGACTTGCAACTAGGACTATAGTTTGTTTCATTCCAGTTGCAAGTCGACCCTTGACTCACAACTGGGCTCGTAGTTTCGTAGTTGTCCCAGTTGCAAGTACACCTTCAACTCGCAACTGGGCTCATAGTTCTCGCAGTTGCAAGCCCACCCTTGACTCGTAACTAGGCATGTGTTTTGTTTTTCATCCCATTTGCAAGTCCACCCTTGACTCGCAACTAGGGACCGTATGTTGTTTCATCCCAGTTGCAAGTCGACCATTGACTCGCAACTGGGCTCATTGTTTTGTAGTTGTCTTAATTACAAGTCCATCCTCAACTCGCAACTGTTGTTCCAGTTGCAAGTCCACCCTCGACTCGCAACTGGAGCCCAAAGTTTGTTGTTGTCCCAGTTGCAAGTCCACTCTTAACTCGCAACTGAGATGTGTTTTATTTTTTCTCAGTTGCAAGCCCACCCTCAACTCGCAACTCGTATCATTATTTTATATACTTGTCTTAGTTACAAGTCCACCCTTGACTCGCAACTAGGCACATAGTTTGTTTTATCCTAGTTTGCAAGCCCAGCCTTGACTCACAACTGGGCCTGTGTTTTTGTCTTTCATCCTAGTTGCAAATCTATCCTTAACTTGCAAGTGGAACCGTAGTTTGTTTTATCCCAGTTGCAAGTCGACTCTTGACTCGTAAGTGGTCCCATAGTTTGTAGTTGTTCTAGTTGTAAGTCCATCCTCAACTTGCAACTCAACTCGTAGTTCTCCCAGTTGCTAGCCCACCCTTTGACTCGCAACTAGGTTTGTGCTTTGTTTTTTAACACGGAACTTGCCCCGACCCCTATCTAGTTTCATGTCCAACCTCAACATGTAAATTCACCCGACCCAGTTGCATGTCCAAGCAAAACATGCAACTCATGCCCGACATAGTTGCATGTCGACTCTCGGCACGCAACTCGTTCCCAACCCAGTACCCCTATATAGTTGTATTTTTAAAAAAATACATGTCCACTTTTGTAATACACATTTTATATTTTTCTATATGCTAGGGAACATTTTTTAACACACAATGATTTTTTTTTTAGATATGTGATGAACAATTTTTCAAATACAAGCCCGAGCATTTTTTTTAGAATACATGGTAAGCATTTTCAAATTGATACTGATCATTTTTCTAAATGGAATGAAACTTTTTAAAAAATTATGCAAACATTTTTATACATCGCATTAAAAATTCTAGAAAATGCCATGATTTTTTTTAAATGCGTGAAGTTTCTTTAAAAAATATTCACGACCATTTCTTTGAATGTTACAATTATTTCCCATTGTGTAATACATTTTTTTTAAACATCACAAACATTATTTGAAATGCATGAACATTTCAAAATGTCAAAATTTATAAATTATGAAAATAATTGTTTATTGAAAATTTATTAAATGAAAATAGAATAAATTTATTCGTGCTTTTCAAAAAATGTCCACACTCTAAAAGTTGTTCGGGGATTTTCAAAAGTTGTGCATGTTTCCAAATTTTATTCGGGAAGAAATTGTTCGGAATACCAAATTTTGTGCTTATTGAAAAAAGGAATTATAAAGTTTACTCACATTTGAAAAATAAATTTCGAAATTGTTTGTGTTTTCAAAAATATCGGACATTTCAAAAAAATCACAATCTGTAAAAAAAAGTTTCCAAAAAATTGAAACATGTTTTCAAATCTGCACGCTGTGATATGTTCTTATACATTTCTGGTTTGTTAATTGTCATCAATAGCTACTGGTTGGAGCGGTAGGAGCTGTCATTTCCCAGTATGAGGTTCTGAGATCAAATCCTATGTAGCACATTACCGTACTGGCATTTTTTTGTCACGCTCCAGTAAAAAAAAAACTTAGTATCTCACATCTAGATGTTATATAGTCACACCCAAACTCTAGGTGTTGCAAATGGGTAGTTGAACTTAAAAGTTAACAGCGTTTGATTTGCGCCGAGCAATAGTGTACATTTGGCATTTACAGCAACAAAATTAGTACTCCCTCCTTCCAAAATATATGGCGCAATTGACTTTTTCTGCTCTTCGCCGTAGAATTTTGACTGTGATTTTCACTTAGTATGTCTACTGAGTTAGTATAAAGATATGTAATATAAAACTATTTTGCAAGACCAATATGATGATACCATCTATACATGCTAAATTCAAATAATTTCGTATATATTAGTGGTCAAAGTTATGCATTAAAAACCGTGCAAAGTCAAGCACGCCTTATATTTTGGGAAGGAGAGAGTATATTCAATATAGAAAGGTTCTAAAGGGAAATCTTTACCTAATAATAAAGGACAGAGGATTTCATAATTCTCCATACGTCATATCTTTATATCCGTTGATTTTGTGTTAATCATAAAAATTAATGGCTGTGATTTAAATCGCACAACCTTAAAAAAACGAACACAAGCACGTGGGCATCTTACATCGTTTTGTCCGTCACGTCTTCATACTTTCCTTAAAAAAACATGTTCTTTTTTCCTACGTTATTACTTGAGCTTGGCCTACTAACTAAAGGGAAAACGATTAGGAAAGCTGACATCGTGACCGCGTCGGACTCCATCACACACGTATCATGTCCAGCGCTCAAAAAAATAAAAGCCAAACCAACCTCGACCGTGTCGCTCCCAAGCCACCCGACACCAAATCGCTCCGCCGCCCCGTGTGGCGGCGTTGACGCCACAAGTGGCTGCCATGAAGCTGCGCAACCACCTCCTTCCCACCACCGGCGCGCATGAGAAGGAATCAGATCGGAGTCGAGTCCCTCGATCTAAACCAGGAGGAGCGCCCATTAAAACAGGATGGTGTGCAGGCTGCGGGGAGCTGCGGCGGCAAGCGTCGGCACATATCTTGAAGTGCCATGAAGCAAAGCTTGTGAGGATGTAGGGGCCGTTGCTTGTGTTGGCCTTATCACAAGTTCTGGTGAATCACATCTTCCTTTGCTTTTCTTTTGCCAATCTGTTCTCTTATCTCTCGTAGTCACAAATTGGTCGTACGTGCATCTGTTCTTCTTAATAGATATATTAATTTGATTGGTAAGATTGATGACAGGTTGCTGCAATTTATTGAATTTGATCTAATTTCTTTTGAGATTATTAACTTTGTGTTTTTTTTTTCACATTCACCCATTGCAAGGGCTCTGCTGATTACTTGTGAGCCAGTGTTTTTTCGAGAAGACGATAATATGCAACAGAACACAGGTACGTACAAGCTAGCAAGTTGTTAGGTTGATTCCTTTGGCTGGTGGCGTATGGGATGTGGCCAAAATATGGATTTCGTATACTGTACATGAGTGATTCTCATTTTAGAGGCTAATTTTGTATCTGTTTGTGGCTTTGTGCAGCAATGCAATCTACCAATAGCTTGCAAATGCAGCTGGAGGAGGAAAGATTTACCACACCTGTAAAGAAAGCAAGTGTTCCTCTCCCCGTGAGTCAATTGCTTCCTGGTTGTATTCACTTCAGTTAGTTACACACAATGGTGCTTACTAATTCATTGTTTATGTTTAAGTGTTCGTCTTTTACACCGGAATGTGAAGAGAATTTGAAGCCTAATTTAGGCATGACATTTGAAGGATTACATGCTGTTGAGAAGTTCTATAAGTTTTATGCACATGAATCTGGTTTTGCAGTTCGTGTTGGACAACAGAAGAATTTAGAGAATGAGGTAGTTCGCACTAAACGATACATGTGTAACAGGGAAGGATTCAAGTCCGAGAAGGGTAAGAGATTGATGATCTGTCAAAGAAAAGGCACAAGAACACGGCCACAAGATGTTGTTGTGATGCAAGTATCTTTGTGAAGTTGTATGGTAATGATACCTACAAGATAGAATCATGGGTTGAGCACCACAATCATGGTCTTGTCTCACCTGATAAGTGTCACTTGATCAGATCGAATCGTCGAGTTATTTGAGAGTGCAAAGAATGCGTTCTACACATGTAACAAAGCAAGCATAGACACCTGTAGGCATACATGCTTCTCCAAGTTAGCGAGGGTTCCTGCAGTCAAGTACACTAGGCAAGAGGAATATGAGGCATTTATTGGTTGCAACATCCCTACTCAAGTTAACATACACCCGCCAAATGATGTTTGTTCGGCAGGGAGAAGTAAAAGAATAAGGAGAGGAAAGGAGATGAATGGGGAAGAACAGAAAAAGAAGAACAAAGAAGCCAAGGCCAAGGGCGCACGCTCGTGCAAGACGTGCAACCAAGTAGGGTTTCATGGTAGTCGCAATTGTCCAAAGAAAAAGGGTCAAGGAAAAGAAGTCATGGATGTGCATGACATGCATACAGATTATGCATCATGAAAGCTACACCTCTTGCAAGAACAAGGATGCTTTTATCAATAGTATTGTTTTATTTGATGTACAAAATTTCTTCATGCAATGGATCAAAAAATTATTTTGTCCAACTGTCTGTCTTAGTGGTGAGCAGATTCAATGAATTACAGTTTTTCTATCAGGTTATGAAGCTTGCAGTAACATGTCTTTGTAGGACTTAGTAAATTCACATGAATCATTAATTTTAGCTTAGTTTTGAGCATGTTTCAGTTCTTACTCTTGCTACCCGAGTCTTGATCGCCACTGCATTTGTGAGGAAATATATATCGTTTTCCATTGGAAGTTGGAACACATAGTCAACCAGTCTGTGAAAAGGCCCAGCTTTCTGTCATTAAAGCTGGACTGAGAAAGGTGAAACACATTACAGATCTTGTGTCAATACAGAGGTCCAGGATTAGGACTTGGGCGGCTAAAGTGTAGGAGATATGCCCTAGAGGCAATAATAAATATTATTGATTATCTCCCTGTTCATAATTAGGTTTATGTTCCATGCTATAACTGCAATGATTCTCGAGTCTGCAAATAAAACGAGGCTCGGAGGAAGACTCATATGCACGTGTGGGATAATAAACGGTAAAATGTATTCCTAGTCTGGCCTCTAAGACTAGCTCAAGTGTTGCATGATGGTTCTGTTTTCCTGATCATGGGCATGTCTATGCCAGCAACTTTGAGGGTACAATGTTAGAAGAACATTTGTGTTGAATCGACCCGAATTGATGTTATGCTATGGGATACTTTCGTCACAAGTTAATGGTTAATAACACAGAGATGGTTAACGTTTGCATGATTCCTCAGACCATGAGAGTATCGAGTTTCTTCATGCTTGATTCATGAACTTTGGGGTTTGTTAAACGTCATCCGTAAATGGGTGGCTATTACGGCGGCTTACGGGTTCATGGAAAAGTGTGTCAAGTAACTTGATAGCTCGAGATTGGGATTTGCTCCTCCGACGATGGAGAGATATCTCTGGGCCCTCTCGGTGCTACGGTATCCATCATCGTCTGGCCAGACACTTTGTGATTTGATCACGGGGATGCCGGAACACGGGAACGAGAAAAGAGAACAAATACCGGTAACGAGGTAACTGGCATAGTGGACAAGTTGTTGACCCACGGGGATGCCATCATGTCTCACCTCGGGTATTTGTAACATATCGCGAAGCAACAGGAATAGCACACGGCAACTGGAGGTTCACTCGAATATTCATTCGTGTGGGTATAGGGGTCAATATGGGTGTCCACGGCTCCGATGTTGATCATTGATCGGAAGGGGTTCCGTGTCATGTCTATACTTCACCGAACCTATAGGGTCACACGCTTAAGGGTCATCTATCTGCTGAATACTAGACAGGGAGTCTGAGAGAAAATCACCGAAAAAGTTTCGGACAGCGGAAAAGTTCCGCAGAGAGAGGTCACCGGATGAGTTCCGGTGAAACTGAAAAGTTGTTTCAGAGGATACCATAAAGTCAAATTGGTTTCAGCACATGCCCGATAATTCTTGGAGGGTGCCAGAATCATTCTGGAAACTTTTGGAAATTTTCTGAAAGAAAAACCGGAAATGTTCCGGAGCTGCCGGAACCACTTCAGATGCTTTTCGCAGATGAAAATCACTAATCTGGAATTATTCCAGAACGCGTTGAAAATTATTTTAGTGGGTACTGGAAATGTTCTAAGCCCACATAAATATTTTCAGTTCGAACGGACGCTGAAAAATGTCGTCGTGAATAGTGAAAGTGCTTTTTGGGTGGCTTCTTGGAGAAGCCACCTTGAGGGTCTTTTGGTATTTTTCCCTTGGCTTCTTGGAGAAGCCACCCTTGGGTTTGGCCTATAAATAGGGGTGGAGGGGGCTGCCTAAAGACTCATCCATTCTCACATACATGCCATTGCAATGATCTGGCTTCTCTCTCCCTCCCACGAAAAGAGTTTCGTAGAGCCGAAAGGCTGTCTGGGTTCCGGTGGGAACTAGTTCTGGACGGTGAAGCCCTGCCGGATAGATGACACCGTATGTGTGCAACTCTATAGAGAGGTCGTAGTTTCGATCTTAGTGCCCGAGGGGCTGTTCGTGAGTGCCTCCCGAAGGGCTGTCCAAGTGACGGTCCGAGTTCTGTGAGTCCTCCCGAAGGGCTGTCCGAATGACCGTTCGAGTTTTGAAGGTCCTCCCGAAGGGCTGTCCGCGACACCGTCCGGGGGACTGTTCGACCGCCTCCCGGAGGGCTGTCCGAGGGGCAGATGAGGGAGTACATCCTCGCGGTTGGGAGGTTGTAAATCCTAGCTGCGGGGATCTGCACCGCCGATCGTCATCGACTCTACTTCCGCTGCGCTACGAGTCAGTAACGAAAATGATCACACCTTGTATGCAGTCTCCATAGTGGTCCTGGGCTGGTGCGTAGGTCGGAATTTTTTTGTTTTCTGCTGCGTTACCCTACAGTGGCATCAAGAGCCGTGCTATGCGTAGATGCAGGTTGCGATCTAGAATACATAGTGATGTATGGGTGTTGCACAATATAATTAGGTAGTAGATGAGTTCTATTACTGAAAATTATTTGTGCGGGTAGCAGATGAAATCTGTTACCCGATGTTCTTGTTGCTTCCCTAGAATTTGCATATTTCTGATCTTGATAACAGTATGGTGGAGTTTCAATGTTCTGGCAATCCGCGATCCTGATTGATCAACGAAGTGCTAACAGTTCATTGAATTCCACCGTAGTTAAAAAGAAAGATGAAATTTCACAGACGAAAGGGCAATGCAGATATGATCTGCACGGGGGTCATGCGTATGACGAAGTTTAGTATGGGGCTCGAGATTTTATTATCTCGGTTTTCATACACCCTGGAAAGTTAATCTAGCGACTTGAATTATCATACTTGATGATGGACGTTGGTAGCTTCGGTTTGTTTCGAAACCTTAGAAGCCACGTAAAACAAGTTTTTGCATGAACCGATTAGAGGCGTCTAACTTGGTTTTGCAGGAGGGTTTACATGTGCATGTGATGTGGTATAGCGGTGCTCATAATAATTTGATTATGTATGAGATGACTATATAATGTAAATTGATTAACATGACCTGCGTGTCATGATTCGGCATGATGGCTGGAGCCATATGATTGCACTTTAAATGACCTGTGTGTCAACCTTGTGTAATGCATTATTTTATTAGCTATAGAGATAGCAATAATATCTGGTGCATCGACAAGGTGGTGGCAATCTTCGCGAAGGTGAACACCGACGTGAATGCCGAAGACGAAGAAATACAAGACTTCTCCGTCAGAAAGGGCTATACCATATCATGCTAATTATGAATTGCCTGAGATGTTTATCCCTTATGATGCACCCTTCTTGATTGCGCGGTAGTCGCTTTTATTAGGGTGATCTCTCACAAAATTATCAAGTAGTTAGTGTTCTCCCAAGTGTAGCACCGTCTACAACACGTATCTTTTCGGGGTGCGCCATGTACACATGAGCACGAACGATTAGAGAGGTGTAAGGCGGGTGAAGGTCAGACCTCACTGCGTGATCACTTGGTTGCCTTGACGTTCAGGCAGGACAGTCCTGAGCTCGGAACACACGCATCGAAAGATGGACAAGAGTCACATAGAGATGTGATTGGCAAGTTGGCCTACTGATTGAAATTCACGTCATCAGTGATGAACCCGTCAATGGCGTTGAATTGATATGCGGATCTTGAATCACTCACAATCAATTATAAGAGATATTGATTTGAGTGGGAGCGCATTGTTGAATTAACTTGTTTAATTCTCAGTGCAATTAATTATGAACACTGTCTAAGTGTGGTTTGCTTAACAGTTATAGAATAATAGCTCATGTTTCCACCTTCCCTATTAAAATTGAATAAGCTGTTAAATATCTGGTTAAAACTTTACGGTTGGTAACGTAATGTGAGGATTGTCCTCAAGAGTGCCAAGAAGGACTTTGTCCTATCGCATACTTTCGGTATTCTCTCGCTTATGCTATGGATCATGTGACTCTCGTCCTTCGATCCAAAAGCTAGAATTCCGTTTCAGTCAAGTGCAATATGTTTGCTTCCATGAGACCAGAACTTCGAAAGTTTGGATAGTTATGTGATATTCATGGAATCTGAAAATCATTTTTCAGAGACAGACAAAGGCTAAAAGATATGAGATATCCAAAGCAATGTTTGTTTGCAAACTATTAGTAAAGAAGTTTACTAGGCATTAGACTGATAAGAGAGGGATCCAGAAGAACGCCTGTCATATGATGAAAGGTGAATAAAATAACAAATTAAAGAGAAAGGAAGTGTCTGAAGGGTGTTAGTGTGATAACACACCTAGGAAGTCCGGGGCTAACGCCACTCTTAAGTTGAGTGCTTCTTCTGAGAGTAGGAGAAATACTGAAAGTTAAACTGTTAGAAGTATAAAGGCAAAAGAAAGAAGACTGGAATATCCAGCTCATGTATGAATGTCATACAAGTTTTTGATGTATAGAAGGCTGGTCAAAGATATAGTTCTTGGGAATTATGATTAAATTGTTAATCACTGATTCTTGGGTATTGTGAGTTAATCAAAAAGATACCCGCTCGATTGCATTCTGTTGCAACTCGATGTAAGAACTACTATGGCCTGAAAGACTAGCCAGGAATGAGGTTTAGGTATACACAGGGAACATAGTAAATGTTACTATACCTTCCATCGGTGTATTACCGTCTGTATTTATTTTCATAATTCATTTAGAGTTTTACAAACTCTAGCCCATTGCATAAGGTATCTTGCAAGAAGGTTGTTCATAAGAGAACTTTTGATGTTCGGTGTTATGAATAACATAAGGGCCATACTTTCATTATGAATGAGATGTATGTTATGAATGTTGATAATAATATATTACCTCTGGGTTTACTTTCATAATTCATTTTAGAGTTTCATACACTCTAGCCCATTGCGCAATGTTTGATGCAAGAGGGTTGTTCATAAAAACAACAATTGTTGTTCAGTATTATGAATAACATGAAGGGCCATACTTCCATCAAAGATGGGATGTATGTTATGAGTATTGATAGTAATATGATACATCCATTACACTGACGCTAAAAGTCGCAAGACTAAAAGAATACCACACAAGTGTGGCACTGCATTTGGTCACATTGGAGAAATCCGCAAGGAAAAATTCCATTATGATGGATTTTGAAGTCGTTTGATTTTGAATCATCTGACACTTGCAACTTTCCTCCGAAAAGTGAAGTGACTGAAATACCGTTCACAGGCCATAAGGAACGAGCAAAGAACTTATTGGTGATCATACATTTTGATGTATGTAGTCCGATAAATAATGTTGCAAACAGTGGATTTATCTATCTTCAAAAATGACTCAAGTAGATATATGGATATTTACTTGATGAGACGTAAGTCTGGATCTTTTGAAATCATTCGAAATGTTTTCAAAATGAAGAAGAAATTATTGTAACAAGAAAATTATGTTTTTACAATTCGATTGCAGAAAGGAATATTTGAGTTACAGGTTTAGCGAATGTCTGATGAGTTGTGAAAGGGGTTTCATAGCTTGCACCTCCCGGAACACCACTACAAGTGGAAAGTCCGTGAAGATGTAATCGAACCATTTATGACATGGTAAGATCAAAGATGACATAAATAAATTTGCCATTATCCCTTTTAAAGTGATGCTTTAGAGACTGCGGCTTTTTACACTGAAAAGAGCTCCATCGGGTCTGTTGAAATGACGACATGGAATGGTACGCCCAACCATGTTATATCTTTTCTTAACATTTGGAATATGGGGCTTGTGTAAAAGGTTACAAACCTATTCCAAATCAGACAAGTGCTACTTTGTAGGTTATCCCAAGTAATTGGGTTTTCCTCCCTCACTATACCGAGGCAAATAGGTTTGCCACAAAGAACGGTATGCTTTTTGAAGAAAATGGTTCTTTCAAAAAGGTGAGTGGGAGAACAATGCAACTCGACAAGATAACAGTATCTTCGTCATCAGATCAAAGGAAAGAGACCTTGGAAGTAATTCCAGAGTTTCCTACTACGACTGATACGGAAGTCTCTACAATAAAATGTATGGACTTCGGTCGAACTTGCAGCTGAACCACGTATGCAAGGCTCGTGCAAACCTCTCAGGTGCGCAAACGAGATATTGTTGTTAGACAACAGTATACCTATGATACACAAGGAAGCGTTGATGGGCCCTGACTCCGGAATTGGCTAAATGCCAATACAACCCGAGTTAGCTTCCATATAAGTGATTCAAGATTAAAACCTTGATACACCTTTCGGAAGACTTAGAGTCTAATGAATATTTATGGAACTTAAAACTGATACGGATAAAAAATGTTTTATCCATAAAGCTCGACTTGTTGCAATAACAAGTTCAAGGAGTTGACTACGATGAGGTTGTTTCATCGTAGCGATGCTTAAAGTCGGTTCGGGTTGAACTAGCAATTGATACATATTTCAATCATGAGATATGAAACATGGATGACAATAGGATTTCCATCTGATGGAAATGAAACCAAGGACTTCCATGTGTTACAGTCCAAGGTATTTTGTCAGTCCAGAGGATGCTAGTAAGTATGCAAACTTCAGAGTTCCAGCAATGGACAGAAAAGAGCAAAATGGAGTTGGAATCTTCGTGTTTTGATGAAATAGTCAAAGGGGTTTGACTTCATCAATGGGTAATGAAGATGCTTATGATTCAAGAAAGTAAGTGGGAGCATAATAAAATTTCTAGAAAACGTTGTGTGCTTGACACATTGTTAATTGGAAATAAATTTCTTGACACGAATTAGGACTTCATTTAAAAATAGTTTTTTGATGAAGTACTTGGGCTAAATAGCCTTTATATTAGGCATGATGATCTATGGAGATAGATTTACCTAATGGGGCTGAGCAAAGATACATATTGACAAAATGCTAAAACCTTTTAGCATTAAAAACATCAAGGAGTGATTCTTGTCGAAGTCACATGGAAAGAGTTTTTGCAAGACTCGGTGTCCCAAAACACTGATGAGCAATATACATGATGGAGATTCCACACACTCTTGTGTTTGGATTAATCATGTATTCCATGGTATGTAAAACAACCAGATATGTCTAATACTCCAAAGATGTTGCGAGTATGGATACCAAAGTGATCAAAGTACTGATCATGGGACAACAGTGAAAGATGTCATTGAGTACTAGAGTAGTACCGATGACATGTTTTCTCGCAAGAAGAGATTATGAAGTGCTCGTTGTAAGTAATTACATCGATACAGTCTTCATCAATGCTCCATGCGATTTTCGATTAAAGTTAAGGGTTTTGTGCAATACACAATATGGTGGCACGGTAGTTGGAAATTGTTCCAAACAAGTTACTGTGGCGAATTCTATAACAGAGGCAAAGTATGTTGCCGCTTTTAAAGCGACAAAGAAGATGTTGAATCATATAGTTCATTCATGAACTTAGTATGGTTCCAAGATGGCTTTTGTCAATGGGACACTACTGCAAGTAGTTGCTCCATAACTCAGTCTGAGGAATCCAGGTTCGACCTGTGATTCGCATACATACCAAGCCAAGTCCACACAAAATATGACTTTTGTGAAAGCGTGAAAACGCGAGGATATGCAAAGATACACACGGAGCTGAAGTCGTCAGATCCGTTGGACATTCAGGCTATACCACAAGCGAAGCATATTTACACCGGTGTGCCACAGGTGTAAAGTGCATTAGCATTAACTAGATTATTAACTCTAGTGCAAGTGGGAGTCTGTAGGAGATATGCCCTAGAGGCAATAATAAATGTTATTGATTATCTCCCTGTTCATAATTAGGTTTATGTTCCATGCTATAACTGCAATGATTCTCGAGTCTGCAAATAAAACGAGGCTCGGAGGAAGACTCATATGCACGTGTGGGATAATAAACGGTAAAATGTATTCCTAGTCTGGCCTCTAAGACTAGCTCAAGTGTTGCATGATGGTTCTGTTTTCCTGATCATGGGCATGTCTATGCCAGCAACTTTGAGGGTACAATGTTAGAAGAACATTTGTGTTGAATCGACCCGAATTGATGTTATGCTATGGGATACTTTCGTCACAAGTTAATGGTTAATAACACAGAGATGGTTAACGTTTGCATGATTCCTCAGACCATGAGAGTATCGAGTTTCTTCATGCTTGATTCATGAACTTTGGGGTTTGTTAAACGTCATCCATAAATGGGTGGCTATTACGGCGGCTTACGGGTTCATGGAAAAGTGTGTCAAGTAACTTGATAGCTCGAGATTGGGATTTGCTCCTCCGACGATGGAGAGATATCTCTGGGCCCTCTCGGTGTTACGGTATCCATCATCGTCTGGCCAGACACTTTGTGATTTGATCACGGGGATGCCGGAACACGGGAACGAGAAAAGAGAACAAATACCGGTAACGAGGTAACTGGCATAGTGGACAAGTTGTTGACCCACGGGGATGCCATCATGTCTCACCTCGGGTATTTGTAACATATCGCGAAGCAACAGGAATAGCACACGACAACTGGAGGTTCACTCGAATATTCATTCGTGTGGGTATAGGGGTCAATATGGGTGTCCACGGCTCCGATGTTGATCATTGATCGGAAGGGGTTCCGTGTCATGTCTATACTTCACCGAACCTATAGGGTCACACGCTTAAGGGTCATCTATCTGCTGAATACTAGACAGGGAGTCTGAGAGAAAATCACCGAAAAAGTTTCGGACAGCGGAAAAGTTCCGCAGAGAGAGGTCACCGGATGAGTTCCGGTGAAACTGAAAAGTTGTTTCAGAGGATACCATAAAGTCAAATTGGTTTCAGCACATGCCCGATAATTCTTGGAGGGTGCCAGAATCATTCTGGAAACTTTTGGGAATTTTCTGAAAGAAAAACCGGAAATGTTCCGGAGCTGCCGGAACCACTTCAGATGCTTTTCGCAGATGAAAATCACTAATCTGGAATTGTTCCAGAACGCGTTGAAAATTATTTTAGTGGGTACTGGAAATGTTCTAAGCCCACATAAATATTTTCAGTTCGAACGGACGCTGAAAAATGTCGTCGTGAATAGTGAAAGTGCTTTTTGGGTGGCTTCTTAGAGAAGCCACCTTGAGGGTCTTTTGGTATTTTTCCCTTGGCTTCTTGGAGAAGCCACCCTTGGGCTTGGCCTATAAATAGGGGTGGAGGGGGCTGCCTAAAGACTCATCCATTCTCACATACATGCCATTGCAATGATCTGGCTTCTCTCTCCCTCCCACGAAAAGAGTTTCGTAGAGCCGAAAGGCTGTCTGGGTTCCGGTGGGAACTAGTTCTGGACGGCGAATCCCTGCCGGATAGATGACACCGTATGTGTGCAACTCTATAGAGAGGTCGTAGTTTCGATCTTAGTGCCCGAGGGGCTGTTCGTGAGTGCCTCCCGAAGGGCTGTCCAAGTGACGGTCCGAGTTCTGTGAGTCCTCCCGAAGGGCTGTCCGAATGACCGTCCGAGTTTTGAAGGTCCTCCCGAAGGGCTGTCCGCGACACCGTCCGGGGGACTGTTCGACCGCCTCCCGGAGGGCTGTCCGAGGGGCAGATGAGGGAGTACATCCTCGCGGTTGGGAGGTTGTAAATCCTAGCTGCGGGGATCTGCACCGCCGATCGTCATCGACTCTACTTCCGCTGCGCTACGAGTCGGTAACGAAAATGATCAAACCTTGTATGCAGTCTCCATAGTGGTCCTGGGCTGGTGCGTAGGTCAGAAATTTTTTGTTTTCTGCTGCGTTACCCTACATAAACTGTTAGTAAGTCCTCCAGCTATGGTTCGCTGCATTCTTTGAATTACGCTGGTTCGCTTGCTTGCTTCACCAAAGTTGAGAGGAACCTCCAAAGAAAAGGTTTAGGTACCAGTTGGTATGATGACGAAGGTTTCAGTATGTGAACTTCCATATGTTTTTGTGATAATTTTATTTTTGGCTAACATATCTGAACATCTATGGCTTGATTCAGACATCAAGTCACATAAGAACACCTCAAATTGCAAATACGAACAAGGTCATTAGAAATCTTTCTTTCTCAATTTTTCATTAAGATTAACTTGCACTCATGTCTCTCTAATCCCATTGTTATATTGTGAGCATGTATGGAGCCTTCTCGGGGCACTTGCCCTCTAGACCGTCCGATTAGCTGTCCAGAGAAGTTCTGCCCGTCGAATTTTTGGATGGGATGATCCTGGCCGTTGGATCGAGTTGATGTGACAACCAATGAATAGTGCGCATTTCCCTGCACCCGCGCTACCGCTCTGGCTCTCCATGACAGGCGGGGCCAGGCAATGTGGGCTGCTGTTGTCATTGACTGCAGGAGAGGGAGTGACCGGTGCTGGTTGTAATGAGCACAGAGGGCCTGCCACCGCCTGTAGTTCTCGATGTCCGCCAAGGGCATTTACGGGATTTCGCTTGTTGTCCCCTTGCATGACCTGCTGTGGATGGCTCCGTTGCGGCTAAGGGCGAGGAGAGCTGCCGATTGGGTGAGACTGGAACCCTAGCCGCCACTCTCTCTCCTTCTCGGTCCTGGATTCGCCCCCTCCCTCTCTTTTGTCTCTGAATCCGGCCGTCGTCGTCGCTCTGGTTACCCCGCCGTCGTCGCCCATCCTCTCCGCCCCGACCCAGCCCTTCTCCTGCCCGCCTGCCGAGCGGATGCTGTCGCTCGCGCCGGCGCCGCTGCTCCACCGGAGGAGCGCGTCGACTACGGCGCTCATCTCTCCTCTCTCTCTCTCTCTCACCGCTGCTCCTCCATCTCCTATCCTGTAGTTCGCCGCTGTCGCGGAACCGCCCGAGATCTCTGGCCAGCTCGTGACATATCTTGCAGTCCAGAGGTCACCGAGCACGGTGCAAAGAAGGTGATGCCTAGGCTGCTGCAAAGATGGAAGAGGAACGCAGGCCAGCCAAGCACCTCTCTTGTCGTCGATCTATGCATTCTGAGGCTTTTTGTGATGCTGCTGCAGGTTTGTGTTCTTGAATTTTCCTTTGTTCCTTTCTTTTGGTGTGGCGTGTGAAATGATTTGGGGCTTCTCCTTCACAGCATCGGCCAATATGCTAGCAGGTAGTGTTCATGGTTGATAAAAATCCACTGCAGGATTGTGCTTGTGTACCTCTAATGTATTTGTACATGAAATCCTTTTTCATCATATATATGATGGCTTGGTGTTTGCTTATGCTTGACATGATCCATGGCATGAACCTGTGAGCCTGACAATATACATATTTAGTATGATTTTCAGTTTCACCTGCTACAATATATGCTAACCCTATTTATTCCTCTCCTCTGTCCCTAATTACAACATACTTAGTTTAGCTTTTAAACCACTCTCCATGTCTCTGACATATCCCATGTGCATTTATATTGACAGGTTAGTGCCAGGTAAAAAAACTGAAAATAATGAGAATGGGAGGATGCTTGAATAAAATGGTAATTATATCAGATTTAAGATCCATGTTCCCATTCTAACTCAATTTGTCTGAACCAATATTGGGCACAACACAACATCAGTTTGCTCAATTTTTATGAACAGAGAAATCTTAAGTTTTTGATGCTATAACTGATGGGTACCAATTTATTTGACGCAGGAAGACCTATTCAAGGAATGGCATTATGATTCTGAACTGGTTTGATTCGTATATACATCTGAAGCTGACTATATCTGGACACTATGATTCTGAACCGGTTTGTTTCATATATACTTCCCAAGTTGGCTATATGTGGATGGGTTGCAGTTTGCTTCTTTCAAAAAGGCAAGGTGTTCTGGGATGACTTGCTTATCTGCTTTATGCATGGGCTCAAACTCTGTTACAAGACTCACTTTGCATAATTTTTTGAAGGAAGAGTGAATGCAGTCCTGAAGTTGCACTAATTATATTGAACGGTATTTTTTTCATCTTATCATTATGCTTAGGATTGTTGTAGCTTCCAAGTGATTATATATTGTATCACCATTTCTATATTACTTGTATGCACAAATCTAGACTCTAGAGGCATCCAATTAAGTGTGTTCCTGTTGTTACTTATTCATCTTCAGTTAGTTGTATGGTAACAGGGCATTTGTATGCATTGACTGAACCAAGCTTCTGATCATGTCATTCCACTCCTTTCATTGATGTTATTTAAAGGTTTTGTGTTGAGTCATTGTCATGTAATGTTTTTTAGATCTAATGGATGAAAACATGTTAATTCTAGCTCTGGTTCTTATGTAGTGCTATGCATGCCACGGACCTTCATGTTTTCCAATATTTTGCAGAGAATCTGTACATGCAAATCTTTTTCTCAGCATATGCGCCCTACTCTGCTTGCAACGAGCATTGGTGTGCTATGCAGGGGTTCGGTTACAGTTTGGTGCTCTTCCGCTTTGAATCAGCGTTGCTTCTTTGGCTGTCGATTCCATGGCAGGTAATTTCTTTTGCCAGTTCTTACAATATGGTATTACATGTGCATGTTTTTCTTTTAGGATCTGCCTCTTAGGTGTGGATTTGTAGCTTATTATCTCTTTATTACCTCATGATAATTGTGATTTATGTTTATTCTTGTGAGCTTATTAATAATACCAAATATATACATGATTGTTGCACTACATGATGCCCAGTTTATGGAAACAATCAATTATTCTTTCTTTTTTTACCTGAACCGAGCCATAGTTCTGCTATATGGAAACAATCAGTAGTTCTTTCTTTGTTATATGAACTGAGAAATAACTCTAATCAGTAACTTATTGAGTTCATGTTGCTGTTTTTTGTGACCTTTGAAGGATCCTCTCATGTTTTTTTGTGTGTATATCTCTGTGCTACACAAATTGCATTATAGTTCTCTTAGTCCTGAGATGGACCTTGCTCATGATAGCGGTGAGCCGGTGAGATGTGTTTGTTTTACCTTTGTTTGCTGCAATATTTAGATGGTTGCATGCTATATATGAGACGACTAACTTGGTGGTGGTTGGTGGATTGTTGTTGGTGTTCTCCTGATCTCAGCATTGATAATTGCATCACATTGAACATTCTAGAATTATACACATTTCTGTAATGTCTTTTTTCTTATGTATACATGTATTCTAAAGCAGGTAGCACAAGGTGTTTGTGGGACTGGATTTTTTTTGACTGTTTAACTTACTGGTCTTCGTCTGGTCTGGGGCAGTGGGATTTTCTTTCTTGCTGCACCGAAAAAGTAACAAGTATATCAATACCAAGTTTTTTATACCTAAGTGAGCAGTCGCTAGCCCTGCATTTTGAACCTAGCTATTGAGTTTGGGTTATGTTTATCGGTAGTTGTAATAGTTCACGGTGTGGTCAGAGCCATCTAACATCATATTCTGCCTACCGTATTGAACATTTTAGATTAATCTCAAATATTGTATTTTGTCTGAATGTTGACCATCGAGTGTCATGTTGTGCATACTGTATCGAACATTTTAGATTCATCTTGAAAATTGGATTTTGTCTGAATGTGGCCAATTAACTTGTGTCATAGAATTTCCTCACCACTCTTCTATCCTGCAGGGTCCAGCAAGGACACCATTGATCTCTCCTCATCTACATCCTGGATGTGATGGCCACCGCCAGTTTTGAAGATGGTTGAGGTGAGCTTCCGATCCATTGGTCCTCCCTGGATGTAGTTTGTTCATTTTCTTCATAAGATGCGCATTTTCCTCTCTCTCTGACTCTCTCTCTCTCGCTCTTCGTTGATCTGCCTCTTCCGACTGCTCTCAACCAACACCGCTTCTTCCGTCACCGTCTGACGTGCGGTCTCTCCCTTTTGTTCTTGCGGGTCCTTCGTTCTCCTTGAGAGGTGGCACATACTATAGAAGGGCTCCCGGGCTGAGAGGGATCATGGTATATTATTCACATATAGCATCTCCTTTTTTTTTTGTATATTATTCACATATAGCATCTCCTTTTTTTGTATATTATTCACATATAGCATCTCATTTATTTGGTTGCTTCCTTGTATATTTAATTTCTGTTTGTTGGCATTCAGTATGTTTCACGAGTTATTAGGGAAGAAGATCATGTCCTAAATGTTATATGCTCATTCAGTATGTTTATTGTTGTACAATCACACACTTTTTGTTTAGTTGTACACTGTTTGATAGCGTAATCAAGTTTGTTAGTACTACGCGCATCTTCCATTTCTCCTCTTTTTTTTTTAACATATTGGCCTCTATACGATCTGCATGGTATATGTAACTGAAATGGATGTGCAGAACAAACATTAGGAAGTAGTAGTAACTGGCAGCTACTTCTGGGTACCAATTTTTCTTTTCTGAATTATCAGATTCCTTGTTTCATTCATAAGTACTTCGTCGGCTATGCAGAGTATTAATTCTTTTTTTCATTCCTGTATGAATATCTGTAGTTTTACGGTAGAGTATTAAATGTATGTGTGGTTCTTTCTGTTACACCACAACTATAGCTTCACTGCCCCCTTATCTATTTAGTCAATGTATTGCCTGGAATTAGTCGCACTTTCTTGCATCCATTTTTTTTTTGCTCATGGCAGAATTACGGAATTCGTGGAAAGCTTACCCTTCTCACTAAAATATATCTAGCTTAGTGTGATATGCATATTTATTTGTTATAGAATTTAATTTATGATATGTTAGGTGATCGTCTTTTCCCTGTTGCAGAGTAGGTTAACAAAATATTAGGTCTCCTTAGTTCCAAATATGGTTGTAAAATTATTTCTTTGATGTCAGGTTCCATGCTATGCAGAACAAGGAGAGATTGTCGAGGCGTAGCCGTGACGAGTGTGAAATCATGATCATCAGTTCATCACCATGAAGCAGAAGAAGTCAGTATAGCTTTGCCATGGTGAGGTTCTCACCTGCTTTGCGAGTGCTTTCTTTGATATGCTCGGGCTTAAAACTGGTTTTGTGGCATCATGGATAAGGAAAATCTGTCTCTATTGTTCTATTGTGTGGGCAATTTCTTTTCCACTGGCCCATTATAACCTTTGTTAGATAATCTGCACCATGCTTGTATGGCAAGGGTATCCTAAACTGACGATTTATGTTTTCTGTCGAAAGCCACCTATCTATTTTTCATGTAGGATTTTGGTGCAGATAAGTTTACTTAGAAAAAACTAGGCAGCAAAAGAAAAAGGTAGGCATCCATGTACAGTAGATACTTATATGCAACATGAAAGGAATGATCCTGAGAAAGGAAAGAAACATGGACATAATAAGACCTGTGCCTAACCTATATGCCGCTTCTTGTACACTACACTATTGTTATAAATTGTAATATGACTGGGGCTAGATTTTGTGAATATATATCCTATGTTTACATGATATAGTATTGCGTGCTATTGAGATTTCATTGGTTATTCAATGCTTTATTAGGTAAAATAACTTACTGCGATGTTCATTTACTTGAATTAATAACGCTTGCTTCCTCTGGTTATTAGACTATGCTTTTAAGACATAGTAGTTTTTTATTTGGTTGGTTTGATGTTCATGAGTGTAGTTTCTGAATCTCAACACTACGTTTGGATTAACATCACCTATCATGCAAAAGAGAACTAAATTTCCTTTTTTACTCGTTTAGATATGGACGGAAGAGGAGGCGAGCCACCAGCAGTGTTGTCCTCTCCTCGTGTAGCTGCCTACGTACGCCGTCCACAAGTTGTATCAAGGTCCATGTCGTCCGCTTCCCCTGCCAGGTGGAAGCAGCACCATTGACGTTCATGCCGCCGTCGTCCTCTGCACCAAGAATACGCCAGCTCCATGTTGGCTCTGTACGCGCAGATAGCATTACCACGGCACATGCCAATGGTTTGGCAGTTTAGCAAGTGAAATTTTCTTATGATGTGGTTATGCCATGTGCTAGCAGATATAAATATTTAATGATATGCTGGTTCAAGAAATTGACGTTTGCTTCAGCATGTGGCTAGGTTATGCCTTTAGTATAAAAGGTTCTTCTGTCATTTTAGTTTCAAGTGCTTTTGATTGATAATGTAAGGATATGTACTTATGGTAAAGTTTTCTATTACTAATTGTTTGGGTAATGCAAATTAGTGATCTTGATCTCTTTGTTGCGCACTGGGCTAGGCCCTGGACATTGACTGTTATATGGTCTTTCTTTTTTCATGCAATATAAGAGATACATGGAGTGCTCCCTCTAAGGTACTATCTTCAAAATTTCATGTCCAAAATTACCGAGATCGTTAGACACGTTTTGTTGCTTATTTTTTTTCATCCTTACAATGGTTTATTTATTGGCCTACATTATGCTATTTCTGTTCTGGTATAATTTCAATTCAAAGGTTTGCTTCATGATGTTCTAATTTGAGATTTGTTACCCTACTTTTGGTAGTACCTCCATGAGAACAAGATGTTTTAGTAATGTGGTGTTTTCTAGGCCATGCTTGCGGATATGCTCTTTTGGCTTGCACAATTTTATATGTTCCCACTCAAGGTTGACTTCCATCTCTTTAGAATTTCATCAGCAGGTCCTCGGTTCAGATAGATCACAGTTAGGACTTGATTTTCTTATATCATGTTGCATTTTCTATGACATGCTCAAAGTGATGTAATGAACCAAACCATTACTATTATAAGTGCCGAGTTCCTTCGTTAAAGTAGAGGCAAGCCGCACTACCTATCTTGAGGCTCTATCAAAATAGAGGCATTGAAGTTGTCTAAATTTTCCTTGAGCCAGTTCATAGATAATGATTTCGTGTATAGTTATGCTGAACCAATATCATGCTATTTTTTATATGTGCAATGCTTCAATGACTGGATTACCCGGACTAGACACGACTGCACCCGGCAGCACAGCTGTCGGGTGCGGCAAGCCGCACTTCCTACCTAGTAATCAATGTTCAAAAACGATGTACATCACATTCTAGACTCCCGAGCTACACGCACACCCAACAACGAACAATTGGAATCAGTTGGCTGTACAGAAGCCAATACCCAACAACGAACAATTGGAATCAGTTGGCTGTACAGAAGCCAATATGCAAGTACTAGATACAGTTACAAGAAGAGAAAAGTATACTTTTCGTCCCTCGATTCTTGACGGAGTCTAGATTTGGTCCCTTAACTTTAAAACCGGACAACTTGCACGCTTAACTACTGAAACCGGACAAGATTCATCCCTGTTCACGGTTTTGACCGGTTTTGGTGCTGTCCCACCCCGATTTTGACTGTGCCGACTGAAATTCATGTACTTTTTCCAAGTCCGTGTAATGTTTTCAAATTCTGGTACTTTTTTCAAATACGTGAACTATTTTAAAAAACTGTATACTTTTTTAAATCCATGTACTTTTCCAGGTTCACGTAATTTTTTCAAATCTGCATACTTTTTAAAAGTTCATATAGTTTTTTCAAATTCATATAATGTTTTAAAATGGAAGTACTTTTACATATTCGCGTACATTTTTTTGGAAAGAGTTCATGAATTAAAATTTATCCGAACTTGAAAAAACATGTACGTGAATTTCAGACAAAGTTCATCTATTGGAAAAGGAACACGGATTTGAAAAAATAACATGAACTTTAAAAAGTATGCAGATTTGAAACAAGTATGTGAATTTTAAAAAGTAGTTCATTGATTTGAAAAAAATACTTGGATTTGATAAAATTACACGAACTTGGAAAAAATACGTGGATTTTTAAAAAGTATGCAATTTGTTATTTTTAAACGGATTTGAAAAAAGTACGCAAATTTCAAAATAGTTCACGGATTTAGAAAAGTATGTTTATTTTTGAAAAAATTATGCGACCTTGCAAAAACTACGCGGATTTAAAAAGAGTATGTGAATTTTAAAAAGTTCACGAATATGAAAAAAAAAATACGTGCATTTGAGTCAGCACCGGTCAAAACCAGGGTGAGTCAGCACCAAAACCGGTCAAAACCGAGACCGGGGATGAACCTTGTCCGGTTTCGATAGTTGGGGGTGTAAGTTGTCCGGTTTTGGATTTGAGGAACTAAATCTAGACTCCACCGAAAGTCGAGGGACGATACTTTTCTCTTACAAGAACGGTGGAAATTCAGAGTATGTAGCAGGCCAATCTCCCGAGCTCCAAGCCTGCCATGTCCATAGCCCACGCGAGTCTGTTATCAGGCACCCACAGGACGAGCACGCAGTGCAAGCCGACGGCGCGGAGGCTGCGGACGCCAGCAGCCTTGGCATCAGGACCGGCGAGAGGAGGATGTGCATGGCGGCGGCCACAGACCTTGGCTAAGGCACGACAGACCGTGTCGGGGCCGAAGAATGGCATCTCGCTTCCGGCGACCGCGAGCGCGGACCTATGTTGCAGACTTGGAGCTGAGCTTGCCCGCCGTCGCCATCGTCACCGTCGCCGTCGCCGTTGGAATTCCAACTAGCACACGTGTTGTTTAGAGATAAGACGAGGGTTCCGAAGTTATTCGATTCAGGGGCTAATTTGTAAAATAAACGGGCCAGACGTGGGCGTTTTAGTGCAAAATTTCATTCGATTGATCAGCCACATACGATTTAGATCGGCCGGTTCGAAACTCTTCGGATGCACGGATGCACAAAACTAGCGGATTCATAGAATACGACGGCTTTGGAATGGAGAGGATTGGAGGAGATTATGAATTTATATTCTAAACATGTACTTGCAGATTGACTCAATTTTGAGTCATATGTGTGGTCTTACGTGGGTGTTATATGCAAGAAATTCCTCGAAAATGTGCATCTTCTATAGTGGTTGGAGCTCTCTTCACCCGAAATTCATAATTTTTCGGCAAATCAATGTAGCAAAGCATGTGTGTTTCAGACATTTCCTTTTTAAATTTTCAGAATATGTTAATGCTTTTTAAAATCTTTTTGGTAGATCCCAACAACACTATTTACCTAATTATTTTTAGATAAACATGATTATTTGTAAATAATTTTTTTTTCATTTGGAGTTACTATAATTTGCAACCAATCAATTATATTTGCTTCTGTAATAATCTTTTCAAATTCCGAATATCATTAGAATCTTGCGGATAATAGGTTTTTAATTATCACTTTAGCTCTTATATAATGCGAGGACACAGGTGGTGTGACATGTAAAAATAAAGGACATCAACCTGCGTGTGGGGGGCGGGGGTCCCGAGTCATGTTTACGAGTCCACGGTGTATCACTTTTCTCCCGTGACAACGTACGGGCATGTTTGCTAGTTAAAAAAAGAGTTTTCCTTCAAACCGGACATTTTTTCGTCAAAACCCTGATACTTCGCGAGAGACTGTTCAGTTTCTATACGAAGTGCATCAACTTTTTCCTGTAACACTCTTAAATTTTTATCCCACCCTATATTTGTCGAATAATGACACCATACCAAGTTCCATTCTTTTCGGGCCTCATTTGCATATTTTTTTAATATTCAAAAGAATTATACGCATTTTATGGCTGGAAATTCATTTAATGCTTTAGAAGAATCATGTTAACCCAGAATAGTACTCCCTCCGTTCCATAATGTAGTGCATTTTTTTTTTGAAAAGTCAACCCTCATAAACTTTGACAAACTTTGTGGAGAAAAACATTTAGATCTAGATTCTCAAACATATATCACTAAATTCATCATAAGATGTAGTTTCATATTTTATTTTATTTATATTGTTGATATAAATAATTTTCTCTATAAATTTGGTCAAAGTTTACAAACTTTAAGTTTTCAAAAAATATATACGCACTACATTATGGAACAGAGGGAGTACCAAATATGAGCATGTGACTTTCAATGGTGTATATTCAACATAGAAATTTTTTTAAGTGGAAATTATGAAAAAAATAGAGTTCTCCTTCAAGCAGGACGGTTTCTCTTCGAACCCTGAAGCTTCGCGAGAGACTATTCAGTTTCTACGCGAAGTGCAAGAAGTTTTTTCCGTAACACTCCCAAATGTCTCTCCCACCCTATAGGGGTCAATAATGACATCATGCCAAGTTTCATTCTTTTCATACCTCGTTTGCATATATTTCAATATCCAAAAGCATTTTGCTCATTTTATGCTAGAAATTTATTTAATGCTTAAAACATAATCATATTAACCCAGATAGTCCCAAATATAAGCATGAAACTTTCATTGGCAGCCACAATTGCTTTCTTAGCTGCGGTGAAAGATGACTGTGGTCCTCTCCCCCGTTTTTCTGTTCGCCGGGAGCGATGTGAGTCCGATGCTCTCTATTGCGGTCTTCCTGTAGCTTCGCATCTTTGTCTCGCCTCCCCTGCAGGTGTCTTCGTCACCGGCGGTCTCTCCGTGCAGCTGCTACTCCTCTTGTGCAGATTCATGGACAACGGTGTAGCCCTACTTCGATGTGCTCGTGATGCAGAGGAGTTGCCCAGGTTGACCTTCCAGAAGGCTTTGGCATCGGTGTACACCTTCCTACTGTGGGAGCGTCTTCTCTCGATGGATCGGCGCCCTTCGTGGTAGGGCGAGAGGGTTGGGAGTCCCCTTTGGAGTTTGGCAGCCAAAATTTCAGTTGAAAAAATGGGGAAAAAGAGAAATCCCAATTTTAGAAAACTGTGGGGAGTTCCTAATGAGTACATTAAAAAAGAAGGATTGAGCTATATTGCTAGAGCTAGTGGTTTGGGGAAGCCTCTCTAGATGGATAAAGTCACTGAAAAAAATACAATATTTGATTTTGCAAAAGTAGACGGAGGTTGTCACAGAGCTGGCTCGAGCCCATCAGGTCGACATGGTTGTTCTCTATTGCCGCTTCGCCTCAAAGTTCCGGCTTTTGCCTCCGCACAGTGGTTCTCCACGGTCGAGGGCTTCTTCATCATTAAGCTTGATTTTTGCCTGTGATTTTCTTATCGTATTTCCTATGAGATGGGAATTAATTAAGTCTCATCTAAGTTGTCCACGAGATGATCTAGTTGTTATAAAATCCGTGCAAACTTTTTAATCCGTGCAAACTTTTAGTTTTTTGAGGGAAACTTGTGCGCTGGTTGCTGTCCTGCGTGACACTTATCTTTTTATCGAGAGCAACTAACGGAGGAGTACTCCTACGGGAGCCCCCGCAAAGGTCACCTGAGTGGGCTAAGAGCACGCCACTTGGCACGCTCTCAGCCGCCGCCACGTGTCACGCTCTGGGCGCTCCCTCTGATTTTTATTTTTTCGCACGCGTTTTTGTCCTTTAGATGATTTTTTATGGTTTTTTCGGCTTGCCCCCCCCCCCCCGGATTTTTCTTGGGTTTTGAAAAAAAATCAATTTTTTTGCGCGAAAGAACACGTTTTTTTTCCCTTTCGCGAGAGGCACTGATTTTCTTTTGCGAGAGGTGATGTCTATTACACAACTTTATTCTTGTAGACTCGGTTGGGCCTCTAAGCGCAGAGTTTTGTAGAACAACAACAAATTTCTCTCAAGTGGATGACCAAAGGTTTATCAATCCGTGGGAGGTGTAGGATGAAGATGCTCTCTCTCAAACAACCCTGCAATCAAATACAAGAAATCTCTTGTGTTCCCAATACACCCAATACAATTGTAAATTATGTAGGTGCACTAGTTCGGCGAAGAGATGGTGATACAAGTGTAGTATGGATAGTAGATATAGGTTTTTGTAATCTGAAATATAAAAACAGCAAGGTAGCAAGTGATAAAACGGAGTACAAATGGTATTGCAATGCTTGAAAACAAGGCCTAGGGTTCATACTTTCACTAGTGCAATCTCTCAACAGTGCTAGCATAATTGAATCATATAACAATCCCTCAACGTGCGACAGAGAATCACTCCAAAGTTTCTTTCGGAGAATGTAGGATGAAAACGTGTATCAACCCATATGCATAGATTACCCCAATGTCACCACGGAAATCCGCAAGTTGAATACCAAAACATACATTAAGCAACTCAATAGAAAACCCCATTGTCACCACGGTTATCCACATGCAAGGCATACATCAAGTGATCTCAAATCCAATATTCAATCCAACATAACAAAACCTCAAAGAGCAAGACTCAATTCATCAGAACAAGATAGAGAAAAAACACCATATGATCCGACTATATTAACAAAGCCCATGGTTACATCAAGATCGTGCCTAATCAAGAACACAAGAGAGAGAGAGATCAAACACATAGCTATTGGTACACACCCTCAGCTCGGGGTTGAACTACTCCCTCCTCGTCATGGAGACCGCCGGGATGATCAAGATTGCCTCTGGTGATGATTTCCCCCTCCGGCAGGGTGTCGGAACAGGGCTCTAGACGGGATCTCTTTGGAATAGAGGCTTGCGGCGGCGGAACAACTCATCTAGGTTAACTTTTGGGGGTTTTCGAATGTATAAGAATTTTCAGCGTTGGAATCACGCAAAGAGGGCCCATAGGGGGGCCCACAAGGTACTAGGGTGCGACCACCCCCTGGGCGCGCCCTAGTGCCTTATGGGGCCCCTGTGGGTCTCTGGTACTCCCCCGAAGCCTCCTGGGTCCCTTTCCTTCCAAAAAAAATCGTCAAACAGTTTCGCTGCATTTGGACTTCATTTGATATGGATTTTCTGGAAAACAAAAAACAAGCAGAAAACAACGACTTCATTCAATATGTTAGTCCATGGAAATCATATAAAAGTTATATACAAGTGCAACAAAACCATATAAAATAATTGTAAACATGGCATGAATACTTTATAAATTATAGATACGTTGGAGACATATCAAGAGGCACAGCCGTGTCTCTCGGAAACGAAAAAAAAAACAAGTTTTCTTCCTTCCGCGAGAGGCACGGATTTGCTTTCGTGAGAGGCACAGATTTGCTTCCGCGAGAGGCATAGTCACGCCTCTCGAAACAAAACAAAACGTATTTTTTTTCTTCCGCGAGAGGCATAGTCGTGCCTTTCGAAAACAGGAAAAATATGTTTTTTCTTCCATGAGAGGCATGGATTTGCATGCGCAAGAGACACATATTTGCTTCTGCGAGAGGCACAGTCGTGCCTCTCAGAAACGAAACAAAAATGTCTTTTTTTTTCCTTCCACGAGAGGCACAAATTTACTTCTCATGGAGGCACGGATTCACTTCCGCGAGAGGCATAGTCGTGCCTCTTTCAAAAAAAAACATGCTCCCGGTTCGGTTTTTTCGTCAGTTTTTTTTTTGAAAAAAGGTTTGTCAAAACCTATTAACATTGGATCTAGTTTTGAAGATCTCAATGCGAGGAATCCAACGGTGAAAACGGTTCAAGATTTAGACGGACGGTTTAAGAGATGAAATATTTTAAATAAACGGATCTACGAAAAAAGGGAAAAACTCACAGGTTGAGACAATTGGCGCACATGCAGTGCGCCACTTGTCACAACTTAGGGAGGTGGGATTGTCTTTTGCAAAGAGTGGCTTAATTAGTGAGTTCGCTTTCTATCGGTCGTGTGCTGTGTCCCTTGTTGGGCCGCCGTTTTCTGCGTCGTGCCCAAGGGCCTGCCTTAGCCCATGTCTGCTGCATGTATTGTGATTTCATATGGGACTCTATTTTTGTTTTATGTTGGTTGCATGCACAATCTAGAATTGGTACAGTCAAGGCTTTTGTTAAGGGTCTGTCACTTGCTTTTCTTACTTCTTCCATTAATGCATTGTTGTGTCAGTACATGCAACTAACATGTGTGCGTGCATTTGGCAATATGGTCAAATTAGACTGACATTGAAGTGTTTTTTAAATGTCTGTGTCAAGTTGTATGCCCATCATGAAACACGGTTCACTTGATTTGGTCCTGAATTTTTTTCCTTCCTGAGGTGCAAGTCCATTGTCAGTGTCAAAACCGGCGGATCTCGGGTAGAGGGTCCCGAACTGTGGATCTTGGATCGATGGGGAACAGAGGACATGGGACACGATATTTACCCAGGTTCGGGCCCTCTCTAAGAGGTAAAACCCTATGTCCTGCTTGATTATATTGCTTGTGTATATGGGGATTACACAGTAGATCTACCACGAGATCAGACAAACTAAACCCTAACTAGTGGGATGGGGATTGTTCTTCTAGCCTCTACGGACTAAACTCTCTGGCTTATATAGACACCAGGGGTACTAGGGTTTACATATAGTCAGTTACATCAAGGGAACGCCAGATCTTCCATCATGTCTTGGAGCACACACCAAGGCACAAAAGGTTTTCTGTCCGGACACAATGCGGCCCAACAATCCGGCCCATGCGAGATAGGCCGGCTACCCGAGGACCCCCTAGTCCAGGACTCCCTCAGTAGCCCCCGAACTAGCCTTCAATGCCGGAGCCCACAACTGTTGATCGCCCCGTGATTCCCAAAATCTTCGGCTTGCGAGGCAAGTTCCTCATCTTCTCCCTGTTCGGCTGACTCCAACAATTCAGTTACCGATGACTTCTTGATCTATCAAATTGTGGCGGGCCCCCACTATTAACTTTGTCAAGGGCGACCCTCGATTTTCGCGCAGCTGCCAGAAGGCGAGCAGTCTTGTGTGTTTTACGAAAACACCCATCCGGGACCAGGAACATACCTATTAAATAGGCCAAGGATGCATCAAGTGGTCCATCCACCCCTAAGCAAGAAATCCAATCCCGTCCAAAGAAAATCCTCAAGGCACATGGACGGCATCCGGCTCATCCTCGCGCCCTCACAGCCATCTCCCGAGCGACTGGCCCAGCTGCTCCGTCTCATGTCTCCAGTTGTGCGACCTCCAGCGGCAAGGGTATCTCCCAGTCGCGGATCTCGTACCCGTTCGTGCTGGGTTGACTTCGGCAAACGGTGAAGCTTTCGCGAAGAGCTTTCCCAATCCAAATAAGGACGAGAGGGTATGTCTCATATCCTTCCTTCTAAGAGGCCTGGGATTCCCCATTCACCCTTTCTTAAGGGGCCTTCTTGAGTTTTATGGGATCCAACTCCACCACCTCACCCCGGGATCAATTCTGCATATTTCTGGCTTCGTTGCCCTTTGTGAGATGTTCTTGGGTTGCGAGGCCCATTTTGAGCTATGGAGGAAGTATTTCTGCCTCGTCCCTCGCACCCATGGGGGTCAATTTTTTAAGTAGGCAGAGCCGAAGTGTGTCGTATAGTCGGCACTGGATACCCCATTGGGACTCCAAAGAAAGATTCTGAAGAATGGTCTTCAGAGTGGTTTTATATTGAAGATGTCCCACTGTTCGAACCAGTTCGGAGGGGTCTGCCCGAGTATTCGGACGCCCCGCTAAAGAAGCGACTTAACTGGTGGCCCAAAAGCCCCTCCCAGGAAGAGTCCACTGAGGTGCAGTGCCTAGCCGCAAAGGTAAGGGTGTTGGCCCACGGTGGATTGACCATGGTCGACGTAATGGCCGCAGCGATGGACCGATGCGTGCAACCCCTCCAGCAAAGGATGGACCCCTTGTGGCACTATAACGGGACAAGTGACGCATCCCACTACAAGCGGTAGGGGCCGGACAACCAAGCGGCAATAGCCGCCATATTAGCGGATCAATTCAAAGGTGAGGAAAAGGAGTTTGCCCGCCCGAGAAACTGGAAAGCCTACTCGGGCTACAACCCAATCGAATGGGTAAGTTCAAAATTTTGTACACAGTCCAAATATTACATCCGCATACTGATCGGCTCAATCTTTTTTCCGAACAGAATTGGAGGCGCCAGGTTGAAGGCATCAACTACCCTTCCCCTCAACCAGAGGATCATTCTCGTGACTATGATCCGGGATTTCACGATGACCCACAGGTGTCTATCGATTTCGAGGACGGTGTTTTCTTCCAGGAAAGCCTTGACGGTTCCAAGGTAGCCATCACAACCGATCACCCTGGGCTTCTCCCCTCCTCCGTCGTAAGTAGCAAGAAGGCCTCCTCTCAAACAAGGCGTTCGCCTTGCGCTACTCCGGCTATGCTAACTTCTACTCCCAAGGGTCCCCGTACCTCGCGTCGAACACCGACGGAGGCGGCATCAATTACAGCCAACAAAGGAGCCTCCAAGCGAAAAGCGGCCACGAGAGCTACGCCCATCATATCTTTGGAAAAAAGGTAGTGCGCTTTAAAATTGCCATCAGCTCATTATTGGCCTTGCCGCCGCGGGGCTCTATTGATGTTTTAATCTAGGTTTATAGGAAAAAGGTACCACCTCGACCATCCGAAGACATCGAGGGAGTGTCCGGGCACGACCGAAGATCCTCAGCATGGGCAGAAATCAATGCGAGGGGTAGTACTGCAGACCAGCCCTTAGAAGATCCTGAGGACATCTCGGTCACCAATTCCGAAGTTGAAAGTGTGAGGAATCATCGACGACGAAAGGAATCCCTGCGTCATACTGCCTTTTCCGATCAAGAGTTTAATGCCTTCAATTCGGTGGACGCATATCTCGGAGCGGCCCGAACAGG
This sequence comes from Thinopyrum elongatum, assembly GCA_011799875.1. Lineage (NCBI taxonomy): Eukaryota > Viridiplantae > Streptophyta > Magnoliopsida > Poales > Poaceae > Thinopyrum > Thinopyrum elongatum. The sequence continues at coordinate 566,174,497 of CM022298.1, read as the reverse complement.
CCTTGAGGGGATTGCCAATCTTCTGTCGGCCAATATGCAGGTAAGAGATGGGTTTTGACAACCGAATATAAATGCTAACCCAGTAGCCCCCAAGCCTTGATTAGGGCGGAACGACCGAGTTAAGGGTTTGTGAATATAGCTATTTATGGTTTTCGGCAGGCTTCAAAGGACCAGAATAAAAAGTTGCCTGAGGACCTTGAGTCAAACTAATCACAGTTGGCTGACGTGAAGGCCGAATTAGAGGCGGTGAAAAAGTTCACCAGCGAAGCCCATGGTGAGGGGAAGCCTTTTAACACACATGAATTGCGCCAATGTGCCCTGTTTAACATCGGCTTTCTTTGTAGCAGCTGAATCCATAGGTCAACTACAAAAGGACCTGAAGACTGCCAAAGAGTCCCAACGGTATGCCGAGTCACAGCGTCAAGCTGGTTTACGAGTTTTGAAACGCAACCATGAGGAAACAAACAATTCGAAGGCCGAGAACCAGCAATCGGCCAAAGAACTGGAGAGTTCAAAAGCTCAATTGGCGCAGGCTCTGGGAGATAACCAAAGATTAAAAAGCGGCATGTTCAGTAAGCGTCATTTAAGCATTGGATGTACATAGCCACTCGCAATGCTTTGAATATAACAAATATGCCATGCTTTATTCTAGGTCTCCTGACTGGTCGGCCCAGAGAAGAGGTCAATTCCTTTGGCGGGGATCTTTTGAAAGAACTGTCTGTGGTTCATGAGAAAGCTCAAAAAGCTATGAAGAACATGGTCAAGGCGTTATGGCCGACCGAAGTAGCGCCGGACGATATGGCCGAACTAGCGAAGCGCTTTAAGGGAGCTCGGTGGCTCTTTGAATTATGGAAAATATCATCCTGTCGGGAGGGGGCACGAGAAGCATGGGCCATGGTAAAAACCCGGTTCAGAAAACTCGAGCCAGAGCATATGGCCTGTGTCAGGCCAGTAGGGCCGGATGGGCAGGAAATACCTCTTCATTTGGTCTATGATGAAGTGATGCCTGCAGCCCGTTTCTCTTAGCAGGATTGCTCTTTAGATAGCATAATAGACAATGTGGACAAAGAGTGATGTGTTTGATTCAATGTATTTATGTACTTTACATTGAACGATCTCGATCCGTACTGTAAAACATTGTCTTAACCAGCCATCGGCTTCTGCCTCCCCGACCAGTGATCAAGAAGTGTTCCGTACTATGTGACCTGACATAAGCTGGAAATCACTTCCGGTAACCAGGCAATCCGGCTTTTGGGTACGAACAGACAAAAACGCGTGCGGAGAGTTATGTTATATTACTTTTTAATGTAATAAACATCTTCTGAAGAAAATAGGTCCTCCATGGGTTCCTTTCTTCAGTTTCGTCATACCAAGAGTAGACATTTGTATCCGGATACCCGAAGTATGCGAATAATTGGTGCGGGGGCCGAATCCCCAAGCATTGGTGACGAACACCAAGATGACTATAATTTCCCTCATGGCCGACCCATTGTGTTCTTAAGAACACTAGCTTTCGGCTTCACCCATCTGAGGTATGTACACAGCTGACCCGGTCGTAACAATCACAGAGGTGCTCCCTTTACCCTGTAGCCGAACAATCGGGAACATAGGAGGTAAGCACAGGAGCCAGGCAACCCAGCTTGGCAAAAACTTAAGTCAAATCGGTGCATATAATGGTTGAAGAGGTATTCAGGAGAGTGCAAACACGACAGAGACGACTACGTGCACGAAAAATATATATTAATTGGCTGCTTTAAAGGAGCCCCCAGGTAAAATCTGGGTATTACATTTGAAGATGTGCAAAGAAAAGGGCCTAAGCAGAATTCAGTTTATCTGAACAGGGCCCGAGGGATGCTAATTCCCCCGAATAAAAATAAGAAATTTACAATCAGGAAAGGGATAGTGGACTGACATGGCCATACTTAGCCGTAGAAGCGCCGGAGTGATACGTCTCCAACGTATCTATAATTTTTGCTTGTTCCATCCTGTTATATTATCATTTTTGAATGTTTTATATTCATTTTATAGCAACTTTATATCATTTTTTGGGACTAACCAATTGACATAGTGCCCAGTGCCAGTTGCTATTTTTTGCTTTTTTTTACTTCGCAGAATATCAGTACCAAATGGAGTCCAAATGCAGTGAAACTTTTTGGAGATTTTTTTTCACCAGAAGACACCCACTGGGCCAATAAAGTACCAGAGGGGAGGCCCGTGGGGAGCACAACCCACCAAGGCGCGCCCAGGGGGGTTGTGCCCCCCACGGAGACCTCCCGCACCGCCTCTTCGCCCTATAAATTCCCAAATATTCCAGAAACCCTAGGAGAGTTGACGAAACACAATTCCAGCCGCCGCAAGTTCCAGAACAACAAGATCCAATCTAGACACCATCACGGAGGGGTTCATCATCCTCATTGGTGCCTCTCCGATGATGCATGAGTAGTCCACCATAGACCTAAGGGTCCGTAGGCAGTAGCTAGATGGCTTCTTCTCTCTTTTTGATTCTCAATACAATGGTCTCTTCGAGATCTATTTGATGTAACTCTTTTTTGCGGTGTGTTTGTTGGGATCCGATGAAGTTTGAGTTTATGATCAGATCTATATACATGAATATTATTTGAGTTTTCTTTGATCTCTTATATGCATGATTATTTATAGCCTCGTATTTCTTCTTCGAATCTTTGGTTTAGTTAGGCCAACTAGATCGATTTTTCTTGCCATGGGAAGAGGTGCTTTGTGATGGGTTCGATCTTGTGGTGTTCTTTCCTAGTGACAGAAGGGGCAGCAAGACACGCATGTATCATTGCTATTAAGGATAACAAGATGGGGGCTATTCCTACATGAATAGATCTCGTCTACATCATGTCATCGTTCTTATTGCATTACTCCGTTTCTCCATGAACTTAATACACTAGATGCATGCTGGATAGCGGTCGATGTGTGGGGTAATAGTAGTAGATGCAGGCAGGAGTCAGTCTACTAATCTTGGACGTGATGCCTATATATTGTTCATTCCCTTGGATATCGTCATAATTATTCGATCTTCTATCAATTGCCCAACAGTAATTTGTTTACCCACCGTGTGCTATTTTCTCGAGAGAATCCACTAGTGAAATCTACGGCCCCCGGGTCTATTCTTTATCATATTTGCTTTGAGATCTATTTTTATTTGCTTTTATTTTTAGATCTATTATTCCAAAAACCCAAAAATACCTTGTTGCACTTTTTTATTACTTATTATATTTCGTGTTTTATCGAGAGCTATTTATCCAATCTATCACAAATTTATCTATCTTTTTATCGTGGAGGGATTGACAACCCCTCTTATATGTCGGGTTGCAAGTATTTGTTCTTTGTATGCATGTACCGTTTACCTAGTGTTGCTTGGTTCTCCTACAGGAATGATACCTTGGTTTCACAACTGAGGGAAATACCTACCATAGTTGTACTGCATCATCCCTTCCTCTTTGGGGAAATACCGATGCAGTTTCAAGCGACATCAAAAGGAATTTCTAGTGCCGTTGCCAGGGAGACATCATCAACATCTATCAGGTTCCTAATCACAAATCTCATCTCCTTGCAATTTACATTATTTGCCATTTGCGTCTCGTTTTCATCTCCCCCACTTCACAAAAATTTGCCGTTTTATTCGCCCTCTTTTTCATTCGCCGTTTTCTCGTCAGTTCTCTTATTTGTTTGAACTAGTCATCATGAGTGATTTTGGTATGGCAGAGACAGATGATGGCCTAACTCCTTAAATTGGACGAGCTGGCAATCTGGATGCTTAAACTTTTGTTTTGGGGCAAGGGAATGTTATGGGAAAAGAACATACCCAAGAATTTTTCAATTGTGTTGGAAATTTGACTCTTGATGATGCTCCTATACTTAAAAGAACTAAATCTTATGCGGAAGCTATTTCAGCACTAGTTCTGAAACTTGAAAATAGATTTATCCGTACCCACCCTACCCGGCAGAGATTGTTTTATGAGCTACCTGTTATAAAGTATCCTAAAGCTAAAAAGTTAGCTACCCTTATTCTTATGAATGAATTTGACTACATAGTACGGGAAGCTAGGGAAATTTTTGAATTTTATGGTATGAGCCATGAAAAACCGGTGATAAATGAGATCCTTTATAAAAGTGATTATTTTTTGAGACATTTGCTTGGAAATAATCAAATTTTTTATGAGAACCTTAAAAAGGAAATCCCCGTTTTAGATATAATCCAACAAGTTTTCAATGATGTTAATCAACAATACTCTTGGATTGTGGCCAGAAATCAAAGGGGATACATAGATGGGCAACTTGATAATGCTAATAATGTATTTCAAGTTATTTTTGCAAAACCTCCTGACAAGAACACATCTATGGAAAATAAAACTAAAGATGACAATAATAGAATCTATGAATTATGCCTAGCTAGGGGCATAAAACGATAGCGCTTGTTAGGAGGCAACCCAATGAATAAAATTTATTTTTGCCTTTATCTTGCTGTTCTTGAGTGTTTACACAATTATGACTCTATTATGATTGTGTTTTTTATGTTTTAATTAGTATTTGTTCCAAGTAAAGCCTTTGGGATAGCTTTGGTGATAGTTGATTTGATCTTGTTGGAAAACAGAAACTTTTGCGTCCAGTAAGAGAATTGTTTAAATTCACAGAATCAACGAAAAATTATTAATGTTTTAAAAAAATATATACAAATTTCCTGTGTTTTGCTAAATTTTCAGAATTTTTGGAGTTACAGAAGTACGAGAACAATTCGCATCTTTACAGACTGTTCTGTTTTTGACAGATTCTGTTTTCTTTGCAATGTGTTCTTATTTTGATGAATCTATGGATTGTATCGGGGGGTATAAGCCATGACAAAGTTAGAATACAGTAGATATAATGCAGTAACAAAATTTGAATGGGTTTGCAACAGTACTTAAAGTAAAGATTGGTTTTCTTATACTAACGGATCTCATGAAGGTTTTGTTAAGTTTTGTGTGATTGAAGTTATCAAGTTTTGGGTCAGATCGCGATGGATGAAGGAATAAGGAGTGAAAAGAGCCTAAGCTTGGGGATGCCCCATGGAACCCCAAGTTAATATTCAAGGAGAACCAAGCAACTAAGCTTGGGGATGCCCTGGAAGGCATCCCCTCTTTCTTCTAACGACCATCGGTATTTTACTTGGAGCTATATTTTCATTCGTCACATATTATGAGTTTTGCTTGGAGTGTCTTGTATTATATGAGTCTTTATTTGTTTTGATTTTTAGTTTGACACAAGTATCCTTGCTGGACACACCTATTTGAGAGAGCCAAAATTATGCTATGATTTGTTAGAATTGCTCTTTATGCTTCACTTAATTTTTTTGAACTATGTAATTGCTCTAGTGCTTCACTTATATCTCTTTGAGCACGCTCTGCTTTATTATTTTTGAAGAAATGCTCTCATGCTTCACAAAGATTAATTTGAGAGTTAGTAAATTTATGCTCATGTTCTTCACTTAGATTTGTTTGAGTTATATAAAAGCAATTGCAATATATGAAACTAGTCTCAAAGTGATAGATATTCAAGAGGCATATAATAAAAAAATTCATGAAGATCAGTGGACAAAATAAACTTGATTCTTTGTAATAGTTTTGAGATATGATGATAGTGATATGTGAGTCATTTTGGTGAGTAATTATGCTTTAGTAAGAATATTGGTGTTAGGGTTTGTGATTCCCTATGCAAGCACGAAAGTCAATAGTTGTGCAATGAAATTACATCCTACTTATGGTGCATTATTCGGTGTTAGTTATGCTTAATGCTTGCTTATGTGAATTTTTGTTTCTTGGTTGGTTGCTTCTCAATCTTTTTGCTAGCCTCCACTTGTACTAATAGAAATACTACTTGTGCATCCAAAATCTTTAAACCCAGTTTTGTCATATGAGTCTGCCATACCTACCTATATGCGGTATTTCCATGCCGTTCTATGGAAATTTGTATGTGCCATCTCTAATTTTCAAAATGAATTTCCTTTTTGTGTGCTTGTACCGCTCATGAAGCATTAGGGGATGGCCAATATTTTCCATGCTAGATGTGTTATTCTCAAGATGAGTGTTTATTCACTTGTCATTGCACGAGAGTACGGCGGTAATAGGGATGCTCAGTCCTGAAATGAAAAAGAAATTTACTTTATGTTGTCAAATAATAAATTCCTTGGAAAGTGTTGGTATGGACGGTACCCGTGGATACGGCTAGCCGTGGAGTGTGAAAGTATGGTGGAAAAAGGAATAAACTTTATTTTCTGTTTGGGAACCGCCTATGATATATCTAGCATGGAAAGTGTTGGGAATTACTCGGTCGTTTTCATTGACGGGAAAAGTATGCCATTCAAAATTTTTATCTCTCAATTTAAGCTTTGAGCTTTGGCATGTCTACAAATCCCTACTTCCCTCTGCGAAGGGCCTATCTAGTTCTTTATGCAATTTTTATTTTTATTTGAGTCTCCATCTTCTCTTATAAAGCACCAACTAGGGAGCACTATGATCATACTTGAGCATTGGATGTAGCTAATATGCGAGTGTGTTTCATGAATGATTCAATGATTGAGCATGATGGGCTAGGGATAACTTTCTTTAGTATTGATATTTTGAAAGACATGGTTGCTTGTTGATATGCTTGAGTATTGAAATCTTCATGTCAAAACTAGACTATTGCTTTGAACCATATAAAAGTCCAAATGTCCATGCTACAAAAGAAAAGAATATGTGATGGACATGTTAGGCAACATTCCACATCAATAATTCTTTTATTATCATTTACCTACTTGAGGACGAGTAGGAATTAAGCTTGGGGATGCTGATACGTCTCCAACGTATCTATAATTTTTGCTTGTTCCATGTTGTTATATTATCATTCTTGAATGTTTAATATTCATTTTATAGCAACTTTATATCATTTTTTGGGACTAACCTATTGACATAGTGCCCAGTGCCAGTTGCTGTTTTTGCTTGTTTTTTACTTCGTGGAATATCAGTACCAAATGGTGTCCAAATGCAGCGAAACTTTTTGGAGATTTTTTCTGGACTAGAAGACACCCAGTGAGCCAAGAAAGTACTAGAGGGGAGGCCCGTGGGGAGCACAACCCACCTGGGCGCGCCGAGGAGCCCAGGCGTGCCCAGGGGGGTTGTGCCCCCCACGAAAACCTCCCGCACTGCCTCTTCACCCTATAAATTCCCAAATATTCCAGAAACCCTAGGAGAGTCGACGAAACACAATTCCAGCCGCCGCAAGTTCCAGAACCACGAGATCCAATCTAGACACCATCACGGAGGGGTTCATCATCCTCATTGGTGCCTCTCCGATGATACGTGAGTAGTCCACCATAGACCTAAGGGTCCGTAGGCAGTAGCTAGATGGCTTCTTCTCTCTTTTTGATTCTCAATACAATGGTCTCTTGGCGATCTATTTGATGTAACTCTTTTTTGCGGTGTGTTTGTTGGGATCCGATGAACTTTGAGTTTATGATCAGATCTATATCCATGAATATTATTTGAGTTTTCTTTGATCTCTTATATGCATGATTATTTATAGCCTCATATTTCTTCTTTGAATCTTTGGTTTAGTTAGGCCAACTAGATCAATTTTTCTTGCCATGGGAAGAGGTGCTTTGTGATGGGTTCGATCTTGCAGTGTTCTTTCCCAGTGACAGAAGGGGCATCAAGACACGCATGTATCATTTTTATTAAGGATAACAAGATGGGGGCTATTCCTACATGAATAGATCTCGTCTACATCATGTCATCGTTCTTATTGCATTACTCCGTTTCTCCATGAACTTAATACACTAGATGCATGCTGGATAGCGGTCGATGTGTGTGTTGACGCTCAAAAGTGGGACAGTCATAAAATTAGCTTAGGGTATATCAACACTAATTCAAACCTATGATTGGAGGTCACCTCTGGATGGCTCTCTTTAAGAAGATCAAGATGGATATGAAGATGGTTTAAACGGAGCTCGGAAGCAATAGTTATGACAAGTTATGAGATGCTCATGTTGACACCAGATTAAAGAATGTCATGAAACTCAATCAAGATTGCCTCCGATGTAAAATGTTTCAACACAAAAGTTGTGCGTCTCGTCGAAACGGTTGACTTTGATATAAAAATCGTCTTAATACGATGTCATATGCAACCTGTGGAGGAAAAACAAGGTCAAAAACAGAAGCTACAGAGTCATTTCGGACCGACCGAGTTGATTTGACTCGGTGGGACCGAATTGATCCGGAAATTCACAGAAGGATACAGAGAGTTGGCAACGTTCACTCGGTGGGACCAAAACAAACCAATCGGTGAGACCGAGTTGATCTGGGAAATTACAGAAGGATACAGAGAGTTGGCAACGTTCACTCGGTGGGAACGAAACAAACCACTCGGTGGGTCCGAGTTGATCCGGAAAATTGCCAAAGATTCCTGTCCGAGTTAGGTTAGGGTTTTTGATGTTTTGGACGGAAGTTTTAGTCCTTCTCTTGTACGGGAAGTCCAGCCGCCTCATAAATAGATGAGAGGTGATGGCCGATTGAACAACACATAATTGACAAATCAATATACTACTATTTACCCTAGTTTTTACATCTCTCCCTTGTTCTTTCTCTCTCTTTCTTCGTTCGTTCTTCGTGTTGAAGGGCAGCGATCCTCGAGGCTCTAGGGGCGAGTGAATCGACCTAGGGCAGCCCATAGCCGCCGCGCGCCCAAACGGGGTCCCTCCCGGGCGTGTGGTGTTCGGGTCCTCAAAAGCACCCGCCGGAATTCTTACGTGCCGCGCTTTCGGACGGGTCTCCTTCGACGTGAGCTGCGGTGCATCACCCTCGGCGTTGGAGGTACACGGTGATGTGTTCGTGTGCGAACACACTTTTTGGCGACTCCGCTGGGGACGAAAGATCAAGAATCATCATCAACCATGTCGGATCTCCTCAAGCCCTTAGAAGTTAGTGTCGATAATATCATTAAGCCCGGTCTTGATGAACTATCGGATGGACATCGCCAGGCCTACGAAGCGCTCAAGAAGTAGCTTGAAGAGGTTTTTGAGGCGCTCAAGAAGAAGCGCGAGGAGTAGGATTTGGAGGCGTTTCTTTCAAGTTTCAAGAAGGACCATCAAGGCAACATCACTCCGGTTGGAAACGTCAATTTCCCTCCTCTCATTGACGAACAAGATGTAATCACTTTGAGTAAAGTTTTTTCTGCAGAGCAAGTGGCTGTGATTGAAAGTCTTGTTAGTAATTGTAATGTGATGACTTACAATCCTTTCATAGCAAGTGCTAATGCTCAGAAAAATATGCCTCCGTCATCTAGTTGTACTATTGGTTTATCTGAAAACCCTAGTCCAACTTTACCTATTTCATTGGCACCTCCTATGCAACAACAATATAGTATGCCGTTGAATTTTTACCCTAGTCAAACCAACCAGCTTGTGGCTGCACCTACATATCCTAATCCTATTATGAGTGTGCCCAATTCGGCGTCAACACCGAATCACTATGTCACACCACCCATAGGTGCAAGCATGTTTGGTCTTCCGCCAAATTATGGTTCGGTGCCCATCCCTCAAGTTGCACCACCAGCTAGTACTCAGGTTGCTCCTATGTCATTGCCACAAACATCTTCATCTACCTCGGATCCAATTTTAGCTAAATTAAGGGAGGATTTGCATAAGATGTTTCTAGAAACTTTCGGAAATGAGCCGAAAGTAAAGAGTCGTGTGTACCAAAAGCCTTATCCTGAACACTTTGATGCAGTTTTGTACCCTCAAGGTTATAAGGTTCCTGATTTTGTGAAATTTAGTGGAGAGGGCACGAAAACAACATGGGAGCATGTTAGTCAGTATCTAGCGCAGTTGGGTGAAGCAGGTTCCATAGAAGAATTGAAAGTGCATTTATTTCCCTTATCTTTAACTGGCACCGCATTTTCATGGTTTGGTGCTTTACCACATGGTTCAATTCTCTTATGGTCGCAATTAGAGCAAAAGTTTCATGATCACTTTTATAGCGGCGATAATGAGCTTATGTTGTCACATCTTACATCGGTTAGGCAAAAACATGATGAATCGGTCACCGACTATGTCAAGAGATTTAGAGATATAAAAAACCGATGTTATAGCTTAGTGATAACTGAGAGAGACTTGGCGGATCTTGTTCTTGATGGTTTTAAAACTCACATTAAAGAGAGGCTAGAAAGTTATGAGTTTTTGAATATTAACCAAGTCTTACAAAAAGCTTTGGCTCAAGAGAGTCAAAGTAAAGAGGTTTATAGGTCTACAACCGATCGTCCTAGAATGCATGTGGTTGAATATAATGATGATAACTCGAACGATGAGGTTGATGTATATACTACTGAGTTTGTTTGGTCCTCAAAGGCCAAACCCTATACATGCAATGCTCTTAAGCCAATTTGCAAAAATCGTGACGAGGAGATGAAGTTTATTTTTGATATATCTAAGTGTGATAAAATATTTGATACTCTCTTGCAAGATAAGATGATTAGAATAGCACACACCATACCGCCTTTTGAGGAGCTGAAATGGCGTGCTTATTGCAAGTACCATAATTCATTTTCTCATGCTACTAACGATTGCAATGCGTTTTGACGACAGATACAATCGGCCATTAATGACGGACGATTGAATTTTGCTGAGATGCAAGTTGATAAACAGCCCTTCCCGATAAACACCATGGACTTGGAAGGAAAGAAAATGTTAATTCAGCCTAACATAGCCGAATCTGCTAATAAAGATAATGTTGTTATTGGTGAACCCAAGAAAGGCAAGGAGGGTGACAAAGTCTTGGGAGGAGAGGTTGTGCTTGATAAGCAACCCGATGGCAAGGAAGTATTGAAGATCACCATAAAAAATCCTGCACTTGGGGGGCAACCACAAGTACAAGAAGATACTCATGTTAAATTTATCAAGCCCAAGAATTTAGAAGTTGGCAAGTGGGAAAAGAGTGAAGCTAAGCGCAAGCAAATCAAGCCAACTTTTGATATGTTGCTATCCAAATATGCAAGTCAAGCGGTTGGTTCTAGCTCTAATCAGCCATCACATTCAAAGCGTTCAAGATTGCCTTTGATGCAAGAGTTTTGATGTTATGCAAGGCCATATGGGTCATGGACACCGACACCATGGATGTCACAAACCCCGTATGTGCCATATTACATGAGAGACTTCAATGGAGGATGGGGGCAGCCCCCAATGGCTCCTTATGCTTTTCATATGGGGTGGGAAGCACCTAGAAGGCCTGCTCGCGAGAGGCTTTATTATCCCACACAAGGCCATTTGAGCTATGGTGCTAATCGGCCACCAAAAATTTCTCCAAGCAAGGCCAATAAAAAAGTGTGGCGTATTAAGTCACCTAATGCAGAAATTTCAGAATGCGACAAGCAAAAGGAGATCAAAAAGGCGATTGTTGTTAATCTGGCTACTTCTAATGGTGATATTGTTATGGTTCAGCAGGGTTCCATGGTTAATGATCATGAGGCGAGCACAAGCAAGGCCAAACCTAGGGATCCCAAATATACTCAACCTAAGTGGTGTCCTACCGGTTTAACTAAGACCATAAAAAGGAGATTACAACGCACGAGGAACCACGAGAAGGTAGAGCACAAAGAAGAGAAGCAAAGGGACGACTTGCTCAACGAAATTCGGCCCATGGCACTCACAAAACAAGTGTGGAGGCCTAAACAAAAAGAAAATGCAGATGCTTCTACATTAGCTACAGCAACACCTTCTCCACCAAAATAGGATGATGCGGCCCCTATTACATCGTCCACACCACCTGAAACATCCAATTCAATTGAGGAAACTTTAAGCCCAATATACACATTGGGAGATGAAGATGAGATGGTGGATTACGAATCTACGCCGGTTTGGGAAGGTATGGATATTAATATGGTGAATTACTTACCTGCCGAGTTTCGTGCTATAGGTGCAGAAGAGGAGGTGGCCCAACTGGATTTTGGTCCTAAGAACGCTATCTTCGACAAGCCGAAAGAACCGGTGAAACACTTGAAGCCATTTTACCTCAAAGGTCATATTAATGGATCGCTGGTTGCTAGGATGCTCGTTGATGGTGGTGTTGTGGTAAATCTTATGACCTACTCAGTTTTCAAGAAGTTGGGGTTAGATAATGATGCATTGATGAAGACCAATATGGTACTTAATGGATTTGAGGGTAAAGAAAAGACAGAGGCCAATGGTGTGATGTGCATGTAACTCACTGTGGGAAGCAAAACTTTGGCCACCACATTCTTCATTGCCGAGGTGCAAGGTAACTATAATGTTATATTAGGCCGCGATTGGGTTCATGCTAACCAATGTGTGCCATCTACCATGCATCAATTCTTAATACAATGGGTCCATGATGAGGTAGAAGTCATTCACGCAGATAATTCGGCTTGTGTTGCTTTGGCCGATGCATCAGTGGATTGGAATCATCCGATGTTACTTGCTTAACAGGGCGTGACCTCTCAGAGTTTGATTTCCTTAGTGCTACAGGGAACGGGTTCATTCCCATCTCTTTAAAGCCGATTGGTGGTAATTGGTTCCAAGGTATGATGTAAATAAGAAGTTAAAATCAATGGCCGATATAGAATTATCGCCCTAAGCATAAACATGGCCGATATAGAAGTTATCGCCCTAAACACATAGACGGTCGATGGAGTGTTGACATCGTCCTTAGAACAAACTAGGTACAAGTTATTTTTCGGCATGCTAGCTATGCCGAAAAACAGGGGGCATGTGTTGATGCTGAAAAGTGGCACAGTCATAAAATTAGCTTAGGATATATCAAGACTAATTCAAACCTATGATTGGAGGTCACCTTCGGATGGCTCTCTTTAAGAAGATCAAGATGGATATGAAGATGGTTTAAAACGGAGCTCGGAAGCAATAGTTATGACAAGTTCAGAGATGCTCATGTTGAAACTCATCGAAACGGTCAATCAAGATGGCTTCTGATGGAAAATGTTTCAACACAAAAGTTGTGCGTCTCATCGAAACGGTTGACTTTGATATAAAAATCGTCTTAATCCGAGGTCGTATGGAACCTGTGGAGGTAAAACAAGGTCAGAAACAGAAGCTGCAGAGTCATTTCAGACCGACCGAGTTGATTTGACTCGGTGAGACCGAATTGATTTGGAAATTTACAGAAGGATACAGAGAGTTGGCAATGTTCACTTGGTGGGACCGAAACAAACCAATCGGTGAGACTGCATTGATCCAGGAAATTACAGAAGGATACAGAGAGTTGGCAACGTTCACTCGGTGGGACCGAAACAAACCACTCGGTGGCTCCGAGTTGATCCGGAAAATTGCCAAAGATTCCTGTCCGAGTTAGGTTAGGGTTTTTGATTTTTTGGACGGAATTTTTAGTCCTTCTCTTGTATGGGAAGTCCAGCCGCCTCATAAATAGATGAGAGGTGACGGCTGATTGAACAACACACAATCGACAAATCAATATACTACTTTTTACCCTAGTTTTTACATCTCTCCCTTGTTCTTTCTCTCTCGTTCTTCGTTCCTTCTTTGTGTTGAAGGGCGGCGATCCTCGAGGCTCTAGGGGCGAGCGAATCGACCTAGGGCAGCCCATAGCCGCCGCGCGTCCAGACGGGGTCCCTCCCGGGCATGTGGGGTTTCGGGTCCTCAAAAGCACCCGCCGGATTGCTTGCGTACCACACTTCCGGACGGGTCTCCTTTGACGTGAGCTGTGGTGCATCACCCTCGGCATTGGAGGTACACGATGACATGTTCGTGTGCGAACAGTGTGGAGTAATAGTAGTAGATGCAGGCAGGAGTCGGTCTACTAGTCTTGGACGTGATGCCTATATATTGATCATTGCCTTGGATATCGTCATAATTATTCGATCTTCTATCAATTGCCCAACAGTAATTTGTTTACCTACCATGTGCTATTTTCTTGAGTGAAGCCACTAGTGAAATCTACGACCCCCGAGTCTATTCTTTATCATATTTGCTTTGAGATCTATTTTTATTCGCTTTTATTTTCAGATCTATTATTCCAAAAACCCAAAAATAACTTGCTGCACTTTTTTATTACTTATTTTATTTTGCGTTTTATCAAGAGCTATTTATCCAATATATCACAAATTTATCTATCTTTTTACCGTGGAGGGATTGACAACCCCTCTTACGCGTTGGATTGCAAGTATTTGTTCTTTGTGTGCAGGTACCATTTACATAGTGTTGCTTCGTTCTACTACTAGATTGATGCCTTGGTTTCACAACTGAGGGACATACCTACCGTAGCTATACTGGATCATCCCTTCCTCTTTGGGGAAATACTGACGCAGTTTCAAACGACATCACGGAGCCGGGCTGCGTTCCAGAGGTTTGGTTCGAGGCGGTCGACCGAGTTGCAAATACGATAGGCTCCTCCTGCTAGCACTTCATCAATTATGAAAGGGCCTTCCCACTTAGGCGAGAGTTTGTTTTTTTGCTTCTCTGGGAGGCGGAGGACGAGTTCTCCAATGTTGTATGCCTGCGCCTGAACTTCCCTGCTCTGGTAGCGTCGATCCTACTACTGGTAAAACATAGAGCGAGCCCGAGCTACATCCCGCTCTTCTTCCAAGGCGTCTAAGTCATCCTGCCGATCCAACTCAACTTCTTTTTCCTCATAAATGCGTACTCGAGGTGCGTCGTGAATGATGTCACAAGGGAGTACTGCTTCTGCGCCGTACACCATGAAGAAGGGTGTGTATCCCGTTGATCGGTTAGGGGTTGTGCGCAGTCCCCATAGTACGAAGTCAAGCTCCTCCACCCAATGCCAATCAGATTGTTTTAAGGAATGAACTAGGCGAGGTTTTATGCCGCTCATGATTAGTCCGTTGGCCCGCTCAACCTGTCCATTGGTCTGTGGGTGGTACACCGAGGCGTAGTCGAGCTTAATGCCCATAGTAGCGCACCAGTCCTTGACTTCCTGGGCTGTGAAGTTGGATCCATTATCCATGATGATACTGTGCGGGACACCGTAATGGTGTACCACACCAGATATAAAGTCAATAACTGGTCCGGACTTTGCTGAGGTAACTGGTTTTGCTTCAATCCACTTAGTGAACTTATCGACCATAACCAGCAGGTATTTCTTTTTCTTGGTTCCCCCTTTAAGTGGTACAACCATGTCCAGCCCCCAGACCGCAAAGGGCCAGGTAATTGGTATAGTCTGGAGAGCCGTTGGGGGCATATGGCTCTAATTTGCGAAAAGCTGGCATCCAACACAACGTTGAACTAGAGTGCGGGCATCCGCGCGGGCAGTGGGCCAAAAAAAAAAACCTGCTCAGAAAGCCTTTCTTACCAAGGCCCGAGCTACCGCGTGGTGGCCGCCTATGCCGACATGAATCTCGGCCAAAAGTTGTTGCCCCTCTATTTCCGATATGCACCGCTGTAAGACTCCGGTAGTGATTTTCTTGTATAGCTCGCCCTCATGGACCATGTAGGCTTTAGAGCACCGGACTATGCGTTGTGCCTCGGTCTGATCGTTGGGGAGTTCTTGCTGCAGGAGGTAGGCAAGGAAGGGCTCGGTCCATGGTGCGATTATGGCCATGACCTCATGAGCTGAAGCAGTTTCTTCAACTGTCAAGCCGCCGATGATGTCGTTGTCTGGCTCAATGGCCGGAGGGACGATTTGCTCGGGCCTGTTGATTGCTGCATCCTGGTCCCCATTCTGCCACACCACGGATGGCTTAAAAAGTCACTCTAGAAAGGTGTTTTTAGGGACGGGGTCGCATATCCACAGCTTGGTTACTGTCTCTAGAGTCGTGGTGGAATTCTAATCGTTCAAACCGGGCTGATATTCTTAAGACGGTATTTCGGTATGCCGCCATTTTTGGGTCCTTGGCGTCGAACTCACCATTGACTTGGGAGATGGCGAGGTTGGAATCTCCCCACACCTCAAGCCGCCGAACACCCATTGAGGTTGCCATCCGAAGACCATGCAACAGGGCTTCGTATTCGGCTGCGTTGTTGGAGTGTGTGTACATGATCTATAGTATGTACCGAATAGTGTCGCCAGTGGGGGACGTGAGGATTACTCCAGCCCCCAGTCCGGCCAACATTTTGGAACCAGTGTGAGTATGTACTGTATTCCAGGGGAAGTTTGGCTTCCGCCCATTCGGCTAGAAAATCGGCTAGTACCTGAGACTTGATAGTGCGGTGTGGTTTGTACACAATTTCAAAGGGCAGGGGCTCTATGATCCATTTAGTGATGCGGCCTGTGGCGTCCCTATTATTGATAATATCATTTAAGGGTACTTCGGATGCCACGTTGACCGAACATTCTTGAAAGTAGTGTCGGAGTTTGCGGGATGCCATGAAAACTGTGTAGGTGATCTTCTGATAGTGCGGATACCTTGATTTACACGGGGTGAGAACTTTTGATATGTAATAGACAGGCCTCTGCACCCTGAACTTGTGTCCTTCTGCCTCTCGTTCCACCATGAGGACAACGCTCACAACCTGGTTAGTGGCTGAGATGTATAGCATCATGGGTTTGCCTATGCCAGGTGCTGTCAAAATGGGGTTGCCTGCTAGTAGAGTTTTAATCTCCTCTAGTGCGGCAGTTGCCTCATCCATCCATTCGAAGTTTTTGGTATTTTTGAGTAATTTGTAGAGTGGCAGGGCCTTTTCGCCGAGGCGGGAGATGAAACGACTCAGGGCTACAACGGAACCGGCCAGCTTCTGGACGTGTTTGAGCTCTGTGGGTATTGCCAGTTGGGACAGAGCTCGGATTTTAGCCGGATTGGCTTCTATCCCTCTATGGGAGACAATGAATCCGAGGAGCTTTCGGGTGGGAACTCCGAAACACATTTATCCGGGTTAAGCCGTATATCATATGTTCTCAAGTTTTCGAAGGTCGGACGGAGGTCATCGACCAACTGGCTGACATATTTGGTCTTAATGACCACATCGTCCACATATGCTGCAACTGTTTTACCGATTTGGGTTTCCAGGCATGTTTGGATCATGCGCTGATATGCTGCACCTGCGTTTTTCAACCTGAAGGGCATTGTGTTGAAGCAGAATGGTCCATAGGGTGTAATGAACGTGGTTGCTGGTTGATCAGACTCCTTCATCTTGATTTGGTGATACCCCGAGTAGGCGTCAAAGAAACATAACGAGTCATGTCCGGCGGTGGCATCGATAATCTGGTCTATTCAAGGCAAAAGAAAGGGATCCTTTGGGCAAGATTTGTTGAGGTCTTTGAAGTCAACGCACAACTGCCAGGATTTGTCTTTTTTAGGTACCATGACCAGATTCGCCAGCCAGTCGGGGTGTTTGATTTCTCTGATCAATCCAGCTTCGAGTAGTTTAGCCAATTCTTCTCCCATGGCTTGACGCTTGGGTTCGGAAAATTGGCGCAACATCTGTTTAACTGGCTTGAAGCCCTTAATTATGTTCAGACTATGCTCTGCCAGCCTGCGTGGGATACCTGGCATGTCTGAAGGGTGCCAGGCAAATATGTCCCAATTTTCTCGTAGGAATGCGCGCAGCGCCCTGTCGACCTTCGGGTCCAGCTTGGCCCTGATGGTTGCTGTTTTATTGGGGTCCGTCGGATGCACTTGGAACTTGACGGTTTTGTCAGCTGGTTTGAAGGATGTAGACTTGGGTCTTTTACTTAGGGTGACATCATCGTCCACTACTGTACGTAGTGTGGTCAATTCTTCGGCTGCAAGAGCCTCGGATAGTGCCTCGAGGGCCAGGGATGCTGTTTTGTTTTCGGCTCGTAGGGCTCCGTATGGGTGACTGGCTATTGTGATCACACCATTGGGCCCTGGCATTTTGAGTTTCATGTACCCGTAATGGGGTATAGCCTGAAACTTTGAAAATGCGTCACGCCCCAATAGGGCGTGGTATCCGCTATGGAAGGGCACAATGTGGAAGGGTAGTTCTTCGGTCCTATAGTTCGACGGAGTGCCGAACACTACGTCCAGAGTGACCCGTTTGGAGCAGCACGCCTCTTTGCCGGGGATGATTCACCGAAACGTAATGTGGCTTTGTTCGACTCGAGATCTGTCGAATTGCATCTTGTCGAGGGTATCCTCGTAAATGAGGTTTAGGCCGCTGCCTCCATCCATAAGCACCTTGGTTAATCTGAAGCCATCCATGATGGGGTCGAGGACTAATGTGGCGGGTGCTCGGATGGGTCGCGCCCTTGGTTCATCCTCCACCTTGAAGGTGATTGGGGTGTCCGTCCAGGAGTTTGCTGCTGTGACCTGGTGGACTTGGCTGAGATCTCGAAGGGCTCTTTTCCTCTGATTGTTTGAGGAGAAGGTTTCATAGATGGTTATGACGCTATTGTCATTAGATGAGGGTGTTTCTGATCCTCTACTGGGAGTTTGAAGGCGGAGTATGGCTTCGCCACTCTTGGCGACCTATCTAACAACCTAGCAAGCTCGAAGCTTGTGAGTTGGATTTGTGTTTAGCAGGGCCAAGTGTATGGGGCATGGCTTGTCGAGTAGCTCATCCAGGACCGATCTGGGTCTGATGAGGGATATGTTTCTTTTTTCAGCGGGCTTGTGTTCGGGCGACCGTCGTGCGTATGCACGCTTTTCCCGGATTGTACTTGGCTGTTCGGCGTGGTTTAACTCCACGCGCATTTGTTGTTCTTTCCAGGTGCTATCCATGACGCGGTATTTGTGTACCAGGTCCGATAACTCGGTGAGGCTTTGCACGTGGCGGCGGGGGAGGGCGTTCAGAAGCCCTTCGTCTTGGCAGTTAGACCGAAAGGTCGTAATTATGTCTTGATCACGGTAGCTTGTGATTTTTTCTTTTACTAAGAGGAATCTAGCCCAGTAATGGTGGACTATCTCTCCAGGTTGCTGTTTCATGTACATCAAATCCCAGATGTTCGGAGGACCTGAATTGTCTGGGGAGTACGCGACATGGGGGTGGGTGGGAGAAGATTTTGCATTGCCCCAGGTTGTGTGTCCAGAACTCTAGCGGCGGTATCCGCGACCCCTGAAGCACTCGACGTGTTGGATCAGGCATCCGCACTATCAGCGGACAGCGACAGAGTCTTAAAGCTGTATTTTAGGTCAGAGTTTGGCTCCGGGCCTTCTTCGGGGTGATCGCCGGATTCCGAGCTTGAAGCCCGATCATCAATCCGGACGTAACTTGTTTTAAGCTTCGGGGATAGCGAACAATCGGTCAATTCAATGGTGGCGACGAGGTGCATAATAGGTGGGGTGTGAATTTCCCTATTGTCGGGTTTGATCCCAATCCGGTCGTAGACACGAGGATTGACCGTCAGAGACTCCCATGGCCCAAATTCGATCTAGCAGATTATTTACGGATGAGAGGTCCGCCGGGTCCATGCTGCCCGAGTGTTCGGGGCTAACTCGAAGTGTGGCCGCTCCGGGTTTGTTTGATACAGTGTCTGGATGGCGCACGGCCGACGTACTGACGGAATCTGGGTCTAAGGCCAGGCTCCGCACATCGTTGGTCTCCGTCTTGGAGGTCGAAGCGTCGGAATCGGTGGGTTCCCCAAGGGGAAACGACGGTTTGGCGAGAGTAAGATCTCCCTGGGAATCGGCGGTGAACTCCAGGCTCCCAAACCTGATTTTCTGACCGGGGGTGAAGCTTCCATCCTGGCCCAAGGGGTCGGATGGATTAGTATGTGGCTTGATGCCGCCGGGTGTAGGAGCCCGGCGAGGAGATGAGATGCCCCTGGCGTAGGTGGCCATCGATCCTTCCGTCGACCCCAACAACGGAACTCTCAATGAAAGCACCAATGTCGGTGTCAAAACCGGCAGATCTCGGGTAGGGGGTCCTGAACTGTGGATCTTGGATCGATGGGGAACAGTGGACGTGGGACACAATATTTATCCAGGTTCGGGCCCTCTCTAAGAGGTAAAACCCTACGTCCTGCTTGATTATATTGCTTGTGTATATGGGGATTACAGAGTAGATCTACCATGAGATCAGACGAACTAAACCCTAACTAGTGGGATGGGGATTGTTCTTCTAGCCTCTACGGACTAAACCCTCGGGTTATATAGACACCAGGGGTACTATGGTTTACATATAGTCGGTTACATCAAGGGAACGCCGGATCTTCCATCCTGTCTTGGAGCACACACCAAGGCACAAAAGGTATTTGGTCCGGACACAATGAGGCCCAACAATCCGCCCCATGCGAGATAGGCCGGCCACCCAAGGACCCCCTGATACGTCTCCAACGTATCTATAATTTTTTATTGTTCCATGTTGTTATATTATCATTCTTGGATGTTTTACAATCATTTGATAGCAACTTTATATCATTTTTTGGGACTAACCTATTGACATAGTGCCCAGTGTCAGTTGCTGTTTTTTGCTTTTTTTTACTTCACAGAAAATCAATACCAAACGGAGTACAAACGCAGCAAAACTTTTTGGAGAATTTTTCTGGACCAGAAGACACCTGTTGGGCCAAAGAAGTACCAGAGGGGGGCTCCGAGGGGAGCACAACCCACCTGGGCGTGCCTGGGGGCCCAGGCACGCCCTGGTCGGTTGTGCCCACCTTGGCCGCCTCCCGCACCGCCTCTTTGCTCTATAAGTACCCCGAAAATCCGAAAACCCTAGGGGAGTCGACGAAACACAATTCCAGCCGCCGCAAGTTCCAGAACCACCAGATCCAATCTAGACACCATCACTGAGGGGTTCATCATCCTCATTGGTGCCTCTCCGATGATGCGTGAGTAGTTCATTGTAGACCTACGGGTCCATAGTTAGTAGATAGATGGCTTCCTCTCTCTCTTTTGATTCTCAATACAATGGTCTCTTGGAGATCTATTTGATGTAACTCTTTTTGCGGTGTGTTTGTTGGGATCCGATGAACTTTGAGTTTATGATCAGATCTATTTAACCATGAAAGTTATTTGAGTTTCTTTGATCTTTTATATGCATGATTACTTATAGCCTCGTATTTCTTCTTCGAATCTTTGGTTTAGTTAGGCCAACTAGATCGATTTTTCTTGCCATGGGAAGAGGTTCTTTGTGATGGGTTCGGTCATGCGGTGTTCTTTCCCAGTGACAGAAGGGGGAGCAAGACACGTATTGATCGTTGCTATTAAGGATAACAAGATGGGGTCTATTCCTACATGAATATATCTTGTCTACATCATGTCATCGTTCTTATTGCATTACTCCGTTTCTCCAAAATCATACAAACCAATCTATCTTTTACCCGAGAGGGATTGACAACCCCTCTTACGCGTTGGGTTGCAAGTATTTGTTCTTTGTGTGCAGGTACCGTTTACATAGTGTTGCTTGGTTCTCCTACTGGTTCGATAACCTTGGTTTCATATTGAGGGAAATACCTACCGTAGCTGTGCTGCATCATCCCTTCCTCTTTGGGGAAATACTGACACGGACACGAGCCATCAAGAAAGGATTTCTATCACCGTTGCCGGGGAGGATCAACTCAAGATAGTCTCCCGTCAACTCGCCGATTTCTGGCGCCGTTGCCGGGGAGACATCATCAACATCTATCGGGTTCCTAATCACAAATCTCATATCCTTGCAATTTACATTATTTGCCATTTGCCTCTCATTTTCATCTCCCCCACTTCACAAAAATTTGCCTTTTTATTCGCCTTCTTTTCGTTTGCCCTTTTCTTGTTTGATCTTTTGTTTGCTTGTGTTGCCATGTGCCTTCTATATACTTGCATCTTCGCTTGCTAAAAATCTATTGATATGGATCCTCATCCACTTGCTAATCTTTTTAAAAGATCCAATCATGATGAACCAATTGCTAGTGAGTTGAGTGCACTAGATTATCTTTATGAAGTTTTGCTTGAGATTCGTGAATCTGAAAATTGTGATGAAGAAATTTATGAAGTGATTCATGATAGCTCCTTGAATGAAAAGCATGATTGCAACGATTTTACTATAAATTCTATTAATGTCAATTGTGCTAATAATATGCAAAGCCCCAAGCTTGGGGATGCTAATATTGCTATGTCAACTACTTATTGACATGATCATGATTGGGGTGATAATGATTCTTATGATCTTGAAAATTTATTTAAACCTCGTGATGAATATGCTTGCGATAATATTGAAAGTGGGTTTGGAAGAGCGTCAACTTTAAGTAAAAATAATCCCACACATTTGGAGAGTGTTCAATCTTATGAAATTTTTGATAAAAGTGGGCTTGGAGAGGTCATGACTTTAGTTGATGTTAATCCCACTATCTTGGAAGATTATAAAACTTTTATGCATGTGGAACATGAAGAGAAAATTTTATATGATAGCTATATTGTTGAATTTGATTATGATCTTACATGTAATTATTACGAGAGAGGAAAATATGGTTGTACAAATTTTCATGTTACTAATTTACCTCTCGTTATGTTGAGATTACTATTGTTTCTTTCTTCTTCCTTGCATATGCTATATATTTCTTGTCTTGATAATTTGTTTGCTTATAAAATCCCTATGCATTGGAAGTATGTTAGAATTAAATGTGTTTGTTACATGTTTTATGATGCTCTCTTTGTGTTTCAATTCTTGTCTTTCATGCGAACATCATCAAAATTATCAATGCCTAGCTAGGGGCGTAAAACGATAGCGCTTGTTGGGAGGCAACCCAATGAATAAAATTTATTTTTGCCTTTTTATTTCTGTTCTTGAGTGTTTGCACAATTATGCCTCTGTTATGATTGTGTTTTTATGTTTTAATTAGTGTTTGCGCCAAGCAAAGCCATTGGGATCATGTTGGGTGATAGTTGATTTGATCCTGTTGAAAAACAGAAACTTTTGCGTCCAGTAAAATAATTCTCTAAATTCAAAGAAGCGAATAAAATTCTGAATTTTTTACAAAAGATTTATATACAAATTGCCTCTGTTGTCGTAATTTTTCCGAATTTTTGGAGTTACAGAAGTATGAGTACAATTCGCATCTTTACAGACTATTCTGTTTTGACAGATTCTGTTTTCTTTGCATTGTGTGCTTATTTTGATGATTCTATGGATTGTATCGGGGGGTATAAGCCATGGCAAAGTTAGAATACATTATATATAATGCAATAACAAAATTTGAATGGGTTTTCTACAGTACTTAAGTAAATATTGGTTTTCTTACACTAATGGATCTCACGAAGGTTTTGTTGAGTTTTGTGTGATTGAAGTTTACAAGTTTTGGGTGAGATCATGATGGACGAAGGAATAAGGAGTAAGAAGAGCCTAAGATTGGGGATGCCCCATGACACCCCAAGGCAATTTTCATGGATAAACAAGCAACTAAGTTTGGGGATGCCCCGAGTGGCATCCCCTCTTTCTTCTAACGACCATCGGCATTTTACGTGGAGCTATATTTTTATTCGTCACATATCATGAGCTTTCCTTGGAGCATCTTGTATTATATGAGTCTTTGCTTATTTTTCTTTTTAGTTTGTCACAAGTATCCTTGCTGGACACACCTATTTGAGAGAGCCAAAATTATACTATGATTTGTTAGAATTGCTCTATATACTTCACTTAAATTTTTTGAGCTATGGAATTGCTCTAGTGCTTCACTTATATCTTTTTGAGCACGGTTTGCTTTAATATTTTTGAAGAAATGCTCTCATGCTTCACTTAGATTTGTTTGAGAGTTAGTAATTTTTTGAAGAATTTCTCTCATGCTTCACTTATATTATTTTGAGAGATGAAAATTTTTATGCTCATGTTCTTCACTTAAATTTGTTTGAGCTTGCCAAAAGAAATTGCAATAAATGAAATTAGTCCCAAAGTGATAGATATTCAAGAGGGATATAATAAAAACTTTCATGAAGATCATTGGACAAAATAAACTTGATTCTTTGTAATATTTTTGAGATATGATGATAGTGATATGTGAGTCATGTTGGTGAGTAATTGTGCTTTAGTAAGATTATTGGTGTTAAGGTTTGTGATTCCCTATGCAAGCACGAAAGTCAATAGTTATGCAATGAAATTACATCCTATTTGTGGTGCATTATTCGGTGTTTGTTATGCTCAATTCTCGCTTATGTGATTTTTTGTTTCTTGGTTGGATGCTTCTTAATCTTTTTGCTAGCCTTCACTTGTACTAAGTAGAAATACTACTTGTGCATCCAAAATCCTTAAACCCAGTTTTGCCATATGAGTCCACCATACCTACCTATATGCGGTATTCCCGTGCCGTTCTAAGCAAATTTGTATGTGCCATCTCTAATTTTCAAAATAATTTTCCCTTTTGGGTGCTCGGACTGCTCATGAAACGGTAGGGGGTGGACGATATTGTTAAGTGTAAATGATGATCCTAAAACAACATTGAGATTTTGATGTTGGAAGAACGATCATATTGAATCGACCCAATCTTGTCTGTTATGTGTCGGGTTGCAAGTATTTGTTCTTTATGTGCAGGTACCGTTTACATAGTGTTGCTTGGTTCTCCTACTGGATTGATACCTTGGTTTCATAACTGAGGGAAATACCTACCGTAGTTGTGCTGCATCATCCCTTCCTCTTTGGGAAAATACCGACGTAGTTCAAGCGACATCAAAAGGAATTTCTGGCGCCGTTGCCGTGGAGACGTCATGAACATCTATCAGGTTCCTAATCACAAATCTCATCTCCTTGCAATTTACAGTATTTGCCATTTGCCTCTCGTTTTCATCTCCCCCACTTCATAAATATTTGCCATTTTATTCGCCCTCTTTTTCGTTCGCCTTTTTCTCGTCAGATCTATCTTCATGTGTGTGATCTTGTTTGCCTACTCTGTCGTTATGGCTAGTTCTTCCTCTATTGCGTGTACCACCGAGAATGAGGTTCTTAATTTAAAAAAAAGGGGAGGTGAGAATCTAAAATATGCTTGGTATAGGATTTGCAATGCTCATAATAGATCTGTTCGTAAGCAATCCACCGTTGTTCTTCTTCGCAGTTTTTATGTGGGCATTACCACTTGGTATAGATTTGTCCTTGATACGATTACCGGTGAAAATTTCTTGATGTGTCCATCTTTGGATACTTTCAATGCCATGGGAGATCTAGTAGGTGCACCACCTGTCATTATTAATGAAACAATCTTAACTCTTGAGCATGTTATGCAAAGATTAGATGCTATTGAAAAGAAGATGGTCACCTTAGAGCAAATTGAAAACCTGGACATAAAAATGCAGAATCTTGCCAATAAAGTTGGGTCAAAAGCGGGCGATATTTCCAAATTACTTACGGAAAAGGAAACCATAATTAACGAAAGAATTGGCGAGAGTCCTTCCCGGATTGATAAGTTGGAAGAATTTCTTAGTAATTTAAGCTCGGCTTTTTCTTCTATTAAAACTATTGAAAAAACTCCCATAAAAATTGGCAAGACTACTCAAGTCACTAAGAACAAGGGTGCAACTTCTAATAGTAATAAAGAAGATCTTAAGATGATTAGTATTCACCCCGACTTTGTTGAAGTTATGAGAGACCCTACTTACAATAATGAATTCTTCAATCCTGTTCCTAGAAGTATTATTATCAAAAACATGCATGCTAAACCTTTGAAGAATATTGGTTGTGTGACTGAGGAATTGGAAACTAAAGATGACAATACTTGAATCTATGCATTATGCCTAGCTAGGGCCATAAAACGATAGCGCTAGTTGGGAGGCAACCCAATGAATAAAATTTATTTTTGACTTTTTCTTTCTGTTCTTGAGTGTTCACACAATTATGCCTCTGTTATGATTGATTTTTTTATGTTTTAATTAGTATTTGTGCCAAGTAAAGCCTTTAGGATAGCTTTGGTGATAGTTGATTTCATCCTGTTGAAAAACAGAAACTTTTGCATCTAGTAACAGAATTGTTTAAATTCACAGAAGCGACAAAAAATTCTGAATTTGTTTACACAAGATTGATATACAAATTTCCTCTGTTGTCCTAATTTTTCAGAATTTTTGGAGTTACATAAGTATGGGAACAATTCGCATCTTTACAGACTGTTCTGTTTTTGACAGATTCTGTTTTTCTTTGCATTTTGTGCTTATTTTGATGAATCTATGGATTGTATCGGGGGGTATAAGCCATGGCAAATTTAGAATACAGTTGATATAATGCAATAACAAAATTTGAATAGGTTTTCAATAGTACTTAAAGTAAATATTGGTTTTCTTATATTAACGAATCTCACGAAGGTTTTGTTAAGTTTTGTGTGATTGAAGTTTTCAAGTTTTGGGTGAGATCGCGATGGATAAAGGAATAAGGAGTGAAAAGAGCCTAAGCTTGGGATGCCCCCATGGCACCTCAAGTTAATATTCAAGGAGAACCAATCAACTAAGCTTGGGGTGCCCCGGAAGGCAGCCCCTCTTTCTTCTAACGACCATCGGTATTTTGCTTGGAGCTATATTTTTATTCGTCACATATCATGAGTTTTGCTTGGAGCGTCTTGTATTATATGAGTCTTTGCTTGTTTTGCTTTCTAGTTTGTCACAAGTATCCTTGCTGGACACACCTATTTGAGAGAGCCAAAATTATGCTATGATTTGTTAGAATTGCTCTTTATGCTTCACTTAAATTTTTTTGAGCTATGGAATTGCTCTAGTGCTTTACTTATATCTTTTTGAGCACGGTGTGCTTTAATATTTTTAAAGAAATGCTCTCATGCTTCACTTAGATTAATTTGATAGTTAGTAAATTTTTGAAGAAATTCTCTCGTGCTTCACTTATATTATTTTGTGAGACGAAAAAATTTATGCTCATGTTCTTCACTTAAATTTATTTGAGCTTGTCAAAAGCAATTGCAATATATGAAACTAGTCCCAAAGTGATAGATATTCAGGAGGGATATAATAAAAACTTCATGAAGATCATTGGACAAAATAAACTTGATTCTTTGTAATAGTTTTGAGATATGATGATAGTGATATGTGAGTCATGTTGGTGAGTAATTATGCTTTAGTACGAATATTGGTGTTAAGGTTTGTGATTCCCTATGCAAGCACGAAAGTCAATAGTTATTCAATGAAATTACATCCTACTTGTGGTGCATTATTCGGTGTTAGTTATGCTTAATGCTTGCTTATGTGATTTTTTTTCTTGGTTGGTTGCTTCTCAATCTTTTTGCTAGCCTCCACTTGTACTAAGTAGAAATACTACTTGTGCATCCAAAATCTATAATCCCAGTTTTGCCATATGAGTCCACCATACCTACCTATATGTGGTATTTACGTGTCGTTCTAAGCTAATTTGTATGTGCCATCTTTAATTTTCAAAATGAATTTCCTTTTTGTGTGCTCATACCGCTCATGAAGCGACAGAGGCTGGCCAATATTTTTCATGCTAGATGTGCTATTCTCAAGATGAGTGTTTATTCACTTGTCATTGCACAAGAGTACGGCGGTAATAGGGATACCCAGTCCTGAAATGAAAAAGAAATTTACTTTATGTTGTCAATTTATAAATTCCTTGTAAAGTGTTGGTATGGAAGGCACCCGTGGATACGGCTTGCCATGGATTGTGAAAGTATGGTGGAAAAAGGAATAAACTTTATTTTCTGTTTGGGAACCGCCTATGATATATCTAGCATGGAAAGTGTTGGGAATTACTCGGTCATTTTCATTGACGGGAAAAGTATGCCTCTCAAAAAAATTATCTCTCAATTTATGCCTTGAGCTCTGGCACCTCTACAAATCCCTACTTCCCTCTACGAAGGGCCTATCTATTTACTTTATGCAATTTTTATTTTATTTGAGTCTCAATCTTCTCTTATAAAGCACCAACTAGGGAGCACTATGATCGTACTTGAGCATTGGATGTAGCTAATATGCGAGTGTGTTTCATGAATGGATCAATGATTGAGCATGATGGGCTAGGGATAACTTTCTTTAGTATTGATATTTTGAAAGACATGGTTGCTTGTTGGTATGCTTGAGTATTGAAGTCTTCATGTCAAAACTAGACTATTGCTTTGAACCATATAAAAGTCCAAATGTCCATGCTAGAAAAGAAAAGAATTTTTGATGAACATGTTAGGCAGCATTCCACATCAAAAATTCTGTTTTTATCATTTACCTACTCGAGGACGAGTAGGAATTAAGCTGGGGGATGCCGATACGTCTCCAACGTATCTATAATTTTTGCTTGTTCCATGCTGTTATATTATCATTCTTGGATGTTTTACAGCAATTTTATAGCAACTTTATATCATTTTTTGGGACTAACCTATTGAAATAGTGCCTAGTGCCAGTTGCTATTTTTTGCTTGTTTTTTACTTCGTAGAATATAAGTACCAAACGGAGTCCAAACGTAGCGAAACTTTTTGGAGAGTTTTTCTAGACCAGAGGACACCCAGTGGACCAAAGAAGTACCAGAGGGGAGGCCCGAGGTGAGCACAAGACACCTGGGTGCGCCAGGAGGCCCAGGCGCGCCCAGGTGGGTTGTGCCCACCTCGGGGACCTCCCGCACCGCCTCTTCGCCCTATAAATTCCCAAATATTCCAGAAACCCTAGGGGAGTCGACGAAACACAATTCCAACCGCCGCAAGTTCCAGAACCACGAGATCCAATCTAGGCACCATCATGGAGGGGTTCATCATCCTCATTGGTGCCTCTTCGATGATGCGTGAGTAGTTCATCATAGACCTACGGGTCCGTAGACAGTAGCTAGATGGCTTCCTCTCTCTCTCTCTCTCTCTCTCTCTCTCTCTCTCTCTTGATTCTCAATACAATGGTCTCTTGGAGATTATTTGATGTAACTCTATTTTGCGGTGTGTTTGTTGGGATCCAACGAACTTTGAGTTTATGATCAAATCTATATCCATGAATATTATTTGAGTCTTCTTTTTATCTCTTATATGCATGATTATTTATAGCCTCGTATTTCTTCTTCGAATCTTTGGTTTAGTTAGGCCAACTAGATCGATTTCTCTTGCCATGGGAAGAGGTGCTTTGTGATGGGTTCGATCTTGTGGTGTTCTTTCCTAGTGACAGAAGGGGCAGCAAGACACGCATGTATCATTGCTATTAAGGATAACAAGATGGGGGCTATTCCTACATGAATAGATCTCGTCTACATCATGTCATCGTTCTTATTGCATTACTCCGTTTCTCCATGAACTTAATACACTAGATGCATGCTGGATAGCGGTCGATGTGTGGGGTAATAGTAGTAGATGCAGGCAGGAGTCAGTCTACTAATCTTGGACGTGATGCCTATATATTGTTCATTCCCTTGGATATCGTCATAATTATTTGATCTTCTATCAATTGCCCAACAGTAATTTGTTTACCCACCGTGTGCTATTTTCTCGAGAGAATCCACTAGTGAAATCTACGGCCCCCGGGTCTATTCTTTATCATATTTGCTTTGAGATCTATTTTTATTTTCTTTTATTTTCAGATCTATTATTCCAAAAACCCAAAAATACCTTGTTGCACTTTTTTATTACTTATTATATTTCGTGTTTTATCGAGAGCTATTTATCCAATCTATCACAAATATTTTCCCTTCTACTTGCCAATTTCTAGTGCCGTTACCTAGGAGGGATTGACAACCCCTCTTATGCGTCGGGTTGCAAGTATTTGTTCTTTGTGTGCAGGTACCGTTTACATAGTGTTGCTTGGTTCTCCTACTGGATTGATACCTTGGTTTCATAACCGAGGCAAATACCAACCGTAGTTGTGCTGCATCATCCCTTCCTCTTTGGGGAAATACCGACGCAGTTCAAGCGACTTCAGTGTTGTCCTGAGTTATTGCACACGCTTTATACTTGCAAAACTGAGTGCGAAACTTCATACACGGTGGACGGATTATGCAGCGTGTGCGATGTTCCCCATCATCGAAGACAATTCATTCCTAACAACCGTTTGCCAAGCAACGCACATGATTCGTTCGTCAAAATCGTATGTGTTATTTGTACTTATCTCACACAAATCTTGAGGAACTGTTTGCCCCATATCACACACACATCTCCTTTCTAAATCCAGCTCAATCTACGATGTTCCCCATCAAAATCGTATGGATCAGTCATCACACACGTTTCATTTGTGGGCTGGCGGTTATATTTTTGAAATGTGTGCGATCGATCAATCACACATGGTTCGATTTTAGGGTGTGCAATAGATGTATCTTGACAGTATAATTCTGCACTAGTGTCAGCAAAATAGACAGGCACCAAAATGGCCTTTTAGAAGCTCAAGAATGAGCAGACTGCTAAGGACATCTCCAACGGCAACCCACAAAAAACCTTCTGCATCTGTCCGCAGTGGTCAAGAATATCCTGAAGTACCTGAAAAGGACCAAGGATATGTTTCTCGTTTATGGAGGTGACGAAGAGCTCGTCGTAAAGGGTTACGTCGATGCTAGCTTCGACACAGATTAGGATGAATCTAAGTCGCAAACCGGATACGTATTTATATTGAATGGTGGAGCTGTCAGTTGGTGCAGTTCCAAGCAGAGCGTCATGGCGGGATCTACATGTGAAGAGGAGTACCTAGCTGCTTCGGAAGCAGCGCATGAAGGAGTCTGGATGAAGGAGTTAATATCCGATCTTGGTGTAATACCAAGTGCATCGAGTCCAATGACAACACTGGAGCAATTGCCTTAGCCAAGGAGTCTAGGTTTCACAAGAGAACCAAACACATCAAGCGACGCTTCAACTCCATTCGTGAAAAGGTCAAGGATGGAGACATAGAAATTTGCAAAGTACATACGGATCTGAATGTGGCAGACCCATTGAATAAACCTCTTCCGCGAGCAAAACATGATCAGCACCAAGACTCCATGGGTGTTAGATTCATTACTATGTAATCAAGATTATTGACTCTAGTGCAAGTGGGAGACTGTTGGAAATATGCCCTAGAGGCAATAATAAAGTGGTTATTATTATATTTCCTTAATCATGATAAAGATTTATTATTCATGCTAGAATTGTATTGACTGGAAACTTAAATGCATGTGTGGATACATAAACAAATCCCGTGTCCCTAGTGAGGCTCTACTAGACTAGCTCGTTGATCAAAAGATGGTTAAGGTTTCCTAACCATAGACATGTGTTGTCACTTCATAACGGGATCACATCATTAGAAGAATGATGTGATGGGCAAGACCCATCCGTTAGCATAGGATATGATCGTTCAGTTTATTGCTACTGCTTTCTTAATGTCAAATACATATTCCTTCGACCATGAGATCATGCAACTCCCGGATACCAGAGGAATACCTTGTGTGCTATCAAACATGACAACGTAACTGGGTGATCATAAAGGTGCTCTACAGGTATCTCCGAAGGTGTCTGTTGAGTTGGCGTGAATCGAGATTGGGATTTGTCACTCCGTATGACGGAGAGGTATCTCTGGGCCCTCTCGGTAATACAACATCACAATAAGCTTGCAAGCAAAGTGACTAAGGAGTTAGTTAAAAGATTATATATTACGGAACGAGTAAAGAGACTTGCCGGTAACGAGATTGAACTAGGTATGGAGATACCGACAATCGAATCTCGGGCAAGTAACATACCGACAGACAAAGGGAACTATGTATGTTGTCATAAAGGTTCGACCGATAGAGATCTTTGTAGAATATGTAGGAACCAGTATGGGCATATAGGTCCCGCTATTGGTTATTGACCGGAGAAGCGTCTCGGTCATGTCTACATCATTCTCGAACCCGTAGGGTCTGCACGCTTAACGTTCGTTGATGATATAGCATAATATGAGTTATGTATGTTTGGGACCAAATGTTGTTTGGAGTCTCGGATGAGATCACGGACATGATGAGGAGCTCCGGAGGTAAAGATTGATATATAGGATGAAGGTATTCGGGTTTCAGAAAGGTTTTGGAATGCACCGGATTACCATCAGAGTGCCGGAAGGGGTTCCGGGAGGCCACGGGGAGTTATTGGGCTTAACGGGCCAAGGAGAAGGGAGCACACCAGCCCACAGGGGGCTAGCGCGCCCACCTCCTGGCCGCCGGCCCTAGGGAAGGAAGGGAAGAGGGCCAGCTCCCTCTTACCTTCTCTTCCACGCGAGAAAAAGGAAAGGGGGGGCGCCTCCCCTCCTGCCTTCTCCCCTGTGCCATGGGAAGGAAAGGGGGCACACCTAGGGCAGCCGCCGGCTCCCTTGGGACGTCCCTAGGGCTGCCTCCCCTCCTCCCTCCACCTATATATATGTGAGGAGAGGAGGGGGCAACACACACCACGATTCCCAAGCCGTGTGCGACGCCCCCTCTCCCTCTAGTTCGTCCTCCGTCCTAAACCGTTGAGCTTGGCGAAGCCCTGCGAAATAGTTTCACCACCACCGTCACCACGCCATCATGGTGCCTGAACTCATCTACTACTTCGCCTCTCTCGTTGGATCGAGAAGGCGAGGACATCATCGAGCTGAATGTGTGCTGAACGCGGAGGTGCCGTACGTTCGGTACTTGATCGGGACAGATCATGAAGGTGTACGACTACGTCAACCGCGTTGATAAATGCTTCCGCTTAGCGATCTACAAGGGTATGTAGATGCTCTTCCCCTCTTGTAGCTATGCATCTCCATGGATAGATCTTGCGTGTGCGTAGATTTTTTTTTTGTTTTCCATGTAACGTTCCCCAACAATGGCATCATTAGCCAGGTCTATGCGTAGATGATATGCACGAGTAGAACACAAAGGAGTTGTGGGCGGTGATGTTCATATTGCTTCCCACCAATGTCTTATTTTGATTTGGCGGTATTGTGGGATGAAGCGGCTCGGACCAACCTTACATGTCCACGCACATGAGACCGGTTCCATCGACTAACATGCAACTTGTTTGGCATAAAGGTGGCTAGCGGGTATCTGTCTCTCCCACTTTAGTTGAATCTTATTTGACTACGACGGTCCTTGTAGAAGGTTAAATAGCAACTTGATAATCACCGTTGTGGTTTTGCGTAGGTAAGAACAGTTCTTGCTAGTTGCCCGTAGCAGCCACGTAAAATTTGCAACAACAAAGTAGAGGACGTCTAACTTGTTTTTGTAGGGCATGTTGTGATGTGATATGGTCAAGATGTGATGTGATATATGTTGATGTATGAGATGATCATGTTTTGTAATAAGTCCGCGACTTGCATGTCGATGAGTACGACAACCGGCAGGAGCCTTAGGGTTGTCTTTAATTATTGTATGACCTGCGTGTCCATCACTTAAGCGCCATGTAATTGCTTTACTTTATCGCTATGCATTAGCAATAGTTGTAGAAGCAATAGTTGGCGAGACGACCCCGACGCAATGATGGAGATCAAGGTTTCATGCCGGTGACGATGGAGATCATGCTGATGCTTTGGAGATGGAGATCAAAAGCACAAGATGATGATGGCCATATCATGTCACATATTTTGATTGCATGCGAGGTTTATCCTTTATGCATCTTATTTTGCTTAGAACGACGGTAGCATTATAAGATGATCCCTTCACTTAATTTCAAGATAAAAGTGTTCTCCCCAAGTATGCACCATTGCTAAAGTTCATCGTTTCAAAGAACCTCGTGATGATCAGGTGTGATAGACTCTACGTTCACATATAACGGGTGTAAGCCAGTTTTGCACATGCGGAATACTTTGGTTAAACTTGATGAGCCTAGCATGTACAGACATGGTCTCAGAACAGTGGAGACCGAAAGGTCGAACGTGAGTCATATAGTAGATATGATCAACATAGAGCTGTTCACCATTGAAGACTACCCATCTCACGTGATGATCGAACATCGGTTAGTTGATTTGGATCATGTATCACTTAGACAACTTGAGGGATGTTGATTTAAGTGGGAGTTCATTAGTAATTTGATTATTTGAACTAAATTTTATCATGAACTTATTCTTAATAGTTTTCGCAAATCTATGTTGTAGATCAATGGCCCGTGCTACCGTTCCCTTGAATTTTAATGCGTTCCTAGAGAAAGCTAAGTTGAAAGATGATGGTAGCAACTACACAGACTGGGTCCATAATTTGAGGATTATCCTCATTGCTACACAGAAGAATTATGTCCTTGACGCACCGCTAGGTGATAGACCTGCTACAGGAGCTGATGCAGACATTATGAAAGCATTGCAGGCTCGATCTGATGACTACTCGATAGTTCAGTGTGCCTTGCTTTATGGATTAGAACCGGGACTTCAAAAGCATTTTGAACGCCACAGAGCATATGAGATGTTCCAAGAGCTGAAGTTGATATTTCAAGCAAATGCCCGGGTTGAGAGATATGACGTCTCCAACAAGTTCTTTAGCTATAAGATGGAGGAGAACAGTACTGTCAGTGAACACATACTCAAAATGTCTGGGTATCATAACCACTTGACTCAGCTGGGAATTGATCTTCCAGTTGAGAGTGTTATTGACAGAGTTCTTCAGTCAGTGCCACCAAGCTACAAAGGTTTCGTGATGAATTATAATATGCAAGGGATGACGAAAACAATTCCTGAGCTCTTCGTGATGCTGAAATCAGTGGAGGTAGAAATCAAGGAGCATCAAGTGTTGATGGTTAACAAGTCCACTAGTTTCAAGAAAAAGGGCAAGGGAAAGAAAGGGAACTTCAAGAAGAATGGCAAGCAAGTTGCCGCTCCCGTGAAGAAGCCCAAAGCTGGACCCAAGCCTGAAACTGAGTGAGGGAGTCGTGGACTAAGGGGTCCTCGGGCCGTCGACCTATTACATATGGGCCGGACTAATGGGCTACTATGGGGCCAAGCTGGAGTGCGGCCCTGTGGCCGGATAGGAGATCTTCGGAGTCGTGGTTTGCTCTCCAAGTAAAGAATAGCATGATCTTTCCTTCATTGTAACCGATCGTATGTAACCCTAACCCTACTGGTGTCTATATAAACCAAGGGGTTTTAGTCTTTAGGGCTAGAGCTACATCCATCACCCCCCTCAACCTAGGGTTTAGCTTGCCTGATCTCGAGGTAGATCAACTCTGTAACCATATCATACACATCAAATACAATCAAGCAGGACGTAGGGTTTTACCTCTTCGAGAGGGCCTGAACCTGGGTAAATACCGTGTTAATCGTCCCTTGTTCCCCATTGATCCTAGATCCGCAGCTCGGGACCCCCTACCCGAGATCCGCCGGTTTTGACACCGACATTGGTTCTTTCATTGAGAGTTCCGCTGTTTGGTCGCCGAAGGATCAATGGCTTGCCTGATCATCGGAGAGGGCGTCAGCTCTGGGGACCTCTTTGTCCCCGATCAACTCTTCGTGTTCGGCAGCATCGTGATGCACACCAACCCAACTGGTCATCTAGACCAAACCAACAACTTCGCCCCTAAGCACCGGATTCGATTCGGCAATTTGGAGTACGTTGCAGACGCCCGAGGCGATCTAGTCTTTGCCGGATTCGCGGCCTCTCCCCGCACCCCCATGGGCCCCGCTATGCCTGCTCTGGAGCTTTTCCCTGATCCAATCTACGGATCAACCCCAATCCTTCTGCCAGCCTTGAGCTCGGACGGCTCCACCTTGAACGGAGGCCAGGAATCCCCTTCGACCATGCCTGCAATGCCCGCCGAAGACCCAACTTCGGCCCTCAATGCGGAAGCAATGTTCGGACGCCGAGAGTCACTCTCGGCCGAACCCTCTCCTCACGACATGCCTCCGGCCTTGAGCCCCTGCGACGGTCGACGTTCAGTAGCCAGGAATTATCCCTGGCCGAACTCCCCCTCATCAACTTGGTTTCGAGCCCCAATACGGAAACAGTGTCCGAAGACCAGGTCTTATCCTCGATCTCTTACGACTGTCCGACCCCGGGCCTCGAGGTTAACTCGGCCCTTGAAGATTAGGATCCACCTCGGGCCCGGATCATTCCTTGCCCCGCCATGTCAGAAACCGGCCCTCGGTGGCCACCGCATACCAGCTCGGTGACCCTCGCCACTACAAAAAAAAGACACATCCGTGACATTTTGGCCCGAACGAATTTTTTTCTGTCATGCTTATGACACTTCTATGACGATAATTGTGACAAAACCCGGTATCATCATAGATGTGGTGGGCTCCTACTTCTATGACAAAAAATCATGACAGAAAATGGGCTTTTCGTCCTGGGCGGGCCGGAGACGCACCTGCATGACATTCTTTGGGCCGTCCATGACGGAAAAAATCATGGTAGAAGCGAGGGCGAGGAAAATTTTGGGGAGTTCCCAGATACGGTGGGTGGTCAGGGCCGAGCGATGCGCGTTTCTCTCGTATACGTACGCGCATGTGTGCGAGGCGTTGGCTCTAACTGAACCCGAGCGAGGCATTCGCTTACTGAACTCGAGTGATTGCACTAGCTACGTTACTGAACCCAAGCGATCGATCCCTTGGCTGTTAACTGAACCCGAGCGATTCCTTCGCTACTGCTGCTAACTGAACCCGAGCGATCGATCATTGCTGCTGCTGCTGCTGCTTACTGAAGCCGATCGAACCTGCTGCCTCTTGATGAACAGTGAACGTGGGGGTTGGTTGAACGAGTCGAGACACACGTGGTTGGGGTTGGATGAACAGTTCCTGGTGGGGGTTGGATGAACAGGACCCCGTGGTAGTATATAGGCCGTTGCCACTGGATGAACAGGACCCCGAGAGGAGGCCGCCACAGCCGAGCTGGTTGGGGGGTGGATGAACAGGACCCCCGTGGAGGGCTGGTTGAACAGTAGCCGGTGGAGGGCTGGATGAACAGTAGCTGGTGGAGGCAGGAGGAAGAGGCGGTGGATGAACAGTGCAGGTGGAGGCTGAAGCAAGTCGGCGGTGGGTGAACAGTAGCCCGTGGAGTCCCGTTTTGCGGTACGCCACACCCCTCCTG
The DNA here is from genome assembly GCA_011799875.1 of Thinopyrum elongatum. Classification (NCBI taxonomy): domain Eukaryota; kingdom Viridiplantae; phylum Streptophyta; class Magnoliopsida; order Poales; family Poaceae; genus Thinopyrum; species Thinopyrum elongatum. The sequence continues at coordinate 566,137,773 of CM022298.1, read as the reverse complement.
ATGAACAGGACCCCCGTTTCGACCGTAGCGCTCCAACACAAGTCCGTTTCCTCCGTTTTGCGGTATGCCACACCCCTCACGATGAACAGGATGCCGTTTCGACCGTAGCCGGTCAAATAGAAGGCCGTTTCCTCCGTACTGCGGTACGCAGACCCCGTTTCGGCTGTTCCGTCCAAGCCGGTTGGCTCCCGTTGAATAGGACACATTCTGACCCAGTCTGTTGCCTCCCGATGAATAGGACGCTGTTTCTCCGTTCCGACCCAGCCGGTTGGCTGCCCGATGAACAGGACGCCGTTGCTGCCATCCGTTGCCTCTCCATGTACACGAGCCCTGGCCGTACGTATGCGCGAGTAGGCATTCGAGACCCCGCCCGTATGTACGTACGTGGCCGTATTTTTTGGCATGTGGCTGTACGTACGTGTACACGGTTTAGAAGGGACTGCCTGAACTGCTACGTCGGGGGCTCTACTACTACACGTGCCGCTGCTTGCTCGGCCACGATTCATCATTGCAGAGAGACCAATCGACCAGTATGTACATACACATTCGCGACAACGCTACGTACTCTTCAATCGGGTGGGTCCCAGCTGCCAGGGAGTGTAAGGATGCACTTCCTTGCGTGCGAAGATATAGCTGGTGGGTCCCGGCTGTCAGGGGAGGAATCATTTTTATTTTGCGAGTAATAAGGAGGCACTTCCTTGTGTTCGAAGATGTAGCTGGTGGGTCCATCTGTCAGCCTCACAGCCTAAAGTCCACTTCCGATGGCTATCGTTTGTTGACCTCGTTGACCACGAGGCGCCGAGAGCATCAAGGCAGTGGACGACGGCGAGGCCTAGGAAGGGAACAACGAGGAGCCAGAGAAGACAAGGTGGGTGGATGCCCACGCAGAGGGGAGTACGAGGGTTCACTGGTTCGGCTGCGGCGTAAGGCTACCGTCGCCGGAGAATAACAGGGGGTGTGGGTGAGTAGAGGGAACGCCTGGCCAGTCGTAGTATGGTCGGTCCGTGAGGCCTGCGTGGCAGCACAGCTGGCCACGGGAGGCTGGAGCAGGCGGAACGGCGGGCTTGGTTTGGGCGGCTGGAGCAAGAAGACCAGAGGTTGAAGACGCAACACGGCCATTGATTTAACATCCAACGGTTAGTGCAGCTAGAATCATTTTGACAAAGTTGACAAAGCCCATACGCGTCAACTTAGTTGGCCCACAAGTCAGCCTCCAAATCTGGTGGGTCCCAGCTAGCATGGGGAATCATTTTTTTGCTCGTAATAAGGTGGCACTTCCTTGCGTGCGAAGATGTTTTCTGGTTTTTTTAGTTTCTTATTTTTCGAGTTAGAATAAAAAGAGAACAATTTAGCATCTTTGATACAATCTATATTTTTGCGAAATGGATGATAATAAAGCTGGTGGGTCCCAGCTGTCAGGGAGTGGTAACTTTTTTTTCTGCGTAATAAAGGAAACACTTTCCTGCGTGCGAAGATGTAGCTGGTGGCTCAAACCTGTCAGGGGGAGAAATTATTTGTTTTCGCATAATAAGGTGGGACTTGCTCGCGTGCGGCCATTCGCCATGCGGGTCCCTACTGTCAGCCACTCCACGTACATGCCTCTTCCGATGGCTGTCGTTTGTTGACAAAGTTGACCACGCCACGCCGAGAGAACCAACGCGGTGGACGATGGCGAGGCCTAGGAAGGGAATGACCCGGAGCCGGCGAAGACACAACAGTGGATGCCCATGCAGAGGGGAGTACGGGGGTTCACTGGTTCGGCTGTGGTGTGAGACTGCCGTCGTTGGAGAAGAACAGGAGGTGTTGGTGAGTAGAGGAATGGCATGGACGACGTTTGGGAGTAGGGTGGGCCGGTGAAGCCTGCGCGGCAGCACAGCCGGCCACGGGAGGCGGTAGCAGGCGGTACCGTCGGCGGTGGTTTGGGCGGCTGAAGCAAGAATATCCGAGATTGAAGAAGCACTACAGCCGTTGGATGGACATCCAACGGCCACTCCTACTAGAATCGTCTGTTGACAAAGTTGACCACGCCATGCCGAGAGAACCAACGCGGTGGGCGATGGCGAGGCCTAGGAAGGGAACGACCCGGAGCCGGCGAAGACACATCAGTGGATGCCCACGCGGAGGGGAGTACGAGGGTTAACTAGTTCGGCTGCGGTGTGAGGCTTCCGTCGCCGGAGAATAACAGGAGGTGCTGGTGAGCAGAGGAATGGCCTGGACGGCGATGGGAGTAGGGTGGGCCGGTGAGTCCTGCGGGGCAGCACAGCCAGCAATGGGAGGCGGTAGCAGGCGGTACCGCCGGCGGTGGTTTGGGCGGCTGAAGCAAGAATATCCAAGATTGAAGAAGAAGCACGACATCTATTAGATGGACATCCAACGACCATTGCTGCTAGAACCGTGTGTTGACTATAAGTTGACAAAGCCTTGCGTACGCGTCAACTTAGTAGGCCCACAAGTGCGTGGCAGAGAACATATAGCCCATTTGCGATTTGTAAGAATGTACAGCCCATTTTTGAATTCTAATGGAATTTACTATAACCCATTTACAGTTTGTTAAAATTATAGCCCATTTTCTAGCTAGGATAACGATTAATAATTTCAACCAACCGCTCAAAACAGAATTCAATAAAATTTCCCATATTTTGATGGGATCCGAAATATTTTTATCCCAAAATTTCTAGTCAGATTAAATATAATTTCAAAATAAATTTGCATTACGTAAAAATCCAACGAAATATTACGGGCACAACAAGTAATGAAATTAAAATTTTCAAAATCCAAAAATAATAATTTTTTAACTAATTACGTGTTTGGTGCATTTTTTATAGTTACAACCCAGTTTTTACAATTACATCCCATTTATTATTTCTTAAAGCCCATTTTCTTGTTAAGCCTAATGCATACCTCCTAGGAAAGATTTGCAGCCCAGCGGGGCAGAGAATTACAAGTTGACCTGGGTTGAGTATTCCTCAAAAAAAGTATAGCTGGGCTAGCCATTTTCAGCTTGAAAAAATTAATATCTGGGCTGGATATTTGGTCGACATAAAATAATAGCCTGGGCTAGACGGGCCATAGCCCGCCCAGTTGATACCCTGCTCTCCTCTGAACAACAACAAAAACATCGCTCAAGAAAAACTCTGCTCACACCTCAAAAATACAAATACTGCTCGAGCTGCTGGGTCCCAGCTGTCGGCCGCTCCTTGTGCAATTCTCTCGTGTATTGACTATATAGGTTAACAATGGTGTGGGACCATGATGTTAGGAAACCAGGAGGAAGCAAAAAAATTATAGTTGCATTTAATAAGGAGGCACTTGCGTACGTGCGGCTATGGCCCTGATGGGTCCCCACTGTCATCCTCTCCAAGTAAAGTCATCTCCTGATTCCTCATGTTCGTTGACCATGATGACAACGCGAGACGACGGCGCCACGGCGAGCGCAACAACTCGAAGGACGACGGAGAGGGCCTCGCGAGCCCTACGGATGGTCTGATACAGCGCCCGCTGCTCTTTCAGGAAGCCAGGATCATAGGGCCACATGTCCGCGATGGCATTGTCGTTCGCTTGTTCGCCGGTGATTCGTCCTTCCACGAGCCGGTGCTCATTGAGGAGACGGAGGTTGCAGCATAGGTCCTCCTGCGCTGGTAGCTCTTCCGCCATTAGGGCGTCGAAGTGTGGCCACACCTGCTCTATGGTGAACACGGCATGAACCGGCTTGGGCGGTGGCGCCGGCTCCTGGTCAGAAGCCACGTCCATCGTCTGATTGTCGTTGCTCAGCTCGGCGAGCTCGCTGGCGAGCCAGCATGTCTGGCTACTGGACCGACCCGCTGCCAAGCATGAGTCTGACCGCCCTGACCCACCCAGACTGCCTCCCTCGCCCACGCGCGCTTTCCGCCCGAAATGGTCAGCGCCGCCCGTGCCGCTTCCCGGTGCAGGCGATTGCTCCGTGTTCAAACGACACAAGTGCCGTCCGTCCGTCCGTCTGCCGCCCACATTAATGATACACGGTTGCCGAGGCGGCTACTCCGGCGCCACCTGTCCGTCCCTCCGCCGCCCACAATTGCTATATAAACTGCTGCGCCGGCCATAGCCACAGTCATCCACCTCCGTTCCCTTTCTCCTCTCCACACCACTCCCACCATGGATTCCTCACGCTCCAGCGCTCTTTGGGACAGGCGGAAAACGGACAAAAAGGAGATGGCAGCCATTGCTGCCGACTGGCTGGCCGGCAGGCAGCCGGAGGACGACGACATCCCAATGGAGAATGTGGTAGTCGATGATCCGGCGCTAACCCCCTCCTCCACGCCATCCTCGCCGGTGCATTGCGCCATGACCATCGGCGAGGACCGTGCCCAATACATGGACATGGTGAGGCAGAAGCATGAGGAGCAGTTTCGGGAGGTGCAGGCCGACGCCGCCTACAACCACCATGTCCTCCAGGAGCACCTGCGGGTAGAGGAGCAGATCGCCACGGAGAGAGCGGAGCAGGAGGCGCTGCTCGAGTCGTACCACTTCGCCCGCGAGAGCCGCCTCGCGCGCTGGCGTTGCCGCATGCGGGTGGCGGAGGTTGCGGCCGCCTACAAAGAGGGCGATGAAGCCGGCGAGGCGCTGTTTGGCGAGACCGACGATGAGGCGGAGGACAATGCCGGCTCGGCCGAGGCCCCGCCCCGCCGGCACCGAGGCGGAGGACTTCGCCGGCTACGGCGAGGCCCTACTCCGCCGAGGCCCCGCCCCACCAACAACGAGGCAGAGGACACCGCCCGCTCCGCCGAGGCCCCGCCTCGCCGGCACCGAGGCGGAGGACTTCGCCGGCTTCGGCGAGGCCCTGCTCCGCCGAGGCCCCGCCCCACCAACAACGAGGCAGAGGACATCGCCGGCTCCGTCGAGGCCCCGCCCTGCCGGCAAAGAGGGGGAGGATTTCCCCCGCTCCGCCGAGGCGCTGCCCCATCGGCAACGAGACAGAGGACATCGCCGGCTCCATCGAGGCCCCGCCCCGCTGCCAACGAGGCTGCACCACACAGAAAACGAGGAAGAGCAGAACACGATAGGTCGCCGCCGCTCGGGTCCAAGTAAGGCCACTGCTGCTACCCTCCGGTTGAAGCCAAGCTTGGCGGGTTGAACACTGACGGCCGATTATCTTCTTGGTGGCGACATGGAGTCAGAGAGCTGTGCTGGAGAAGAAGCTTCCGTTTGGCTCAGCCGGACACGGGAAATGGGCGCCGGAGATCATAGATTAGGTTAATTAATTATACCTCCAGCGCACCCCTTTTTAGTTGAAGAATGTATGAAATGTAATGAAATCCGGCCGTGTATGAACGAATTTAGTTCGATTAGTTCGAATTCTTGTATCACTGGCATTGGATGAACATGCAAAACAATACGTACTAGCATTATTCCCAGGACGCACGGTGATCACCTCGTTTCAGCAGTTTCACACGTACAAAAAGTTTGAGCAGCTTTTTAGCGTGCCTGTACATTGCAATCAAACTCACAGGCCTGGCAATTCATAGAGAACATTCAAAACAATCGATGATTATGCATCTCAGTGATTCACATGTCAGAGCCAATATTTACTTCACAACTAAAGAGTAAAGAAAAATCGATCGATGCTGCTGATAGCAAAGGGCGTCCCACTCGAAAATATCAAACGCATGTCTTCTTGCTAACATCAATGAGCAAAATTTGACAAGGTTGTCCCATTCCAAAATATCAAATGCGTGTCTTTTTGTGTACATCAATGAGCAAACTTTGACAAGGTTTTCCCATTCCAAAATATCAAATGCCTACGATTGTGGAATGGACGGGGTTTGCCATCAGTTCGGACATTGACATGGCACCTCATGCTAAATAAACCAGCTGTTCTTTTTGTGCAGTTCCACCAAAATCAACCAAATTCGTGTGTAGCTTATATGTTGCAATGCCTTGAACATATCGGCACCTCCTTTCTTGTAGCTAATTTTTGTGGCTGGAGGTGGAAATGAATGATTCGAGAACATTCTATGTATTGTGCATGATCAAGTATAATGGGCACGAACCATCAGAACATTTTGTGAAGTTCCCATTGAAATCAAGCTGAGCACCCCTGTTTGCATAAATACAAAGAAAATGATTAGAACAGCAAACTGTATTATGAATTTACAGTTTAAACAGGCACCTACATGGTCCATGCAGAGCACACATTTAAAAAAATGGAACTCACCAGAAAGAATCCTAGAACAACATTGTACTTGCCCATCACAGCAAAAAAGATGGAAATATGTGAGTCCTTCCGAGATGAAGTTAGTTTGGTCTTGTGGGGAGTAATGTAATCATCCTTCAACTGCTCCTTCTAGTGAGAAGATAGACTGGGCTTCTTCATCCTGGCATAATCGGAACTAGGCACTTCACGTACTCCATATTCTTCTTCGGAGGAGGATGATCCTGTTGTGCAAAGACAAGAAAACAACTAAATGCTAGCATCCCTGTTTGCTCAAAAAAAAGGAAAGGAAATATTTAAAGCAGCCATTACATTAACAAAGGGAGTAACTGATGAAATGTATAGTCACAAAGAGATGCATCTCCTCATTATCCTCATAGGAAATGATATGATACCAAACACAGCAGCTCAACTTGAACTGTATTATTACTTAATTTTATCAGTGGCTATAACGGTGGCAAACCGGTGCATCAATTTATTAGCAGCCTTAGAGTAACATGCGAAACAATACCACTTTCTCATGAGAGCAGCTAAACAGTAGCACAACACCAATAGAGATGTCAAAGCTCAATCATATGGATGAAATCCGTGGGCCGGTACCAACATTTGTCAGGAGGCTTATTGTGTAGAGCATGAAGATGAAGCAATTCTCCGGAACCATCCGTTATTATCTACTATGGTTGCCATGCTTACTATAAACTCCTCGATTAGTTTAATGTTTACAACATCTTCTTGTGTAGTTCCACTAAAATATATATTATCTTCAAACAAGATCCCTGTTTGCACAAGTTGAGATAATTACATATTACATTAAGAGTGGCATCAAATCACAGTGGCAAAACAATTGCTCGTTCCAGCCATAGCAATAAATTAAGATGCAAAACTATATCATTACTTGTGCCATCATAGTTCCAGTGCTTCATTACAGCACCGGGAGTTGATTTTTGTTCTTCTTCCGCTTGTTCTTCCCCTTCATCACTTGGTTCAATAACAGACAAGCTTCGCCTTCAATGTAAGATTTGGCATGTCAATTAGGGAGCACAAGTATAGCACTAAAAAACAACATTACTTTTCTGATGACAGTAGCAAAATACAGGCCAACAGTTGTGAAATATCATTATCTTACCCGAATGGGATATTACAGTCCATATACAGATTGGAAGTCTGGTCTCCTTTTATGGAGTTCACTAAAATCAAGCAACATTACCGTATAAGTAGCATAACATATGAAAGCACACTGCACAATCATGTGGAAGAAGGCCATTACTGACCTCTCATGACACGAAATTCAAACAACTCACTAGAAGAAGATCTGAAACAAATTTGCCAACACAGATAGGAAGTCAGATCTCCTCTTGTGCAGTTCCACTAAGATCAAGCAATCAAGCAACGTTGTCGGTGTGACATTTTGGTTGAACTACACAAAACACTCTTAAAGCAAAAGTGTTTTGTGCAGTGCAACAAAAGGTCGCAATAGCAACGAGGTGAAGTACATAACCCTGTTTACACAGAGGTGCAAAGGAAACAATTACTGGTCAATAATGGTGGATGACACAGAAGCCCACAAAAAGAAGCATCTTACTTATCTAAATGGGAAAGAAAGCAAGACAGTAGCATTTCTCAAACAGTGGCATTGATTCATATTAACATAGAGATTATATTAACAATAAAATTCGTTAAGCATGTAATTTGCTTTTAACTATGGCATTGCTTCAATTTTCCAGCGGCATTATTAGATTAACAACAGCTAAAGAGTTGTACGGGACAGTGGACGCACCAGCACCATGTGCATCTACCGATGTATAAAGGGGTGATGCACAGTCTATTGCAAAAAAGAACAAACAACCAAGGAGCATATTTGTGTTGGTCCCAGTTTTGTTATCTTTAGACACCTTTCCCTATGTGAGGGCAGCAAATCTAGTCCTGCACAAACTCTATAGCCTTGTCCCCCACCCACAGAAAGATCAGTTCATTAGAGATGTGCATACTGTGTTTGTCATTGTTCTCCCTTTTCGACCAACGTAGGTGCTGGATAGCCAGTCTGTACTACTTTCCCCCTTCCTTTCCTCTTTGAACCACATCCTAGATTCATGCTATACAACTTTCCCCACTACTTTCCTGTTTGATCCAACACCTAGATTCGAGTGCAGAAGCAGAAAAAATCCACATGCAGCTAGAGCAATGCATGTGGATTAAGTAAATTATACCTTAAGGTTCTCGGGGCGTGGCTCAGTGGGCAGTCGGAGGCTGATCTACCCACACTATGTACGACAGTGAGGAAGAAGGGGTCAGAGGCCCTCCCGCGCCACCGCTGGGTGAAAGAGAACAGCTGCGCCGGTAGTGGATTCCCTCCCTCGCCGACGGCAACAGCGTTAAGCCTCCTTCCCTTCCCCAGCAGACGGGATCATGACGGCTCTTTGACCAACAGTGAGGGGAGTGAGAGAGAGAGAAAGAGGCCAACGCAGTCTTGTTTAGATCTGGAGAGGGTGAGAGAGTGTGAAGAGAGCAACTACAAGCGTTGAGGCTCCAGCGTGTATGTATATAGTGGAGAGAGAGTGTGAAGAGAGCAAACCCTAGAAAACAAGCGCTGAGGCTACAGCGTATATAGTTGGAGTGGTTTTCTTTTTCTCTCCATAAAAATCGTTATAAATTGTGCATGAAACAGAAATCTTTATTTAACGTAGTGAAGAAAAATACTAGGGCAATGCTAATACGTGAAGAAAATTTAACGCTCGAAGGAGTCAACTCGCAATTAACGCTGCACGCCTCCCGGTCACACTTACTATCATTCATGTGTGCTACACGACCCTCCGAAGTGAACAACAACTGAACCACACACGGTCAAAATATCGGAAAGGTGGGCTGCACCATCCTCCAATGTGAGCATGTGGTGGAAAGAAGTGAAAATAAGACTGTAATAATATGGTAAAACGAAGAAAATGAGATTAGCCGGGAAGTAGTAAACTGCTAATACATGACAACAAAAAATAAATATTATTGGCTTCTTTTTTTATGTCTTCTAAATGCTATAGTGCGAGGCAGCGACTGTGTCTTCGACGGATGTGCGTGTACCTCTTCCCTTCTTGTACGTACTCCATTTATCTCACTTCCTGTGGCTTCCCACTCCCACGATATTCCTATTCTATGAACTTGTGTGTGTGTGCGTGTGTGTGTGTGTGTGTGTGTGTGTGTGTGTGTGTTTAACAGCGTGTGTGTGTTAGAGAGAGCGACACATCGACCTACAGAGAGATGGTGTGTAGTAACTACGAAGCCGCGAGAGTCGGTGCATCCTCTCATTTCCGGGCGTCCGGTCGAGACAGCTGCCACGCCCTCTCCTGACTGACCACCCTGGCCCACCCAAGGCCCCTCCATCGCCCGCACGCGCTTCCCGCCCGAAACGGTCAGCGCCGCTCCAGAGAATCGGTGCCGCATTCATGCCCGGGCAGAGCGGACGCGACCTCTCACTGGCGCATGCGTTGAAGGGAGAAGCAGATTCAACGAAGAGTGATGGTTTCTTCGTCCGTCCAACTTACTGCCGGGTCTACTATGTGATTTGACGGCCCATTGGTCATTACTATTACTGAGGTGGTACGATGGTGCTGAGTCTCACTTGTACTGTATACTTTACTTTGGTGCATGAAACATGCACTGAATGCTGGATGTCCCACGTTTCGGCGAAAGGAGGTAGAGCGTGTCCACTCTTTACAATTTTCTCCACTCTTGCAGTGGAGGAGTGCGAAATAAGCGAAAACACGGCAGCTCAGCGAAAACACGAAAGCAGCGAAAAATGTACAATGCTATGTAGCTTTCAGCTTCTGTTTCATGTATCTTGCATCCAAGGTTGCCCCGTTGCAACATTCCATCAAATACAAAGGAGACTAACATGCATGCTATTGCATCTCAATGATTCACAGATCATAGCCAATACGCCCTTCGTTCCAAAATAAGTTTCTCAACTTTATGCCAACTTTAGTACAAAGTTGTACTAAAGTTGACACTTATTTTGGAACAGAGATAGCTAAAGAAAAAAATGATCCATGTAGTCCCTAGGCCTTGAACCCTAAACCCTAACCAGGCTTTAATTTGCTGGTGAGGTTGAACCTTCCGAAGGAATGAAGTTTCCAACCCTTTGACCATCGGTTCATTTTGTGCAGTTTCACTAAAATTGAGCTGAGCATCCCTATGGCAAAGAAATTGAAGTGTGATTAGAATAAGACTAGTGTGACTAGTTTTTATGAGACATAAACTCATCACAAATACAGTAGAAGCCAGTAGAGGTACATGCGGGGCAAAGAAGTAGAGAAATATCCACATGAAGCGATGTGGGCAGCTGGGGCAGTGGTGCAAGCCGGCTGTGAAGGAAGTTGTACCTGAGGGATGTCGGGATGTAGCTAGCTTAGAGGAGGGTGGCGGGAGGCGGCAACTTCCCACATCGCGGCAGTGAGCAAGGGGCGAAGGCAACCGCATCGGCTTTGTGAGAGAGAACGGCGGGGACCCCTGATCGGGACGCGCCGACAGTGGGTTTTCGCCATCGGCGACGGTGACCGCATCTGCACAAAGCATCCACCCATTCCCCCGGCGGACGTGATCCGCCCGGATGTTAGAGATGTGGCCACAATCATTTTGTGCGAGAGAGTGTGAAGAGAGCAACCCCAGCAAGCAACCGTGTAGGCTCCTGGCTATGTATATATAGTGGAGCGGTTCCTTTTTCTCTCCATATGAACCTATTTATACTGCGTACGTGCCACTGAAGAAAAAAAAAACTTTATTTCTAAATAACGCGGCACCGTTCATGCATGGTTCCCGACCCTCCATTAAGTGCTACTAGATGCGTTAAATTATCACGTGTGCTGCATCATCGTACAGAAATGAGCTCCACCATCTCACGTGTGTGGTTGGGGAAGACGCAAAGAGTGCTACTAGTACGTGCGTGTGTGCGTGCACCTCTTCTCTTCGAGCATGGTTATTAACAGTATAGCCAACTACTCTACCACGAGGTTATTATGGGCAAAGAGTATAGGCAGTAATAATGACTAATGAGCCATCAAATCACGAGGCCCACCATTCTCTATGTTTAACCGAGGAAGCAGCCATCATTTCACTCCTCGTTGAATATCCATCCGCTGCTACCTCCGCAAATAAATAAAAATCCACTGCTACCTCCACAGCATGGTTAATAAGATAGCCATGTCAATCACGACGTAGAAATATCATTCACTAATACAATAGGGCTGGCTCTAAGGCTGGTGATTTTTTTTACTTTGTCTCTTTCTCTTTTTGTCTCATTTACTCATTTGACATAGGAGCACGTGTAGAGGATGGCTATTCCTTTCGATGGGACTTCTTCATGGGGTTTAAGACTAAGCAGCTCTGAATATTATTCCCGCTGCCCACCACTCTGAATCATGCCATCTATGATACTCCCATTGCAACAATGAGGTCCACTAGGTCTAGCACGTTCTGTAAGAAGAGACTATCACGCAAAACATACATTCTTGTTGCTTCTTCCTCATACACTACGTACTACTAGTACTAGTACTACTCGTTCTCCTATAAACCTTGCGCTTGGCATCTCAAAAATATTATAACCTTGCGCTTGGCTCTTCGCCTCTTCGGGAAGTCGAGCAATGATGGTACTATAGTATATGGTTCTGGCTATCTGAGACCGAATGAATTGCTGCATGTCCACCACGTGGGCGAGGGTCGAGGGGCGAGGGGCGAGGGAGAGTGCGTACTACTACGTCCGTTTCAATATGGACTACATACGGAGCAAAATGAGTGAATCTACACTCTAAAATACGTCTATATACATCAGTGTTTGGAGTATGTACTAGTAGTTCATATTGAAATCTGCTAAAAGACATATATTTCAAACAATATGATAATCTCTCTAACCAAGGTAGGGACGAGGAGTATATATACGTCTGACGGGGGGAGTAGTAAAATTTTCTCCTCGTCCTGCGAGCCACCGCGCGCGTGGGCGAGGGAGCGGGCATAGGCGTAGTAAGCAAGCTTCTCCTTGTCCTACGACTCTGCGAGCCACCACGCCCGTGGGCGGGGGAGAGAGCGTACTAAGCAAGCTTCTCCTCATTCTGCGAGTTGATGGGACACATCAAAAGTAGTACAGATCATCTCCAGTGTATAGATCCTTGCCTCTAAGGTAGGCCCCACATGGTTTGCCTCTTTTTTTAAATAACGTGTCAAGTCGCAATTTGTTTGTTCACCCGCGGTACACGATCCTCCATCAAGTGGACAACCAGTACACGTGTCAAATTACCATGTGGGCTGCCTTTTCGTACAGAAATGAGCTCCACCGTGTACTCGCGCGGGTGTGGCTGGGAAAGAGATGGGAGTACGTGTGCCGTGTGTGCACCTCTTCTCTTCGTGCATGTCCCCTACCTCCGTGGGTGTGTGTGAGAGAGATACAAACCTAGAGACATGTCGTGTGCGTTCGTGATTGTTTTTTGTTATGGGGGGCTGATTTCGTGAATATATTTGTGGGAATATGTGTCAATGATGTCTCAAACAAAAATGTGACACATGCAATGTGTGTGAAATAGAGGCTTATCTATATCATATATAGAGGGGGCAATCCACGAGAAGAGAGGGAGGGGTCATACATATCGATAGAGTCGAAGAGAGGATCAAGTGTGTGGGTGCGAGATCGATGAAGAGAGCCATCGAAATTGTGTGTGTGCACGTCAAAGATATAGGGCGACTAACCTACCGGAACGTCAGAGGGGAGCTAGCAAGTTTGTGTGTGGCGGGGAGACATGACTAGAGCGCTCGATGTATCGGTGTGTGTGTGGGGGGGGGGGGGGGGGAGGCAGAGACCTAACTAGAGAGGTAGATCGACTCGTATATGTGTTGAGAAGGAGAACCTAGCCATGTCTTGAGGGGATCGTCGACATCCATACATAAGTGAAGGACGGGAAATGGTGGGACAGAGAGAGAGAGAGAGAGAGAGAGAGAGAGAGAGAGAGAGAGGAAGAGTGCCGGAGGGGTGGTGGAGTTGCTTCTCAGAGATGGTGGGAGAGGCCTACTAGACAAACTGATGGTACAACTGCAATATCAAGAAGAGTGGGGATGTGTTTCTGTGTGTGCATGTGCGTGATAGATGTGTCGAGAGGCATGCATGGATGATGAAGGGGGATCATGTGTTTGGTAAGCAAACCTAACTAGATCGGTAGATCAATTGTTGTGTGTCGGAGGAAGGGAGAGACATAACTAATGAGGTAGATCGATCGGCGCGTGCGGAAAATGAGTTATAAATGGCCTAGCTAGCTATATGTATAGTGGGAGATTGGTCGGTGTACATCCATTTGTTGGAGGCAAATAAGGCCCAGAGAGATGGATAGAGAGAGAGAGAGAGATGGAGCTAGGAGGTGGTGCGAGAGGCCTACTAGCTAGATAGGGGGAGGAGTGTGCGCTTGTGAGATCGATGAAAAGAGGGGCGAGAGTTTACACGTGTGTGGGACCGTATGAGAGACACGAGGCATGGACAAAGAAAGGAGGAGATGGAAAGTGTGTGTGTATGTGGTAGGCAGATCGCTAGAGAGGTTTATCGATCAGTGTGTGTCAGAAAAAAGGAGTTGTGGTGACCGTGGGAGAATGACCTAAAGAAAAAAAATGAATGGGCGCGATGGATAGAATGCTGAGGGAGGGGGAGGGCGAGGATGGCGTGTGCATGCACGAGAGAAAGTTAGGGTTAGCTACAAAGGTTAGATGATTGTGTGGGTGTAAGAAACTAACAAAGATCATAATTCGATATGAAAGTGGATTCATATATTTGAATAAGAGATCGTAGTGTTATAAACCTATGCATGCATGAATATAGCGGTGATACGCGTGGTGTGGTTTTGGACATGTTATACTATAATGTGATAATGCGTGGCATTTGCAACTCACAGCTAAATATCGAACAATCTAAACCATACCATATATCGAACAATCTCACATTTTATTTGATTTTCTGATAATATGTGGCGTTTGCAGCTCACAACTAAATATCGAACAATCTAAACCATACTATATATCGACCATCTCACATTTTATTTGAATTTGTTGATAATGTGTGGCGTTTGCAACTCACTGCTAAATACTTGTAGGCGTAGGGGGCGGGGCACCATACATTATGTGATAAACACATTATACATATGAGACATGGTTTAGATTATGAAGATCTCGCTAGAGCTTGAAATGTACTGTGATTTGAAATCAACATAAAGTGGATTCAAAAAATCGAGTTCGAGTTCATATAGTACACATAGTTTATATCTAACTCGACAGTAATCATGTGGTGTGCTGTGAAGATAATATACAAACGATGGTTTAACTTGACAATAATGATGATTGTAGATCTTATTAAAATAGAGAAACGAATTCAAATAGTTTAACTTGACAACAATCATGATTGTAGATCTTATTCAAATAGAGAAACGAATTCAAATTTAGTTCATATTGAAGTGTAGTATATATGTTTGAAATGCACTAAAATGTTCATTTGAGTAGCAGGTTGCATGCATTATACACGTAGCGAAATATTTTAATTGAACATAACATGGATTCAAAGTTTTGAATGGCATTTGTAGTGCGAATTGATTTGGTACAGTACACGCGACTAGACTCTCTTGTGTGGTGCGAATTGATTTCTTTTTGGTTTTTTTGTCGAGGGAAGTGCGAATTGATTTGATATAGTATACACGTTAGGCTTGTCCGGAAATTTCAACCTGCGCCGTGTTATCCCGAAATTTTAAGATATCTCTTTGTCTCGTTGTGCTCCTAAAATTCCCTCCATCTCAACCCGCGCCTTGCTATCCCAAAATTACAACGCGCGCAAAAACTCCCACCTCCTTCGAAATCCCGAGACGCGAAATTCCCGTGATACCCCTGAACCGAAAGAACCACCTAGTTCAAATCGGTGGGGCTACTTTCGTAACTTACCCCACATTTCAGACAAGCGCGTCCCTAAGCCATGGTTCCCCCCTCCCATCCCCTCCCCCCCATTCGTACACCGAGGCCGTGAAAACCCGTGAAGCCCCACACCCTCCTCTGTCTGCCAACCAGCCAGAGCCTCTTCCCCGATGACATCGTCCACCGCAACAGCTCGACGTCCCTCATCCACCACACCGGATGAGGATCCATCGTCGATCTCGTCATCCCGCTGGTTCAGCCACCCCGTCCTCCACCTCCAAGGAGCTGCCCCGACGTTCGCCTCGTCTATCACGCCACCTACATTCCCACAGCGCCGTCTTCACCTGCACCACCGGAAGAGCAGCACCATCACCGATTCCTGGGTTGAAGCTCAGGCCTAATCAGCGCCACCAAAGAGGTTCTACAGTAATCGCTGCATTTTCTTCTTGATTCAATCTCACGGTGCTGCCGGTGCTCGGTCCGGAGCCCCCATGGCGTGGCTCCATCTACGGCGGCGTCGTCGGCCACTTCCTCCACGCCATCGATCCCTCGGCGGCGACGTCCACATCAGTAGGAGCTGCTGCCACTCCGGCTCTTGCTGGCCGTGCTACTGCTGCTACTTCGGCCCTCGCTCGCGCTGCTACTCTGCTCTTGCTCTCGGTCCCCTGCCTCGTCTGCTCTTGCTCTAGCTCGCGCTGCTGCTCTTGCTCTTGCTTGCGCTGCTGCTCTACTCTTGCTCGCACTGCTGCTACATGAGCAGCAGCTCCGGCTCTTGCTCGAGTCCCTACTGCTGCTACCCGAGGTGTTGCTACACGACCAGCAGCCCCCGCTCTCGCACGTGCTGCTGCTCTGGGCGCTGCTGCTGCTGCTGCTGCAGGACCAGCTGCCCCGACTGCTCTCTGGTAGTATGTTCCCTGCTGGAGCGGCTACCGATTTAGATCACTGCTCCTCTGCCAGTAGTGCTCGAGTGGCCAAAACTATTAGTGCACTGCTTTTCTGCTACTAGTGCGTTCAGTTTCAATAGCAAAATTCAGTTTCGACAGTTAAATTCAGTTTAGGCAGTTAAGTTCAGAGATGAGCGGCTGATGTATTTTACATCTAGCACTTTTTGGTGATGTATTTTATTTACATCATCTATTGCAGATGCTATTAGAATACCACTTTAGGTTAACGTTGTCTCTCTTGTACTGCTTCAGCCTCGCCGTCGTACACCTCAGCGGAGCTGCTCCAACGATGAAACCCTCCATCACAGCGGAGTAGTACCCTTGACTCCACCTCCAGATGCCTAAGATCTTCTTCCCCTCCTCCGACAGCCACATCAGCCCCAGCATCCTCAGCATCCTCAGCTACCAACCCAATGATGCTAGGATCAACATGGCTTCGCCATAGAGGTTGTACACTTGTTGCATTGTTTTTTTACTTTACAGGTTATATATATTGTCCACTTAGCATGCATAGTAATGAGGAATATGATTAGTTTCTCCTATATGACAAGCAGTGGGTACTAGGAAAGTTAGCTATCCGTGATGGACTCTCTCAAAAGCCATCATTATTTATTTCTGTGCGTTGGAGCTGTGCATGTGTAGATGGGCCTAGGAGTTTAGCTAGTAGGGCAGTGGCCTGGGTCCAAAGTATCATTTGTTCCTTTAGTGTCTCTTTCAAAGAAAAAACGTAGGAATTTTAATATCCACTTGGCCCTCCTTTTTAAATTCTTATTCATGAAGAACAAGACTAAGTGATAGTAGCATAATAGCATTATAACTTTACATTTTCTTGTGGTTTGACTTAATTTGACCATGCTTCTTTGCATACCTGTGAACCAAACACCCAGATTGACAGAAATCATGTATTTGCAAATGCTCTGTTTTGCACGTGCATTCCTATCCTATTCCTGTGTATTTCCTATCCCTGCGTTGTTAGAATCCTCCAATTCAAACGAACCCTTACAGAATTACTTCTGTTACAGATAGGTTTCAAAGAAAACCTTGTGTGGTTTGTTCCGCTGCTGCCGCGCCGTCGTCCACCCCAGCTCAGCTGCTCCAATGACGGAAGGGTCCAGCACAGCAGGGATCCACCCTCCAGACTGTCTTTCGCCGCCTCAGATCTTCTTCCACGCCGTCGGCAGCCACCACAACTGCATTACCATCATCAACTGAGCAGATGACCTTGATGACTACACGGGTCCGCAAGAGAGGTCGCACCCTTTCGTATCTTCTTACGTTATGCATCGCATAATATTACCTGCTACTTTATCGTCCTCTTCACCTGTTAGACTCCGAGTCAGCCCCAAATTAATGCTCAAACTTAAGTTTTTAAATGGTTGTGGGGTACATATCGGCGCAGCAACGAATATTATCTGTTTACTACCTGGTTAATCTCGGGTGTCTACTATGACTTTCATGTTGGGTGGGAAACAAACAATAAAGGAGCCATTATCTGTATTTTTTAATGGCAGCTATTAACTGCCTGCTATCACTGGTTTTGGGTCTGTCCACAGGTTGTTACCATCACTCTAGATTTCTGCATGCACTCCTTACATAATCTCACTATGTTTTATTCCTATGCATGTTAGTTATTGTACACAATGGTACTGAACATGTAGAGCAAAAGAGACGAGCCTTGCGTGTTAATAAAATTTCATGCAGATGTCGCTCCATGGTGGGCGCAAAGGCAGCCCCCCCATTCCAGATTGTAATCAAGAGGATGATAACTATTCAGAGGGGGATTCAGAGGGAGCAGACCACTCCTATTTACCCCCTGAGGTCTTTGCTCTAACTTGCCATGCTGATGTTGGTCATATCATGCATATGGCGCCTTGCATTGCTTACTTTATACATTAAAAATATCATCTACTTAGTTTAGACATGCTTTGTGTGAATGCCATCTGTTTACATTCTTTATCATATATGTGAATTATGCAATACCATCTTGTTTAGCCCGGCATCATATATGTGAATTTTGCAATGCCATCCTGCTTAGCCAGTCATGTTATATGTGAATTATATCATGCCATCCTTTTTTTTCATTACGTAGTACATTTGTCAACAATGTAAGTACATTCAACTACTCTTCCTGTGCATCAGCCATTTGACACAGTGATGGAAACATCTGGAGTGAAAAAAAGGTCTTCAGAGCAGACAATTCTATCTCACGAAGCGCATATCTTGCTGGTTACGGATAGCTCCTCAGAGGAGGATTCAGAGACAGATGACCAGTCCTATTCCCCCCCCCCGATGTGTATGCTCTTAACTTGGCATGGTTATCTTGCTCATATCGTGCATATGGTGTCTTGCCTTGCTATGTCATTTGCTTAGTTTAGACATTCTTTGTGTGAATGCCACCTGTTGTCTAATTACCATATATATGTGAATTATGCAATGCCATCTTGTTGCAAGGCATTATATATGTGAATTATGCAATGCTATCTTGTTGCAAGGCATTATGTATGTGAATTATGCAATGCCATGCTGTTTAGCCAAGCATCATATATGTGAATTATATCATGCCATCCTTTTTTTGTATCACGTATCCATTTGTCGACAATGTTCTTATATTCAACTACTCTTCCTGTGCATCAGCCATTCGAGTTGGTGATGGAAAAATCTGGAGTGGAAACAAGGTCTTCAGAGCAGACAATGCTACATGCTGAAGCAGATATCTTGCAGGTTACAGATAGCTCCTCAGAGGAGGATTCAGAGACAGATGACCAGTCCTATTTTCGCCCTGAGGTGTATGCTCAAACTTGGCAGGGTTATATTACTCATATCATGCATATGTTGTCTTGCATTGCTTAGTTTTTACATCATATACAAAATATTAAATGCCATCTGCTTAGTTTAGACATCATGTATGCGATTGCCTTCTGCTTACTTGCTTAGTACATAAATCATATACAATATTTGAATTATATCAAACCATCATGTTTACATAGACAACATGTATCTGAATTATGCCATGCCATCCCATTTAATAAAGACATCATATTAGTTATATCATCTCATCCTGTTTACATAGTCATCATATTTTGAATTTTGTCATTCTATGCGTGAATTATATCATGCCATCTGGTTTCCATAGACGTCATGTATGTGAATTATAGCATGCCAACCACTTTAATAGACACATCATATAGTTATATCATGTCATCCTATTTAAATAGTCATCATATTTTGAATTATGTCATTCTATCCTGTTTAGTTAGCCATCATATATGTGAAATTGTGTCATGCTATCCTGTTTAGGTAGCCATCATATATTTGAAATTGTGTCATGCTATGCTATTTAATTAGACAACATAAATGTGAATTATTTCATGCCCTCTTTTATTCCCCGCTATCCATTGCACCTGTCTATCATACAATGTTTGTACATTCAATTACTTTTCTTGTTTATCAGCCATTTGAATTGGAGGGGTGATGGCAGTATCTAAGGGAGTAAAAACACGGTCTTCAGAAAAGATAGTGCTACCCCTCGATGCAGATAGAACTATGGTTGTACTTGCCCAAGAACAAGCCCCACCACACATAACCCAGACTCTTGCAGATTGTACCCCTACCCAGTTCGACAGACTACTAGCTACACCTCTTCTAACCCCAACCCCAGCAGATAGTAACCCAGTTCTAGTTGACACAACACCGTCTCCACGACAGAGCACCCAAACACGAGCAATTAGTAAGGCAACTGCAGTGCCCAAAGCACAAGGACCACAACTCCGAACCCCAAGTCAACGCTTAAAGTAGAAGAAGAATTGTTCTTAGGTCAGGTTCCGTAGCTATGGTTCAAACTTCTTTGCTCTTGCATTACTGTATTTACTTATACCAACTAATTTCAAATTTGAAGGATGCAATTGAAACTCCAATGGCGCAATAGGTATGTTTTAAACCTGTTTCTTTAATTGGTTTGCTGTTGTAACTTGCTCTATGTTGATTTCAGTTTCAATTGAATAAACAGTTATGTTCTCATGTCATGCTGTGTGTTTTCCCGCACTTATATTCTGTCTATGTTGCTTTGTCTTAAACAGATATGATTTGAACTGTCTCTATCTTGATTTGACAACATACACTAGAATGATATAGACCATAGTACATAGATATATGTTTGTTTTATGCTGTTATCCTATCCACCTTACCGCTGAACTGGTTTACCAAAATGAGTTTCATATACAACATGGTAAACCTGTGATGTGTCTGCTTGTTTCCCTTTTAGAATGCGGACAAAATATTGGAGCAGAGTACACCGTTATGCAGTGGTAAAGGAAGTAATGCAGATAAGGTTCAAGATAGTGAGACATCCCTGTTGGTCTCCAAGAAAGCTGATAAAAACTATCTTGAAGACAGTGAGACAACCCCAAAGTCCTGTCTTGATGTAGTGCTTGAGTTACTGGCCACTACTGCTGGCACAAGCTCTTCGAACTCTCTGCCTGAATCAGTTCGGCTTCTTGAGTCTCAACTTCAAGTTGAAAGACATCGATCAGATGTGCTGCGACAGGAAGCCGAAGGACTGAGGAAGTCCCTGCAGAATTCAGATGCATACTTTCTAGTGTAACAGCAAGCGCTGGAGGATTTAAGCGCCAAACAAGAGAAAGTTAATAAGCTTGCTAAGCATCTTGCCAGTAGGTTGGGTACCCAGGATATTGTTTCTTGAGCTCTTCTGAAGTGGTTTCAGTTCTAGACTTGTTTTGCTACGACGTTTATTTGCAATAGTCGCCAACTTTAACAACCAGTGTATGTGATATGCTGCTTTGTTCCCTATATTTGCACTGGTGGCGAACTTTGATGCCCAGTGGATGTAATATGTGTAATAGCCGTAATAGCCTAGCGTTAGTTGCTTGCTTAGTTATTTCCTTATTGTCTTGTTTAGTTGTTTGCTTGTAGTCACTGCGTCTTTTTCCGCATTTTTCTAGTGGCCACAATAACTTATTTTTTATAACTAGACCACAATAACCATGGGCAACATACGGACCGTTGTAACCATGGTCCTGCTACCTACTGTAGTGACCATGGGCCTCCTACGGGCCGTAGAATCCATGGGCCTTCGATGGGCCGTATAATCAATGGGCCTTCTACGGGCTGCATGATCGATTGGCCAAACATGAGCCGTACTATAACGATCCGCAAAATGGTCCATAAACGGGCTAGAGAGGAAATTGTGTGTTTATGGCCCGACCATAACGGGTCATTAATCTGCCAAAATGTATAACGGGCATAATTCTAGCGACAGGCATCACGGGTCATTAATGGGCCGTATTTGATGACGCTACGAAAATAGCCCAACGGGTTAACGGGCCACAAATGGGCCGACTGTAACCACGGGCTGAATTTGCCACACAAGCGGAACAAGCCAGTAACAGACCGTAACTAACCGAATGCTGGAAATGAGCCCAAGAATAAAAGGGCCCTTAGAAGGCCGAAAGGTAACACGGGCTGGAAATAGCCCAACGGAAAAATGGGCCGTTAATGCGTCTAAAGAGATACACTGTTCATTGTAGGCCAGTTTAACCACGGGCCTTTAATGGGCCCAGAGTTACGAAGGGCCTCGTGTGGGCCAAAAGACGTCACGGGCCATACATGGGCCAGAAGTTACAACGGGCTGGAATCATATTGGACGGCCCAGATGACGCTACTGGGTCCAATTCGGATAGGCCATAACGGGCCGTGAGTTAGCGGGCTGTAAATGGGTTATATGCGAACATGCTGTTAACAATCTTTCCGTGGGCCAGCCCGCTACCTTTTGACCAAGTCAAACGGGCTGGCCTTTTCACCTGAATGGGCCTCTGTTGGGCCGAGCCACGTGTCGATTTATCATAGGCGCGTCCCGTCCATTGGCTGGATGACATCTGTCCCGAGGCTGAGCTGAGACATGGATCCTCCGGCGTATGAAAATTTTACATATGGAAAATCCCCATTGGTCAGGGTTGTTAACGGGTTATCGGATCCAAACCGGAACCCGATAGCTTAACGGCGACCTGTTAGGGTGGATGCCATGTGTCGGTCACCCTTGACGAAAACACTTCCATGACGCGCCATTTATCGTCATGGAAGTGGACACTTCCGTGATGATAATTTTGGTATTATCATGGAACACTTCTACGACAACACAGGTATGACTATCTTGATTCTGTCATAAAATCGTCATGAATGTACATGCATGACAGAAAACGCGACCTACTATGACAAACACGTATCATCACAGAAGTGTATTTTTTTGTAGTGCGCCTTATTAAACGAGGCGCTGGACCGAATCCAGATGATGGCTATTCGGGAGGATCCATCCTCGGCTTTCGTCCAGCAGCCCTTTGAGGCAGATTTCAGGGAATTTTATGTCCCACCCACCACCCATTTAGTGGCCACAGTAAAAGACTTAACCGACATGTTGGACTACACCTCGGGAAACGCCGAATACATGGACGAGGATAGTGGAGCCACGGCTAACACCGATGCCGCTCCGCCCGTCACCGGCCGCTGGACGGCCACGTCCACTTACGATGTCTACATGGTGGACACCCCGAAAGAAGAAGACGGCACTCCTGGGAAGGATAATGGCAGGCCCAGTGATGAGCTGCCGAAACGCCGCAGACAGCACTGTCGCTCCAAGGCGCGTCAAAGCCATGCGAGCAATATGGACACAACAGATAATGCCACCCCGGATAATGCAGACAACCTCGATGATCCCGGCGCCGACGAGCAGCCACAAAATGACCACAAGGAGCATGAGGACTCGCTCGACCTCGAATACCTCGATGACTCCGAAGACATCAACTACCTCCCCCCTTCCGAAGAGGAGATTAGTCTAGGTGACGAGCATTTCATCGTCCCCGAAGACCCGCTGGATCAAGAGCGGTTTAAACGGCAGCTAATTGCCACCGCACGAAGCCTGAAAAAACAGCGGAAAAAATAAAATCCGAACAGGATACCCTTAATGAGAGATGGACTAAAGTCCTAGATGCCCAAGAGGAGTACGGCCACAAGCAACAGACCAAAAGCTACCCGAAGCGAAAGTTACTACTGCAATTCGATGACGAGGCCATAGAGCCAATGCCTGCAAAGTACGCTCAGGCGGACCAGCCAGACCGCCCCCCTCGAGGACAGGACCAGACAGCTGATAAAGCCGAACAACCTCCCACTTACCCTCGCCGTCAAGGCAAAGAGCCAGTACGGCCTGGATATGAGTACAACCTACACTGCGACCTGGACGCTCGGGCAGGTTTGACGAGGTCCATTTACGGATCTAAAAAAGATCCTCGTGCTAGAAAGGACGGATACAAATCCTGGCTAGACCAAAATGATAGAGCTCGGGAGCTGCAATGAGCCCGGATGACAGATGATCTCCGGCGTGACGTAGCCCAAATCAGGGGCGCCGCTCATCCTCTTTGCTTCACAGATAGAGTGATGCAGCACTAGTTCCACAAAGGTTTTAAACCTGTCAATATTGAGCCCTATGATGGGACAACAGATCCGGCAGTATGGATCGAAGATTTCCTGTTGCCCATTCACATGGCACGAGGGGATGACCTTCATGCCATCAAGACCTACCATTGAAGCTCAAGGGTCCGGCTCGACACTGGTTAAACAACCTCCTCAAAGACTCCATAGGATGTTGGGAGGAGCTCGAGGATGCCTTCCGAGCTAACTTTCAGGGCACTTATGTACGGCCCCCGGACGCCGATGACTTGAGCCATGTAATCCAGCAGCCCCGCGAGTCAGCCCGGTAATTTTGGAACCGGTTTTTGACCAAGAAGAACCAGATCGTTGACTGGCCAGACGCTGAAGCTATAGCTGCCTTTAGCATAGTATTCGGGATGAATGGCTAGCACGCTAGCTCGACCAGGACAAGCCAAGAACGATGGCGGCGCTCACCTCCCTGATGACCCGCTTCTGCACCGGAGAGGATAGTTGGCTGGCTCGTCGGAGCACCAACCCCGACACCCCCGGCAGCTCGGAAGTTCGGGATGGGAATGGGAAGCCACGAAGGAACAAAAACAAACGCCGCCATAATGACGGCGAAGCGGACGAAACGGCAGACGATGCTAGATTCCGTAACCCGAAGTCCGGGTCATAGAAAAAGCCTTCTAAAGGCAACCGGGATGGCCCAACTAAGATGGACGCAATCCTGGATAGGCCCTGCCAGATTCATGGCACCGCTAAAAAACCCGCCAACCACACCAACCGTAATTGTTGGGTGATAAAGCAGGCCAGCAAGCTTACAGCCGAAGACTCGGGCAAAAGCCCACGAAGCAAGGACGATGATGAGCCCCGCAGGCCAAACAGCGGAGGCCAAAAACCCTTCCCTTCCGAGGTCAAGACGGTGAACATGATCTACGCCACCCATATACCAAGGAAGGAGAGGAAGCGCGCGCTGCGGGATGTGTATGGCGTTGAGCCCATAGCGCCGAAGTTCAACCCGTGGTCGGCTTGCCCGATCACCTTCGGTCGCAGGGACCATCCGACCAGTATCCGTCATGGAGGATCGGCGGCCCTCGTACTTGACCCCATTATCGATGGGTACCACCTCAAGAGAGTCCTAATGGACGGAGGCAGTAGCCTCAATCTGATTTATGCAGACACAGTGAGGAAAATGGGGATCGATCCGTCAAGGATCAAACCCAGCTGCACCACCTTCAAGGGGGTTATTCCGGGGGTAGAGGCCCGCTGCTCATGCACGATAACTTTGGAGGTGGTATTCGGCTCGCCGGACAACTTCCGAAGCGAAGACTTAATCTTTGATATCGCCCCATTCCGTAGTGGCTATCATGCCCTCCTCGGCCGAACGGCGTTCGCCAAATTCAACGCCATCCCGCATTACGCATACCTCAAGCTGAAGATGCCTGGTCCCACGGGCGTCATAACGATCAACGGCAACATGGAGCACTCACTCCAAACTGAGGAACACACTGCGGCCCTGGCAGCCGAGGACCAATCCATCGCCAATGGGCTGAGGTATCAGCCCGCCGTAAAGGCAAAATATACAATTAAACGGGCTCGAGCCCGATCCCCGTCATGGGAACCTGCATGCGTATGCCGCAAATAGGGATACGCTCCCGACGGCACGCCCGCCTTCACCGCGCTCTATGTGCCTCGTCAGCACAACTTCGTGCTCAAGATACCATGGGCGACCATGGGGGCTTATAACACCATGTGTTCGGCTCAACTGAACTATGGCATCACCGCGTCCTCGGACGACAACGGGCAGGACTCTGGACTCGCTTAGCGTCAAGCTATGACAGCAAGGCAACATCTCAAGGTCTCTATTGAAGGCACCCCTCGCCAGCACGCGGTGTTCTACATGGATGTCCAATCCACTCCCCTCCACCTCGCAGAAGGAAAGGTGCAGACGTGCAGCAGGGCATAGTTGAGGCTTCGACCCACACATCAAGGCCCTGTATAAACCTTTCTCTGTAAAATTTTCTTTTCTTAATTATCATAAACGCCTCAGCAGTTCGAATTGTACGGATAGACATCCAGAGCTTATGGAAAATAAAAACATCTTTTACGGTGTCCGGGCATCCATAGTATCTAGCCCTCTTTCTTTCCTTTCTCCTTTTTCCTGCTCTTCGAACAGCTAGGCATGCACACATTATGTAACACCCTGGATTTTGGCTTTTTCATTTTCTTTTGATTTTCTTTGGATTATTGCTTTGATTTGTTTTTCTGTGGCTATATGGTCTGGAAACTTGGGAAGGTCATATCTTCCTAGGTTCCCTAGTGGCTTGTCATCCTCAACTCCATCCCAAGATCATGTCATTTTCATCTTAGTCCATATCCCAATATTCTTTTTATTGGGAAGATTCCTTTTTCTATTAAAGGAATAATCTTTTTTGTCCTAGGTTGTGAAGCAACCTACCTTTCTGTCATGTTTTTTACTCCCACAAAATTCTCACAAATCCTTTGGGACAAATCTTTCATAGATATGTCAAAATCCTTCCTTGTCATGTTCAAAAATAATTCACAAATATTCCTTTTCCTATTCTGCCCTAAGTGGCTTTTTGAGAAGGAAGTGCCATTTATCTTTGCTTGTTTGCCCCCAAACTTTTTGGGCACTCTTTCCTTGCCATATCATTGCCTCATGTCAAATTTCAATTCAATTTGCCTAGTAAATATTCCTGAGCAATGTTTCAAAGTTTCTGTTCAAACAGAGGCCTTGTGAAGGAAGTGCAAGCTAGGCATATCGACATGAGTTGAAATTTTGCAAGGTCCTTCATATACCCAAATCATGACTCTCCTCCAAATTTCAGTTCATGTAAATTATCTATGTGAGCACACCTTCAAATCTTGGTTTTTGGTCAGATTTCCAGGATGTGAAGCAACTATATTTTCTATTGCTTCATTATTGTTGAAATTTACCAGGACATGCTCCTACCCATATTAACTCTTTCCACAAAATTTGGGATCATTTCATTTAGCCATTTTCTCTCTATAATTTTCCCAAAATTCTGTCCAGAGAGCTGCATTGTGAAGCAAGTACCATTTTGGAATTTCCAAATGGTATGAAAATTTTACAGTAGCCTCATATTCTCAAATAACTCATCTCCTGCAAAATTCAGCTCAATCCAACTTGATATGTGAGTGCTACTTCATACTTTGTATTTCTGTACAGTGGGGTGCATTCTACAGAAAGTGTCATTTATCTTCATCCAAATGAGGTGAAAATTTGCAGAGGTGATCATCTTAGTGTATGATCACATCCAGCCAAAGGCCAGAGTCTATCTCCTCTTGTATCTTCCTTACCGCAGCACAAACACCTTGATGTTCCTAAGCAAATCTGCTATTTGTGGTCATCTCAAGCTCTACTATGCCCGTTTCTTTCCTCCTTGGTCTTCTCCTTCGAATGACCAATCTACTAGACATGGTCTGCCTGCCAGGGTGCAACCACGTGCGCCAGTTCATGCAGTGACTGCGTGGCTGGCATGCACACCGGCGCGCTCTCGCAAGTGGCGCCCCTGTCCCCGTCTGTTTCCTCCCCTTCTCGAGCGTTCGCCGTGTCCAATAGCTCCCCCGTGACCCCTTGCGTCGTCCTGTGCCGCTGCCGCGACCTGTCTCACCATCGTTGAGTCGCTTTCGAGCTCGCCCGTGCCGCATACCTCCTCTGCTCCATTCTTCAATCGGCTGGAGCTTCTCGAGCGCTCCCGAGCTCTCCCTCGGATATAAATAGCTTGGGCTCCCTCCTCCGCAGCTCGCCACTCTCTTCTCGGCCCTCCTATCCCACCGGAGCCACCCCCACTCCTCCTTTATCTGCCGCCATCCGCCATGACCGCTTCGGCCTCGGCCTAAATTCCGGCCAGCCGAGCTCCTCCTCCACCCCCTGACCTCTCCACTAGATCCCCCACTCGTCGGCGCTCCTCCCCATCCCCTCCACTCCCCGCCGGAGCCCTTGTGGCCGCGTTCCCCAAGTCTGGTCGCTGCCCGAGATCCCTGTCTCCTCGCGGCGCCGCCTCTCCAACCTTCCCCGACGCCCTTGCTCCAGTCAATCGGGCGCGGCGTCCCTCGCTGGTCCCGCCAGTGGCCTCGCCCTAGCCGGAGTCCGCCCGAGTCACCGGAGCCCGGCGCCGGCTGCGCCTCTGCTCAGCTCCCCTGCTTCTGTCGAGAGAAAGAAGAAAGGGAGCGGGAGGAGAGAGAGAAGCCCGGTGTGTCCCGCGTGTCAAAAAAACAACGAAGAGGTATGTGCCAATGACAGCTAGGCCCGGTCCCTTTTATGTGGAAACGTATTTACTTAAATACGCTTTCATTCAAGTGAAAATGTATTCTCTTTCTTCCTTGCCCCAAAGTACGATTTCTCTGTTCTGAAAGCGTATTCCTCTAAAAGGCGCTTTCTGTTTTCAGCCGCCAGGGACTTGTTTCTCAAGAATTTTTTGCAGATTAGTCCCTGTTCTTCTTCCGTCCGTATCTCCGCAACCGTAACTCCGAATCAGGTGATTCCAAAGCCCACGTCTTTGTCTCATCGAGCCCGATCTGTTGGTATCATTTTCACTATGTGTTCACATACTAGAAATGACCATTTTTCCCTTGCCCTTATCAGCCCTCTTCGATAGAGAAGTACTTTCGGCAAATCTTTCCACGGCTTCACCGCACTTCTCCCCGGAGTATTCTTCATCCCCAGGCAAGCCACGACAGCCAATTGCATGATGGCCTTGTAGTAGCCATGGTTTTCTACTTGAATATTTAATAAATGTTTGCTCATTTAATACTGCTATTACTGTTTCGGTTATGCTTATGGATCTATGCTCATCATCATGATATGTTCTTATGTACCCTGTTAGTATGCACTACTTGCTAGTATTATTCTCATATGTCGTGCTTGGTAGTAGTACATGCTGGTGATAGTGCTATTCATTGGATGCATGATCATCATCTGTTATGAAAGTATCTGTGATATACATGTTCATCTGCATCTGGTTAACTAAGTGCTTTATTATTGTTGATGCTAATGCTTCATATGTTAATGGTTATGCTTCCCATACATGTTTATGTTGATATCATGCTCATATGCATTGTTGTTTCATCATGTTATTATGACTCAGCTCATTTCTTTTCAAGTTTAACCAGATATTAATTGAACTTGAACACCTGTTGGCTGAGTCATAGTGCCATCGATACGAGCTGACCAGTGCAGCCACATTTGCCTTTATGGGAAGGCCCTAATGCGTTCTATTGTCATGCCTCTCGCCGGTGCCTCCAACGAGGGAAGGTTATGTGCGCACGCTACCCTGATTAGGTAGGTGGCCATAAGCCTTGTGTGCCCGTAGTTGTTAGGGCCCTTTGTCCCCGTTTGGGACCGTTTTTGTTTTGCCACGACGGTAGCCGTTGGGTGTCACGAGGTGACATCGGGGCCACCCATGACTTAGCCCAAAGGGGAGTTTGTCGGAGTGGCCGGGAGAGTGTCATGCAGTAGATCGGTTTTGTTGGAACACCGTTGGTCCACCCAAATGGGAGTACGAGGCCATGGGTTCTGTGGTGTGGGTACAGTGTACTAACCTCTGCAGAGTGTATAATCTATCGATAGCCACGCCTGTGGATATGGGCCCAGTTCATAGTAGGTCACACTATGGGTCAACAGTAATAATAACCTGATTAATAACAACCCTGGTTCGATGAGGAAAGAAGTTGGTTGATCTTTATGTGATCGTGAGAGGATCACAGTGGTATCGTGGATACCGAGGTTGGTTGATATTTATGGTGTCATTTGATGATCACGGGTAAAGATCAAGCTCCTTGTGGTCTTGTGGTCACTACAGTATTGTTAATACCAGGCTTGGTTGAACCTAAGATTGTTGTGTGATGTCCGCGATGGTAAGTTGATGCATGAGGTGGTTACGAGGTAACCCTGATTAGAGTAAATGAATCATGATAATTTTAACATGCTGCATGCTAGTATCCTCATGTTCATACATTCATGCCATGCTCATCTGATATTGTTCTAGTGATATCTTGTTCACCATGTCCATGCCATGTTGCTCTAGTTGTAGTATGTTCATCATTGATTTAACCTGTAAATACCATGTTGTTGTCTGTCTTGATTGCTTTTGGTTGCTGTGAGCTTGTGAGTACATTCAAAGTACCCACCTGGAGTGTCATGCCAGTTTGCAGGTCATGCCGTGTTTGCTTGACTGCCAAAGATCCCGAGTTTGCGAGCTAGGATAAGCGTTCCAGCTAGAGTCCCTGCAGAGTGGAGTCCATTGCTGTCGTTGTTATTCTGCTGCTACGGGTTGTTCTACTGCTAGCATAGAGCAACCTGTCAGGTGTAGTGTCACCATGCCGATGTAATCTGTTGTGATATTGGAACCTTTGTATCCATATTATTTGTAATAAGAGCTGATTTGTTCTATGCCAAGCAGTGCCGTATTCCAGAAGACTCGATCTCTGGGCTGGGATACGGGGTGTTTCGGTCTCTCTGAGCCGGGGTGCCACAAGCGTTGGTATCAGAGCAGGTCTGGCTGTAGAACGTCCTAGTCCGCGCGAACATTAGAAAACGGTAGTATAGGGCCTAGTTGTTGGTTGTGTTTGACTGCTGCATTTGGTTTTTGCATTTGTCTGCCGCATAGCATGCATGTAGTTTTATCCCTTAACCGTTTATTCTGTGCGTATAGATGGCTGCTGTCCGCAGGGAGTTCAATGCCATCCCCGATGAATCCAATGTCGTCCCTATTGCGTTCAGTGCTGCCCCTGCACCTCTTAGCTTTGCCACCCTCCTCTGCAACATGTGGTGCTGTCCCTACCCCAACGGAGATCCACCCAATTATCAAGTCTTCCAGTTTCAAATTGGAGGGCAAATCCTGGAATATGTTGTTCATGTTCATCTGTCAGCCGCAATTCCTATTGGAAGGCGCACCTATAGTTTCCACGGTGGTTATGGTGCCACTCCAGAACATGCAGTTCAGCTAGCCGCAATGGCAGGAGTCACGGGTCTTCATCATCAAGAGAGTATGATGCAGGAGAACCGTGCTTATCAATACTATCCTGCAATCGTCGAGAATCCTAAGCGGATCAGGTTCCCCTCTGTTCATCCTCAGGATGATGCAGCTATCTTCGCCATGTCCCGCTACATGACGGCCGAGTGTCTTCTTATTTCTGAGTTAGTCCGAGACGCCACCAGAGCCAGGAAACTGCTTGGTGCTACTTTAACTCAATCTCAGTCGACTTCTCCATCGACCCCTCCACCTAATTCCATCGGAGTTTCGGAGTTAGCTACTCCACTCACTACTCATTTAGCTTCTTCATCAGCCCCCGAGCGTTTCTCCAAGCGTACGGTGTAGGCATCTGTGTAGTGCATGTTGCATCTGTTGTAGTATCATGCTTGTGTGTGGCTGTGTGGAGTAGTTATGTAACTCGTATGTTGTGTGCTTTGTTGCAATCGATCGTTTCTTGTGTTTCTTTATTTGAATCTTCAGTGTTACCACATATTTTCCCCTTATGGAAGTTGCTCATCAACCGACACCAGAACGGAAGGATTCGTGAGAAGTTTATATACTCAGGAGCTCAGCAAACACAATGAAATTTCCAGTCGACAGCATCGTATTGCAGACACTCGGTCTGAATACAAATTATATCCAGATCTGACTACTAGTCTCAAGTCTACATCAGTGAGCCATTTTCACAGCAACAATGATTAAACCAGCAGGGGTACAAACTGGGTAAAAGGCCAACTGTACATTTCAAGACAAAGGTATGGTTTATATACCATGTTTGATCCTACTATGAGTAAGATTTGAAAACATGATACACCCAGAAGTCAGTCAAAATATACGAAGAACTTAGTACTCAGCAAGAAGGACAGTCTGACAAATTCTTTCATACAAGAAGTCAACAACAGGAATATTAAGATGGTATATGTATATGGCATTTAGTCCGCATATTCACCAAGAGAAGTTTCTGGTGGGAGCAACCTAGTCTGCCTCCGCAAGCTACCAGAAAGCTTACAATACAAGACTCCTCAATATTCCTCAGTAAGGTATGAATGACTTCTTGTGCAAGATATTCAGTCTTCTTCAGTAAGATACCACAAAAAGTTTCTGGTGTAAGGTATCGAGTCTTCCCTAGCATGTCTTTAAGGGAGGAAGCTTCTGAGATACGGTACCCAGTCTTCTTCAGCAAGCTGTCTGACTAAAGCTTCGAGCACAAGCTATTCAGTCTTCCTCAGCACGATACTCTCGATGGCTTTCGACACAAACTGTCCAATCTTCTTCAGTACAGCACTGGCACAAGATATTAAATAATGAGTTGACAGCATATGGCAGTGGATCCCAAGAATCAGGTCTACAACAGTTGGGTCAGAAGCAAGAATCAGTCAGAACACAAGTCCGCCTCGAGAATCAGATATTTCTACATACGGTGAACATGCTGCCAAGTTCATGCAATTCACTCATACTAGGAAGAAGTCGAGGTAAGAATCCGACAACCTCACCGGTTATGCAAGAGAAAGAAAGCCAGTGGGTGATGCAAGAACCGACAAGTCTTGAAGAAAGACAACATTGAAACAACTATCTTAGCCAGTGGTTATCGAGGTCAGCCTCCTCACACTCGACAAAGTGAAATTATTAATCTTGTCACTGTTCGGCATGATTAACGACAACAATGAGCTCCGTACAAGCACACATGAACCTAGAAAATATCCTGAGACTTGAGACATGAACAAAGCCAAGGGATTATTGCCAAAATTGTGCATATGACTGCACCCAGGATCACAAAATGAATCAAGAGTATATGAGGCCAAGTTCTTTCGGCAAAGGACCCCAAACAAAGGGAATAATCATGAAGGAGCAAGACCGACAATGCAGGTCTGACGCTTGTTGCATGGATGCGCAAGACAGTCTTAATCCATATCAAATACCAGGAACATACCCCTAAGAGGTCTACTCCATCCGTAAGGACCTCATATCAAGCCTCTTATCCACATGGATATACCAGCAAAAGGAGTAATCAGAATGCTAAACAACAAGCCTCAAAGCATGTGCCCTCACATATGGGAATCGGTTAAAGGATAGCCTGCCGTGGACAAGATTCTTTTGCCAAACCACCACCAGTCTAGTCTGTGAGTGTTATCGTCACAAGGTGGTACACTTTTACGTCAGTCACGACAACGACAGTCAAATTTTTGGTACAGAATGGATACTCAAGACGGTAGAGCCAGTCAAGATGACTCAGAAACTCCTGCGAGAAGTCAGAATCCGTCAGGAGGACGGGTATGATTCACATCACTGTTTTGAACCCGGAGGGCATGCATATGTTAGAGCAACCCGATGCCTGGATAGAAAAGATTCCTTGAAGATGTGTGCACAATTCCATGGAATATTCTCGGTACTGGATACAAGAATAACACCTCCATCGAGAATCACTATCGAGAAGGACACGTATTTCAGTTATGATAATCTTTCGAAGCTCAGCTAAGTCAGTGGATATGAAAGAAAATTGGAGCCAGTGTGAACATGCATATATGAGGTAAGGCTTGTCAGAATGTCGGATACGGTGAAGCAAACCACCATAGAGCAAGGCAGTCACTTAGATGAAATCCAGTGGGAACATAATAAAAGGAAAACTCGAGTTGCAAACGGTTTCCTTGAGTCAGAATATTTACTTGTTCCATGAGCAACCAAATCTCGAGGATGAGATTTCTTTAAGGGGGAAAGGTTTGTAACACCCTGGATTTTGGCTTTTTCATTTTCTTTGGATTATTGCTTTGATTTGTTTTTCTGTGGCTATCTGGTCTGGAAACTTGGGAAGGTCATATCTTCCTAGGTTCCCTAGTGGCTTGTCATCCTCAACTCCATCCAAGATCATGTCAGTTTCATCTTAGTCCATATCCCAATATTCTTTTTATTGGGAAGATTCCTTTTTCTATTAAAGGAATAATCCTTTTTGTCCTAGGTTGTGAAGCAACCTACCTTTCTGTCATGTTTTTGACTCCCACAAAATTCTCATAAATCTTTTGGGACATATATTTCATAGATATGTCAAAATCCTTCCTTGCCATGTTCAAAAATAATTCACAAATATTCCTTTTCCTATTCTGCCCTAATTGGCTTTTTGAGAAGGAAGTGCCATTTATCTTTGCTTGTTTACCCTCCAAACTTTTTGGGCACTCTTTCCTATCCATATCATTGCCTCATGTCAAAGTTCAACTCAATTTGCCTAGTAAATATTCTTGAGCAATTTTTCAAAGTTTCTATTCAAACAGAGGCCTTGTGAAGGAAGTGCAAGCTAGGCATATCCACATGAGTTGAAATTTTGCAAGGTCCTTCAAATACCCAAATCATGACTCTCCTCCAAATTTCAGCTCATGTAAATTATCTATGTGAGCACACCTTCAAATCTTGGTTTCTGATCATATTTCCAGGATGTGAAGCAACTATATTTTATATTGCTGAAAATTTACCAGGACATGCTCCTACCCATATTAACTCTGTCCACAAAATTTGGGATCATTTCATTTAGCAATTTTCTCTCTATAATTTTCCCAATATTCTGTCCAGAGAGCTGCATTGTGAAGTAAGTACCATTTTGGTATTTCCAAATGGTATGAAACTTTTACAGTAGCCTCATATTCTCAAATAACTCATCTCCTGCAAAATTCAGCTCAATCCAACTTGATATGTGAGTGCTACTTCATACTTTGTATTTCTGTACAGTGGGGTGCATTCTACAGCAAGTGTCATTTATCTTCATCCAAATGATCGACAAATTTGCAGAGGTGAACAGCTTAGTGTGTGATCACACCCAGCCAAAGACCAGAGTCTATCACCTCTTGTATCTTCCTTACCACAGCACAAACACCTTGCTGTTCCTGAGCAAATCTGCTATCTGTGGTCATCTCAAGCTCTACTATGCCCGTTTCTTTCCTCTTTGGCCTTCTCCTTCGAATGACCAATCCACTGGACATGGTCGGCTGACCAGGGTGCAACCGCGTGCGCCAGTTCACATGGTGACTGC
Organism: Thinopyrum elongatum; assembly: GCA_011799875.1. Classification (NCBI taxonomy): domain Eukaryota; kingdom Viridiplantae; phylum Streptophyta; class Magnoliopsida; order Poales; family Poaceae; genus Thinopyrum; species Thinopyrum elongatum. The sequence goes on along the minus strand of CM022298.1, from coordinate 566,103,255 downwards.
GTGGCTAGCATGCACACCGGTGCGCTCTGGCAAGTGGCGCCGCTGTCCCCGTCCGTTTCCTCCCCTTCTCGAGCGTTCGTCGTGTCCAATAGCTCCCCCGTGACCCCGTGCGTCGTCCTGTGCCGCTGCCCGGACCTGTCTTGCTGCTATTGAGTCGCTTTCGAGCTCGCCCGTGCCGCATACCTCCTCTGCTCCTCCATTCTCCGGTCGGCCGGAGCTTCTCGAGCGATCCCGAGCTCTCCCTCGGTTATAAATAGCTTGGCCGCCCTCCTCCGCAGCTCGCCGCTCTCTTCTCGGCCCTCCTATCCCACCGGAGCCACCCCCACTCCTCCTCTGTCCGCCGCCGTCCGCCATGACCGCTTCGGCCTCGGCCTAAATTCCGGCCAGCCGAGCTCCTCCTCCACCCCCTGACCTCTCCACTAGATCCCCCACTCGCCAGCGCTCCTCCCCATCCCCTCCACTCCCCGCCGGAGCCCTTGTAGCCGCGTTCCCCAAGTTCGGTCACCGCCCGAGCTCCCTGTCTCCTTGCAGTGTTGCCTCTCCAACCTTCCCCGACACCCTTGCTCCAGTCAGTCAGGCGCGACGGCCCTCCATGGTCCCGCCGATGGCCTCGCCCTGGCCGGAGTGCGCCCGAGTCGCCGGAGCCCGACGCCGGCCGCGCCTCTGCTCGCCTCCCCTACTTCTATCGAGAGAAAGAAGAAAGGGAGCGGGAGGAGAGAGAGAAGCCCGGTGGGTCCCGCGTGTCAAAGACACAATGAAGAGGTATGTGCCAATTACAGCTGGGCCCGATCCATTTTAAGTGGAAACGTATTTACCTAAATACGCTTTCATTCAAGTGAAAATGTATTCTGTTTCTTCTTCGGCCCAAAGTACGCTTTCTCTGTTCTGAATGCGTATTCCTCTAAAAGGCGCTTTCTGTTTGTGGAGAAATTTTTGCAGATTAGTCCCTGTTCTTCTTCCGTCCGTATCTCCGCAACCGTAACTCTGAATCAGGTGATTCCAAAGCCCACGTCTTTGTCTCATCAGGCCCGATCTGTTGGTATCATTTTCACTATGTGTTCGCATACTCGAAATGACCATTTTTCCCTTGCCCTTATCAGCCCTCTTCGAGAGAGAAGTAATTCCGGCAAATCTTTCTACGGCTTCACCGCACTTCTCCCCGGAGTATTCTTCATCCCTAGGCAAGCCATGACAGGCACTTGCATGATGGCCTTGCAGTAGCCATGGTTTTCTACTTGAATATTTAATAAATGTTTGCTTGTTTAATACTGCTATTACTGTTTTGGTTATGCTTATGGATCTATGCTCATCATCATGATATGTTCTTACGTACCCTGTTAGTATGTACTACTTGCTAGTATTATTCTCATATGTCGTGCTTGGTAGTAGTACATGCTGGTGATAGTGCTGTTCATCAGATGCATGATCATCGTCTGTTATGAAAGTATCTGTGATATACATGTTCATCTGCATCTGGTTAACTAAGTGCTTTATTATTGTTGATGCTAATGCTTCATATGTTAATGGTTATGCTTCCCATACATGTTTATGTTGATATCATGCTCATATGCATTGTTGTTTCATCATGTTATTATGACTCAGCTCATTTCTTTTCATGTTTAACCGGATATTAATTGAACTTGAACACCTGTTGGCTGAGTCATAGTGCCATCGAGACGAGCTGACCTGTGCAGCCACATTTGCCTTTATGGGAAGGCCCTAATGCGTTCTATTGTCATGCCTCTCGCTAGTGCCTCCAACGAGGGAAGGTTATGTGCGCACGCTACCCTGATCAGGTAGGAGGCTGTAAGCCTTGTGTGCCCGTAGTCGTTAGGGCCCTTTGTCCCGTTTGGGACCGTTTTTGTTTTGCCATGACGATGGCCGTTGGGTGTCACGAGGTGACATCGGGGCCACCCATGACTTAGCCCAAAGGGGAGTTTGTCGGAGTGGTCGGGAGAGTGTCATGCAATAGATCGGTTTTGTCGAAACCCCGTTGATCCACCCGAATGGGAGTACGAGGCCTTGGGTTCAGTGGTGTGGGTACAGTGTACTAACCTCTGCAGAGTGTATAATCTATCGATAGCCGCGCCCGCGGATATGGGCCCAGTTCGTAGTAGGTCACACTATGGGCCAACAGTAATAATAACCTGATTAATAACAACCCCGGTTCGATGATGAAAGAAGTTGGTTGATCTTTATGTGATCGTGAGAGGATCACAGTGGTATCGTGGATGGGCCAACAGTAATAATACCGAGGTTGGTTGATATTTATGGTGTCATGTGATGATCACGGGTAAAGATCAAGCTCCTTGTGGTCTTGTGGTCACTACGGTATTGTTAATACCAAGCTTGGTTGAACCTGAGATTGTTGTGTGATGTCCGCGATGGTAAGTTGATGCATGAGGTGGTTACGAGGTAACCCCGAACAGAGTAAGTGAATCATGATAATTTTAACATGCTACATGCTAGTATCCTCATGTTCATACGTTCATGCCATGTGTGACGCCCCCGGCTTAATCATGCACTAATCATACACGCAAATGCACACGATCAAGCCTAAGGACTCACTTGAAGATATCACAACACAACTCTAAAACATAAATAAAGTCATACAAGCTTTATATTACAAGCCAGGGCCTCGAGGGCTCGAATACATAGCTCGATGGCATACAAGCATCAGTGGAAGCATCAGATATCTGAGTACAGATACGAAAGATAAAACAGAAAGGCCTTTAGAAAGGCGGGACAAAAACAAAAGCTACGATCGAAAGGCGCAGGCCTCCTGCCTGGGACCCTCCGATCCTACTCCTGCTCGTCGGCCAGCTCGTAGCAGTAACCACCCTCGGGGTAGTAGTAGTAGTCGTCGGCGTGAGCAACTGTCTCAGGGACTCCGTCATCTGGTCACGACAAATTGATATGGGGAGAAAAAGAGAGTAAAGCAACCGTGAGTACTCCGAAGTACTCAGCAAGCAAGGATCTACACTACATATGCAACATTATCAAAGGGAGGCTGTATATGTGGACTGGGCTGCAGAAATGCCAGAATAGATAGAAAGCCTAGTCCTATCGAAGACTAGCATCTTCAACGGTCTTGCAGCAATAGAAGAGAGTAGATCAGCACAGTATAATATAGTAGTGGTTGTGTCAAGTAACAGTCTCGCCAAGAGATCCTTCCTCGACACCCTGCGAGAAAGCGATCCCGGAGCCACATATCCAGGTATCATCTCAAGTTCTAGTTGTATCGATCGGGATACAACTCCGAGTGTCCTTTACCGTAGGACCGGCTATCGATAGATGTTTTCTTCCCTGCAGGGGTGCACCAACTTACCCACCACGCTCGCTTAACTCCGGCCGGACACACTTTCCTGGGTCATGCCCGGCCTCGGCCAAATGATACACCGCAACCCTACCTACAGCTCAGCAGAGAGGTCCCCGTCGGTCTACCTCCTAAGTGCAAGGGGGTCTTGGGCCATCGCCCCTCGCCCTCCGGGTCGTTGCGTACATGGCGAATCTCGGTACCACCACTACAGGATGGCGCCGGCCCAGCCGTGCCGCGATGCTGCACTGGATGTCTGACAGAGATTTCGGCTGATGCTACGATGCAGAGTGCCCATAACTCTTCCCACATGATGGTTAGTGCTATCAGGCCAGAGGCCTGCTCAGATCAAATATCCAAATCGTTAGTGGATTAGGGGCTTGCGGAAACGAGCAGAGACTCATGATCGATGTGACCCCGTCGCCCCGTCTCGAGGACTTGCTGCAAGGGCTAAGAATGCCCGGCCGCGCCTCGTATTTATCTCACGGGTAACCTCCAGGTCAACCCGACATCCCATCATTCGCGGGAACCCCGCAGGGTCGACCCGCTCAGTTGTAAAGTCATAGTAACCATAGTAACCGTGTGTCTAACACCAAGGGGAACCCTGAGGAATCACCCTCGATGGAATTCCAACTGATGTTATCGTCAAGGTGAACGAAGGAGGAATCACCCTCGAGGTCCACTCTTGAGGAGTTGCACAACAGTGTCGTTATCGGGAGTGGAGAAGGAGGAATCACCCTCGATGACCATAACCGATGAACTAACCTACAAGGTTAACATCAGAAGTGCTGACGAGGTATCACCCTCGGCACTCAATAGTAACCCAGTAGTGTCGTACAACTAAGGGGGTGAAGTGCGGTGCCGGGGCCTGGTCTTTGATCCCGTTGATCGGGTCTTCTGATAATCCAGCGGGGCAGTTGGGTCAAAGTGGGGTCTCTGATGGGTCACTAACCAGCCTATACTGACCAGTTTGGATATCAGGGAGGTATCAACAACAGTTACAAGAACAGGCTATGCAATAGAATAGGAGCAATCAATTACAGTAGCAAAATCTAATGCAAGCATGAGAAAATAGAATGGCCGATATCGGGATGATCAAGGGGGGGGGGGGGGGGGCTTGCCTGGTTGCTCGGCGGCAAAGGCAAGGTCATCAGGGGTCGTCGATCTCTGGAGCTGTGTCGGTACCGGGCTCTATCGAGAGAGAAGAAGGGGAGAAAACAGATAAATACAAGGCAGACAAGGTAACACAGAGCTTGCTATGCTAACGTGCAGTGCAGGGTTGCCTAAAAGCACGTCTAAGCCATATTAGTTATTTTAGGTTTTAAGTTGGATTTATTAACCGGTATATGTGCACTATTCATCTACCGGAAACAGACTAAAGTTGCGTGTTCACCTCAGTAGAGGGTCCCGACACGGAAACAGACGGCATGGTCAGCTTCGTCTCGTCGTTCTGAGCAACTTTCATGTACAAAGTTTTTCGACCCGAGCTACGGATTATTTTCTATGAATTTTCTAAAGTTTTTAGTATTTTTTGGATTTTATTTTTACTTATTAAATCAACATTATCCAGAACAGTGTATGTGTGACGTCAGCATGAGGTAACGGTGATGTCAGCAGTCAACAGTCCGCTGACCAGAGTCAAACCTGACCAGTGGGTCCCACTGGTCAGTGACTGAGCTAATTAATCAGGGATAAATTTAACTAAATGACTTATTTAGCATGTGGGCCCTACTATCAGTGGCTGAACTAATCAGTGTTTTAATTAACTCAGTGCAATTAGTCTCTAATTAAGTTTCAGACATGGGGGACCCACATGGCAGTGTCAGCAGGGAACAGTGTCCCACGTTGACCGAAGTCAACGTGGTCAAACAGACGACGGGGCCCACAGGCAGTGTCTCAGGGTGGGCCCCACGGTTGGCCACGTCGGACGCCGGCGCCGGAGAAAGCTCCGGCGAGCTCCTCGCGGCGGCCGAACGCCGGCGTCGATCGGATTTGGCGTACGGGTCACCTTTTCGCGTGACTTTGGGTGCGTTCGAACGCTGGTGAGGTCGCACATCAATCTACCACGTCGGTTTGAGCAAAGGTGCTAGGAAACGACGGCTACGGCGAGCACGGGCGGCGGCCGGAATCGGAGCTCAGCGCACCCGCTGCTGCGGTAAGTTTTCGCTTGAGCTAACGCTTCGGGGAGCACCAGGAGGTCTCCCGGAGCTCGCGGGCATGCTTGCTTGGCCATGACGAAGGCTAACGCGACGACGGCGAGCTCGACAGCGAGGCGGAGCTCCGGCAATGGCGCCGCGGCATTTAGCTAGCTACAGGCGCGGAAAGAGTAAACGGACGGGGAGAGGAGGGGTGAAGCTCACCGTGCGGGCTCACGAAGGCCCCTCGGGTGAGCGGTAGCGCAGAGGCGAGGCAAATTTGGCGATGATCGCCGGCGGCACCGAGAAGGGGAAGAGGTCGATGCGGTCACTGTCAACCTCCCCGGCTCCAACTGACGGACGAAGATGATGACGCGGAGGACGGCGCACCTCCCAGGCTCGGTTGCCGGCCTCGGGGACGCCGGTGGCCGTGGATCCGCAGCGGTGCGGCGACGGCGGCATGCTGGAGAGGGAGAGAGAGCTCAGCGGAGCGAGGGAGAGAGGGGGAAAGTGGATCTGGGAGGACGAGGGGGACGAGGGGCGCGTCCTTATCCCCTCGACCTGCCTCGGGCGTCGCTGTGTCGCTCTCTGGCCGGCGAGCGCGCGCGCGGCCATGGCGTGGCCGACACGGGGAGAGAGAGAGGAGGGAAACGGTGGGAGCGGGCTGGGCCGCACTGTGCAGTTAGGCCCGTGCATAGTGGCCCCTTTTTCCTTTTCTTTCTGTTTTCTTTTTACAGAAGAATTTTGCAAATAAATGAGCTACCAAATGCATTTTGTAAAATGTGAAACTTGTCCACAAAATACATTGCATTATTCTGCACTGTCACAAAAAGTCTGAACCTCATTTGAATTCATTTGATTTATGGTTAGAATTTAAAAGTGATGGAAGGGTGATGTTGGGTCATTCAATAATAGCTAGGGGCATTTTTGGAGTATCAGATATTGTTGGTTTTATTTTTATAATTGCTTTAGGAATATTTGCAATATGAACATTTTTGATTTGCTGTTTGAAGAAATAAATATTTGACTTTATTTCAAGTATGAATTTGAAGTTGGATTTGGGACAAGTGGCATTTTGACTTAGGGAAATGTGATGACATGGCACATTAATTAGCTTGATGACAGGGTTAACATCTGGGGATGTTACACCATGCTCATTTGATATTGTTCTAGTGATATCTTGTTCACCATGTCCATGCCATGTTGCTCTAGTTGTAGTATGTTCATCATTGATTTAACCTGTAAATACCATGCTGTTGTCTGTCTTGATTGCTTTTGGTTGCTGTGACCTTGCGAGTACATTCAAAGTACTCACCTGGCGTGTCATGCCAGTTTGCAGGTAATGCCGTGTTTGCTTGACTACTGAGGATCCCGAGTTTGCGAGCTAGGATAAGCGTTCCAGCCAGAGTCCCTGCGGAGTGGAGTCCATCGCTGTCGTTGTTATTCCGCTGCTAGAAGTTCTTCCGCTGCTACGGGTTGTTCTGCTACTAGCATAGAGCAACCTGTCAGGCGTATAGTCGCCAATCCGATGTAATCCGTTGTGATACTGGAACCTTTGTGTCCATATCATTTGTAATAAGAGTTGATTTGTTCTATGCCAAGAAGTGTCGTATTCCAGAAGACTCGATCTCTGGGCTAGGATACGGGGTGTTCCGGTCTCTCTGAGCCGGGGTGCCACACATTGTGTAACAAATACAAATTGGTTAATTGACCAAAGGCTTGCTATTCCCATCAAGCTCTCTATACTAAGTCCGGCACCACTTTTCGTTGAGTGTTCGGCGTCTCGGATATTGCACTATATGCATTAGTTCCGAACTATGTCTTGGGTCAATAGTTGCGTTGCCCAGCTCCTGTGCTTGCCTTCTTACGTTCCGCACATTCCGCTAAGAAGGTAAAGGGAGAACCCCTGCGATTGTACTTCTGGCTAGTCCAGTTCAGCACCTCAGGGGAGAAAGCCGAAAACTAACGATCATAGTAAGCGAGAACTGGTCAGCGATCCGATGACAAGTGTTAAACTCAGAAATCATTGGCGATTTATCCGTGTCATACGCAGGGTTCATCCTAGCACAAACCATGTGAATACTAAGGCATGCTTCGGCTCCCACGTACATCACAAAACATAGGAGGCTAGTCACTAGCTCCCACCGTCAAGCTCCTATGGCTAAGTGAAAGCAATAAAGCCGAATAGTCTGATTGCCTAGTCCCTCTCACGCACTACTGCCTTCGGGCACCGATACGTTAGCTAAGGGTAATGGTGCGGAGACGAGACAACCCTTGTACCATTCACTTGGGGGCTGAAGCCGACGACTGGTAACTTTCAAAATAATAAACGGCTGCACATGAGTCAAAATAAAAAACACCATAGTATATAAGCGAGCCGCATTATAAGCAAAAGGTTCAGCTGATAACTCAATACAATCACTCAATGATTACATCCTTGGAACACTGGCCCTCTATCACCCGAGCTCCACCCATAACTTGTGTGCAATACAGCTCAAGGCGGCGATGTTCCTTTCCAACCGGAGGGGGACCAGTGGCCATGTCCATCGGCTTGATTTTTGGCCAATGAACCATGGTCTTCGCAAAGGCTAGCCTAGCTCCTTCAAGGCACGCGGAGTGCTTCACGGTATCAACCCGGGGCAACGCAGCACGCAGCTTCTGCACCAGGCCGAAGTAGCTGTCCGGAATAGGCTCCATGGGCCACAACCAGATGCAAAGATCCTTCATGGCCACCTTGGCCATCCGATGCAACTCCGTCAGCAGCTTCATCTGGTTGCTGAGGAGGGGAGCGTGCTCAGGCGCCTGGAACTGTGACCAGAAAAGCCATTTTTCGGCGTCCTCCTATGTGGCGTAGTGCTCGGCCGCAGCCGCCGCACTCTTCGGAAGCTCGGTGAAAACGCCTGCGGAGCGCTAGACCCGCGTCAACAATGTGAACCTGTTGCCACCAAAAACACTCTGCAGTAAATATTTCTTACCATCCGTGATCCGCATAACCTGGGGCAGCTCCTCCCGGGCACCCCACACTTCCATTCTAGCCTCCTAGAGCTCTTTGTCCGCCTTGGACAGCTTGGAGGACTGCTCTTTCTGCTTCTGCTCAAGGGCCTCACATTTAGTGACGGCATCCTTAAGCTCCACCTGCACTTCGGCCACCCGAGCCTCATGCTTCTCGCCGGCTGTCTTCCCTTTCTCAAGTTCGGCCGCCGCCTTTTCGGCAGCCGCCTCCTTTTCGGCCGCCTCGGCCTTGGCCTTCTTCAGTGCCGCCTTGAGGCACTCAACCTCCGCAGCAGCAACTACATTCACCAAACACCATGGGCTCAGCATGTAATCCGGAACGTAAGTGTCCGGCGGTGTTGACTATGCATTTCGATAGAAGCTTACCTTGCGCCTCATCACGCCGTTTGTTGACAAGGTCAAGCTCTTCATCGGAGCGCTTAAGCTTCCGATCCATCTCCTCCAGGGCAGCAGCATTAGCAGCCGCGGCCAAGGACGATGCATGCGATATCAATCCAATCATTATACTCTACATACTGGCCGACAGACATTTGACCCTCTGTAAGGTTTTTGCAATCCTCACAGAGTCTCGGGGGCTGTTATATATACGGCCTGCCTAAACTTTGATTAAAAAAGTTAAATTCGTAATACGGGGAAAGGACATTACTTGACTTACCTCGAAGCCTGTCAGAAGGCCCTGTACGGCATTGTTCAGTCCGGTATGGATGGACCGAACACCCCATAGAACCGCACCCATAAGGGCGCGGTGCCCGTCGATGATGAAGGAGTTGTTCACCAACTCCTCCAACTCGTTCGTCCAGCCCGCCGCCGCCTGGTTGTGGGTATGCGGCGTGGGCGGCGGGACCTTAACTCCTTCCCCGTCAAAAGGCGGGATCGGCACCTGCGGGGGCCTTGGAGGCTCAGGTGCGGCCGATTGAGGGGGTCCGGATGGTCCGGACCCTCCTCTCACATTCGCCAGGAGTGACGCACCCTCCTGCTCTCCGATGATCGAGGCATCGGTCTCGGCCATGACATGTCACCCCCCTCCCCTGTGTTCGGACGGGGGAGGGGTCCTTCGGGACATCACCTCCCTAGCCTCGTCAGCGACCAGGGGAGGCACGAAGTGCGACACGGACCCACTGTCCGCCAGCTCGGCGGGCGGAGAAGTCCCCTCCGAGGTCTGCTCGGCAGGGTGGCCGCGCGGTGGGCTATGACATTAATCAGTTCCCATTAGTAAAGAATTTGATAAAACAAAGTAAATAAGAAATATCTAGGTGCACACCTCATGGCCGGGGGCTTGACCTTGGCCGGGTTCCCTCTCCGGGACCTTTCAGACGCCACGAACTCCTCTTCGAAGTCCGAACTGTCGGGCAGGATCAGCTTGGGCTTGCACTGCCTCTTCTGGACCCGAGGAGGCTGCTCCTCCTCGACGTCCCCGGACGCCGCCCTCTTCTTGGAGTGAGAGGAGGCGCTCTCCTCCTCGTCCCCTTCTTGAGCAGACAAGGTAGCAGTGTCTCCGGACTTGGTGTCCGGATGACCTCTTCAGCAGAGCCCTTCCCGGGTCTCCGGTAAATCCTTTTTCTTCTTCCCCTTCTTTTCGGGCGCCTTATAAGGCGCCACGACCAGCAGCTCCCCCAGTTGAGCCGATTGGGGCCTTTCTGGCAGTAGAGCCGGACTACTGATCTTCTCGGCCTTCTTGAGCCAGCCCTGTAAAGGCCCCAAGATAAAGCTTAGGCCGGATTTCGTGCAGTATGACCACCCGAATATATACCGGGTAATAGATCAATTACCTTTGTCGGGGGATTTGCGGCGTCAAGGTCGATGTCTTCATTCTCGGCCGGCCAGTCCTCCTGGGACTTGAACAGTTAACCCCACACCTTGTCATGGGTTGTGCCGAAGAGATACTGCATGGTGGCCGGGTCGTCAGACTTGTAAGCCCACATCGGGCTGGCCCTTAGCTGGCAAGGAAGGACCCGGCGTCTAAGCATTATCTGAACCACATTGGTCAGCTTGGCACCGGTCTCCATCACGCTGGCGACGCGCTTCTGTAGCATCTTCACCTCGCTGGCGGACCCCCAGTTAGGACCTTTTTTGGTCCACGTGGTCAGTCTCGCTGGGTGGCCGAACCTGAATTCGGGAGCAGCCGTCCAGGCCGCGTCCCTTGGTTCTGTAATGTGGAACCACTCCTTCTGCCACACCTTGACGGTGTCAATAAACCGACCCTCTGGCCACTGGACTCGAGTCAGCTTGCTGATCATTGCACCACCGCAGTCCGCTTGGGCGCCGCTAACCACCTTCAGCTTGACATTGAATACTTTCAGCCACAGGCCAAAGTGTGGCTGAATTCGCAGAAGGGCATCACAGACAATGATAAAGGCCGAAATGTGGAGGAGGGATTTGGGGGCTAGATCGTGAAAATCTAGCCCATAAAAGAACATCAACCCCTCACAAAGGGGTGCAGAGGAAATCCTAGCCCCCGGATAAAGTGGGGAAGGAATACTACCCTCTCGTCCAGCCTGGGCGTGGGGATGATCTAGCCCTCCTCAGGTGCCCAGTGGGCGATGTCGACCGATAAGTAGCCGGCCCGCTTCAACTCCTCGATGTCATTGTTGGTGACGATGGAGGCGTCCCACTTGCCATTTGCGCCAGATCTGGCCATGGCTGAGGCTTGGGAAGAACTGGAAGGGATTCGCCACGAAGGGACAAGGCAGGGCGCTGGAGCTCTGGAGATTGGGAAGGCAACAACGGGAGGTGGAAGACGTGAATCGATAACTGTAGCCGTTCCTCTCTTTTATGGGCTGTGGAGAAGCCAAGAGTTCCCCTTTTCATGCCGCGGGCCTCTCCACTTCCCGATACGCTCGCAACATTATGCGCGGGTGAGGAATCGAGATCATTGATCATATCCCCTAAAAAACGGAGCATGATCTCTGCCTTGATGAGATGTGCCAATGGAGGGGCGGCCTCGAGCCACGCATCGAGAACCTCCGGCCGTTCGGTGTTATGACCGGACGTGACCCTTCGATAAAAGTTGTCAGACGTGGGTACCATTCACACTTGAGCACTTTGGCCTTCGAGGCTAAGTAAAGTAAACGCTCCGGATTCCGGACACTACTCAACTCCGAGCACGCACAGGACAAGATGAAGAACTCGCCTCGCAAGCCGAAGACAATTATATGTACAGATGCCGGATACAAGCCCTGGCGTTGGAGGCTAGTTTGGGGGCTACTGAGGGAGTCCTGGACTAAGGGGTCCTCGGGCCGTCGACCTATTACATATGGGCTGGACTAATGGGCTACTATGGGGCCAAGCTGGAGTGCGACCCTATGGCCGGATAGGAGATCTTCGGAGTCGTGGTGTGCCCTCCAAGTCAAGATTAGCGTGTGATACGTCTCCGTCGTATCTACTTTTCCTAACGCTTTTCCTCTTGTTTTGGACTCTAATTTGCATGATTTGAATGAAACTAACCCGGACTAACGCTGTGTTTAGCAGAACTACCATGGCGTTGTTTTTGCGCAAAAATAAAAGTTCTTGAAATGGCACGAAACTTTTTGGAGAACTTTTATGGAATAAAGGAAAAATACTAGAGCCAAGAACCACCGGAGGGGGCCCCTGGGTGAGCACAACCCACCAGGGCGCCCCCCCTCCTGGCGCGCCCAGGTGGGTTGTCCCCACCTGGTGGCCCCGCAGACCCTGATTCCAACGCTATAAATTCACATTTTCGGAGAAAAAATCAGGGAGAAAGAATTATCGTGTTTCACGAGACGGAGCCGCCGCCACCTCCTGTTCTTCACCGGGAGGCCAGATCTGGAGTCCGTTTGGGGCTCCGGAGAGGGGGATCTTTGATCTTCGTCATCACCAACCCTTCTCCATCGCCAATTCCATGATGCTCGCCACCGGGAGTGAGTAATTCCTTCGTAGGCTCGCTGGTCGGTGAGGAGTTGGATGAGATTCATCATGTAATCGAGTTACTTTTGTTAGGGCTTGATCCCTAGTATCCATTATGTTCTGAGATTAATCTTTGAAAAAAAATTATGTTCTGAGATTGATGTTGCTATGACTTTGCCATGCTTAATGCTTGTCACTTTGGGCCCGGGTGCCATGATTTTAGATCTGAACCGTTTATGTTATCACCATTATATCTATGTTCTAGATCCGATCTTGCAAGTTATAGTCACCTATTACATGTTATGATCCGTAAACCCCGGAGTGACAGAAGTCGGGATACTTTTCGGTGATGACCGTAATTTGAGGAGTTCATGTATTCATTATGTGTTAATGCTTTGTTCCGGATCTCTATTAAAAGGAGGCCTTAATATCCCTTAGTTTCCATATGGACCCCGCTGCCACGGGAGGGTAGGACAAAAGATGTCATGCAAGTTCTTTCCATAAGCACGTATGACTATTTACGGAATACATGCCTACATTATATTTATGAACTGCAGCTAGTGCCGTATCGCCCTAGGTTATGACTGTTATATGATGAATATCATCCAATGAATTCACCGATCCAATGCCTACGAATTTCTCTTATATTGTTTTTGCTAAGTTACTACTACTATCATTACTGTTACACTTGCTACAAAATCATTGCTATCACTGTCACTGTTACTATTGCTGTTGCTACTACTATCAAAACTATCATACTACTTTGCTACTGATCACTCTGCTGCAGATAATTAATCTCCATGTGTGGTTGAATTGACAACTCAGCTTCTAATACTTGCAAATATTCTTTGGCTCCCCTTGTGTCGAATCAATAAATTTGGGTTGAATACTCTACCCTCGAAAACTGTTGCGATCCCCTATACTTGTGGGTTATCAGCGTGATCTTTCCTTCATTGTAACCAATCGCATGTAACCCTAACCCTACTGGTGTCTATATAAACCAAGGGGTTTTAGTCTTTAGGGCTAGAGCTACATCCATCACCCCCCTCAACCTAGGGTTTAGCTCGCCTGATCTCGAGGTAGATCAACTCTGTAACCATATCATACACATCAAATACAATCAAGCAGGACGTAGGGTTTTACCTCTTCGAGAGGGCCCGAACCTGGGTAAATACCGTGTTCATTGTCCCTTGTTCCCCATTGGTCCTAGATCCACAGCTCGGGACCCCCTACCCGAGATCCATCGGTTTTGACACCGACACTGAGTGCTTCTACTGCAAAGGAAATGGTCATTGGAAGCGGAACTGCCCCCAAATACTTCGTAGATAAGAAGGATGGCAAAGTGAACAAAGGTATATTTGATATACGTGTTATTGATGTGTTCCTTACTAATGCTCATAGTAGCGCCTAGGTATTTGATACTAGTTCGGTTGCTCATATTTGTAACTTCAAACAGGAGCTACGGAATAAATGAAGATTGGCTAAGGACGAGGTGACGATGCGCGTCGGGAATGGTTCCAAGGCTGATGTGATCACCGTCGGCACGCTACCTCTACATCTACCTTCAGGATTAGTTTTAGACCTCAATAATTGTTATTTGGTGCCAGCGTTGAGCATGAACATTACATCTGGATCTTGTTTATTGCGAGACGGTTATTCATTTAAGTCAGAAAATAATTGTTGTTTCCATTTATATGAGTAACATCTTTTATGGTAATGCACCTTTAATGAATGGTCTATTCTCGTTGAATCTAGATCGTAGTGATATGCATATTCATAATATTGATGCCAAAAGATGCAAAGTTGATAATGATAGTGCAACATACTTGTGGCACTGCCGTTTAGGTCAAATTGGTGTAAAACTCATGAAGAAACTCCATGCGGATGGACTTTTGGAATCACTTGATTATGATTCATTTGATACTTGCGAACCATGCCTCATGGGTAAGATGACTAAAACTTCGTTCTCCGGAACAATGGAGCGAGCTAATGACTTACTGGAAATAATACATACCAATGTATGCGGTCCGATTAGTGTTGAAGCACGCGGCGGGTATTGTTATTTTCTAACCTGCACAGATGATTTGAGTAGGTATAGGTATATCTACTTAATGAAACACAAGTCTGAAACATTTGAAAAGTTCAAAGAATTTCAGAATGAAGTGGAGAATCATCGTAACAAGAAAATAAAGTTTCTACGATCTGACCGCGGAGGTGAATATTTGAGTTACGAGTTTGGCCTTCATTTAAAACAATGTGGAATTGTTTCACAACTCACGCCACCTAGAACACCACAGCGTAATGGTGTGTCCGAACGTCGTAACCGCACTTTATTAGATATGGTGCGTTCTATGATGTCTCTTACCGATTTACCACTATCGTTTTGGGGTTATGCATTAGAGACACCCGCATTCACGTTAAATAGGGCACCATCTAAATCCATTGAGACGACGCCGTAAGAACTATGGTTTGGCAAGAAACCTAAGTTGTCATTTCTAAAAGTTTGGGGATGCGATGCTTATGTCAAAAGGCTTCAGCCTGATAAGCTCGAACCCAAAGCGAAGAAGTACATCTTCATAGGATACCCTAAAGAAACTATTGGGTATACCTTCTACCACAGATCCGAAGGCAAGATCTTTGTTGCTAAGAATGGGTCATTTCTAGAGAAGGAGTTTCTCTCGAAAGAAGTGAGTGGGAGGAAAGTAGAACTTGATGAGGTAGTTGTACCTTCTCACGAATTGGAAAGTAGCACATCGGAGAAAACCGTTCCCGTGATGTCTACACCAACTAGAGAAGAAGCTAATGATGATGATCATGAAACTTTAGATCAAGTTACTACTGAACCTCGTAGGTCGAACAGAACACGTACCGCACAAGAGTGGTACGGTAATCCTCTCCTGGAAGTCATGTTGTTAGACAACGGCGAACCTACGAACTATGAAGAAGCTATGATGAGCCTAGATTCCGATAAATGGCTTGAGGCCATGAAATCTCAGATAGGATCCATGTATGAGAACAAAGTGTGGACTTTGGTGGACTTGCCCGATGATCAGCAAGCCATTGAGAATAAATGGATCTTCAAGAGGAAGACGGACGCTGATGGTAATATCACTGTCTACAAAGCTCGACTTGTCGCAAAGGGTTTTTGACAAGTTCAAGGGGTTGACTATGATGAGACTTTCTCACCCGTAGCGATGCTTAAGTCTGTCCGAATCATGTTAGCAATTCCCGCATTTTATGATTATGAAATTTGGCAAATGGACGTCAAAACTGCATTCCTTAACGGGTTTCTTAAAGAAGAGTTGTATATGATGCAACTAGAAGGTTTTGTCGATCCTAAAGGAGCTAACAAAGTGTGCAAACTCCAGCGATCCATCTATGGACTGGTGCAAGCATCTCGGAGTTGGAATATACGCTTTGATGAGGTGATCAAAGCATTTTGTTTTATACAGACTTACGGGGAAGCCTGTATTTACAAGAAAGTGAGTGGGAGCTCTGTAGCATTTCTGATATTATATGTGGATGACATATTGCTGATTGGAAATGATATAGAATTTCTGGATAGCATAAAAGGATACTTGAATAAGAATTTTTCAATGAAATACCTCAGTGAAGCTGCTTATATATTGGGCATCAAGATCTATAGGGACAGATCTAGACGCTTAATAGGACTTTCACAAAGCACATACCTTGACAAAGTTCAAAATGGACTAGTCAAAGAAAGGGTTCTTGCCTGTGTTGCAAGGTGTGAAATTAAGTCAGACTCAAAGTCCAACCACGGCAGAAGATAGAGAGAAAATGAAAGTCATTCCCTATGCCTCGGCCATAGGTTCTATTATGTATGCCATGTTGTGTACCAGACCTGATGTGTGTCTTGCCATAAGTTTGGCAGGGAGGTACCAAAGTAATCCAGGAGTGGATCACTGGACATCGGTAAAGAATATCCTGAAGTACCTCAAAAGGACCAAGGATATGTTTCTCGTTTATGGAGGTGACGAAGAGCTCGTCGTAAAGGGTTACGTCGATGCTAGCTTCGACACAGATCCGAATGACTGTAAGTCGCAAACCGAATACGTATTTATATTGAATGGTGGAACTGTCAGTTGGTGCAGTTCCAAGCAGAGCGTCGTGGCGGGATCTACGTGTGAAGCGGAGTACATAGCTGCTTCGGAAGCAGCGCATGAAGGAGTCTGGATGAAGGAGTTCATATCCGATCTGGGTGTAATACCCAGTGCATCGGGTCCAATGACAATCTTTTGTGACAACACTGGAGCAATTGCCTTAGCCAAGGAGTCCAGGTTTCACAAGAGAACCAAACACAACAAGCGACGCTTCAACTTCATTCGTGAAAATGTCAAGGATGGAGACATAGAAATTTGCAAAGTACGTACGGATCTGAATGTGGTAGACCCGTTGACTAAACCTCTTCCGCGAGCAAAACATGATCAGCACCAAGACTCTATGGGTGTTAGATTCATTACTATGTAATCTAGATTATTGACTCTAGTGCAAGTAGGAGACTGTTAGAAATATGCCCTAGAGGCAATAATAAAGTGGTTATTATTATATTTCCTTAATCATGATAAAGGTTTATTATTCATGCTAGAATTGTATTGACCGGAAACTTAAATACATGTGTGGATACATAAACAAATACCGTGTCCCTAGTGAGCCTCTACTAGACTAGCTCGTTGATCAAAAGATGGTTAAGGCTTCCTAACCATATACATGTGTTGTCACTTCATAACGGGATCACATCATTACGAGAATGATGTGATGGACAAGACACATCCGTTAGCATAGCATATGATCATTCAGTTTATTGCTACGGCTTTCTTAATGTCAAATACATATTCCTTCGACCATGAGATCATGCAACTCCCGGATACCGAAGGAATACCTTGTGTGCTATCAAACGTCACAACGTAACTGGGTGATCATAAAGGTTCTCTACAGGTATGTCTGAAGGTGTCTGTTGAGTTTGCGTGAATCGAGATTGGGATTTGTCACTCCGTATGATGAAGAGATATCTCTGGGCCCTCTCGGTAATACAGCATCACAATAAGCTTGCAAGCAAAGTGACTAAGGAGTTAGTTACAAGATGATGTATTACGGAACGAGTAAAGAGACTTGCCGGTAACGAGATTGAACTAGGTATGGAGATATCGACGATCGAATCTCGGGCAAGTAACATACCGACAGACAAAGGAAACTACGTATGTTGTCATAAAGGTTCGACCGATAAAGATCTTCGTAGAATATATAGGAACCAATATGGGCATCCAGGTCCCGCTATTGGTTATTGACCGGAGAAGCGTCTCGGTCATGTCTACATCATTCTCGAACCCGTAGGGCCCGCACGCTTAATGTTCGTTGATGATATAGTATAATATGAGTTATGTATGTTGGTGACCGAATGTTGTTCGGAGTCCTGGATGAGATCACGGACATGACGAAGAGCTCCGGAATGGTCCAGAGGTAAAGATTGATATATAGGATGAAGGTATTCAGGTTTTGTAAAGGTTTCAGAATGCACCGGATTACCATCGGAGTGCCGGAAGGGGTTCCGGAAGGCCACGGGGAGTTATTGGGCTTAACGGGCCAAGGAGAAGGGAGCACACCAGCCCACAGGGGGCTGGCGCGCCCACCTCCTGGCCGCCGGCCCTAGGGAAGGAAGGGAAGAGGGCCAGCCCCCTCTTACCTTCTCTTCCACGTGAGAAAAAGGAAAGGGGGGCGCCTCCCCTCCTGCCTTCTCCCCTGCGCCATAGGAAGGAAGGGGGGGGGGGCGCCTAGGGCAGGCACCCTACTTCAGCCGTCGGCTCTCTTGGGGCGCCCCTAGGGCTGCCTCCCCTCCCCCCTCCACCTATATATATGTGAGGAGAGGAGGGGGAAACACACACCACGATTCCCAAGCCGTGTGCGGCGCCCCCTCTCCCTCTAGTTCGTCCTTCATCCTAAACCGTTGAGCTTGGCGAAGCCCTGCGGAATAGTTTCACCACCACCGTCACCACGCCGTCGTGCTGCCGGAACTCATCTACTACTTCGCCTCTCTTGCTGGATCGAGAAGGCGAGGACATTATCGAGCTAAACGTGTGCTGAACGCGGAGGTGACGTACGTTCGGTACTTGATCGGGACGGATCGTGAAGGTGTACGACTACATCAACCGCGTTGATAAACGCTTCCGCTTAGCGATCTACAAGGGTATGTAGATGCTCTTCCCCTCTCGTAGCTATGCATCTCCATGGATAGATCTTGCGTGTGCGTAGAATTTTTTTTGTTTTCCATGCAACGTTCCCCAACACGGATGACATCGTAGATGGTACGCTGCTCCGTGACGAAATTTGGGTTCGACGTGGCCATGGCAGCCATAGCCTCCTCGGTCGTGCGCTCGCCGTAGATCTGGCCCTCCGCCAGCCAGTGCTGCTCCAGGAGGAACAGGTTGTACCGCTGTTCCTCCTGCGCCTGCTGGAACGCCGACAAAGGCGTCGACGCAGGCTGCACCTCCGCCATGGCGGCGTTGAACTGCGCATGCGCTTGCTCCATGGTGAAGCTGGCGTGCACAGGAGGCGCGGGAGCCGGGGCGGAGTTGTCGGAGCCCGTCTCCATCGTGGTGTCGTCCTCGTCGTTGGAGACCTCGGGTGAGCTGGCCGGCAAGCCGGCCTCGATCCACCTGGCACGGCGGCTATGCCAGACGGTGGCAAGGGCGGCCACCGCGTGCTTCATCTCCGGCGACAGACTGTCCCACAGTGCTTTCCCGCTGGTGGTCATGGCGGATGCAGTGCAAGGGTGGAGGATGTGAAGGGGCTGGTGTTGTGGTGTGGAGTTAGTCGGGCGTGTCCGCCTTTATATAGCGGATTCCGGTGAGGCCAGGTGTCCGGGTGCGTCAATGCGCGGCGCCGGAGTGGGTTTCTCGACCGGCGAGCTTGCTTAATGGCAGCAGACGGACGGACAGTGGCATTGAACGGGTGCGGTAGATATCCGTCATGTCCTGTCCAGTCATGCATCACCAGCATTGAACAGGCGCGGACACCGAAGACACGTCGCGGGTGGCGCGCCACTTGAATGGCGGAGGCAGTGAGAGGTCGCGTCCGCCCTGAGCCGTCTTCAATGTTGAACGGCACGCTCTACAGCGACATGAATGCGGCCAGCTGGCGCCGGGCGGGAGCGCGGGGGGGGGGGGGGGGGGGAGAGGGTTTTGGTGGGCCAGGGCGGTCAGAAAACGGGGTTCGAGATCGGTCCAGACTGCCGCAAACCTCACCCATGTTTGTCTCCGGTTTGCGGGAGAAATCGCGTCCGGATCGCTCCATGAATTGATATATGTCGGCGTTGGATGGCTTCCGCAGTTCAGAAAGCGCGGTACAGACGGTTACGGGAGGTTTACGGGTTGGCCTTGGAGATGCCCTAAAATGCTAGCAGACGCAGATTCTCTTAAGTTAAATCGCCTGACTTTGGCGATTGAAGTTGAGCAACCAAAGTCATGTGAAGCTACCAGTAGAGATTGCGTCCCTAAAATAACTACCCAGACGCTGCCGACACAGTTAGATGTGCACACTTCATCGATATCACACACAAAATACAAGCAAATGTACACTTCGATAGCTGCCACACAAACTGGCATATATACTACGGAGTATATACTTGCATGACCAACCACGTTCGATGGATTTTAGTTATACAGCAAACAATCAGCCCATGGTGGTAACGATCACAGAACACAACAGATCTATTGGTGTAGGGGGTGCGTACTGCGTAATGATTTGTTATTTTCCGTCGAGAAGCCGGCTGGAGGGCGACGGATCGACCGGTGACGTACCAAAGCAAATGGTTCGGAAACTTGGTAGATCAAGACAACTCAACACATCATCATCTTTTGGTCGGTCCAACAGTAATAATTTGAAATCGTACGTCCCGTGACTTTCCGAGTGCCCCCACACACGTACCAGGACCGGCTTTCTGGCCCGGGGAGACCCAGCACCGTCCGCGGAATCTTTTTTGATGCTAATACTTGTATCTATTGAAAAAAATAACTAAACAGCTCTGAGTTGCTACAGAAGTTAAATAGTACTAGTACTATGGATCGCTATAAGGTCTTTTGTTTCGCATGAGTTTTTTAAACACTTATGATTGTGGTCGTCAACTCTGTGCAAAGAAAAAATATGTCAAAATATATAAGTAGTTTGTGTGATTGTAGGTTTTTGCAAGAACTACGAGGCATGCAAGTGAGAACTGCAAGATTCCTGCTGCGAGTTGCAGCTGATGTCTTCGGTAGAAAGAAAGGATGGGCGCCAGTGGTTTTGCCGCTTGCTGGTTGAAGGAATTTGCCGTTTTGAGTTGATTATACAGTACCTTCATTTAGGCTTATGTTCTGCTTATTTTGTGATGGTGGTTTGTAAAGGTTTCTAGGTTGAACTGATATAAATAGTGAGAGTTATTCATCTTTAAGGTTGTCCTTTTGTTCTTGATATTTATATATCATAATTTTGGAACCATACTCGACGGAATGGTCCTGGTGGGATAGTTTTATCAATTTCATTGGGTAATGAAATTATTATTACAAAATGGGGTTGGGGGGGGGGGGGGGGGAGGGGGGGGGGGTTGGTGGTAGGGTATATAGTCCCAAAGGAAAATGTTAGTTGTCATACATCTATAAACTACTATATGTTAACTGTGGCAATTAATTCCTTGACAACCTAAGGTTGTATCAGAGGATGAATAGACAGTCACCAACTTGGATCACTACAATAGCAAAGAGGTAAGTAAGAACCAGTGCAACACACCATGCGACCAGGCGGACATGATTCTTTTTCCAGGCTTGCACCACCATCACCATCGGCGACGGCCGCCAGGTGCTCTTCTGGCACGATAATGGAGCGGAAAAGGGCCCCTAAAGTTGCTGGCTCCGGAGCTCTACAAGATTGCTTCCAGGAAGGACATGACGATGCAGGGAGTGTGTTATTCAAGTTCACCTTACACCCAACCAGGAGGATACCATATCTTCGAACCTGACTACAAATGGCTCTTAATCTTCGGCGTACACCTATGTGGTCCAGTTCTATGGATCTTTACCCAGGTTCGAACCAGCCAAGATTTGGTCTGCGCACACTGACCCTAAATGCAAGTTCTTTGATTGGATTGCCCTTCATGGAAGAATTCTCACCGCGGACATGCTTACAATCCGGGGCTGGACACACGACCTGCGATGCCAGCTTTGCCTCCAGGCGCCTTAAACGGTGACCCACTTGTGCAATGATTGTCCCCATTGTGTCGCTGTATAGAACCAAGTGATCAGCTGGACAAATGAGAATCTTCCGGTGCCTGATTTTCTACCAAGCCTGATGATATTTTGATCTGGCGGAACGAGTTGATCACAAATGAGTCAAAAGAGGCGTGTAAACATCCAAGTGGTAGGCTCATCCGCACCATTTGGAATATATGGAAAGAGAGAAACAGACGAGTGTTCACGGGACGTCGCATGACTCACCGTGAAGTGGCAATGTTGGCATATGAAGCCATCAAGCAATGTCAAATGGCGTTTTCGAGTGCCGCATCGGCTAACTGGCCCTGTATTTGTTTAGTTCTTGAGTTTTCGCCACATTTCCCCACAAATCATGCACCACCTTGTACATTATGTTCACATCTTTATCTCTTAATAAAAAAAGCAGTGCTCCCGCCGGTTCCTTAGAAAAGAAAAATACTACCGTCAAGATTTGTTTAGTAAGATAGATAAAACAACCACCAATCAGGTATTTACCAAAATCATAGGGCTAGGTGCATAAAGTAAGGCGTGCCCATGGTAGCGAAGGAGAAAGAATAACCATGCCTAATCTTCTATATCATGTGCTAGTCACAAGTTAAAAAAAAAGTGTTGTTCTGTGTGTTCATAAATCTCCACTCCTAAAGGGGGGGGCTCGTACATCGTTCATTCATTCCTCCTCCCCATACATCGAACAAACAACCCACAGATTTTTTTCTGGTAAGGGTGCATCATAGGGTGGGGTTTTTGTGTTGGGCCCGCATGTTGGAGATAACATAACGGATTGTCCGGACAACCACATTTCTCCAACGCATATTGTCTGGATTTGGGGAGCCCAAACTGTTCAGTATAAAGTTTGGAGAACTTGTTGGGTGCCCGTTTGATGTCCGAACATGCCTGGACACAGTGGCGGACCTAGGAAAACGGCAGGCCCCAGGCCGCCCCAGGCCAGCTTCGAAGCACTGTAACTACAGTGCCAACGAAGGGAATCGTGGGCTGCCTGGGGCCTAAATCCGCCTCTGCCTGGACATACGAGGAAGAAATGAACTTGGACATTAGAGATGACCTTAATCATTTGTTTGATTAATTTATATCCATTGTTGCCCGTAGCAACGCACGGCCATTCTACTAGGGGTATATGTGTTTGAAATTTGGAGCAAAATATATAATACATGATTCACGTTTTGTTAAAAGATGGTATCATGTTAAGTTTATTTTAAAAAGAACTCTTTTTGTACATCATTTTATCACGTTTTGTAAGTTTGTTGTTTAAAAGATGTAAACCGAGAACACTCTTATATTTGTTTTACCATTATTTTAAGTTGTTTTTAAGCACATATTATACAATTTTAACACCATTCCCACAGCAATGCGCATGGCATCACCTGGCTAAGTTTTATTGTGCACATGCACGGTGATGTTCACTAATCAGTTGTGATGGTGAGAGACAATTTGATCTTGACTGCACATTAGAAATTCGTTATCTTAGCACACGCTGCTCGATTCATGTGGGCGACGTGACGCGCGGAGTGCAAAGGCTAGATCGGCCATGCACCATCCAACGCGGTACGTACATGTCACGGGATGTATGGCTACATAGCTAGGTAGGGGACTGGACAAAATGATATCTATGATGGGGGATCGCGAATCATCGAAACCGACACGAGCTAAATACCATCTTCCACTAGCAAGCGAGCAAGTACACTGTTGTGCACCAAATTAACTGGAAAGTTGGAGACTTGATAGCGACTTGAGCTAACCGAAAACGATATTACACAGTGATACACCCGGACGTACGCTGGAAACTCAAGCATGCAAGCAACGCCGGCATCTCCTTTGGCATCTTTGTCTCCTTCCTCCTCCACCAGCTCGACTAGACGCTGGCTCACCCAGTGTCCCAGTCCACACAATTCCCCTGGCATGATCATCTTGCACGTACCCGTGCGCGGCTCTTCAGATGCATGGAGTACAGGAGAAGTGATGTAAGATATCGCCCTCCCCCCTCGCCCATCCCTTCCCTATAAATACCACCCAGGCTCCCTTGCATTGCCACACACAACAGAAGCAAAGCAACAGCCTGTGAGTGCACTTTGTACACGTTCATTGCCGTAGCTAGCCAGCTACGCAGAGATGGCGAAGAAAGTGCAGGTGATCGCTACGCTCCTGACCCTGAACCTTCTCTTCTTCACCTTCGCCAACGCCACTGGACGTCCCTGCCCTCCTGGCGGCGGCAGCGGCGGGGGAGGGAGCGGTGGCGGTGGGGGAGGAGGGGGCAGCGGTGGCGGGGGAGGCGGCAATTGTGGCGGCGGGAACTGTGGCGGGGGAGGAAACGGTGGCGGCGGAAACGGTGGTGGCGGGAACTGTGGAGGAGGGAACTGTGGTGGGGGCGGAAACGGTGGTGGTGGCAATGGTGGAGGCGGAAACTGTCCCAGAGGCGGAAACTGTGGCGGAAACGGTGGCGGAGGAAACGGTGGAGGTGGGAACGGTGGAGGAGGAAACGGTGGAGGTGGGAACGGTGGCGGTGGAAATGGTGGCGGCGGCAACGGTGGGGGCGGAAACAGCACCCAGTGCCCGCTGGACGCGCTGAAGCTGGGGGTGTGCGCGAACGTGCTCGGGCTGCTGAACCTGACTCTGGGGAGCCCGCCGGTGCAGCCGTGCTGCTCGCTGATCCAGGGGCTGGCAGACCTGGAGGCGGCGCTGTGCCTGTGCACGACGCTGAACCTCAACCTTCTGGGCATCAACCTGACCTTGCCCATCGCCCTCAGCCTCGTCCTCAACAACTGCGGCAAGAACGTCCCCTCCGGCTTCGAGTGCCCCAACTGAGCCCGGCCGGACCCTGCATCCGCCATATCTCATGCACGCATGCATGCATGCATGATTGGCTATTTGAAGTACCACCACCGCACCACGTACTTAATTGTGTGCTTTGATTACGTAATCATCTGCTGGTTTTTATGTGTGGCTGGATTTCGATTGCGGAGAAACCATGTACTACTTCTCCAGGTTCTACGTACGTACAAGCACGCACTGTTACCTGCGTGCGTAAGGATTTCGTTGTGTGTGTGTGTATGATGTGTTGTCGTAATCGTCACATGTTTGTGATGAGTTAGTTATTCTCAGAGTGCTCATGATGTACCGCTATCTCCGACTAAATAAAAGATTTGCTATATTATTTTTATATACTATTTTTGCACTATGCTTGAATTGAAATTGTATACATGCATGTAGTGTGTTTGAATGGTCTCAGTCTCGTGGTGCTATACTTTGGTACTGGTATTGCACTATTGATATTGACTTGCCTACTTTTGTAACTTTACCAGGGGAGAAAAAGAGCACTTGTATGATAGCTGGCAACCAGTGGCGGAGCTAGACAGGATGTTCAGGGGGGGGCGAGGTAGCAAATATGGGAATATGTGGGGGGGGGGGGGGGGGGGGGGGGGGGGGGGGGGGGGGGGGGGGGGGGGGGGGGGGGGGGGGGGGGGGGGGGGGGTGGGGGGCCAAAAAAAGCTAAAAAAAAATCTAATCTAAACAGCCCCCCAAAAATTTCCTTCAGGTTTACTAATGAGGCTGGGGGGGCCATGGCACCTGCTGGCCCCAACTAAGCTCCGCCGTACCTGATACTCGTCGCTGATTATGGCATTATTAATTTAAAGTTGGGCTTATTTCGAGCCTTTCCTCTAAGCAAACGATATTGAGAACCTTAGTGAACTGGAAAACAAATTCTCCTACACACAGGAGTACACACAACTTATAACAAGCTAATTGATCATTTCTTCCCGTCCCTAGTCAGATAACAGTTAACACTAACTTCCCGTATATACTGACACAGTGAATCTCGTCTAGAAATTATTAAATAAATCCCTAGTTCAGTGAAGGATTACTAGTAGTTACTAGATAGCTAGACAACTGTCCATCTTGTATATTAGATGACTTTCAGAAAAAAAAGATGGGGATCAACACTTTCAAACTTTAATTATCAACAGCAAACTGAGATTCGTCAAATAAAGAAAAAAAATCAGGTTCCATGGCTGTAATTTTACAAATTGTAATGGCATATTCGTGTAAACATAACTGTTGAGTTACCCCTTGGAAATTGCGGCAATGTCTAAAATGTCATATATATAGTATAATTTTTTTTGCGGGGTGTATATATAGTAAAATTGAACAGTTCTCAACGGTGACCCGGAAATAGCAAAAGCAGTTGCCACCCAGCTTATACCGTTGAAATGCAATACTCTATTTGGTACTTCTACGCTCCTAGGTGCCTATCACTGATCGACACCTAGACTTCTTTCCAAAATAAAATACCAATAGCTTCAAAGGCAAAACCTCACCATAAGTCATGTGTGAGGTATTGCCAGTACTCTCAAATCCGGAAACCTTACCGTAGAAGTCTTGAAATTCCCTTCTTCTTCTTTTTTGCGGGGTAGAAGTCTTGAAAAAATATCGCTCGTCACAAAAAATCTAATCCAAGTTCAAATACAACTCAAGAAACGAAAAGGACAAACCTAGCTATACTCGCAAAAAATAAAAAGTAGCTAGTTCAAATTCGGCTCACTAACATGACTATCAACGTTGAATTTTTATTCTTTTATTTCTTGAGCTATGTATTCAGGTTGATGTTTGTTTTGATTTTTTATGATATGATTGGTACATATCAGTGTTCTGTTTCCTTTTACAAAAATTTTGCAACATTTTAATAGTCCAAAAATTGTGGGCGCACAGGGATACGTTCTTCCTGGGTCGAATCACTGATAGACAGCTGGCCACCTTTCTCATGATCTAGAGTTCGACAGCTTCAGACCTATATGTCTATCTAGTGCTGTCACAGCGAAGAGAGGGAGAGCTTACCTGAGGCGCGACCATTTTTCTTGGCGAGTAATTCCGAAGGTGAGGTCTGAAAAAAAAAACAAAAAAAAAAGATTAGGTCTGAGGTGACTATTCAGTTGCCACTTCTCTAGCTTTTTGTCGCATGCAGAAAGCGGAATATTTGCCTTTTCGATCATCAGAGCAGGATATTTGTCGTCCGCATATACTTTAGTCGGGCTCAAGAATAATCCAAGCTAGCAAGTACCAACCGCTGTCATCTCAAGGGGCGAAGTACTACAGCTACCTAACCTGACTAGCTGTGTGCACATGCACATGCATGCATACATGTGACACAGTGACTGAGTGACAGATGAGGCAGAGACCGTGATCTTTTCTTTACTGCTTGTGATCATAATATTGTGATCAATATCTTCATATCTTCATACGCCGTGTGTCCCTTGCGTATACGCAAATAACAGCATGAATGCTGATGCAAGGTGCCAAGACATGTACACAATGCACCTTCAGACAGACCGTCTGCATGCCTACCCGCCAGCCTGCATACGTACCGTCTTTATGCGCCTGTTTGGCAGCCACAGTGACCGGGCCTGGCTAGCTTAAACCTGACTTATACGAGGCTGGTTAAGCAAATGCAGCCTCTAAACCAACATCTATAATTTTTTTGGTTGCCCGCATTTAGTTCTCACGCATTAGAGCTAGCTTAGCGCACGGTGTTTAGTGTCTGCTTGTGTACGTGCGAACACAAGGCCTGCTGTTTGGTTGCATGCAACGCCTGTTGTCTGATAACCTCTTCGGTGCGGTGGTGAGATTACCAGCACACAACAGAGTCAGGAAGAACACACAACAGAACATAGTAGTAAGCAGTTATAAATATTGTGCCACACATAAGCAGATCAGGTCAAACATAGTACTAAGCAGTTCGATATTAAACTAAAGCAGCTGGAGCATACGATGGGCTCTCCTAGGCGTTCACGGCGAAGGCGTCGTCGTGCCTCCCGCACCTGGTCACCACTTCAATGCCATCGTCATTAAAGACGATGACCTTCAGCATGTCGGGAGTCAGCAGCTTGAAGGTCACCATGAAGCCTATCTTGATCTGATGGACGGCGGCGAAGATGGCCCAACCCTGATCAAGGGTGACCCTTGTGACGCCCCCGATTCAATCGTACACTAATCATACACGCAAACGTGTACGATCAACATCAGGGACTCACGGGAAGATATCACAACACAACTCTAAAAGTAAAAATAAGTCATACAAGCATCATAATACAAGCCAGGGGCCTCGAGGGCTCGAATACAAGTGATCGATCATAGACGAGTCAGCGGAAGCAACAATATCTGAGTGCAGACATAAGTTAAACAAGTTGCCATAAGATGGCTAGCACAAACTGGAATACATATCGAAAGAGGCGCAGGCCTCCTGCCCGGGATCCTCCTAAACTACTCCTGGTCGTCGTCGACAGCCTGCACGTAGTAGTAGGCACCTCCAGAGTAGTAGGGGTCGTCGTCGACGGTGGCGTCTGGCTCCTGAACTCCAGCATCTGGTTGTGACAACCAGAAAGAAAAGAAAGGAGGAAAAGGGGGGAGCAGAGCAACCGTGAGTACTCATCCAAAGTACTCGCAAGCAAGGAGCTACACTACATATGCATGGGTATATGTGTAAAGGGCCATATCAGTGGACTGAACTGCAGAAAGCCAGAATAAGAGGGGGGATATCTAATCCTGTCGAAGACTACGCTTCTGGCAGCCTCCATCTTGCAGCATGTAGAAGAGAGTAGAAGGTAAGTTCACCAAGTAGCATCGCATAGCATAAATCCTACCCAGCGATCCTCTCCTCGTCGCCCTGTGAGAGAGCGATCACCGGGTTGTATCTGGCACTTGAAAGGGTGTGTTTTATTAAGTATCCGGTTCTAGTTGTCATAAGGTCGAGGTACAACTCCGGGTCGTCCTTTTACCGAGGGACACGGCTATTCGAATAGATAAACTTCCCTGCAGGGGTGCACCACATTACCCAACACGCTCGATCCCTCTGGCCGAGCACACTTTCCTGGGTCATACCCGGCCTCGGAAGATCAACACGTCGCAGCCCTACCTAGGCACAACAGAGAGGTCAGCACGCCGGTCTAAATCCTATGCGCGCAGGGGTCTGGGCCCATCGCCCATTGCACACCTGCATGTTGCGTGGGCGGCCGGTGAGCATACCTAGCAACCTCCATTACAAAGGAAGTTGCGTTACGCGGTCCAACCCGGCGCGCGCCGCTCAGTCGCTGACGTCAAGAAGGCTTCGACTAATACCACGACGTCGAGTACCCATAACTGTTCCCGCGTGGTGGTTAGCGCGTATAGGCTCGTAGCCAGACTCAGATCAAATACCCAATCTCGTTAAGCGTGTTATTTTGAAGTAACCACGGACGCCGACCAGGACCAGGCCCACCTGTCTCCTAGGTGGTCACAACCTGCCCTGTCGCTCCGCCACAAAGTAACACTCGAGGGCCGTTGGGAACCTAGGCCCACCTCTGCCTGGATGGAACCACCTGCCCCTTCAGCCCCCATCTCCGAACAGTAACATAAGTATGTAATAGTATATAGTATATGTACCCGTGATCACCTCCCGAAGTGATCACGGCCCAGTAGTATAGCATGGCAGACGGACAAGAGTGTAGGGCCACTGATGTAATTCTAGCAACCTATACTAAGCATTTAGGATTGCAGGTAAGGTATCAACAGTAGTAGCAAAGACAGGCTATGCAGCAGAATAGGATTAACCGAAAGTAGTAACATGCTACACTACTCTAATGCAAGCAGTAGAGAGAAGGAATAGGCGATATCGGGTTGATCAAGGGGGGGGGGCTTGCCTGGAAGCTGTGTTGAGAGAGAAGGGTCGTCGACGTAGTAGTCGTTCACGGCAGCGTCGTCAGCGGTCTCAGCGTCTATCGAGAGAGAAGGAGGGGGGAGGAAACAGTAAATACAAAGCAAACAATGCTACACAAAGTATGACATGACAATATGCAGTGCCGGGGTGTTCTACTGCCTAACTAAATGATTTAGTTAATTTAGGAATTTATTCGGATTTATTTAATTAAAGTTGGGCACTATTCATTTATTGAAATCGGTCTAAAAGTTCAATGTTCTTATAGTTAGAGGCATCTGACGGGAATACGGAGGGCGTATTCGGGTTCGTATCGAAATTCTGAGCAAGTTTCATGTATAAAGTATTTTCATCGGAGTTATGGATTATTTAATATGATTTTCTAAAGTTTTTATTAATTTCTAGAATTTAAATATTTATTTAAATTCGAATTATCCAAAACAGTGCAGAGTGATATCGTCATGACGTGTTGCTGACGTCAGCAGTCAACAGTGAATTTGACTGGGTCAAACTGACATGGGGGTCCCACATGTCATAGGCTGTTTAGTTAGCAGGTTAATTAAACAGAGTTAATTAGTTTACCTAATGATTAGGTTAGTCTAAACATAATTAATTAAGTTAATTAATTAATTAATTAATTAATTAAATATTATATTATTTTTTTAAAGAAACGTTCTGGGACGGGGCCCCCTTGTCGTAGGCCCCTGGGGGCCTTAGTGGGTTTCGGGCGCCAACGGGTGCGTGGGCGCAGGGGTGCAACCCGCCCGGTGCGGGGCGAGGTTGCCAGCGACGGGGAGGCGGAGTGCGGGGCCGGCGACGAGCGGGCGCGCGGGCGGCAGAGGAGCAGCCGCAGGGGAGCCGGGGCGCGGCGGCGCACCAGCAGCAGGGGGACGGCACCGCGGCAACGGCAGCACAACAGCGCAGCGGTGAGGCGTGGGCACGCGCCGGCGAGCCGTGGCGCGGCCAAGCGCGGACGCGCACGCTCGCGGGCGCGCACAGCGGCGTCGAGCGGCCAAGGGGGGCGGATGCGGATGGTAGCGAGCGAGCGCAGGCGCGGAACGGGCGCGGTCGGCGCGGTGCAGCGAACAGGGGAAGGCCCGGGGCGCGAGGCGTCGAGACGAGCAGGGGGAAGGGGCGGTGGCCAGCAGGCGGTGACGGGGCGATGCAGAGCGTGGCCGATGTGGCCGTGACGAGCGGGGGCGGGCGCGGTGGCGCCGCAGCAAGGCCACGGCGACGTGTGGTCGCAGCCCATGGCGGGTCCGCGCGTGCATGACTGCGGGGCGGCGCGAGGAGCATAGAGGAAGAGAGGCGGGGCTCACTTGGGCTGTAGGGAATGGGCAGTGGGGCGCGGGAAGGAGGTCGGGGACGACGTGCGACGGGGAGGCAGTCCGGTGGGAAGGTCCGTTCCGACGAGGCGGCTCCGACGTGGTCCGGGCGGTGGCGTGGTGGTTCGTTCCCCGTTCCAGATCTGGATCAGGGAGGGAGAGAGAGCGACGTGAGGGGATGAGTGGGAGGAGAGAGTGGGGTGGGATGTCAGTTAGGGTTTCCACCGACAGGGGGTTATGGGGAGTGTGGGGTGGCCGGTTGGGCCAGCGGGCTGGCCTGGCTGCCAACTGGGCCGGGTGGCCCAGCAGGGGGGTTCCTTTATCTTTTCTTTTGTTTTTCTATTTTGTTCTTTTCCTTTTATTTATTCTTTTCTGTTTTATTTTAGTTACACTTTATTTTTAGTTTAGTAAAATATGACAATAGCTCCAAAAATAGTGTTCCAAAATAACCCACTACCCTAAAAAGTTTTACCTCAAAATAAAATAGTTTAGCATTTTATAAAATATCAAAGGCACTTACTTAATCGTTTCAACTACTGTTTTAATCATTTTAGAGTATTAAAACATTTTATAAAAGTGGGGTTTCTTCACCACAATTACCTTTGCATTATTTGGTTCACTCCGAACATTTTAGTTATAATGTTTGAAAATTTTTGATGTTTGACAAAAATTCAAATTTGAATTCGAACCGGTTTCGAACTAACGCGAGACTAGCAACTGTAATCGAGGTGACATGGCATCATTAGCAAAGGTTCACTGTAGCATAATTATCCGGGAGTTACAATTCTCCTCCACTACAAGAAATCTCGTCCCGAGATTTAGGAGGTAGAAGGAAACAGTGCGGGGTATTCTTCACGCAGGCGATCCTCGCGTTCCCACGTGGCCTCATCTTCAGAATGATTTGACCACTGAACCTTGAGGAACTTGATTGCCTTCTGATGTGTGCGGCGTTCAGCTTGGTCGAGAATGCGGACCGGATGCTCTTTATAGGAGAGGTCCTGTTGCAATTCGAGCACTTCATGATCCACTGCTCGGATTGGGTCCTTGAAGCAGCGGCGGAGTTGTGACACGTGGAACACATCGTGAACCTGAGAAAGGTTCGGCGAAGCTCCAGTTGATATGCCACTTTTCCACGCTTTTCGAGAATAGTGAATGGACCAATATAGCGAGGAGCTAGCTTGCCCTTGATCCCGAAGCGGTGAGCACCCTTCATTGGTGTAACTCGAAGATAAGCCTTTTCGCCAGGATGATAGACCATGTCTTTATGATGACGGTCATACTGACTCTTCTGACGTGACTGGGCAGTCTTGAGATTCTCACGAATGATGCGGACTTGTTCTTCGGCGTGTTGGATAATATCCGGACCGAAAAGTGGACGTTCCCCAGTTTCTGACCAGTTCAGAGGGGTTCGACACTTTCGTCCCTATAACACTTCGAAGGGGGCCATCTTCAGACTAGCTTGATAGCTATTATTATAAGAGAACTCCGCATACGGGAGAGATTCCTCCCATTTCTTGCCGAAAGAGATAACACAAGCTCGAAGCATGTCTTCGAGAACTTGGTTGACACGTTCCACTTGCCCTTGCGACTGAGGATGAAATGCAGTACTGAATGACAGATGAGTACCCATAGCTTCTTGGAAACTTGCCCAGAATTTCGAAGTGAATAAGCTGCCACGGTCCGAACTGATTACCAGTGGAATACCGTGCAGTGAAACAATTCTGGACATGTAGAGAGTTGCAAGCTGACTAGCAGTGATCGTCTCTTTGACCGCCAGAAAATGTGCAACTTTAGAGAGTCGATCAATGATGACAAGGATAGCATCATTACCTTTCTGCGATTTGGGAAAACCAGTGACGAAGTCCATTTCAACATGGTCCCATTTCCATTCAGGAATAGAGATAGGTTGCAGAGTTCCAGCAGGTCTTTGATGTTCTGCTTTGATTCGACAACAAACGTCACATTCAGCAACATAACGAGCAATGTCTTGCTTCATATTAGACCACCAGAATTTTCGACGGACATCTTGGTGCTACCGGGATGAATAGACAGAGGCGTTTCATGAGCTTCTTTCATAACCTTCTGAGTCATATCCAGGTTGTCTTCCGTAGGGACCACTATTCGACCTTTAAAGAATAAGGTGTCATCATCTCCTAGGGTGAAGCACGAGGGCCTTCCTGCCGCGAGGTAGCGCTTAATCTTGTGGGCTAGAGAGTCATACTTCTGCAGTGTCTTGATGCTACCCAAGAGATCTGGTTCGACAGCCAGGGTATTGAGGGAACCCTGGGGAACAACACGGAGGTTCATCTTGCGGAACTCTGGAGGAGGGGGAGCGAGTGCTCCAGGAGGAACAATATGGAGGTTCAGCTTTCTGAATTCCTCAACAAGCGAGGTTTGAACTTTGTGAACCTGGAGGTGGTTGCAATATGACTTACGGCTCAAGGCATCAGCCATTACATTAGCCTTGCCTGGTGTATAGGAAATACCCAAGTCAAAGTCTGCAACAGCCTCCATCCATCTCTGCTGACGGAGGTTCAGGTCTGGCTGAGTAAACAGATACTTTAGACTTTGGTGGTCGGTGAAGATCTCGCAACGATTACTGAGAAGGTAATGTCGCCATTGTTTCAGTGCATGTATGACAGCAGCAAGCTCGAGGTCGTGAACTGGGTAGTTCTCTTCGTGAGGGCGCAATTGACGGGATGCATAAGCAATCACTTTGCGCTCTTGCATTAGGACACAGCCTAATCCTTGACGGGAAGCGTCGCAGTAAATGACGAAGTCCATCTTAGTATCAGGTGGAGCAAGCACTGGGGCAGAAGTCAACTTGTCCTTGAGTGCCTGGAAACTTTCCTGACATTTGTCTGTCCATTGGTACTTGACGCCCTTATGCAATAGGTTAGTCAGAGGCCTGGCGATCTTGGAGAAGTTCTCGACAAATCGACGGCAATAGCTGGCGAGACCGAGAAAACTCCTGACTTGCTTGACGTTCTTCGGAGGAGTCCAATCGAGAATAGCCTGAACTCGCTCGGGGTTGACGGCAATACCATCCTTGGAGATGACATGCCCAAGATAAGTTACTTCGGGAAGCCAGAATTCACACTTGGAATACTTAGCATAGAGTTGATGCTCTCAAAGCTTCTCCAGGACAAGACGAAGATGTTCAGCATGCTCTTCTTTATTCTTGGAGTACACAAGGATATCATCCAGATAAACCACGACGAACTTGTCGAGGTATTCCATGAAGATATAGTTCATCAAACGAGAGAAGGTGGCTGGAGCATTGGTTAAGCCGAATGACATGACAGTGTACTCATATGAACCATATCGAGTCACGAATGCGGTCTTTGGGATATGCTCTTCACGAACACGGATCTGGTGGTATCCCAACCTTAAGTCGAGTTTGGAGAACACTGATGAGCCAGCTAGTTGATCATACAGATCATTGATCCGAGGAAGAGGATATTTGTTCTGAATGGTAGCTTGGTTAATAGGACGGTAGTCTTGGACCAATCGGTTTGTCCCATCCTTCTTCTTGACAATGAGGGAAGGTGCTCCCCAAGGAGAGCAACTAGGGCGAATGAAACCACTGCGAAGAGATGTGTCGATTTCCTCCTTAAGCGCAATGAGTTCATGTGGCGGCATCTTGTAAGGTCGTTTGGCTATAGGGGTGGTGCCTGGTTTCAAGTCGATGATGAATTCGACAGCTCTAGCAGGGGGAATCCCTGGAAGTTCTTCAGGAAAGACGTCTTGGAATTCACGAACAACGGTAATGTTTTCAATGCCCTCGAGTGGTGCAGCGTTCAATGCGTTCAACGCATAAAGCCTTGCCTCGGCATTCTGAACCAGACGAGCGTTGTAGCTTATTATTTCATCGGAAGGGTGTAGTAGATGGACGGTCTTAGTGGCGCAAACTATAGAAGCAGTATGCGCTTTCAACCATTCCATTCCCAGAATGAGATCAATGCTACAGGACTTCAGTGCGATGGGAGAGACAAGGAATTCCAGTCCTTCGATTTCAACGGGGATGTCCTTGCAAAACATGGAGGTTCGACATTGGCCCACAGGGGTGTGTACTAATAGCGAAGCGTTCATGTCCTCACATTTAATGTCGTGCAAGCATGCAAAATCTTCCGACATGAATGAATGCGATGCACCTGTATCAAATAAAACGAATGCTGGTACTGAATTTACAAGGAGTGTACCCATCACAGTAGCAGGCTGGTCTCGAGCTTCATTGAGATCAACGTGGTTGGCATGAACACGACCATAAGACTTGGCATTGTTGTTGCGGGGCTGGTTGCTTCCACGGCCAGCTGCAGGAAGGGCCAGTTGATTCTGATTCTGATAGCAGTTCCTGGCAAGGTGACCTGGTTGACCACACTTGTAGCACAGACCATTATTGGGGGTGGCAGCAGGAGCTTGGGGTGGTGCAGCTGGAAGTCTTGGCTGCCTGGCCGGTGGAGGAGGCAGACGCGGTGCAGCATAAGACTGCCTTGGAGCAGGTGCATTTGGACGGTACATGCTGTTCGGGATCCAGATCTTACGCTTCTGCGAGGACGGGCCCGAAGATGAGCCCGTGTCACGGTTGCGTCTGTGAGAGCTCTGGTGTTCCTGCAGACCAGTTTCAACATTGATGGCCTTGTTCACCAAGGTGGCGAAATCGGGAAAGTCATGCACTAGCAGTGCGAGCTTGATGTCAGCTTGAAGGCCATCACGGAACTTCTCCTGTCTGCGTGCATCAGTTGCAATGTCTTCTTCAGCATAGCGGGATAAGTCCAGAAACTCCCGCTGATAAGCTTCCACAGTTTTGTTGCCTTGGGTGAGGTTGCGGAATTCGCGCTTCTTCCGGTCCATGATTCCCTATGGGATGAAGCGGGCACGAAAAGCAGCTTGAAAGTCTGGCCAGGTGATGATCGCTCCAACCGGCAGAGTACGCCTGTGGCTGTCCCACCATTGAGCAGCAGGTCCCTTCAGAAAGAAGGAAGCAAAGGTGACATAGCTGGCAAGGGCTAGATCAGCAGACTCCATCTCATAGGTGATGTCACGGAGCCAGTCATCAGCATCCAGAGGCTGAGTTGAGCTGCGGTACATGGTTGGGTTGAGGCGTATGAAATCCTGCATAGTTATTTGGGCTGGCTGCTGGTTCATATTGGGGCGCGGGAACTGAGCCATCATATTCTCCATGAACTGGCGGTTCAGCTCGAACTGTTGGATCATACCAGCCATATACTCAGGCGGTGGTGGGGCGTTGCCACCACGACCACCTGGTCTAACCATCCTGCTAATATATAACAGGGGTAGTTCAGCATTGAGAAATTTGCAAAGACAAGAATCATTCTTGGTGAAACATGCATAATGAAACAAGCACGATAGATACTACATAGTAGTTGGCATATCTCACAAAAGGGATCATGCATAGAGTTCAGTACATAAGAATAAAGACATCATAGGCGGCACGCAGGCTCGCGGCGAATGCATCTAATGCTAATAAGCAAGTCAACATCAGTCCCAGGAGGAACTGTGGAGGTAGGTGTAGCCTGACAGCTGGTAGTGACGCGACGGGAAGTCCTCCACGTCAGTAGCCTGCGGTCCGTGAACACTCTGGTGTAGAACCCGACGTCCAGGTGGCAAAAGAGGACCAAGTGCGGGAGTGTAGCCTCCCACATCTGGCCAACCGACACCCTGGGGCATCACGGTCCTGACTGGGTAGATCGCAGATCGCGGCAGCTCACCAGATCGGACAAAGGGGTGCAACAGCGTCAAAGCACTGTAAAGGTGCTGACGGGTGGTGTACAACTCGTGGCGAAGAGCTCGGTTAGCTCGATCCAGCCCATCAGCATGCAGAACCAGGTTCTGATGGTGGAAGGGCTCTCGGGTGACGGTGGAGTAGGCAGCAGTGTAATATCCCTCCGCACCATCGTCAGATGCGATAGCAACGTGCCTGAAAGGGGAGGTGTCCAACGCCTGATACTCTCCACGAAGACGTGTCAGAGCTGCATAAGCAGCATCGTGGACTGCCATATCGATGGTCACTCCAACACCATGAGTGGTGTGCAGCACAGTAGTGGAGTCATACTCCCGAGAGTAGAGGTGGACGATGGCACGGTACTGCTCCTGGTTAAAGTCCTGGTACTGCTCGTACACGGTGTACTCAGGGTGCCAGCGATAACCCAGATAGGTCATCATCTCAGCTAACACAGCAGGTGAACCCTGAACACCAATGGCCGCCGTGTGGCTCACGACCTGCCTCGTGGGTTCCATCTGAAAACAAAGATGTTTCAAAGGAGTCATATGACAGTGTGGATATTGTCCAAAATACTATTCTAAGGAATAACTATGGCTTATCCAACTTTGGGGTGAATGTGGTCACGGGATCCTAATATTAGTGTTAGTAAATTTGTTTAACCCGAGTAGAAGAGAGTTCAGAGTCCCGGAGTAAAGAAAGAGGAGTAAAAGATCCTAATACCACCCAATGGCGATGCGGGCCCGTAAGACACACAGTCATGTTAGTAAAACAGTTTTCTTTGTCTAGACTCAACTTCGGCCAAGGAGTGTGGAAGGGGGGGTTCCTACAGGCAGTCGGCTCTGATACCAACTTGTGACGCCCCCGATTCAATCGTACACTAATCATACACGCAAATATGTACGATCAAGATCAGGGACTCACGGGAAGATATCACAACACAACTCTAAAAGTAAAAATAAGTCATACAAGCATCATAATACAAGCCAGGGGCCTCGAGGGCTCGAATACAAGTGATCGATCATAGACGAGTCAGCGGAAGCAACAATATCTGAGTGCAGACATAAGTTAAACAAGTTGCCATAAGATGGCTAGCACAAACTGGAATACATATCGAAAGAGGCGCAGGCCTCCTGCCTGGGATCCTCCTAAACTACTCCTGGTCGTCGTCGACAGCCTGCACGTAGTAGTAGGCACCTCCAGAGTAGTAGGGGTCGTCGTCGACGGTGGCGTCTGGCTCCTGAACTCCAGCATCTGGTTGTGACAACCAGAAAGAAAAGAAAGGGGGAAAAGGGGGGAGCAGAGCAACCGTGAGTACTCATCCAAAGTACTCGCAAGCAAGGAGCTACACTACATATGCATGGGTATATGTGTAAAGGGCCATATCAGTGGACTGAACTGCAGAAAGCCAGAATAAGAGGGGGGATATCTAATCCTGTCGAAGGCTACGCTTCTGGCAGCCTCCATCTTGCAGCATGTAGAAGAGAGTAGAAGGTAAGTTCACCAAGTAGCATCACATAGGATAAATCCTACCCGGCGATCCTCTCCTCGTCGCCCTGTGAGAGAGCGATCACCGGGTTATATCTGGCACTTGAAAGGGTGTGTTTTATTAAGTATCCGGTTCTAGTTGTCATAAGGTCGAGGTACAACTCCGGGTCGTCCTTTTACCGAGGGACACGGCTATTCGAATAGATAAACTTCCCTGCGGGGGTGCACCACATTACCCAACACGCTCGATCCCTCTGGCCGGGCACACTTTCCTGGGTCATATCCGGCCTCGGAAGATCAACACGTCGCATCCCTACCTAGGCACAACAGAGAGGTCAGCACGCCGGTCTAAATCCTATGCGCAGGGGTCTGGGCCCATCGCCCATTGCACACCTGCACGTTGCGTGGGCGGCCGGTGAGCAGACCTAGCAACCTCCATTACAAAGGAAGTTGCGTTACGCGGTCCAACCCGGCGCGCGCCGCTCAGTCGCTGACGTCAAGAAGGCTTCGGCTGATACCACGACGTCGAGTACCCATAACTGTTCCCGCGTGGTGGTTAGCGCGTATAGGCTCGTAGCCAGACTTAGATCAAATACCCAATCTCGTTAAGCGTGTTATTTTGAAGTAACCATGGACGCCGACCAGGACCAGGCCCACCTGTCTCCTAGGTGGTCACAACCTGCCCTTTCGCTCCGCCACAAAGTAACACTCGGGGGCCGTCGGGAACCTAGGCTCACCTCTGCCTGGATGGAACCACCTGCCCCTTCAGCCCCCATCTCTGAACAGTAACATAAGTATGTAATAGTATATAGTATATGTACCCTTGATCACCTCCCGAAGTGATCACGGCCCAGTAGTATAGCATGGCAGACGGACAAGAGTGTAGGGCCACTGATGTAATTCTAGAAACCTATACTAAGCATTTAGGATTGCAGGTAAGGTATCAACAGTAGTAGCAAAGACAGGCTATGCAGCAGAATAGGATTAACCGAAAGCAGTAACATGCTACACTACTCTAATGCAAGCAGTAGAGAGAAGGAATAGGCGATATCGGGTTGATCAAGGGGGGGGGGCTTGCCTGGAAGCTGTGTCGAGAGAGAAGGGTCGTCGACGTAGTAGTCGTTCACGGCAGCGTTGTCAGCGGTCTCAGCGTCTATCGAGAGAGAAGGAGGGGGAGGAAACAGTAAATACAAAGCAAACAATGCTACACAAAGTATGACATGACAATATGCAGTGCCGGGGTGTTCTACTGCCTAACTAAATGATTTAGTTAATTTAGGAATTTATTCGGATTTATTTAATTAAAGTTGGGCACTATTCATTTATTGAAATCGGTCTAAAAGTTCAATGTTCTTATAGTTAGAGGCATCTGACGGGAATACGGAGGGCGTATTCGGGTTCGTATCGAAATTCTAAGCAAGTTTCATGTATAAAGTATTTTCATCGGAGTTACGGATTATTTAATATGATTTTCTAAAGTTTTTATTAATTTCTAGAATTTAAATATTTATTTAAATTCGAATTATCCAAAACAGTGCAGAGTGATGTCATCGTGACGTGTTGCTGAAGTCAGCAGTCAACAGTGAATTTGAGTGGGTCAAACTGACATGCGGGTCCCACATGTCATAGGCTGTTTAGTTAGCAGGTTAATTAAACAGAGTTAATTAGTTTACCTAATGATTAGGTTAGTCTAAATATAATTAATTAAGTTAATTAATTAATTAATTAATTTTTTTTTTTAAAGAAACGTTCTGGGACGGGGCCCCGTTGTCATAGGCCCCTGGGGGCCTTAGCGGGTTTCGGGCGCCAACGGGTGCGTGGGCGCAGGGGCGCAACCCGCCCGGTGCGGGGCGAGGTTGCCGGCGACGGGGAGGCGGAGTGCGGGGCCGGCGACGAGCGGGCGCGCGGGCGGCAGAGGAGCAGCCGCAGGGGAGCCGGGGCGTGGCGGCGCACCAGCAGCAGGGGGACGGCACCGCGGCAACGGCAGCACAACAGCGCAGCGGTGAGGCGTGGGCGCGCGCCGGCGAGGCATGGCGCGGCCAAGCGCGGACGCGCGCGCTCGCGGGCGCGCACAGCGGCGTCGAGCGGCCAAGGGGGGCGGATGCGGACGGTAGCGAGCGAGCGCAGTCGCGGAACGGGCGCGGTCGGCGCGGCGCAGCGAACAGGGGAAGGCCCGGGGCGCGAGGCGTTGAGACGAGCAGGGGAAGGGGCGGTGGCCAGCAGGCGGTGACGGGGCGATGCAGAGCGTGGCCGATGTGGCCGTGACGAGCGGGGGCGGGCGCGGTGGCGCCGCAGCAAGGCCACGGCGACATGTGTTCGCAGCCCATGGCGGGTGCGCGCGTGCACGACTGCGGGGCGGCGCGAGGAACAGAGAGGAAGAGAGGCGGGGCTCACTGGGGCCGTAGGGAATGGGCAGTGGGGCGCGGGGAGGAGGTCGGGGACGACGTGCGACGAGGAGGCTGTCCGGTGGGAAGGTCTGTTCCGACGAGGCGGCTCCGACGTGGTCCGGGCGGCGGCGTGGTGGTTCGTTCCCCGTTCCAGATCTGGATCGGGGAGGGTGAGAGAGCGACGTGAGGGGATGAGTGGGAGGAGAGAGTGGGGTGGGATGTCGGTTAGGGTTTCCACCGACAGGGGGTTATGGGGAGTGTGGGGTGGCCGGTTGGGCCAGCGGGCTGGCCTGGCTGCCAACTGGGCCGGGTGGCCCAGCAGGGGGGGTTCCTTTTATCTTTTCTTTTGTTTTTCTATTTTGTTCTTTTCCTTTTATTTATTCTTTTCTGTTTTATTTTAGTTACACTTTATTTTTAGTTTAGTAAAATATGACAATAGCTCCAAAAATAGTGTTCCAAAATAACCCACTACCCTAAAAAGTTTTACCTCAAAATAAAATAGTTTAGCATTGTATAAAATATCAAAGGCACTTACTTAATCGTTTCAACTACTGTTTTAATCATTTTAGAGTATTAAAACATTTTATAAATGTGGGGTTTCTTCACCACAATTACCTTTGCATTATTTGGTTCACTCCGAACATTTTAGTTTTAATGTTTGAAAATTTTTGATGTTTGACAAAAATTCAAATTTGAATTCGAACCGGTTTCGAACTAACGCGAGACTAGCAACTGTAATCGAGGTGACATGGCATCATTAGCAGAGGTTCACTGTAGCATAATTATCCGGGCGTTACAACCCTGCCGTTCAATAGCTGGACAATGACCTTCCAGAAGCAGCCGATGTTCATCTTCAGCTTGAACTCCTGCGGCACGGACAGGAAGTGCCTCGTGAAGTCCATCGGCATAGGTACGGCCTCGAGCTTGGGGGCGATGATCACCTTGCAGAAATTGGTTGGCCCTCCCACCTCATGGTAGTGGTTGTAGTTCCGGCGCTAGCCGTTGGGGGACACCTCCGGCACGTCGTCGTCCGTGGCTAGGCGTCACCTCTGAGGCGGCACATCGTCCTTGCCCTTGTCCTGCTCCTTTGATGGAACCACCTCCTTTCCCTTGTTCTCCGTGTCGATCTGCATTATGAAGAGGTTCAAAGGCTAGGTCAGCATCTACATTATGAACCTTGCAACATCGCCATTAAAACCTATGCCCGTGTGCCCCTTTATTAACCCACCTTCACGGTCACCATTTACCCAGTCTCTCACTCTTCCTCCAACCTAACACCATGAACTCCAACAACAAGTCCAACCCCAACCCCAACCCAACCCCTTCCCTTGGGGCATTGGATGGAGGGCTTTCTTCCTAGGGTGCTCGCTAGGTGACCGCACCAAGTTTGAGAACACCATAGAAGTATGCTCAAACTTCAGCAGCATGGAAGAGCTGCACAAAGAGTCAGACGTTGTGGTCAAGAAGGCGACGCCGGAGGAGTTGAAGACACTGATTCCTGACCCAGCGAAGGGCGCTATGTCAGTCAACATACTTCGCTGGGCCATGAATCAGGCCAACTCCGGCGACGCTGGACAGAGGGCAAAGTGCGCCAAGTACAGACAGTACCGGCGTCCTCATGACCATCGTGCCGCCGTGTATTTCACCACAAATATTGTGCCTATGGAAGGGGAAGAATAAGATGCGGTGGCGATGATTGTGAGGGCGCAGAAGCTAGGAAACCGAAGCATGCCAATCGAGCTGGACTCCGGCGAGGAAGAAGAGACGGTGGTGCAGGTCCAGGAGAAGACCAAGACCAAGGCCACCCGCCGCTCCAATCGCCTCCAGGGTCCCCGAGGCTAAGATCTGTGCATACTATGTAAGATGAACCCTAATCCCCATTCCAATTGTACTCAATCCGGACCGGGAACCTCATATCTACTAGTAGTCATGACGTTGTTATGATCACTTCTATGGTGTTTACCCCGATTCCCCATTCCCCCAACATGGATCGAATCTAAACTCGAATCGAATGCGAAGTAGTAGGCGAGGGGGGGGATAGCTTACCGCCATTGCCGAAGTGCTGCTGTGGATGCCGGTGAAGGTGGCCGGAGGTCAACTTGCTGTTGTCCGATCTGCTGCACGCCGCTGCCGCCGTCGGTGAGAGTGGGGAGAGGTGAGAGGGGACAGAGAGCGATGAGGGACGGTGAGGGTAATAACTGTCGGCGCTTCGGGAAGCAACGTGGCTTCTCGAGGATGGCTCCTCGCGTGCAACCCCCGCAACCCACGTGCCTCGCGCGGGCCTGACTCGTGAGAAACTGCCGATTCGAGTATGCCCCGCGAGACAGGCCAAGAGGTGCTTTAAAGTTTGTGCCATGCAGGCCCAATAGTGTATGTTGGCAACCAATCAGCCTGTTTTCTTCCCGCGCGGGCCTGGTTGGACCTTATGCGGGCAACCAAACATGTCCTATGTGAGTTCCGCCAGCCTACATACGTACCATCTATATGTGAGTTGGTGATGATGGTGTGCCTACCATCATGACATCTGAATCGTCCAATCTAGAATGTAAGGCTGAGCTTGAGACTAGTTGCCCCCAAACAATTACAGTTGCACTTTTACAAAAACCACCCCACACACCAGAATTGTTCTCAGGTGGAAAAAAGAGCGGGAAGTTCTCCTTTCTCCATCTCCGGTGAAAGAAATAGTCTTTAGTTCAAAAAGAAAGAAACCGAGTCTTCAAGAACTCCTCCAAAATTCCTCACCCCCTCCCCCACCGCCAACTCTTACAGGCGACCGTTCAAATTGACTTGAGCGAGGGTCCCTCCCCTTGTATAGTTGTAGTTGTAATTAGGATCTCAATAAATTAGATTTGGCTTTGAGCTTGCTGAGCACGTGTCCTTCTAGATCAGGTCGTGCAAGTCATCAAAGATGGAGAGGACAGTGGTGATTGCTGCCATGTCCTGGTATGTTATTTTTACCTTTATGGTTGTTGGGTTGATTCTCTTTTGTGCTGGCTTTGGTTCTCAACCTAAAACTTGAGGCCTTTTTCATGGAGCCTACCAGCGTCAGTAACGCCATGAGCAGTCTCGGGCTTTGCACACGCAAAGGATTTCTATTGGTGGCGAGCCGCTTGTTCGCGCAGGCGCTAGTGCAGTGGTACCAACTACCCATACCCACTATGTCCGCTCCCAACCATGCTCATCCCTCCGTATGTTATGCGTTTCTCCTATCAAATACAAGCAAATATTTCTCCTTTGCCTAAATATACTACAGATCGTTATGTATGTAGTAGTGATTTTTTTATGTCCTTCTAGGTGATAAGAAAGATGAAGCGAGAGCTCGATAGCTAATATTGTGTTTGCATATGTTTTGAGAAAACAACTAAGATAAGGGTATACTATGCTTGACAAATGATCCATGGCATGAGAGATGCCTAAGTTATGTAACTATGTAAGTGGAACTAGTTGTGTGGGTCATGGCTGAATTTTTTTCTTCTCTTCATGACGAGCACCACTTCCACTGCCACATATTTTTGCAATTCAAATTTATTGGTTGCGTTGCTCGCATGCCTTTCCATTAAGTGAGCCAATGTTGGAAGGAGGCCAAGGCACATCACATCATTTTGCCATAGTAATCTAGATTAGTGGACAAGGTCATTCTGTGTTTGTCTTCTACTTTTCCTATGTTTTGTAAATTGTTTATTCCTTCTATCAATGAAATCAACAACTCTCATGTTGTGTCATAAAACTAAAGTGGAACCTATATCTCTTTCGAATCTCACGGTGATGTTGAAGCATCAATTCTTCTTTCTATGTTGCAGATGCGAATTATTCATGTACATGTATCCATTTTTGAACTTGTATGTGCTCTTTTACGTATGCAAGTTCTGTATGAATTATTTCTATTT
This sequence comes from Thinopyrum elongatum, assembly GCA_011799875.1. Taxonomy (NCBI): domain Eukaryota; kingdom Viridiplantae; phylum Streptophyta; class Magnoliopsida; order Poales; family Poaceae; genus Thinopyrum; species Thinopyrum elongatum. The sequence goes on along the minus strand of CM022298.1, from coordinate 566,059,142 downwards.
GTGTGTTCTTTTTCATAGTTTTGTTGGTCATTTGCTGATTGCGATTTGTTAACTATTTACAGGACTATAATACACTTAACAAACTTTTTAAATAATATTTAGTATTGGTTGGTCACACTTGCAATATTGCAGATTGCTATGCTTCAATATACCATTATGTTATAGGTGATGGAAGAGGAAATTGATAATAGGTTGAACCCATCGGATTGGACCCAAAGGATGAAGTCAATAGTCATGGTAACTCCATTGCATTGATTCATGTGGATAAATATTCATATTGGGGCATTGTCATTCTTCCATTATTCATATTAAGATTAGGTTAGAGCCCATGTTAAGGGAAGAGGATCTGGAGACATAGATCGATTTCAAGTCCGAGATAAAGCTGATCTGTGTCATCACAATTGCCAAATGTGTGGACATATTTTCTATTGGCACATGCTCTCTGTCCCCTCAATATAGGACAGAGCGGACAATGTGAAAGCTGAGTAGGGAGAACAAAAATATTCCTGTAAAGTGAAGATGGAGAAACAATTGTTTGGCTTAGAAGGTTTATATCGGTTGGAAACCTTCTGTTTGTTTGTGCCTGATGAGTACCCATCATCTATATGGCATCCCTTTGATCAATGTTTTGGTACATTCTTTTTTTGTTCCTTATCTTTTGTTATTGTGTAGCGAAGCACGAGCATCTTACTAGTATTTTATGATAGTATAGTCGCAGCCATACACACACGTACAACTATGAGTACCCACTGTGATATACTTCTGTGAAAATAAATATTTAGATTTATAATATAAAAACTCAAATGAAAAAACAAATAGTTTATTATATTTAGTTATTGTATAGTAGTACATACTTTTTTTCAAAAAGGTTGAGTGAGAATAGCATAACAAAATACAAATGACTAAACCTTTTTTTCTTATGCATGGTTTTATGTGGAGATGGACCTTTTCCCATACGGGGTTGAATGTTGAGAGGAACAAGTTAGTGGGTGATGTCGCTTGAACTACGTTGGTATTTCCCCAAAGAGGAAGGGATGATGCAGCACAGCTACGGTAGGTATTTCCCTCAGTTGTGAAACCAAGGTATCAATCCAGTAGGAGAACCAAGCAACACTATGTAAATGGTACCTGCACACAAAGAACAAATACTTGCAACCCGACGCTTATGAGGGGTTGTCAATCCCTCTACGGGTAACGGTGCCAGAAATTGTCAAGTTGATGGGATAAAAATTGTGTAGATTGGATAAATAGATCTCGATAAAACGCGAAATAAAATAAGTAACAAAAAAGTGCAGCAAGGTATTTTTGGGTTTTTTGGAATAATAGATCTAAAAATAAAAGCGAATAATAATAGATCTCAAAGCAAATATGATAAAGAATAGACTCGGGGGCCGTAGATTTCACTAGTGGCTTCTCTAAAGAAAATAGCATACGGTGGGTAAACAAATTACTGTTGGGCAATTGATAGAAGATCGAATAATTATGACGATATCCAAGGCAATGATCAATATATAGGAATCACGTCCAAGATTAGTAGACCGACTCCTGCCTACATCTACTACTATTACCCCACACATCGACCGCTATCCAGCATGCAACTAGTGTATTAAGTTCATGGAGAAACGGAGTAATGCAATAAGAACGATGACATGATGTAGACGAGATCTATTCATGTAGGAATAGCCCCCATCTTGTTATCCTTAATAGCAATGATACATGCGTGTCTTGCTGCCCCTTCTGTCACTGGGAAAGAACACCGCAAGATCAAACCCATCACAAAGCACCTCTTCCCATGGCAAGAAAAATCGATCTAGTTGGCCTAACTAAACCAAAGATTCAAAGAAGAAATACGAGGCTATAAATAATCATGCATATAAGATATCAAAAGAAGACTCAAATAATATTCATGGATATAGATCTGATCATAAACTCAAAGTTCATTGAATCCCAACAAACACACCGCAAAAAAAAAGAGTTACATCAAATAGATCTCCAAGAGACCATTGTATTGAGAATCAAAAGAGAGAGAGGAAGCCATCTAGCTACAGCCTACGGACCCGTAGGTCTATGATGAACTACTCACGCATCATCGGAGAGGCACCAATGATTATGAACCCCTCCGTGATGGTGTCTAGATTGGATCTCATGGTTCTGGAACTTGCGGCGGCTGGAATTGTGTTTCATCGACTCCCCTAGGGTTTCTGGAATATTTGGGGATTTATAGGGTGAAGAGGCGGTGCGGGAGGCCACCAAGGGGGGCACAACCCTCTGGGCGCGCCTGGGCTCCTGGGCACGCCCAGATGGGTTGTGCCCACCTCGGGCCTCCCCTCTGGTACTTGTTTGGCCCATGTTGTGTCTTCTGGTCCAAAAAAAATCTCCAAAAAGTTTCGCTGTGTTTGGACTCCGTTTGATATGGATATTCTGCGAAGTAAAAAACAAGCAAAAAACAGCAACTAGCACTGGGCACTATGTCAATAGGTTAGTCCCAAAAAATGATATAAAGTTGCTATAAAATGATTGTAAAACATCCAAGAATGATAATATAACTGCATGGAACAAGCAAAAATTATAGATACGTTGGAGACGTATCAGGATCCCCAAGCTTAATGCCTACTCGCCCTCGAGTAGGTAAATGATAAAAACAGAATTTTTGATGTGGAATGTTGCCTAACATGTTCATCACATATTCTTTTCTTTTGTTGCATGGACATTTGGACTTTTATATGGTTCAAAGCAATAGTCTAGTTTTGACATGAAGATTTCAATACTCAAGCATATCAACAAGCAACCATGTCTTTCAAAATATCAACACTAAAGAGAGTTATCCCTCGCCCATCATGCTCAATCATTGATCCATTATGAAACACACTCACATATTAGCTACATCCAATGCTCAAGTATGATCATAGTGCCCCTTAGTTGGTGCTTTATAAGAGAAGACGGAGACTCAAATGAAAACAAAATTGCATAAAGTAAATAGATAGGCCCTTCGCAGAGGGGAGTAGGGATTTGTAGAGGTGCCAGAGCTCAAAGCTTAAATTGAGAGATAATTTTTTTTGAGAGGCATACTTTTCCCGTCAACGAAAACGACTGAGTAATTCCCAACACTTTCCATGCTAGATATATCATAGGCGGTTCCCAAACATAAAATAAAGTTTATTCCTTTTCCACCATTCTTTCACATTCCACGGCTAGCCGTATCCATGGGTACCGTCCATACCAACACTTTCCAAGGAATTTATTATTTGACAACTTAAAGTAAATTTCTTTTTCATTTCGGGACTGGGCATCCCTATTACCGCCGTACTCTCGTGCAATGACAAGTGAATAAACACTCATCTTGAGAATAACACATCTAGCATGGAAATTATTGGCCACCCCCTGCCGCTTCATGAGCGGTACGAGCACACAAAAAGGAAATTTATTTCAAAAACTAGAGATGGCACATACAAATTTGCTTAAAACGGCATGGAAATACCACATATAGGTAGGTATGGTGGACTCATATGGCAAAACTGGTTTTAAAGATGTTGGATGCACAAGTAGTATTTCTACTTAGTACAAATGGAGGCTAGCAAAAAGATTGAGAAGCAACCAAAAAAGAAACGAAAAATTACATAAGCGAGCATTAAGCATAACTAACACCGAATAATGCACCACAAGTAGGATGTAATTTCATTGCATAACTATTGACTTTCGTGCTTGCATAGGGAATCACAAACCTTAGCACCAATATTCTTACTAAAGCATAATTACTCACCAACATGACTCACATATCACTATCATCATATCTCAAAACTATTACAAAGAGTCAAGTTTATTTTGTCCAATGATCTCATGAAAGTTTTTATTATATCCCTCTTGAATATCTATCACTTTGGGACTAATTTCATATATTGCAATTGCTCTTGACAAGCTCAAACAAATCTAAGTGAAGAACATGAGCATAAAAATTTTTCGTCTCTCAAAATAATATAAGTGAAGCATGAGAGAATTTCTTCAAAAATTTACTAACTCTCGAATAAATCTAAGTGAAGCATGAGAGCATTTCTTCAAAAATATTAAAGCACACCGTGCTCAAAAAGATATAAGTGAAGCACTAGAGCAATTCCATAGCTCAAAAAAAAAGTGAAGCATATAGAGCAATTCTAACAAATCATAGCATAATTTTGGCTCGCTCAAATAGGTGTGTCCAGCAAGGATACTTGTGACAAACTAGAAATAAAAACAAGCAAAGACTCATATAATACAAGACGCTCCAAGCAAAACTCATGATATGTGACGAATAAAAATATAGCTCCAAGTAAAATACCGATGGTCGTTAGAAGAAAGAGGGGATGCCTTCCGGGGCATCCCCAAGCTTAGTTGCTTGGTTCTCCTTTAATATTAACTTGGGGTGCCGTGGGGCATCCCCAAGCTTAGGCTCTTTTCACTCCTTATTCCTTCATCCATCGTGATCTCACCCAAAACTTGAAAACTTCAATCACACAAAACTTAACAAAACCTTTGTGAGATCCGTTAGTATAAGAAAACCAATCTTTACTTTAAGTACTGTTGCAAACCAATTCAAATTTTGTTATTGCATTATATCTACTGTATTCTAATTTGTCATGGCTTATACTCCCCCCGATACAATTCATAGATTCATCAAAATAAACATACAATGCAAAGAAAATAGAATCTGTCAAAAACAGAATAGTCTGTAAAGATGCGAATTGTTATCATACTTCTGTAACTCCAAAAATTCTGAAACATAGGACAACAGAGGAAATTTTTATGTAAATCTTGTGTAAAAAATTCAGAATATTTCGTCGCTTATGTGAATTTAAACAATTCTGTTACTGGACACAAAAGTTTGTGTTTTTCAACAGGATCAAATCAACTATCACCAAAGCTATCCCAAAGGCTTTACTTGGTACAAACACTAATTAAAACATAAAAAACACAATCATAAGAGAGGCATAATTGTGCAAACACTCAAGAACAGATAGAAAAAGGAAAAAATAAATTTATTCATTGGGTTGCCTCCCAACAAGCGCTATCGTTTTTTGCCCCTAGCTAGGCATAATGCATAGATTCAAGTATTGTCATCTTTAGTTTTAGATCCATAGGATGCCCGCATGATTGATTCATATGGTGGCTTAATTCTTGTTCTAGGGAAGTGTTCCGTACCCTTCCTTAGTGGAAATTGAAATTTAATATTGCCTTCTTTCATATCAATCACGGCACCAATAGTACGCAAAAATGGTCTACCAAGTATAATTGGACAAGACGGGTTGCAATCAATATCAAGAACAATAAAATCTATGGGCACATAATTCCTATTTGTAAGAATAAGAACATCATTAATTCTTCCCAAAGGCTTTTTAATAGTAGAATCCTCCAAGTGCAAATTAAGAGAACATTCTTCAATATCGGTAAGACCAAGCACATCACATAAAGATTTCGGAATTGTGGAAACACTAGCACCCAAATCACATAAAGCAAAGCACTCATAATTTTTAATCTTGACTTTGATAGTAGGTTCCCATTCATCATGTAATTTTCTAGGAATTGAAATCTCTAATTCCATTTTTTTCTTCCAAAGCTTTCATCATGGCATCTACGATATGTTTAGTAAAAGCTTTATTTTGTTCAGAAGCATGGGGTGAATTTATTATGGATTGCAACAAAGAAATACATTCAAGAAAAGAGCAATTATCATAATTAAAGTCTTTGTAATCCAAAAAAATGGGCACATCACTAGTTAAAGTTTTGACCTCTCCAAACCCACTTTTATCAAATTTTTCATCAAGATTTTCACCCTCCAAATTATCGGGACGCCTTCTTACTAAAGTTGACTCTTCTTCAGTCCCTTTATCATCAATTTTAATTCTACTAAACAAGGAGTCAATAGAAGAAACACCAATCAGTTTAAGATCTTCATCATTTTTATGAAAGTAATCACTAGAAAATGCTCTTTCTAAAAATTCTCATTTAGCTCTAAAGCATAGCGGTTCTTTTCTTACTTTCATCCATAGAAACATGTAAAGCTTTAATTGATTCATCAACCTTGGGTTCAAAAAATTTCAACTTGATATTTTCTACATCGTGAGAAATTCTATCAATGCTTCTAGACATATCATCAATCTTATTCAACTTTTCTTCTATCGTAGTATTGAAAACTTTTTAAGCATTGATAAATTCCTTAATATTATTCTCAAGATCAGAGGTGTTCCTATTGTTATTGTAAGAAGAATTACCATAGGAATTACCATAATTATTAGAGGAATTTCCAGGAAAAGGCTTAGGATGAAAATTACCTCTATAAGCATTGTTATTAAAATTGTTTCGCGAGACAAAATTAACATCTATGGGATCACTATTTTTCTCAATCAAAGTAGACAAAGGCACATCATTAAAATCAATAGGAGCACTTTTATTAGCAACCAATTTCATAAGAGCATCAACTTTTTCTCTTAACGTACTAATTTCTTCAACCGAATTAACTTTTTTACTAGAAGGTGCTCTTTCAGTATGCCATTGTGAATAATTTGCCATAATATTATCAAGCAATTTAGTAGCTTCACCCAAATTAATTTCCATAAAAGTACCACCTGCGGCGGAATCTAAAAGATTTCTAGAAACAAAGTTCAATCTTACATAAAAATTTGGTATGATCATCCAAAGATTTAAACCATGAGTAGGACAATTTCTTAGCATCAACTTCATTCTTTCCCAAGACTGTGCAACATGTTCATGCTCAAGTTGCTTAAAATTCATGATTTGAGTTCTAAGGGAAATAATTTTCGCGGGCGGAAAATACTTAGTAATAAAAGCATCTTTGCACTTATCCCAAGGATTGATACTATTGCGAGGCAAAGAAGAAAACCAAATTTTTGCACGATCCCTCAAAGAGATAGGAAATAATTTCAACTTCACAATATCATTGTCCGCATCTTTTTTCTTTTGCATATCGCATAATTCTACGAATGTGTTTAGATGGGACACGACATCCTCATTAGGAGTACCAGAAAACTGATCTTTCATAACAAGATTCAACAAAGCGGCATTAATATCACAAGATTCCGCACTAGTGGCGGGAGGAGCAATCAGAGTGCTAATAAAATCATTGTTATTGGTATTGGAAAATTCACACAACTTGGTGTTTTCTTGAGTTATCGTGACTACGCAAACAAGACTGCAAACAAAAACAGATCTGACGAGACAATGGCGAACGAAAAAGAGGGCGAATAAAATGAAAAAAATTTGTGAAGTGGGGGAGATGAAAATGAGAGGCAAATGGCAATGTAAATTGCAAGGAGATGAGATTTGTGATTAGGAACCTGATAGATGTTGATGATGTCTCCCCGGCAACGGCGCCAGAAATTCCTTTTGATGTCGCTTGAACTACGTCGGTATTTCCCCAAAGAGGAAGGGATGATGCAGCACAGCTACGGTAGGTATTTTCCTCAGTTATGAAACCAAGGTATCAATCTAGTAGGAGTACAAGCAACACTATGTAAATAGTACCTGCACAGAAAGAACAAATACTTGCAACCCGACGCTTATGAGGGGTCGTCACTCCCTCTATGGGTAACGGTGCCAGAAATTGTCAAGTTGACGGGATAAAAAATTGTGTAAATTCGATAAATAGATCTCGATAAAGCGCGAAATAAAATAAGTAACAAAAAAGTGCAGCAAGGTATTTTTCGGTTTTTGGAATAATAGATCTGAAAACAAAAGCAAATAAAAATAGATCTCAAAGCAAATATGATAAAGAATAGACCCGGGGGCTGTAGATTTCACTAGTGGCTTCTCTCAAGAAAATAGCATACGGTTGGTAAACAAATTACTGTTGGGAAATTGATAGAAGATCGAATAATTATGACGATATCCAAGGCAATGATCAATATATAGGCATCACGTCCAAGATTAGTAGACCGACTCAGCCTGCATCTACTACTATTACTCCACACATCGACCGCTATCCAGCATGCATCTAGTGTATTATGTTCATGGAAAAACGAGTAATGCAATAAGAATGATGACATTATATAGACGAGATCTATTCATGTAGGAATAGCCCCCATCTTGTTATCCTTAATAGCAACGATACATGCGTGTCTTGCTGCCCTTCTATCACTGGGAAAGAACACCGCACGATCGAACCCATCACAAAGCACCTCTTTCCATGGCAAGAAAAATCGATCTAGTTGGCCTAACTAAACCAAAGATTTGAGGAAGAAATACGAGGCTATAAATAATCATGCATATAAGAGATCAAAAGAAGACTCAAATAATATTCATGGATATAGATCTGATCGTAAACTCAAAGTTCATCGGATCCCAACAAACACACCGCAAAAAAGTGTTACATCAAATAGATCTCCAAGAGACCATTGTATTGAGGATCAAAAGAGAGAGAGGAAGCCATCTAGCTACTGCCTACGGACCCGTAGGTCTATGACAAACTACTCACGCATCATCAGAGAGGCACCAATGAGGATGATGAACCCCTCTGTGATGGTGTCTAGATTGGACCTCGTGGTTCTAGAACTTGCGGTGGCTGGAATTATGTTTTGTCCACTCCCCTAGGGTTTCTGGAATATTTGGGGATTTATAGGGCGAAGAGGCGGTGCGGGAGGCCACCGAGGGGGGCACAACCCCCCTGGGCGCGCCCAGGTGGGTTGTGCCCACCTCAGGCCTCCCCTCTGGTACTTCTTTGGCCCATGTTGTGTCTTTTGGTCCAAAAAAATTCTCCAAAAAGTTTCGCTGCGTTTGGACTCCGTTTGATATGGATATTCTGTGAAGTAAAAAACAAGCAAATAACAGCAACTGGCACTGGGCACTATGTCAATAGGTTAGTCCCAAAATATGATATAAAGTTGCTATAAAATGATTGTAAAACATCCAAGAATGATAATATAATAGCATGGAACAAGCAAAAATTATAGATACGTTGGAGACGTATCAGTGGGGATCACCTAGGATGTGGTTAGTCTGTTCTGATCAAAAAGATCATGTGAATTCAAATTTGTGCTTTTGACCCGATCTCTTGATTCAACGATGAACTTTCGAATCACAATGCCTAAATAAAACCGGTAATTCATTAGACTAATTACAATCATATTTTGGCATGCATTAAATTGAAATCCTTTGGAAATTGTACATGATATTATCGATCAGACTAGTAATTGTGTGGTCATCGATTCAAACTTCGATTGATTGTGCACTTATAGATTAGAACTCTTAATCTTGCTAGAGGGGAAATTTACAAAGACTACCTAATGATGAACAATAAATTATATTGGCTTGTGGGCCAGTGTTCATGGAATCAGTTGATACTATATCCATACTAAAATAAATCATACCTATACATCCATAAAATATAGGGAAACATCACATCATTGGTCACCATAGTGGAAAGGGTGGTGCCTGAAGGGATTTCGATGTTTATGTGCATGTTGCCTTTGAACTGGATGATCCTTCGACGGAAATGTGATTGCCCCTTATATAGGTTAATATTGTGGGTTATTGGTATCAACCTTTGGAGTATATGATATGATGAGGTAATCAAGTCGCTATAGGGAGCATATCTCTCATAACAATTGAATCCCTAACTTAGTTCACCCTTCCTTATCATTTCCCTTTAAAAAAACTACCTACTTGGGTGTAGAACTCGGGAGTTTCTCTAGGTACTCTCTAGGTTACTCGGGTTGGGTATGTCCAGAGACTACCTCCCTACGACTAGGTATACTCATCGATAGAGATAAAAGTTTTGGCACATGGGTACACATGCAGCCGTGTGAACGCTAACATCCAAAAAATAGCAAAACATAAAATAAAAATATGTTTTTTTGGAAATAAGCCTGGTTGGGTGTCTTACATACATATAAACTTTTGTTAAGAAATGACGTTGGTGGTGCTCTGACAAATAACAAAATCGATGCTCTTAAAAACCAAATTCTGAAGCATGTTATAGGTTTTTTTCTCATAGCAACATGAATCTCATATTCCCCATGAAAATTGTAACTGCATAGAGCCCTCAACCATGGTTATTAAAAGAATATATTTTTCTATTTTTCTCAGCTATACTATTTTATCGGGTGCATTTGAGCTCGGGAGCAGTTTGACCTTCTGTAAATCTGATTATAAATTCAAATCTATATTGCCATAATTTTGTATTCAAGAGCAAACAAACAATTTACCTACTCCTCTTTAGCACTAAAAAATTCCACACATGGAGGAAATAATTCAAGCATCGTAAGAAATACTTGGATGTGTTCACAATCCTCAAAAATTCAAATTTCACTGGAAGAACACTTGTTTTCAACGACAAATCTTTCAAAAACTCATAGATCTCATTATTTTCATCATTTTTAATTAATTCAGAAGCAATGATGTGAGACTCGTACTAGGGTGGCCCTCCCGGCCCACAGGGTCATGAATGGCTTGGGCTTACAACCTCACGATCCAACCCATGTCTCAAAGGAGGAAACCCTTGCTAGGTCAAAATTTATGAGTAGTAGGATCATTCTTGTGAATCATCAAGCGTATATGAAAGCGCAGGTTTACTCCCAGAGGGGGTGAATGGGAGATTTTTATAAATTTGTCAAACTCTGATGAATTTGATGAAGATCAGAGCGAAGAAATAGAAACATGAGGAAACTAAACCATCACAGAAACAGAAAGCATGCATACAAGATACATATAGGTGAAGAACATGCAATCGCACGAGCATACAAGCATGAAGAAGATGAACTGAAGAAATGAAACACACCATGATGAAAGTCTTCAGTTCAAATTTCTCAGAAGGTAGATCACAAATTCTTCAATAGCAGAATAACATAAGGTAAGGTTGATGAATTTGAAACCAGGCAGGCTTAGTGAAGATACAACGATTTGGTAGACCCGTTCCAGTTGTTGTACCAAATGTACGTCTGGTTGAGGCGGCTGAGACAAACTCAGAGGACACACAATCCTCATCATATTCCTCTTGAGCTAAGGTCACTTAGACCTTGCCCAATCACTCGTGGTAAGTCTTCAAGGTAGACTTCCAAAACCTTCACATACTTGTTCACCGCCACACCACAATGACTCTTGGGTGCTGAGAACTTGACACCGAACCGTCTAGAAGAATGACAGAGTTCAAAGGTAACAAGCGTCGGATCACACAGCTCAATCTCTTCAGTGATGCTCAATCACTTTGGCTCTGGTGGCTTTTTCCTCACTTAGGATTCTCTCAAAGTCTTCAGAGAATGGGTTGCTCTCAAATGACAAGTGTCAAGTTCTCTCTGAGCAGCCAACCAACAAGTGGTTGTGGGGGCGGCTATTTATAGCCACAAGCAACCCGACATGAATTGTCATAAATGCCCACCTCTGATATGACCATTGTCAGGATAAGGACCCACTCGACAACTGGCCCGCGGCGCAGCAACGGTGTGCACCCTGGATTTTTTCCTTTTCTTTTATTTGGATTTATTGAATATTTATTTTGCATATTGGGTTTTTTCTGCCAATTCTTTTTGACATACCACTTGGAATTAATTTTGATTTTCTTCCAAGTGAATCCTGTCATCCTAAAACCCTCTCAAAACTTCATCCCTCTCGTAATATTGCAATGCCATACTTTTCTTTCATGGCATTATATTCATTGTCCTCCTAAAAATGAATGTTTTCTCAATATGCTATGAAGCAACCTCATTTTCTTTGCTCACAAAATTCCAAGAAAATTCCCAAATATTCTTTGGGTCATGCTGCACCTTCCCATGTAAAATTTTGCCACTATCCTTAGTAAAATTTTAGCTAAGGAAAATGATTTTGCTTCTGTTCGAAATGGCACTTTGTGAAGCAAGTGTAATTTTCCTTGATCTGTTGGAGCTGAAATTTTTACCACATCATTACCTTCCTAAGAGAAGCTTAACCTCCAAAATCCAGACTTTTCACCAAGCCATTTGAGCACAGCTTGTTAAACAAGTTTTTGTAGAGAAACTTTGTGCCAGGCTCAAGTCATATCCATAGAGCTAGGTGGCAGTCCAAGAGCACTACTCGGACCAGCTTTGAAAGGACTACACGCCAGACACAGTTTGCACTTTGCAAAAGCACCGTGTGTGCCAGTGCACTTGGTGACCATGCTGGGTGCGAGGTGTTTGACATGCAGTCGCCGCGCTCTGGGCATCGGGGGCCTCTGCTGCCGCCCGTTCCTCCTCATCGCGCCACCGCAGCTTGCCTCCACCACTCATCACCCTCTTGTGCGTCCATCTGGCCTCGCCCTGCTCCTCCCCGACGCTAGCAGGCAGCACGCCGGACGCGGCCGAGGCACTACCGGGAGGAACAGTGCGCGCGAGTGCGGCGCGTGCCCCACATAGTGCGCTGCACTATATCCGTGTGCGTAGCTTCTCCGTGTTGCTCTACTTCCTCTCCAGGACTAGCTCGAGATCTTCTCCCTCCCAGTTCTATGGCAGCTCCTCTCCGGTGCAGCACAGTGCTCGGTCACCCTCCAACTATAAATAGAGCCACTCCCGAGCCGTTCTAACCATCTCATTCGACTCCTCTGGCCACAAATCGACTCCTCCTGCCGATGATCATCACCAAAGTTGGCCGCGGACCGCCACGGTTCCTCTCACTCTGGTCATCTCTGTCCTCGTTCTCTGCCTCCGTCAAGCTCGTGGTGATCTCCTGAGCACGCCTGTGTCGCTGGTTCATCAGATCATCATCGGAATCCTCCGCTCTGAGCTACCGTCTCTGGAGAAGAAGCCCGAGCTGCCGTCCGTCCACCTCAGTCGTTGCTTCGGGTACATACGTGTTCGCCAGGATGTGCTACACCAATCACCACCCTCGTCGGCGACCGCTGTGCCCTCCTCGCCAGAGAACCACCGGCGACAGGGCTGCCATCCCCTGTTTCCGTCTCTCGCTTTAACCCTGACAGTGGGACCCCATTGTCAGTCTCTCTTCCCTCTCCCGAATCATTTTTTGAGTGGAGGCATATTCAGAAAATACGCCTTCGACGTGGCCCCCTCTGGAAATTTAGTTAAATTCATTTAAATTCAGGTTTTGACCAGAACTTTGACCAGCTCTAGATTCTATTCTATAAGTCCAAATGAGTTGAAACTTTTTGCATTAGTTTTTTCTTGAGCTAAAGTTTTTGTATACCAAATTTAAGAATTTTTCATGCTGTTCAGAGTTTCTGGTGCAATAAAATGCTTTATATGACATTTTTCTTTTTGCATTTAAATTATTTTTAGAATGTTCTAAGTGTGTTGGAGAAGACTAGGAGTATTGTGACACTCCTCCGAACAAAGGCAAGCCACAAGATTCATATGCAAAGATGGCCTTGCAATGGCAATTGTTTTATTTGAATTAAATTAATTTCATGCACTATTATTAAAATGATTTACCGTATGAAACTTGTTGCATTATAGGTTATCCATGCTATATTTTGATTATGGAGTAGAGTATGTGTCCTCTTGTTAATATGTGCAGTAGAGATCATGTCATATGCTCATGTTGAATATGATGCATTTCATCACTTATATTCATATCATCATGACCCCGTGCACCGCATTTCATACAATGGCTCGGATCATTTTATTTCAAGATAAACCTGATGATAATCCAACTTGAACAACTATTGATCGAGTCATGGTGCCACCGAATCGAGCTCACCAGTGCAGCCACACTTGCCTGGATGGGGAGGCCCTAATTCGGTCTATTATCATGCCTCTCGCCGGTGCCTCCAACTAGGGAAGGTTATGCGCTTGTGCTACCCTGGCCTAGTAGGTAGGCATAACCTTGTTTGCCCAAGTTGTATGGTACCATTGTCCCTGTTTGGGACCGTTTGTTTTGTTTTGCCATGATGGTAGCCATCCATGAAGGTGGCAGATGTCAAGAGTTGGCATTCGGGGCCACCCATGACATAGCCCAAAGGGGAGTTTGTCGGAGTGGCCGGGAGAGTGTCATGCAATAGATTGGTTTTGTCGGAATGTCGTTCATCCACCCGAATAGGAGCACGAGGCCATGAGTTCTGTGGTGTGGGTACAGTGTACTAACCTCTGCAGAGTGTATAATCTATCGATAGCCGCGTCCTCGGATATGGATACAGTTCATAGTAGGTCACATTGTGGGTCCAAAATCCCTTAACCCAGTTTTGCCATGAGAGTCCACCATACCTACCTATGGATTGAGTAAGATCCTTCAAGTAAGTTGTCATCGGTGCAAGCAATAAAAATTGCTCTCTAAATATGTATGATCTTTTAGTGCGAGGAAAATAAGCTTTATACGAACTTGTGATATGGAATAAATAAAAGCGACAGACTACATAATAAAGTTCTTTATCACAAGCGGCAATAAAAAGTGACGTTCTTTCGCATTAAGATTTTGTGCATCCAACCATAAAAGCGCATGACAACCTCTGCTTCCCTCTGTGAAGGGCCTATCTTTTATTTACCCTCTACATTAATGCAAGAGTCATGGTGATCATCACCTATTCTTTTTACACTTTTACTTTTTGGCAAGCACTATATGTTGGGGAAGATCCAGATATATATATATATATATATATATATATATATCCATTCGGATGTAGATATTCATAAACTATTATTGTTGACATTACCCTTGGGGTAAAAGGTTGGGAGGCGAAACCATAAGCCCCTATCTTTCTCTGTGTCCGGTTGAAACTTTGATCTCATAGGTATCACGTAAGTGTTAGCAATTATGAAAGACTAAATGATAGTTGAGTATGTGAACTTGCTGAAAAGCTCTTACATTGACTCTTTCCTTCGTTATGATAAATTGCAATTGCTCCAATGACTGAAATAATAGTTTGTTAGTTTTCAATAAAGTTCTTGTTCCATACTTTACCTTGTGAATGAATTGTTACTTTGGCATAAGAAATTATATGACAATATATGTTGTTGTTCTAAAGATGATCATGATTCCTTCATGTCCGTATTTTATTTTATCGACACCTCTATCTCTAAGCATCTGGACATGATTATCGATTTCGGCTTCCGCTTGAGGACAAGCGAGGCCTAAGCTTGGGGGAGTTGATACGTCCATTTTGCATCATGCTTTTATATTGATATTTATTGCATTATGGGCTGTTATTACACATTATGGTACAATACTTATGCCTTTTCTCTCTTATTTTACAAGGTTTACACAAAGAGGGAGAATGCCGGCAGCTGAAATTCTGGACCGGAGAGGAGCAAATCTGAGAGACCTATTCTGCACAACTCCAAAAGTCCTGAAAATTTACGGAGAATTATTTTGGAATATATAAAAAATATTGGGCGAAGAAAATACCAGAGGGGACCCACCAGGTGGCCACAAGCCTGGGGGGCACGCCCTACCCCCCTGGGCGCGCCCCTAGGGCTTGTGGGCCCCCTGGCAGGTCTCCGATGCCCATCTTCTGCTATATGGAGGGTTTTGACCAGGAAAAAATCATAAGGAAGCTTTCGGGATGAAGCACCGCCGTCTCGAGGCGGAACCTGGGCAGAAGCAATCTAGGGCTCCGGCGAAGCTATTCTGCCGGGGAAACTTCCCTCCGAGAGGGGGAAATTGAAGCCATCGTCATCACCAACGATCCTCTCATCAAGAGGGGGTCAATCTCCATAAACATCTTCACTAGCACCATCTCCTCTGAAACCCTAGTTCATCTCTTGTATCCGATCTTTGTCTCAAAACCTCAGATTGGTACCCGTGGGTTGCTAGTAGTGTTGATTACTCCTTGTAGTTGATGCTAGTCAGTTTATTCGGTGGAAGATCATATGTTCAGATCCTTAGTGATATTTATTACCCCTCTGATTATGAACATGAATATGCTTTGTGAGTAGTTACACTTGTTCCTGAGGACATGGGAGAAGTCTTGTTATAAGTAATCATGTGAATTTGGTATTCGTTCGATATTTTGATGAGATGTATGTTGTCTTTCCTCTAGTGGTGTTATGTGAACGTCGACTACATGTCACTTCACCATGATTTGGGTCTAGGGGAAGGCATTGGGAAGTAATAAGTAGATGATGGGTTGCTAGAGTGATAGAAGCTTAAACCCTAGTTTATGCGTTGCTTCGTAAGGGGCTGATTTGGATCCATATGTTTCATGATATGGTTAGATTTATCTTAATTCTTCTTTCGTAGTTGCGGATGCTTGCGAGAGGAGTTAATCATAAGTGGGAGGCTTGTCCAAGTAAGGACAGCACCCAAGCACCGGTCCACCCACATATCAAATTATCAAAGTAACGAACGCGAATCATATGAGCATGATGAAAACTAGCTTGACAATAATTCCCATGTGTCCTCGGGAGCGCTTTGCTTTATATAAGAGCTTGTCCAGGCTTGTCATTTGCTACAAAAAGGATTGGGCCACCTTGCTGCACTTTAGTTACACTTGTTACTTGTTACCCGTTATGAATTATCTTATCACAAAACTATCTGTTACCCATAATTTCAGTGCTTGTAGAGAATACCTTGCTGAAAACCGCTTGTCATTTCCTTCTGCTCCTCGTTCGGTTCGACACTCTTAGTTATTGAACGGACTAAGATAGATCCCCTATACTTGTGGGTCATGAGAAGTCGAGGCAGTGAAGCTCTTCTTCTCTGGCGGCGCTAGGGTTTGAGAGTGAGAGCGGCGGGAGCATAGGAGCGAAGTGAAATTATGTTGCCGGAGTCAATGCTACATATAGCCGCAGTGAAAACCGAGTGGTCCGGAGATTTTGGACGATACGCCCCTGACCATTCGCATCTCTCTAACACGCATCAAAGTCATTTTCTTGAGTTTTCATGTTCTCTACATATATATACTATCAGCTCAAGCAATGAAGAATAACCTCAAATGACGAATTTGAAAAGTTTGACGAAATTGCAAATGACGAAAAACTCAAATTTGAAGAATGTCATAAAGAGGTGGTGGCGTTGCCCATTGTATAAGAACTGTGATGACTACAGACACCGCTTACAACTATCGTAGGGTTCTGAGAGTCAAGTTCTTCATTAATTTCTTCACACTTAGAGGGTAAGTCTTCATTGATTAAAGAAATACGTTACTTCATGTGCTATGCATCAAAGTCATCAAGAATGCATAAGTGTTAGGATGTGTGTCCACTTCAAAGGACATTCAAATATTCTAGGATGTTTAGCTCACACCGCAACTTGCAAAACCTCTTCTCATCCAAGGGCTTAGTGAAGATATCGGCAAGCTGGTCTTCAGTCTTCACGTGGTCGATGACAATGTCTCCCTTCAGCACATGATCACGAAGAAAGTGGTGAGGAATTTGAATATGCTTCGTCATGGAGTGTTGGACTGGGTTGTGGGCGATCTTGATAGCACTTTCATTGTCACAATAGAGATAGACTTTCTTCATGTTGACGCCATAGTCCTTGAGGGTTTGCTTCATCCATAGCAACTGTGAGCAGCAGGCACCAACGTCAATGTATTCAGCCTTAGTTGTGGAATGTGCAACATTGTTCTGCTAATTCGACGACCAACAGACAAGAGATCATCCAAGGAAGTGGCATGTGCCTGATGTAGACTTGATCCACACAATCTCCATCATAGCCATAGTTAGAAAATCCAGCTAGATCAAAAGATGAGCCCTTGGGATACCATAATCCAAGCGTTGGTGTGTGAGCTAAATATCAAAGAATTTGCTTCACAACCTGGTGGTGTGATTCCTTCAGTGTCGCTTGAAATCGGCACACATGTAAACGCTAAGCATAATATCTGGCCTAGATGCACATAGGTAAAGCAGTGAACCAATGATGGAGCAATATACCTTCTGATCAAAATCTTTACCATTTTCGTCAGTGCAGAGTTGACCATTTGTAGGCATTGGTATTTTGAGGCCTTTGCAGTCTTGCATGCCGAATTTCTTCAGGCAATCTTTGAGGTATTTCTCTTGAGAAATGAAGATTCCATTTGGTTGTTGATGAATTTGAAGGCCAAGGAAGAATTTCAATTCTCCCATCATAGACATCTGATATTCTTCACGCATCATATGCAAATTCGTCACTCAAACGCTTGTTAGTGCAACCAAAGATAATATCATCAACATATATTTGGCATATGAACAGTTCACCATCATAAGACTTTGTGAAAAGAGTAGGGTCAAGCGAACCGGGTTTGAATCCCTTTTACTTCTGGAATTCCTTCAGAGTGTCATACCAAGCCTATTGGACTTGCTTGAGGCCATAGAGAGCCTTGTTGAGTCTGAACATATGATCTTCCATGTCCTCAAGAACAAACATAACTACTCACAAATCATATTCATGCTTAAGATCAGAGGGGTATTGAATAGCATCAAGGATCTGAACATATGATCATCCACAAAATAAACCAACAAGCATCAACTATGAGATGTAATCAACACTACTAGCAACCCACAGGTACCAATCTGATGTTTTGAGACAAAGATTGAATACAGGAGATGAACTAGGGTTTGAGATGAGATTCCGCTGGTGAAGATGTTGATGAAGATTGGTCTCCCATGATGAGAGGATCATTGGTGATGATGATGGCTTTGATTTCCCCCTCCTGGAGGGAAGTTTTCCTGGGGGAATCTCTCCGTCGGAGAGCAAAAGTGCTCCTGCCCAGGTTCCGCTTCGAGACGGTGGCGCTTCGTCCCGAAACCTTCCTTCTGATTTTTTTCTAGGTCAAATGGGATTATATAGGAGAAGATGGGCCCCGGAGGCCTGCCAGGGGCATCACAAGCTTGGGGGGCGTGCCCTCCAGGCTTGTGGCTGCCTGGTGGGCCCCCCTCTGGCATTTCTTTCGCCAATAATTTTAATATATTCCAGAATAATTCTCTGTCAATTTCAGCAGTTGTGCAGAAAAGGTGTCTCCGATATAGTCCTTTCCGGTCCAGAATTCCAGCTGCCGACAATCTCCCTCTTCATGTGAAACTTGCATAATAAGAGAGAAAAGGCATAAGAATTCTATTATAAAGTGAAATAACATTCCATAATGCAATAAATATCAACATAAAGACATGATGCAAAATGGACGTATCAACTCCCCCAAGCTTAGACCTCGCTTGTCCTCAAGCGAAAACCAAAATCGATAATCATGACCACATGTTTAGAGAGAGAGAGGTGTCGATAAAAATAAAATACGGACATGAAAGCATCAAGTTCATTATCATAACAGCAATGTATCATCATAAAACTTCTCATGTTAGGGTAACAATTCATTGACAAGCTAGAGTATGAAACATAAACTTTATTGAAAACTAACAAACTATGTTCTCAGTCATTGAAACAATCACAATCCATCATATTTTCAGAAAGAGTCTATGTAAGAGTTTTTTTAGCAAGTTCACATACTCAACCATCTTATAGTCTTCTATGATTGCTGACACTCAAGGCATATTTATAGAGCAAAAGTCTTAGTCAGACAAATAGAAAGATAGGGGCTTGTGGTTTCGCCTCCCAACTTAATTACCTCAATTGTAATGTTAATAATAATAACTCATGATCACCTACATCCAACTGGATATATATGTCTGGATCTATCTACCACATGACGCTTGCCACTAGAGAGTACAAAGAGAGGAATAGAGATAAACACTAATGACTCTTGCATAAAAGTAAATACATGAAAGTAAAAGATAGGCCCTTCGCAGAGGGAAGCAGTGGTTTTCATGCGCTTTTTATTTTTGGATGTGCAAACTCTTAATGCAAAGAACCTCACTTTATATTGCCCCTTGTAATAGCAACCTTTATTATGCAGTCTGTGGCTTTTATTTCTTCACCATCACAAGATCATACAAAGCTTACTTTCCCTTACAATAAAAGATCATACATATTTGTGAGCAATTTGTATTGCCTTGCACCAATGACAACTTACTTGAAGGATCTTATTCAATCCATAGGTAGATATGGTGGACTCTCATGACAAGAAACTAGTTTAGGGGTTTTGGATGCACAAGTAGTATCTCTACTTAGTGCGAATTTTTTGGCTAGCAAAAGATCCTAGACAAGCACCACATGTTAGAAGATCCATAACAATATAACTTTTATGTGAATGTAAACAACCATAACTCATTACGTTGTCTTCCTTGTCCAACGTCAACTAATTGATATAGAATATTTGATGGGGGCTCACAATCATAAAAGATGTCCAAGATAGTATATTTATATGTGAGACCTCTCTTCCTTTATTACTTTTTCATGGATTGCACCAATGACTAATGCTATGATTGTCAACTTCCAACAAATTTTGTCAACTATACTTCTTTCATGTGAAGTCATTACTCCCCGTGGGCACCATCCCCAAGCTTGGCACAAGCCAAGGGGAGTGCCCATACCGGTGTACTCAAGTCTCCTTCTTTGGTAATGGCGGCGGTGATGAAGTAGTAGGCTTGTCCTTCAGCTTACGTTTGAGGATGCAATTTTCCTCCCTTAGCTTATCGACTTCTTGCTCAAGCTTCAATACCTTTTCACAAAATGCATCCTTGCTTTCCTGCAAAAGACGGAATGGGATATATTGAAGCTTAGATTCATTTACTCTATTTGGGAGGCTTGACTTCATGAATTCCACATGCATATCTCTGGGTTGAGGTAGAGGAGCTTCATCTTCTTCCAAGCTGGTGTCCCCCATTCCCAGATCAACATTTCCGTGGACCAACCATAAGGATCCACATCTCCATAGATCCTTGGGTTTGCAATGTAGTGGGAAACATAGCTCTCTCCATATGAGTCTTGGGACGACACACTTTCAGATCTGTCAGAAAAGCAGCACGAAACAAGAACAAAGGATATCTCTGTGATACGATGGTCAAAACATCGGTAAGTATATATAATGATTTTTTTTCATGCAGGACAAGTAACATGGAAGAAAAACGGAGTCGGGAAAGTCCACAAGGGGGCCACAAGCTCGGGAGGCGCGCCCAGGGGGTAGGGCGCGCCCCTCGGGCTTGTCGCTCCCTCGTGCACTTTTTGGACTGTTTATTATTTTCCTAATTTTTTAAATATTCCAAAACGGACAGAAAATACTTTTATGGAACTTTTGGAGTCGGTTTACTTACTGTACCACATATCTACCCCTGTTTCAGGGTTCTAGAGCGTTTCGGAAGGTTTCCCTTATGTGCTCCTCCGGTGTCATAGTTTGGATAATATTAGTTTCGACATTAATGGGCGTACCTGAGATATAATGTTTAATTCTTTGCCCATTAACCACTTTTGGATTAGTGCCTTTGGCATTGTTTATCTTGATAGCTCCGGAACGATAAGCTTCTTCAACGATATACAGTCCTTCCCATTTAGAGAGAAGCTTCCCTGCAAAGAATCTTAAACGAGAGTTGTACAATAATACCTGATCTCCTACTTTGAATTCCCTTTTTTTGTTGTTTTATCATGCCATCTTTTAACCTTTTCCTTAGACTAGTAAACGTGCACGTGCAATGCATGTCTGAATTAACATGGTGGTCATCTAAATCGTTGCATGTCATGAAATAACATAATTCATTGTTCATTCAAATTGTAAGTCATGCGCACGACATGTACATATGAACTAATATAAACTTAGTCAAACCTATAACAAGCACAAAAGATCAAAATGTTGCATGTCATGCAACGACAAAGTTTTTTGTTCAAATATCACAACCTTCGTAATTTACTTTATAAAATATATCCATTTTCAAACAAGATGAACTACGCGTTGTCAACTACATAGATGAAAGTGTGTATTCAAACTATTCTTGTCTCAAAGCTTCACACCACGACCTCTTGGGATAAGTGGGGAGTATTTCACCCACTCAAATACATTCACAAAAATGTACTCCCTAAGTCCGGACAGAGGAAGTATCAAGCTGCTCACTCAAAAAAACCTAAATTCATTCACAAAAGGCATCCGTAAGCACGTGGATAGGTGTACTACAGAAACAATACCCTTGTTCAGGATCTTGGACAAACATCCATCAAAATGAACACATACTTGCGGCAGTTCCTCATTTGCTACTCCATGGAACTTACAATTATTTTCTTTCTAGAATACACTTGATCTTTAAAAAATAGCTAAACATGTATTAGCAAATTCTCCCATCCGTTTTAACAGCAAAAAGTCACTTTGGAACCCGGGTGCATTAGAGCCCTATTTTTTAAACTGTGCCAAAATGCTATTTTGAAGTTTCAAAAAATTCTGAAAACAAATCAACGTGTTTATATCAATTTATATTACACATGTGTAAATTTTGATGCTGAAATAAGTAACCTTGTGAGTTAGACAAAAATGACAAAATCGTGATTTTGGAAAGATGAACAGTGTAATGTACATCCATTTTCGTATAGGTCGGATATTTACTTATTTGCTAATGAACACGTGGGTACTATTTGGAAATCACCATTTTGTCATTTTCGTATAGGTCGCATATTTACTTATTTCATCACCAAACTTTACACATGTGTAATGTACATTCGTATGATCACGTAGAAGTTTTTCAGAATTTTTTGAAACCTTAAATGTAATTTTCAAAGTATTTAAAATAAGGTCCTCCAATACACTCGGGTTCCAAAAATCTACTCTCGTTTTAACATCCCCTTTGAATTTCCTTTCTTTCTCTGCCAGGTACCCATGGCCATAAATGAAGTAGGGGTCCTGGCACTGCTTAATCATGCACAGCTCATAATTTAGAAACTCTCCAGCCCATTAGGTAACACCATCCATGATTATGTCACTTTGCATATAGCCTACAAATGATGAAACACATTAAAGATCATTAGCTATGATGATTATGATCGTCTGCACACATAAAAATCAAAAAATAAGGTTTTGGTGAAATAAATCAAAACAAAGCACCATATCCTGTTGAGATCGTGATGGAACATAATGATGTTCATATGCATCTAAAATTGCTAGGTTTCCATAAATTTCCCTTTTGGAATGTTGCACAAGTGCAGGTACCCAGTCACTTCATATATGCATCAATATATGTCTCAATTATTAATGAGTGATAGTATTGTGCCAGGAGGATCAAATACATAACAATTAGGAGAATAGTGTTGCGTAACATCTCACAAAGTCAATGAATAAATACTTTATTGTTACTGAATTATTCAAATGTGGAAATTTCAATGTAGAAACGAATAGTAGCGCTAAGTTATTGTTACTGAATGTCTTCATTGGTTCACAAAGAGGTTCAGTAATAACCATCCTAAATGAGCAAGGAAACATACGTTGAATTACTCGAGCAAAGAAGATGGTTGCAGAGGGAAGTCCAGCCCTTATCAATTGTACCATTATTCCTCTGTCAAATATTGCAAAAAAAAATGGCCATCCATCATCTAATGGTTCCATATTAAGAACCTTGACTTACATGCAGATGCAGGTCTACTCAGTATTGTTTGACAAACCATTTTCACAATAATCATGCACCAAAATGTGCATGATTAACAAGACAATACACGTGCAATGCATCTCTTCTATTATCATGTGTTCTACACCTGCCCATTATATCAAAGAAACAATGTAGATATCAATTAAAATCTAAAAAGATCATACTATTCCTAAATGTATCAAATGGAACCACCTTTTAAATAATGTGCAGAGAGAAATATTAAATATGCACATGTTGGAAAATATAATAAATGACGGAACTATCAATCACTCTTTAATTATTACATAGTGACTCTGTGGATTAGTAGTAAAGCTTCGCATGCTATTGCACTTGCCTAAACAAAACATAAACCAAATCAGCCCTGGTCAATCCGCTTAAAAAATTATAAGAAAATAAAATTCAAGATTCACACCACGAATAGCTTTGAATGAGAACATGTGTGAATCAAGAGAGGCACTGTGCTTAATCCATTGCAAATATACCAACGCCTGCAAAGGCAGGATTATCATTGCAAATAAATTAAGATGGTTATAATAGAATATATGATATTCAAGTTACAGAACAAATAACTAACTTTCTTGTTGTTGCTTTGAATCACTCCCAATATGTAATGCACCAAGCATATCCCGGATCATCATATTTAAGCTAGATGGCAAGATAAGGATTAAAAATGTTATGTTCTTATAGCACTTCTTTTGTACACGGTTACCTAAATTTCTTGCATATTTATTTTATAATATTTTTTAGAAAAAAAGACTACAGGAGGCGGTGGTAATGTGCTAGTAATCCCTCCATAGTGGAAGAGGCGTACACTAATCAGTAATCACCCAACGGTCAATCTTGTTGAGTCTCAACAATTGCACTCAAGATGCTACTGGAGCACACACCATCATCATCTAATTAACTCTATGATGCCACATCATTTCATTGATCAAGTAATCAATCTCACTTACAATACAATGGAAATAACTATCTCATGCAGTGCCATTGGTCAGTTTCTTCCTATATCTGATTGTCACCAGCTATAGCTTCTGTGGAAAATTTGTTAGAAACATAGAAGGTCCCATGACTTACCACAAAGAGACAAATCATATACTGTAAAGTTCAAAATTGGTTCTTTGGGCCACTCTCTTGAACTGAGAAAGCAAAACCAAACCAAAATTTTAGTTATGGTATTGATGTGGACAGTCCCCTTGTCAAAATCAAAGTAAAGAATTGATGTCGGCGCTAGAAAATTTACCAGACTTCATATGCCTATGAATTCAGTTACTTAAATTACAAGGTAGATGACAAAGTTACTAGATCTTGTTACTGACTTCTGTGCACTTCATTTTCCCATTGATACGACTATAGTATTAATGAAGGGTAGGATGTAGATACCTGGTAGGTTTTGTTATAGTTGATAGTACAAAACTATATACTCCCAGCAATTAAATCTCATTGCACAGAAATTGCTCACACATGATAAAAAAGAAGCATAACTGAAGTGCAGAAACTGTGATGGGCATGTGTGTTTCAAATAAGTTTTTGAGGCTTCATGAGATTAGGCTATTCCATGTAGTCACTTCCATGAGAGTTTAATTAATAAAACGTATACCTCCATGTATCACTTCCAAAGTAGCAATTCCAGAATTGACAAGTCCACAATCTAGAATGACGACTTTCCTTAATTTCCTAGGCATCAAACCCATGTTTGTAGCACCAGGAACCTGTCACATATTTTCGATGACTAAGACATGGTGTAGTTCAATCGTAACAATCAAGAAAACATGAAGTAAACTTTTACATGTACCAGAGAAAAGAAGGTCCTGCAATGCATCAACGCCTAGGCAGAGCCTCCATCAGCCTGCTGGGCGGGCAAGATCTGGCCGCAGGCCCGACCACCGCGAGCCCCTTACCGCTTCGACGCTGAGACCACAGCACGCACTTCTTCACGACCTGTAGGCACACCAATCTGCGAGAATCAGTGCCCAGCTCGCAGATCTGGCCTGCAGCCAATGATATCAGCGCCCGGGCCGGATCTGACCGGCAGCGCGCATCCACCGCGCCAGCACCTCCGCATCGCCCTCATACAGCCTAGGCGCCTGCATCACACCGCCACTGGGCTACGACCTCCGGCCACCTGTCCGTGCCACCGTACGACCGCCGGCGACGTGCATTTGCCTCATCTCATCGGTAGGGGAACTCCAGGCCTGCATAGCAGCTCGTGCCTCCAGGCCACCCGAGGAGGCCAGCGCCGCTGCACCAAGCGCTCGCCGCGCGCCCGCGCCAAGGCGGCAGGAATCAGATGCCCCACCGCCGCCCTCCTTGGGACCGGACCCAGCTTCGGCACAGGGCGCCGTCCGACTGCAGCGAGACGGGGAGGAGGTAGGGGAAGGGAGAATCGTCTATGGTTCTCCCCCGAGCCGCCAGGGAGGCGATGCGGGTGTCGCAAGTTGGAGGCGATGCGGGGGAAGGAAGGAGTATGATTTTGCATTGACGAAGAGTTGTATGTGGACGCAACGCGTGGAATTCCTCCGCGGGTGGAGTGCGTTCACCCGTACTAAATTGCTAATTGCACACTTAGCTTGGTATTAAATTAATTGTGCCCATTAGATTTTATTCAGCGGGGCTAATCTGACGGTGGTACTTAGGCTGGGTACATATGCGGGGTGGCTTTAAGAAAGAACTAGTTTGATTGTTTAATAGTAGTATAGATAACTTAGAATTTTCATAGGCTTGTGTCCTCCATTCATCTAGAGAACTAATATCAAATAACCTCTTTTCACCGGCAAGTTTGAAATCATAGTTAAGTTCTTTAATTGCCCAATATGCTTTATGTTATAACTCAAGAGGTAAATGACATGCTTTTCCATAGACCATTCTATACGGGGACATACCCATAGGATTTTTATAAGCAGTTCTGTATGCCCACAATGCATCATCAAGTTTCTTGGACCAATTCTTTCTAGATCTATTAACGGTCTTTTGCAAGATTAGCTTTATTTCTCTATGCTCAATTCAACTTGACCACTAGACTGAGGATGATAAGGTGATGCAATTCTATGGTTGACATCATATTTAGCAAGGAGTTTACGGAATGCACCATGAATAAAATGTGAACCACCATCAGTCATTAAATATCTAAGGACTCCAAACTTCGGGAAAATAACTTCTTTAAGCATTTTAATAGATGTGTTATGATCAGGGCTACTAGTTGGAATAGCTTCTACCCACTTAGTAACATAATCAACAACATCTAGAATATGAGTATACCCATTAAAGGAAGGAAAATGTCCCATATAATCAAATCCCCAAACATCAAATGGTGCAATAACAAGTGAATAATTCATAGGCATTTCCTAACGTCTACTAATATTACCAATCCTTTGACATTCATAACATGATAAGACTAACTTATGTCCATCTTTGAAGAGAGTAGGCCAATAAAAACCATATTGTAATATGTTATGTGTAGTTTTGTCTCCAGCATGGTGTCCTCCGTATGCCTCGGAATGACACTTCCGTAGGATTTGTTCCTGTTCATGCTCAGGTATATAATGTCTAATAATACCATCTACTCCTTCTTTATAAAGATGTGGGTCATCCCAAAAGTAATGTCTCAAATCAAAGAACTTTTTCTTTTCTTGGTATGTAAACTAGGTGGTATATATTTAGCAACAATGTAATTAACATAGTCTGTATACCAAGGAGTATTACGAGAAGCATTTATAACAGCTAGTTTTTCATCAGAAAAGCTATCATCAATAGGTAGTGGGTCATCAAGAATGTTTTCCAACCTAGACAAGTTATCAGCAACAGGATTCTAAGCTCCATTTCTATCAATAATATGCAGGTCAAATTCTTGTAGCAAAAGAACCCACCTAATGAGTCTAGCTTTAGCATCTTTCTTTTCCATAAGATATTTAATAGCAGCATGATCGGTGCGAACAATTACTTTAGAATCAACAATGTAAGATCTGAATTTATCACATGCAAACACAACTGCTAAAAATTCTTTCTCAGTAGTGGCATAATTTCTTTGATCACTGTCTAGAGTTTTACTAGCATAATGGATAATATTTAATTTCTTATCAACTCTTTGTCCTAGAACAGCCCCAACGGCATAATCACTAGCATCACACATAATTTCAAAACACAAGTTCCAATCAGGTGGTTGAACAATAGGTGCAGAAGTTAAGGTTTTCTTAAGTGTTTCAAAGGCTTCTACACAATCATCATAAAAAAAATGAATGGAACGTCTTTTTGTAAAATACTAGTAAGAGGCCTAGAAATTTTTAGAGAAGTCTTTAATGAACCTCCTATAGAAACCAGCACGACCAAGGGAACTTCTTATACCTTTAATATCTTTAGGACATGGCATTTTATCAATTGCATCAACTTTAGCTTTATCTACTTAAATACCTCATTCAGAAATTTATGCCCCAAGACAATACCTTCATTCACCATAAAGTGGCACTTCTCCCAGTTCAAGACAAGATTAGTTTGTTCACATCTCTGCAAAACTCGATCAAGGTTGCTTAAGCAATCATCAAAAGAAGTTTCGTAAATGGAAAAAGCATCCATGAAACCCTCAATAATCGTGTCACAAAAGTCAGGGAATATTGCAGTCATACATCTTTGAAAAGTAGCAGGTGCATTGCATAAACCAAAGGCATACGTCTATAAGCATAAGTTCCAAAAGGACAAGTAAAAGTAGTATTCTCTTGATCTACTTGTGATACAGGTATTTGAGAGAAACCAGAATCTCCATCAAGAAAGCAAAAGTGTGTATGCTTGGACAATCTTTCTAACATTTGATCTATAAAAGGCAAGGGGTAATGATCCTTTCTAGTAGCTTTGTTTAATTTTCTAAAATCAGTTACTGATAACCCACAAGTATAGGGGATCGCAATAGTTTTCGAGGGTAGAGTATTCAACCCAAATTTATAGATTCGACACAAGGGGAGCCAAAGAATATTTATAATTATTGGCAGTTGAGTTGTCAATTCAACCACACCTGGAGATTAAATATCTGCAGCAAAGCGATCAGTAGCATAGTAGTATGATAGTTTTGGTAGCAGTGGTAACAGTAACAGTAATAGCAGTAATTTTGTAGCAGTTGTGATAGTAGCAATAGCAATAGTAACTTAGCAAGATCAATATGTGGAAAACTCGTAGGCATTGGATCGGTGAATTTGTTGGATGATATTCATCATATATCAGTCATAACCTAGGGCGACATAGAACTAGCTCCAATTCATAAATATAATGTAGGCATGTATTCCGTAAATAGTCATACGTGCTTATGGAAAAGAACTTGCATGACATCTTTTATCCTACCCTCCTGTGGCAGCGGGTCGATAAGGAAACTAAGGGATATTAAGGCCTCCTTTTAATAGAGAACCGGAATAAAGCATTAACACATAGTGAATACATGAACTCCTCAAACTACGGTCATCACCAAAAAGTATCCCAATTACTGTCACCCCGGGGTTTACGGATCATAACATGTAATAGGTGCATATGGCTTGCAAGATCGGATCTAGAACATAGATATAATGGTGAAAACATAAATGGTTCAGATCTGAAATCATGGCACTCGGGCCCTAGTGACAAGCATTAAGCATAGCAAAGTCATAGCAACATCAATCTCAGAACATAGTGGATACTAGGGATCAAGCCTAACAAAACTAACTCGATTACATGATGAATCTCATCCAACTCCTCACCGACCAGCGAGCCTACGAAGGAATTAATCACTACCGATGGGGAGCATCATCAAATTGGTGATGGAGGATGGTTGGTGATGACGAAGACCGAAGATCCCCCTCTCCGGAGCCCCGAACGGGCTCCAGATCTGGCCTCCCGATGAAGAATAGGAAGTGGCGGCGGCTCCGTATCGTAAAACGCGATGAAACTTCCTCTCCTATTTTTTCTGGAAAAATAGGATTTTATAGCGTCGAAATTAGGGTCAGAGGGGCCTCGAGGGCCCCACCACCCACCAGAGCATGCCAGAGGAGGGTGGCGCGCCCTGGTGTCTTGTGGGAAGCCAGGGGGCTCTCAAGTGGGTCTTGGTTCCATTATTTTTTATTTATTCCAAAATAATTCTCCAAAAAGTTTCGTCCAAATCCGAGAACTTTTATTTATGCACAAAAACAACACCATGGTAGTTCTGCTAAAAATAGCGCCAGTCCGGGTTAGTTTCATTCAAATCATGCAAATTAGAGTCCAAAACAAGAGCAAAAGCGTTAGGAAAAGTAGATACGATGGAGACGTATCAACTCCCCCAAGCTTAACCCATTGCTTGTCCTCAAGCAATTCAGTTGACAAACTGAAAGTGATAAAGAAAAAACATTTACGGACTCTTTTGTTCTTGTTTACATATATATGCTTAAATAGCACCCAGGTTTTCCGCAAAGATCATGACTAACCATGCCAACAATAACTCTTAGAAATTATATTAACTCATATCAATGGCATAATCAACTAGCGAGAAATAATAAGATATCTCAAATGCCAACACTTTGTCAAAACAATCATGATATAATATGACACAGTGGTATCTCGCTAGCCCTTTCTAAGACCGCAAAACATAAATGCAGAGCACCTCCAAATTTCAAGCAGTGACTAAACATTGTAATTCATGGTAGAGGAGATCCAGTCATGATGCATTCAACATTAACTATATACAATGCATGAGGATGACAATAGTGCTCTCAGGTCTGGCGCTTGTTTGAGAAGGTGATGACTCAACATAAAAGTAAAATAACATAAAAGTAAATAGATAGACCCTTCGCAGAGGGAAGCAGGGATTTGCAGAGGTGCCAGAGCTCAATTTTTAAATCAGAGATAAATATAATTTTGGGAGGTACACCCTTCATGTCAATGTTACGACCAAGAGTTATCAATATCTTCCATGCTAAACCAATTAGCGGCGGTTCCCAAGCGATAAGAGTAAAGGTTTACTCCCCCTCCACCAACAAACACAAGCCATGGCTAGCCTAATCCATGGGTGCCTTCCATACCAACAACAGTCCTGTTGGAGTTTTATTTAATTATTTGCAATTTTTGATTTCGGGACTAGGCATCCCTATTACCAGCCCTTCTCGTGCAAGGACGAGTGAATAAACACTCATCATGAGAATAACCTGATTAGCATGGAAGATACTTACCACCCCCTGTCACTCCACGAGTGGTCCAGGCACACAAAACAGATGTTCATTTGAATATTTAGAGGTGGCACATGCAAATTTACTTGGAACGGCAGGGTAATACCGTATATAGGTATATATTGTGGACTCATCTAGAATAACTTTGGTTTAAGGATTTTGATGCACAAGCAGTATTCCCGCTTAGTACAGGTGAAGGCTAGCAAATAGGTTGAGAAGCGACCAGCTAGAGAGCAAAAACTGTCATGAACAGGCATTATGAATAATCAACATTGAATACTAGCATGAGTAGGATATAAACACCATGAACATAAATATCTTGGAGGCTATGTTGGTTTTGATTCAACTACATGCGTATACATGTGGCAAGTCAAGCCACTTGAAACATTCAGAGGTGGATACCATATCATCTACATCACAATCATTTTAATGCATGTTGACACCCAAGATAAATCATTATCCACTCCTAGATACTTAAGCATGGCATGAGCAACTATAATCTCTAATTGTCATTGCAAACATGTTTAATCATAATATGCTGAATCATGGATACTGAGTTAAAGATATTTACAAAAACAAAAACAAGTTGAGTTCATACCCACTTTTCCCTGCCACAGTCACTTCATCAAATATCGTCATTATTGCCTTTAACTTGCATGACCGAATGATGTGAAAATAATAATAGTGCAAGAGTGTCGTGGACTAAGCTAGAATCTGCAACATTTTATTCAGAGGGAAAGACAAAATAATATGGGCTCTTTGTTAGATCAACAGTAATGCATATGAGAGCCACTCAACATTTTCATCGTGGTCTTTCCCTTGGTACGACTCAACAAAAGAAAAGGAAAAGAATTTCAGAGAAACACACTGAAATATTTTTGGATTTTTGGATTTTTTTTCTTGAAGAAAGCAAATTAAAGAAAGAAGGTCGAAAATGAGAAAAACTATTTACACGGGAGAGCTCCCAGCAAACAAAAGAAGAAATGGGAAATCTTTTGGGGTTTTCTTTTAATACTACAACTAAATTAAACTAGAAAGAAAAACCGAAAAGAAGCAAGAAATATTTTTGGATTTTCTCAAAGTTTTTCAAACATACAAGATGAAAGCGAGAAAATAAATCTAGCATGGATAATACAATGAAAAAGTATGAACACCGACAACTGGAACAAAAATGTGTGAACATGAATATAATGTCGGTGGAAATATGTACTCCCCCAAGCTTAGGTTTTTGGCCTAGCTTGGTAATCATCATCCGTAGTAGCCATCTGGTCCCATGTTGAAGTGTTGCGGCGGCGGCACCTAAGCGTCCCATTCCTGGGGCTCCTCCTTTGCTGCTGCCTGGTTGTTCCGGTAGGCAATAATGTCCGCTGGCATGACCCTGTATCCGTTCCTGGCAATAGAATCAAACAAAGCAGGTGCAGGCAACGGGATAATATCACGGGTAATCTCACTGAATACCAAATTATAATGAATGCTGTTAAAAGAATCAGCAGCATCAGTAAACTGGTGAGCCACCATCGCCTGCTGATCTAGATAAACTCCAGGCAAAGGATAATCATGTTGGCGTATCTGAACATTAAAGTGACTTGCTAAGCGAGTGGCATAAATACCACCATGAATTTTTCCCTTAGTTCTGTTGAGGTGCAGACGACGTGCAACAATAGCTCCTAGGCTAAAGGTGTGATCATTGTGTAGTGCACGGCGTAAAATGGCGAGGTCGGGAGCACTAAGTGCACCTGCCTTCTCTCTAGCAGTTAAACACTTCGCGTTGAATAAAGCAAAGTAATGCACAGAAGGAAACTGCAAACTAGTGGCGGTGGCTTTCGACACGCCTCTTTCCTCACCCACTATCAAAGTGAGGAGGAAGTCCTCAAACTCTGTCGGCCTAGGCTCTGTTAATTCCCCATCACAGGGAATCAAACATATCTCACAAAATTCAGTGAGCGGTATCTTACGGATTTCAGAATATAAATTAAACCACACCTTAGGAGGATTGTTCCTATTTAAGAAATAGAAATTTTGCACAAAGGAATTTGTGAGGAGGTGATGTTGGTCACACTCATCTGCGAGGAAGTTAGTCAGCCCAGCATTTGTAATAAATTGGGCAAACTCTTGATGGAACCCGGCCTCATCCATGAAGGCATTATGTGGCCATTCGCACGGTCGCATTTCTACCGTTCTCGGAGTGTTGAGGTCATTGTCCAATGATTCCCCAATGACTCCTTTGGCATTCTTTTTGGAGGAAAACTTCCGGAAGATACTCATCTTTTCCTATGAATAAAATTTTGAAAATTTTTGCCACAAAATTTTTGTCAACAAAACTTCACAAGATTGATAGCAACTACTCATGTGGATGCCTAGAGGCCAAATCAAGCATTCAAACTACTTGGAACTAAAAGAATTCAACATGCAAGCTCATTTACAGTAGCACCAAGAGTAGCTAAATACTAAAAAATTAAACCGCTAGAACAAAAACTAATTGGAGCAATGGAGGAGTCACATGCCAAGTAGCAATTCCCCAAAACAGTTTCAGAAACGAAGCTTCGAGCAAAGAGATTGAAATCCGTGGGTTTGAGAGCAAGAACATGAGAGAGAGAGAGAGAGAGCAAGAGTGATTTTTATCTGGAGGTAGGAGATGACATGGGCTAAAGGGATAAGTGAGAGGGCCACATGGGGCCCACCACCCACCAGGGCGCGCCTGGGGTGGCTGGCGTGCCCTGGTGTCTTGTGGGCACCAGGGGCACCCCCCTCTGATGTTATTTGTACCAGAAATTCAGAAATATTCAGAAAAAAATCGTGTTAAAATTTCAGGGCATTCTGAGCACTTTTATTTTTGGGTCATTTTTTATTTCACGAAAAAATTGAATAAACATGGCATTTTATTTTATTTAACTAAGGAAAATAGAAAACAAAAGGTAGGGACAGAAGGTTGTGCTTACTAAATTCATCGACCACATGCCTCTCGAAAACAATCCATTAATAAGGTTGATCAAGTCTTATTAACAATCACTTTCGATTAACATGAACCCGAAGAATTTTTGTAAAACACTAAGTTACCTCAACAGGGATATGCATATCCCCAACAATAAGTATTTCATATTTCTTTTTGACAGTAGGTAGAGGGACTTGAAAACTTCCAATAATAATTTTCAGAGATTTTTCAATCACATTAATACCATTCACTTGAAATTGTTTCTTCGGAAAATGCACCGTATGCTCATTACCGTTGATATGAAAAGTGGCTTTGCTTTTATTGCAATCAATAACAGCCCCAACAGTATTCATAAAGGGTCTACCAAGGATAATCGACATGTTGTCGTCCTCGGGCATCTCAAGTATAACAGTCTATTAAGATAGTAACATTTGCAACAACAACGAGCACATCCTCACAAATACCGATAGGTATGGCAGTTGATTTGTCAGCCATTTGCAATGATATCACAGTAGGTCTGAGTTTATTCAAATCAAGTCTTTTATATAAAGAGAAAGGCATAACACTAACACCAGCTCCTAAATCACATAAAGTAGTTTTAACATAATTTCTTTTAATAGAGCAAGGTATAGTTGGTATTCCTGGATCTCCAAGTTTTTTAGGTACTCCATCCTTAAAAGAATAATTAGCAAGCAGGGTGGAGATTTCAGCTTCAGGTATTTTTCTTTTATTTGTAACAATTTCTTTCATGTATTTAGCATAAGGGTCCATCTTTAAAATATCAGTCAAACGAGTGCGCAAAAAGACTGGCCTAAGCATTTCAGGAAAGTGTCCAAATTCTTCATCATCCTTTTTCTTAGATGATTTGGGTGGAAAGGGCATGGGTTTCTGAACCCATGGATCTCTTTCTTTACCATGTTTTCTAGCAACAAAGTCTCTCTTATCATAACGTTTATTTTTAGGTTGTAGGTTATCAAGATCAGCAGCTCACTATTGCAGGATGCTGCTAACGCGACACTACAATCAGAGACCCTTCGACGAAACTATGTGTGATGCATTAATCGCAAATGATGATGTTAAAAACCGTCAAATATGATACAAAATGTTTGCGATGGCGGAGACATCAAACATGGTTCAGATTATAGTTGCGTGTGCGATGTGTGGCATACGGTTCTCTCCAATGAACTGTTTGCGATGAGGCAGAACAACAGAAATGGGCGACCAGATGAAGGTGTGTGTGATATACGACATACAGTTCACTCGGATGAACTATTTGCGATTAGGGAACGCAACAGAAACAGTCACCCAGATCAAGGTGTGTGCGATATACGGCATACAGTTCACACGAATGAACTGTTTTTGATTAGGCAACACAACAGAAATGGTTAAAGTTAACAAGATGTGTGTGATATGCGACAAACAGGTTCCTAATCAGAAATGTGTGCGAAGACCCATAATAACACAGACAATTTCTCCCAATAAACTGTGTGTGTTGTGGGAAAACGCTTGCTGGTATACAATTGTCAGTGATTGATGAATTCATCACCGACGGGTTCCCTAGTATGGTGCGTGTGCGATGTCATTGCACACAGAACAACAATATATGTACTTATAACTTATAAGGACTTGATTCCATAACCAAATTGAACATCCAATTACATAGGTGTCTAGTACACACATGACCTTTGCACACACCAAAGTATGTTCCAAAATGCCTAGAAAACTCAAATAATGTATAAAAAGGCAAAACAAACCCTGAATAATTTCATATTCTCAGGACGACGCTCCTATAGTTTCATGTTGCCTCTATAAAATAAATCAAGGAGGGAAGAGACAGCGTATGTCGTTTCACACACATAGGTGACAAGTAACCTCTCAGAACCATGAGGCTTCTTGAGAGAAGCTCCAGTTTGTAAGAAGTTTATACCAAAACTTGTCCCAAATTGGACTAATTTTTTACCACAACATGTTGCTACCATGTCATAACACCATGCCAAGTTTCATGATTTTGAGGCGAGTTTTGGATTTATAGTAATTTTAAAACCAGGTCTCTCAATGTTTACTATCGAGTTGACACCGCCCTGGATAGGTTTTTTCCTTGTGGGTCCCAAATGTCAGAATCCAATTCTGTCACTACCATGCAGCTTTTCTTATTAAGAATTACAGCCCATTTGGTGTGCTAGCTGAAAATAAGTTTGTGGGTGCTGGTGGGCGCTAAGAACTTGTGGGTTCTGTAATGAACGAAGATCAAAGCTGAGTATGAAAGAAAATATGGGTCAAAGCCGAGTTGAAAAGGGCAACAATATCTAACTCCAGCTTACAAAACGTAAAAAAGCACGAGAATTAATTGTTCATCAGATTTACACAAAATCCAGATTGAACAGGACAATAACATCTAACTCAACCAAAGTTTTCGGCAGTCACAATCAAATGGATCGGTCCGATCCATAAAATCAAGATCCCGGTACAAAAAATCTAATGGTCCATGATGACGACAAGCTGTTGTAAATAGAAGCCGAGCACGATCAGAAGCCCTTAGGTCCCCCTGAAACTTCTTTTTATGTTGATCAACATGTCCATCCATGAGAAATTTCTTGTCGAAAAACTTAATCCTCACAGACAATAGTGCCCTCGCATTCAACATGAAGAATGTGACAAAGCTAGTGTTTGCATGGTTGGATGCATATCCTTCCACCGTTATTGTCTTCAAAAGAATGTCATGAGATCTAAGAAAATCCTTGTGCTTCCTCTGCCATTGATTGGTTAGACCTTTTTCTCGAAGTCCTAGTACCTAAATAGACATGAAGATTGAAAACAGTTAATGTCTAAAATAAAGTATGTGGAGCGACAGCTGAACGGTTAATTCTAGTACATTATATATGTGCTTTCAATGTGTGTGAAATCATCACCTTTATATACAAATTCTCCAGACATGGAAAGCATCGCAGCAAGCCAATAGTGGTGTTCAGATCAAGACACCGTATGTAAATATATAAGGTCTTGACAGAATCCAGCACCCCTGATAGGCCATCCATGGACAAGCTCTTCATTCAACATAGAACATAATATTAGCACCAAACATGCACTCCAAGATGATATTTAACTTATGCGCACAAATGAAAAATGCAGATTACAAAAGTGTACATGGATAATAAATAGTACCGGAATAAGTGTGGAGCCAACCACGATCTTGTAACATTTAAACGGATTAGGAATTACACCCAAGGTCTCCAGTTTAGGAGCAGAGACCACAGTTATTTGCGGAGGTTTATAACAACAATCAAGGAGCAACCTTTGAAGTGAAGGGGCATCTTCGATGATGAGCTCCTGTCCTTCAAAATGAATTCCAATGCTTACAAGGTGAGGCGACTTTATTTTGAGACAAGGGATATGGATTCCGTTTCCAAAAAAAAGCACCAAATGCTCCAGGGCAAGCAGCTGGAGTGGATGATGATGTGCAGTGAGGCCTCTGACAGATCAACCAACACAAGCGTAAGTTTTTTCAGCAGTGGGAGTCGAAGCATTTGTACCAGATTGTCTGCTAGATGGCACCGGGTCAAGGTGGCGGTGTGGAGAGAGGGGGAAAACCATGAGATGGGCATCGGTGGTGAGGGCACAGATGCAGCGATTGGTGGTAACCTATCGCTGTAGTAATGGTAGAACTCAAGCTGCTGGAGTTTTTTGAATTGACGGGGTGTCAGCCAAGTGGCCACCGTGCAGGGTATGTCCAGCAGGTAGCATGCCGGGATGCAGATGCGTTGAACGGAGACCTGGTGGGAGGAGATGATGGCTCCGGGGAGTTCAGAATCATCATCGACAAATAGCTGACGACAGTCGAGATTAAGAGGCGTGGCGCGCCACTGAGTGCGCCACCGAGATGCGAGGACTTGTGTGCGGCAGCCATCCTTGGTGGGGAGAAGGGAGATGATCTCCCAAAGGATGGCGTCTGGAAAATCGCTGATGCAGTCCGCCGGAGATTCTACGGGTTCCTCAGATCCAGGGGGCGTGGCCGCTTCTGGCCGCGCTGCCGGGTGCAAGCCACAACCGGCGGTGATACGTCCATTTTGCATCATGTTTTCCTACTATTATTTATAATATTTTTATGCATAATAATGCCTTTTGGAGTAATTCTAATGCCTTTTCTCTCATAATATGCAAGGTTTACACAAAGAAGGAGAATGCCGGCAGCTGGAATTCTGGACCTGAAAAAGCTACATTAGAGTTACCTATTCTGCACATCTCCAAATGAGCTGAAAATTTACGAAGAAATATTTTGGAATATATAAAAATACTGGAGCAAATAACTACCGGAGGGGGGCCACCTGGTGAGCACAAGACAACAGGGTGCGCCAGGCCCCCCAGACGCTCCCTGGTGGGTTGTGCCCAGCACGGCCCACCTCCGGTGCAAATCTTCTGGTATATAGGTCATTTTAACCTAGAAAAAATCAGGAGGGGACTTTCGGGACGAAGCGCCGCCGTGTCGAGGCGAAACTTGGGCAGGAGCACTTTTGCCCTCCGGCGGAGCGATTTCGCCGGGGGAACTTCCCTCCCGGAGGGGGAAATCATCGCCATCATCTTCACCAACAACCCTCTCATATTTGGGAGGGCAATCTCCATCAACATCTTTAACAGCACCATCTCCTCTCAAACCCTACTTCATCTCTTGTGTTCAATCTTTGTACCGGAACCTCAGATTGGTACTTGTGGGTGACTAGTACTGTTGATTACTATATGGTTTATTTGGTGGAAGATTATATGTTCAGATCCATTATTCTATTTAATACCCCTCTGATCTTGAGCATGATTATTATTTTTGAGTAGTTACTTTTGTTCTTGAGGTCACGGGAGAAGTCATGTTGCAAGTAGTCATGTGAACTTGATATGTGTTCGATATTTTGATGATATGTATGTTGTTATTCCCTTAGTGGTGTCATGTGAACATCGAATACATGGCACTTCACCATATTTGGGCCTAAGGGAATGCATTGTGGAGCAGTTATTAGATGATGTGTTGCTAGAGTGACAGAAGCTTAAACCCTAGGGCGACATAGAACTAGCTCCAGTTCATAAATATAATGTAGGCATGTATTCCGTAAATAGTCATACGTTCTTATGGAAAAGAACTTGCATGACATCTTTTGTCCTAACCTTCCGTGGCAGTGGGGTCCATAAGGAAACTAAGGGATATTAAGGTCTCCTTTTAATAGAGAACCGGAACAAAGCATTAACTCATAGTGAATACATGAACTCCTCAAACTACGGTCATCACCGGAAAGTATCCCAATTACTGTCACCCTAGGGTTTACGGATCGTAACACATAATAGGTGCATATGGCTTGCAAGATCGGATCTAGAACATAGATATAATGGTGAAAACATAAATGGTTCAGATATGAAATCATGGCACTCGGGCCCTAGTGACAAGCATTAAGCATAGCAAAGTCATAGCAACATCAATCTCAGAACATAGTGGATACTAGGGATCAAGCCCTAACAAAACTAACTCGATTGCATGATGAATCTCATCCAACTCCTCACCGATGAGTGAGCCTACGAAGGAATTACTCACTCCCGATGGGAAGCATCATGGAATTGGTGATGGAGGATGGTTGGTGATGACGAAGACCAAAGACCCCCCTCTCCGTAGCCCCGAACAGGCTCCAGATCTGGCCTCCTGATGAAGAACAAGAGGTGGCGGCGGCTCTGTATCATAAAACGCGATGAAACTTCCTCTCCTATTTTTTTCTGGAAAAATAGGATTTTATAGCGTCAGAATTAGGTTCAGAGGGGCCTCGAGGGCCCCACCACACTAGTGAAAAAACGGCTAGCCACAACTTTCGTTTGTGGCGCGCCGTTTTTCATCAACGCCAGTACTATTTTTTTCAAATAGTGTCGTCGTCTACCAAATTGGTACTCCAGCTATAAGTTGCTATTGCTGACGCTGCCAATACTTCCTATGCCACTACTATGTGGGCCCAGTTGTCGTGAACAGTTGCAGTATATTGCTGTCGTGCGATTTATAAACATGCCATAGATACTTAACTTTGTGATGTCGTGTCTTCACCCGGAATGCCAGCACTAAATTGTGCCTATATATAGATGTGTTGGCAGCCCCTTGTTCTCAAATACATTCACTTCCATTCTCCACAAAATTCTACTCCCTCTTAGTCAGCTGCTTTGGTGACAATGGACCCACCGAAGCTTGTCGAATCGGCACGAGCCCCCCGTTCGAGCCCACGTCAGCGGGGCGTGTCGCAAGTTTGGGACTCCGCCGCCTTGGCCGAGCTCTCATTTGGCCCCGTTGGCCACGACATGCGCTCGCCACGGCCAATGCAGCCAGCCTTGTCTGGCGAATCATCCTGCTGCAGCGCGACGTCCCTTCGATGATCCGGCAGCTATGCCACCGGCGCCGAAGCTGCCAGGAATCGAGCGTGGGCACTTGTGCTGCTTTTTTGCGGTTGTGGACGCCCTGCTGATAAGCATATGTCGCACACACAAAGTAATCCGGAGCGAGAGTTCTACATCTGCGGTAACCGTGGAAAGGTAATATGACAGAAAATACCTTGATATTCTGCTAATTTGCATAATTCGCGATCATTAATATATGTGTGTGTATATTGTGATCCATATATAGGCGTTAGGGACAAAATATTGCTACATATGGATATGGGTTGATCTCGTGCAGAAATACATGAGTGAGTTGCTCGAGTACTCCATTGGTGAACTAAGACAACAAATAGATGAGATGCAGCTGAAGACTGATGTGATGCTCGGCCAAATCCAAAAATTCAAGATGCTTCGATATGCCCTTTTAGCCGGTGCTATGCTTGGCCTCGTTCTCCCTGCTGGATCGGTGGCAGCTTTTTTTTCTCGTGGGAATCATTACATTCATGATGTTCTTAGTCTAGATCAACAGTGTGTAGTACTAGAAGTTATATATATGTGTTATTATTTTCATCCTTCAACTATTATGTATCTATGCTATTAATGAGATCGATCGATGTTGGCCGGTGTTCTCTAATTATTGGTTTCCCTTGTATGGTTACATATTTACACAAAATAATTAGTAAAAATAACAATATAATAAAACAATAAAATAATAAAACAATAAAATAATAAACTAAACATCTATATAAATTTCAAAAACAATATGTCTAACACATAATTAAAAGTGAAAAACAATATGTGTAACAGATAGCAATGGCGTTGGCCGCGTAGGCCAACGCCAGCAATTACCCCGCCGCCCCCGGTAGGAGATATTGATTAAATTAACCCCCCACACACACACAACCGTCGATCCCCATTAAATTGTCGCCGCCCCCGTCGCCCTCGCCTCCACTGCTTCCACCGCCTCCACCGCCGATGTCCCCGTCGCCGTTGCCTCCGCCTCCATCGCCGAAGTCCCCGCCCCCATCGCCGTCGCCTCCACATCCACCCCGGCCACTGCCCACGTCCCCGTCGCCGTCACCTCCGTCGAAGCCCCCATCGCCGCCGCCTCCGTCGAAGCCCCCGTCGCCGTCGCCTCCGCATCCAGCCCGGCCACCGCCCCCGGCCCCGTCGCCCGCAACGCCTCCTCGTCGTCTACCGCCGCCGCGGGTGAGTTCTACTTAGTGTAGTGTAATAGTAGTGTAGAATAATATTGAATTTTTTGTATACGAGTAGTGTAAAATTTTAGTGTAGTTGTAGACTATGATTTTAGATAGTGTAATTTTATTGTATTCTAATAGTGTACTTGTGGTGAAAGAATGTAGTGTAGTTGTAGACTACTATGATTTTAGATATAATTTTATTGTATTCTAGTAGTGTGCTTGTGGTGAAAAAATGTAGTGCAGTTGTAGACTAGCTATGATTTTAGATAGTGTAATTTTATTGTATTTCTAGTAGTGTAGTTGTAGACTATGATTTTATATAGTGTAATTTTATTGTATTTCTAGTAGTGTACTTGTGGTGAAAGAATGTAGTGTAGTTGTAGACTATGATTTTAGATAGTGTAATTTTATTGTATTTCTAGTAGTGTACTTGTGGTGAAAGAATGTAGTGTAGTTGTAGACTATGATTTTAGATAGTGTAATTTTATTGTATTTCTAGTAGGGTACTTGTGGTGAAAGAACGTTTTATGCATTGTAGGTTTTGCAGATACTCGTTAATATGCCCATTTTTTACTAACTTGTTAGTTATATATATGCATCATCACAGATGGCCCCGAAGTTTCGTGGTGTGCGACAGAAGGGAAATAAGTACTATGCCACCATTAGGAAGGACAATGTTGTCCACGAACTTGGCCATTGGGACACCCCGGAGTTAGTGGCGCGCGCTTATGATGCCATGGCAGTAGAGTTCTTTCAGGAAGGGGCGAATCTGAACTTCCCTGAGTGTCATCAGTTCGCGATGTTCCTCGCACCTGAGGACATGAGGATATGCACTAGGGTTGAGGAGAAGGAGAGCAAAGAGGCCGAGATGCAGTTCTTCGAACCATTGGTGAGCGAGCTTGCGAGAGATGACAAACTCGTGGAGGCCAACAAGATGATGTTACTTCAGTATGCAGCCAGGAAGAGCGCAGAGGAGGATCCCATAGACTGGGATGCCTTGGAGCGTGAGGAGGAGGGTCAGTAGGAGTGTCATCGTAGCTCGACTAGGCACGACCACGAGGCCGGTCCCTCTGGACACTAGCTTAGCCTGCGCTACCTATTTCATATGAATTGTTTAACTTTATGCATAATTTATATTTGAACTACACATGGTTTGTAGAACTGTTTTATTACAAGTACGTATGTGTTAATAACTAGATGGGCGGATAGCGTTGGTTCGTACTAACTGCTTATGTTGCATTATATTTATGTGCATCTTATGTATGCTTATTTTTCTCAACTTCATGCATGAAAGCAGTAAATGGATGCCCCATGTGAGACATGTGGTTCGGTGAGATGCCAAAGGGATAAGAAGTTCTTCATAGATCTGTCGAATGACTTCCTCACTAGGACGGTATGTTTTAGTTGAACATGTTTTGATTGAGTTTCATATGATGTATACGGTTGTGCCCAAAATTATGTAACTAGCTAGCTACTTCTTTCTTTCAATTTTGCTCAGGTCATCCCTTGCGGGGCAAGGCGTGACTTCTTAGAGAAGTTTAAAGTTCCAATTGATTCCACCATCACATTCCAGTGCACCCTCATGAAGATTCTGACGGCCCAAAAATTCAATTGTCTTGTCACCAACGACGCAAACCGTACCTACTTCGGTTTCCCTGGTTGGAAAGCCCTTGCAAATGCTTACGAGATGGAAGCTGGGGAGAGAGTCACGTTCTACCTCGACTACGATCGTGACGAGATCATGGTCTACTACAAGCCTGCTGGCAGCGATGATGGTTCACTTACTCCGGACTATGACCCTGACTCCG
The DNA here is from genome assembly GCA_011799875.1 of Thinopyrum elongatum. NCBI lineage: Eukaryota > Viridiplantae > Streptophyta > Magnoliopsida > Poales > Poaceae > Thinopyrum > Thinopyrum elongatum. The sequence goes on along the minus strand of CM022298.1, from coordinate 566,016,350 downwards.
CCCACCGAAAAGTCGTAGTTAGCTAGTTGGCATGCATGGAAGATATCATGTTATTATCACCTCTATTTATTTGAACTTGTACATTCATATGTGTGTTACTTTGCCTACTTTGTTGAACTATATCAATAAGTGCATTGTTGAACCTAAAATGTTATCATTGGGTCTATTTATAGTTGATTTATTGACTGTTCTTAAACTGGATTATGTTGTCATTTTGGCTGAAATCGCTGTTGTACAGCTTTTATTTCAAATTTGAAAATCAAATTACTGGCGTCGAGAAAACATGGAACTTCACAACTGATGACTAATACTGCTGGCATCGACAATGTGGCAAGCCATTACCGTCCAAAATACTGATGGCGTAGGTGCCAACGCCAGCACTAATTTTTAACACTGGCGCCATATTGGTGGTGTCGGGTGTCCACGCCACCAAGGCTGTTTTTGGCACGCCGTAGCTAGGCTTTTCTCCACTAGTGCCACCCACCAGGGTGCACCAGAGGGGGGTAGCGTGCCCTGGTGTCTTGTGGGCAGCCAAGGCCCCCGCTCCAATGGGTCTTGGTTCCATTTATTTATTTATTCCAAAATAATTCTCCAAAAAGTTTTGTCCAAATTCGAGAACTTTTATTTCTGCACAAAAACAACACCATGATAGTTCTGCTGAAAACAGCGTCAGTCCGGGTTAGTTTCATTCAAATCATGCAAATTAGAGTCCAAAACAAGAGCAAAAGCGTTAGGAAAAGTAGATATGATGGAGACGTATCAGTTACCATCCTATAACCAGTTACAATTCTTTGTGGAATAAGCTCATTTTTATCATTAGGAACAAAGGTAATGCCTCGTTTCTTAGGGACACAATGAACAGGACTTACCCATCTACTATCATCTATGGGATAAATTATACCTGCTTCCAAAATCTTTAATATTTTAGTTCTTACCACCTCCTTCATCTTTGGATTTAATCATCGTTAATGATCGACAACTGGTTTAGCATCAGGGTCCATATTAATCTTGTGCTGACATAGCGTGGGACAAATCCCCTTAAGATCATCAAGAGTATATTGATGACCCACAAGTATAGGGGATCAATCGTAGTCCTTTCGATAAGTAAGAGTTTCGAACCCAACCAGGAGCAGAAGGACATGACAAGTGGTTTTCAGCAAGGTATTTTCTGCAAGCACTGAAATAGTCGGTAACGAGTAGTTTGATTGTAAGATAATTTGTAATGGACAAGTAATGGTAACGGTAAATAAAGTGCAGCAAGGTAGCCCAATCCTTTTGTGGCAAAGGACATGCCAAAACGGTCTCTTATGATAAGCAAAGCGTTCTTTAGGGTACACGGGAATTTCACCATGTCACTTTCATCATGTTGGTTTGATTCGTGTTCGCTACTTTGATAATTTGATATGTGGGTGGACCGGTGCTTAGGTGTTGTTCTTACTTGAACAAACCTCCTACTTATGATTAACCCCCTCGCAAGCATCCACAACTACGAGAAAAATATTAAGATAAAATCTAACCATAGCATTAAACTTTTGGATCCAAATCGGTCCCTTACCAAGTAGCGCATAAACTAGGGTTTAAGCTTCTGTCACTCTAGCAACCCATCATCTAATAACTACTCCACAATGCATTCCCTTAGGCCCAAATATGGTGAAGTGCCATGTAGTCGACGTTCACATGACACCACTAAGGGAATCACAACATACATATCATCAAAATATCAAACACATATCAAGTTCACAAGATTACTAACAACATGACTTCTCCCATGTCCTCAAGAACAAAAGTAAGTACTCACAAATGATAATCATGCTCAAGATCAGAGGGGTATTAAATAGCATAATGGATCTGAACATATAATCTTCCACCAAATAAACCATATAGTAATCAACTACAAGATGTAATGAACACTACTAGTCACCCACAGGTACCAATCTGAGGTTCCGGTACAAAGATTGAACAGAAGAGATGAACTAGGGTTTGAGAGGAGATGGTGCTGTTGAAGATGTTGATGGAGATTGCCCTCCCAAAGATGAGAGGGTTGTTGGTGATGACGATGGCTTCGATTTCCCCCTCCGGGAGGGAAGTTCCCCCGGCGGAATCGCTCCGTCGGAGGGCAAAAGTGCTCCTGCCCAAGTTCTGCCTCGAGACAGCTGTGCTTCATCCGGAAAGTCCCCTCCTAATTTTTTTCTAGGTTAAAATGACCTATATGCCAGAAGATGGGCACCGGAGGTGGGCCGGGCTGAGCACAACCCACGAGGGCGCGCCTGGCGGGCCTAGCGCGCCCTAGTGTCTTGTGCTCACCAGGTGCCCCCCCCCTCCGGTAGTTATTTGCTCCAGTATTTTTTATATATTTCAAAATAATTCTCCGTAAATTTTCAGCTCATTTGGAGATGTGCAGAATAGGTAACTCTGACGTAGCTTTTTCAGGTCCAGAATTCCAGCTGCCGGCATTCTCCCTCTTTGTGCAAACCTTGCATATTATGAGAGAAAAGGCATTAGAATTACTCCATAAAGCAATATTATGCATAAAAACATTATAAATAACAGTACGAAAACATGATGCAAAATGGACGTATCAACTCCCCCAAGCTTAGACCTCGCTTGTCCTCAAGCGAAAAACCGAAATTGAAAAACATGCCCACATGCTTAGAGAGAGAGGTGTCGATAAAAACAAAATACGGACATAGAAGCATCATGCTTATTATTATAACAGCAAAGAACTTTAGCATAAACTTTATCACAAAACTTTTATCACATAACTTCTCATGAACAAGTAACAATTCATCACAACATTGAAGTATAAAGCATAAACTTTATTGAAAACCAACAAACTATGTTCTCAGTCAACTCTGCAACTACAATTCATCATATTTTCAGGAAGGGTCATGTATCGGAACCTTTAGGCAAGTCCACATACTCAACCATCATTTAACCTTCTATGATTGCTAACACTCACAGCATACCTATGAACAAAAAGTTTCAACCGGACACAAAGAAAGATAGGGGCTTAAAGTTTTGCCTCCCAACAAATTCACCTCAAGGGTGATGTCAACAATAATAACTCATGCCCACTCATATCCAACTGGATATATGTGCCTAGATCTTTCCTCACCACATGATGCTTGCAAAAAAAAGAAAAAGAAAAGGAATAGGGAAGAATACTTTGACTCTTGCATAAAAGTAAATACAGAAAAGTAAAAGATAGGCCCTTCGTAGAGGGAAGCAGAGGTTGCCATGCGCTTTTTGTTTGTATGCCAAATCCCTTAATGCAAAAGAACATCACGTTGTATTGCCCCTTATGATAGCAACCTTTATTATGCAGTTTGTCGCTTTTATTATTTTGCCATCACAAGTTCGTACAATGCTCAATTTTCTCTTACACTAAATGATCCAACACATTTGGAAGCAATTTTTATTGCCTTATTGCACCTATGACAACTTACTTGAAGGATCTTACTCAATACATATGTAGGTATGGTGGACTCTCAAAATAAGATTTTGGGTTTAAGGGTTTTTGGATGCACAAGTAGTATCTCTACTTAGTGCGGAGTTTTTGGCTAGCAAAGATATTGAGCAAGCACCACATGTTGAAGGATCTATGACAATATAACTTCTATGTGAATATGAACAAGAATAAATCATTATGTTGTCTTCCTTTTCCAACGTCAACAATTTTGACATATAATATTTAATGGGGGCTCACAATCATAAAAGATGTCCAAGATAGTATATTTGCATGTGAATCTTCTCTTCCCTTATTAATTCTTTCATGAATTGCATCATTCATTAATGCTATGTTTGTCAATCTCCAATAAATTTTACCACTTATACTTTTCCTTATGTGATGTCATTACTTACCATAAGATTAGCATATGATATTTTTCATTTATTTTCCTTTCTTTTTATTGAAACATAAGAGTAAAGAAACAAAACTCAAACTACTCTTTATTATATATATCGCACATGATTACATAGATAGATAGATCACTAAGTAAGCACTCGAAAAGAAAGGATCGAACTAAACTTTTATTCAACTAAATCATAGGATAACTAAAGATCAAACTAAAATAGATAAAGGCAAAGATAGTGGTGGTGATACGATACCGGGGCACCTCCCCCAAGCTTGGCACAAGCCAAGGGGAGTGCCCATACCATGAACTCAATTCTCCTTTGTTGGGGAAGATTATGATGGTGATGGTGATGAGGTAGTAACGTCCTTTCTCCTCAGCTTACGCTTGAGGATAGACTTTTCCTCCCTCAACTCATCAATCTCCTGCTCCAGCGTTAATATCTTTTTGCATAATTCTTGTTTGTTTTCCTGCAGAAGACAAAAAGGTATAAACTGGATCTTAGGTTTCTTTGCTTTATTGGGGAGACTTGACTTCTTGAATTCCATGTGCATGTACCCAGGTTGGGGAAGTGGGACTTCATCCTCATCTAAGCTTGTCTCTTCTTTTCCTTTCAGATCATAATCTTCTTCTTCCTCCGTGGTCTAGCCATAATGCTCCACATCTCCGTAAACCTTTGGGTTTGCAATATAATCAGTAACATAGCTCTCACCCTCCGAGTCTTGAGACGACATATTTTCAGATATGTCAGAAAAATAGCACGAAACAAGAACACAAGATTTCTCCACGATGCAGTGGTCAATACATTCGGAGGGCATATAAAGATTTTTTATCTTGGGAAACAAGCAAACAAGAGGAAAACGGAGTCGGGAAGGTTCCCGAGGTGGGCACAACCCACCTGGGCGCGCCAGGCAAGGCAGGCGCGCCCTGGTGTCTTGTGCCCTCCTTGGTTGCCTTCCTGGTTGTTTATTATTTTCCTAACTTTTAAAATATTCCAACACTGACAAAAAAATATTTTTGCTGATTTTTCGGAGTCTGTTTACTTACCGTATCACGTACCTTGTTTTTTCAGGATTCTGGAGTGTTGCGGAAGATTTCTTTTATGTGTTCTTCTAGTGTCATGGTTTGAATAATATTGCTTTCAACATTAATAGGCGTACCTGAGATATAGTGTTTAATTCTCTGCTCATTGACCACCTTCGGGTTAGTACCTTCGGCATTATTAATCTTGATAGCTCCAGAACGATAAACCTCTTCAATAATATATGGTCCTTCCCACTTAGAAAGAGGTTTTCCTGCAAAGAATCTAAAATGAGAGTTGTACAATAGAACATATTCTCCAACTTTAAATTCCCGCTTTTGGATTCTTTTGTCATGCCATCTTTTAACTTTTTCTTTAAATAATTTGCCATTTTCATAAGCTTGGGTTCTCCTTTCATCTAAAGAGCTAATATCAAATAACCTCTTTTCACCGGCAAGTTTGAAATCATAGTTGAGTTCTTTAATTGCCCAATAAGCATTATGTTCTAACTCTAGAGGCAAATGACAGGCTTTTCCATAAACCATTTTATAGGGAGACATACCCATAGGATTTTTATATGTTGTTCTGTAGGCGCAAAGTGCACCATCTAATTTCTTAGACCAATTCTTTCGTGACCTATTGACAGTTTTTTGTAATATTAGTTTTATTTCTCTATTGCTAAGTTCAACTTGACCACTAGATTGAGGTTGATAGGGTGATGCAATTCTATGGTTAATATCATATTTAGCAAGCATTTTACGGAAAGCACCATGAATAAAGTGTGAACCACCATCAGTCATTAAATATCTAAGAACTCCAAACCTTGGGAAAATGAATTCTTTAAGCATTTTAATGGAAGTGTTATGATCAGCACTACTAGTTGGAATGGCTTCTACCCACTTAGTAACATAATCAACAGCAACCAAAATATGTGTATACCCATTAGAGCAAGGAAAAGGTCCCATATAATCAAAACCCCAAACATCAAATGGTTTGACAGCAAGTGAATAATTCATAGGCATTTCTTGACACTTACCTATATTACCAATTCTTTGACATTCATCACAAGATAAAACAAACTTACGGGCATCCTTGAAGAGAGTAGGCCAATAAAAACCAGATTGCAATACCTTGTGAGCAGTTCTATCTCCCGCATGATGCCCTCCATAAGCTTCAGAGTGACATTTCCGTAGGATTTGTTCCTGTTCATGCTCAGGTACACAACGTCTAATAATACCATCTAGTCCTTCTTTATAAAGATGTGGGTCATCCGAAAAGTAATGTCTTAAATCATAGAAGAATTATTTCTTTTGTTGATATGTGAAACTAGGTGGTATGTATTTAGCAACAATATAATTAGCATAGTTAGCATAGCAAGGAGTATTATGAGAAACATTTATTGCAGCTAGTTGTTCGTCAGGAAAGCTATCATCAATAGGTAGTGGGTCATCAAGAATATTCTCTAACCTAGACAAGTTATCAGCTACGGGGTTCTCAGCTCCTTTTCTATCAGTAATATGTAAATCAAATTCTTGTAGCAAAAGAAACCACCTAATGAGTCTAGGTTTAGCATCTTTCTTTTCCATAAGATATTTAATAGCAGCATGATCAGTGTGAACAATTTCTTTGGAATCAACAATATAAGATCTGAATTTGTCACAAGCAAACACAACTGCTAAATTTTTTTTCTCAGTAGTAGCATAATTTCTTTGGGCACTGTCTAGAGTTTTGCTAGCATAATGAATAACATTTAATTTCTTATCAACTCTTTGTCCTAGAACAACACCAATAGCATAATCACTAGCATCACAGATAATTTCAAAAGGCAAGTTCCAATCAGGTGATTGAACAATAGGTGCAGAAGTTAAGGCTTTCTTAAGTGTTTCAAAGGCTTCTACACAATCATCATCAAAAACAAATGGAACATCCTTTTGTAAAAGATTTGTAAGAGGCCTAAAATTTTTATAGAAGTCTTTAATAAACCTCCTATAGAAACCAACATGACCAAGGAAACTACGAATACCTTTAATATCTTTAGTACATGGCATTTTCTCAATTGCATCAACTTTAGCTTTATCCACCTCAATACCTCGTTCAGAAAATGTATGCTTCAAGCAATCATCAAAAGAAGTTCCATAAACAGAAAAATCATCCATGAAAACCTCAACAATCTTTTCACAAAAATCAGAGAATATAGCAGTCATACATCTTTGAAAGGTAGCAGGTGCATTGCATAAACCAAAAGGAATACGTCTATAAGCATAAGTTCCAAATGGGCAAGTAAAGGTAGTTTTCTCTTGATCAGGTTGTGAAACAGGTATTTGAGAAAAACCAGAATATCCATCCAGAAAACAAAAGTGTATGCGCTTAGATAATCTTTCCAACATTTGATCAATAAAAGGCAAAGGATAATGATCTTTTCTAGTTGCTTTATTTAATTTTCTAAAATCAATTACCATTCTATAGCCAGTAACAATTCTTTGTGGAATAAGTTCATTTTTATCATTAGGAACAACAGTAATACCTCCCTTCTTAGGGACACAATGAACGGGACTTACCCATCTACTATCAGCTATGGGATAGATTATACCTGCTTCCAAAAGCTTTAATATTTCAGTTCTTACCACTTCTTTCATCTTAGGATTCAAACGTCGTTGATGATCAACAACGGGTTTAGCATCAGGTTCCATATTAATGTTGTGCTGACAGAGAGTGGGACAAATGCCATTAAGATCATTAAGAGTATATCCAATGGCTGCATAATGCTTCTTCAGAATTTTCAATAATCTTTCTTCTTCATGTTCTGAAAGGTTAGCACTAATAATAACAGGATATATCTTTTTCTCATCAAGATAAGCATATTTCAAAGTGTCAGGCAATTGTTTTAATTCAAACATAGGATCACCTTTAGGTGGAGGAGGACCTCCTAGAGTTTCAATAGGCAAATTGTGTTTGAGCAGAGGTCGTTGTTCAAAGATATTTTTATCTATTTCATTTCTTTCATGCATATGCATATCATTTTCATGGTCTAGCAAATATTGTTCTAGTGGATCAGTAGGAGGCACGGTAATAGAAGCAAGACAAATTATTTCATCCTTACTAGGTAATTCTTTCTTATGATGTTGTCTACTAAACTTGGAGAAATTAAACTCATGAGACTCATCACCAAAGCTAACACCGACAGATTGTTTTTCACAATCTATTTTAGCATTCACGGTGTTCAAGAAAGGTCTACCAAAGATAATGGGACAAAAATCATCTTGTGGGGAACCAAGTACTAGAAAATCAGTAGGGTATTTTATTTTCCCACACAAGACTTCAACATCTCTAACAATCCCAAGTGATGTGATGGTGTCTCTATTAGCAACTTAATAGTAACATCTATGTCTTCTATTTCAGCGGGTGCTATGTCATTCATAATTTCTTGTATAAGGTAAAAGGAATAGCACTCACACTAGCACCTAAATCACATAAACCATGATAACAATGATCTCCTATCTTAACTAAGACAACTTGCATGCCTACAATAGGTCTATGTTTATCTTTTTCATCAGGTTTAGCAATTCTAGCAGCTTCATCACAGAAGTAGATAACATGCCCATCAATATTTTCTACCAGGAGATCTTTAACCATAGCAACACTAGGTTCTACTTTAATTTGTTCAGCAGGTTTAGGTGCTTTAATATTTCTTTTTGAACCACAGTTGAAACCTTAGCATGTTCCTTTATCCTAACAGGGAAATGTGGTTTTTCAATATAAGCAGTAGGCACAACTGGATCAACATTGTAAATAATAGTTTCATCTTTAACTATGACTGGTTCTTTAATTTCTTCTTTAATAGGGGGATGATATTTAAACCAATTCTCCTTAGGGAGATCAACATGAGTAGCAAATGATTCACAAAAAGAGGCTACTATCTCAGAGTCAAGTCCATATTTAGTGCTAAACTTGAGAAAAGCATCGGTATTCATAAAAGATTTAACACAATCAAATTCAAGCTTAATACCTGACTCTTTACCATCATCGAGTTCCCAGTCTTCAGAGTTGCATTTAATTCTTTCTAAAATATCCCACCTGAATTCAATAGTCTTCTACATAAAAGAACCAGTACAAGAAGTATCGAGCATGGGTCGATCATCATGAGAAAGCCAAGCATAAAAATTCTGAATAATAATTTCTCTCGAGAGCTCATGATTGGGGCATGAATATAACATTGACTTAAGCCTCCCCCAAGCTAGAGCGATACTTTCTCCTTCACGAGGCCAAAAATATATATATAATTTCAATCATGATGAACTAAATGCATAGGATAAATTTTTTGGTGAAATTCCAATTTCAATCGATTCCAGTTCCAAGATCCAATATCATTGCATAGCCTAAACCATGTAAATGCTTTTCCCTTCAAAGATAAAGGGAAAACCTGCTTCTTAGCTTCATCTCCGGATAAACCTGCAAGCTTAAACAATCCACAAATTTCATCCACATATATCAAGTGCATATCAGGATGTTCAGTTCCATCTCCTGCATAAGGATTAGCTAGCAGTTGTTCTATCATACCCGAAGGAATTTCATAACCAATATTTTCAGTAGGTGCAGTAGGTTGAGGGGCAACCAATTGTGCTTCTGGTCGAGGTGAAGATACCCCAAACAAACCCCTCAAAGGATGGTTTTCCATAGTAACAAGTGACAATAAATTTCAGTACGTAGTAATAATTTTTCCTTACCAATTTCCACTTACCAAGAGCACTTCACTCCCTGGCAATGGCGCCATAAAAGTGTCTTGATGACCCACAAGTATAGGGGATCAATCATAGTCCTTTCGATAAGTAAGAATGTCGAACCCAACGAGGAGCAGAAGGAAATGACAAGTGGTTTTCAGCAAGGTATTTTCTGCAAGCACTGAAATAGTCGGTAACGAGTAGTTTGATTGTAAGATAATTTGTAATGGACAAGTAACGGTAATGGTAAATAAAGTCCAGCAAGGATAGGCCAAAATGGTCTCTTATGATAAGCAAAGCATTCTTGAGGGTACACGGGAATTTCACCATGTCACTTTCATCATGTTGGTTTGATTCGTGTTCGCTACTTTGATAATTTGATATGTGGGTGGACCGGTGCTTAGGTGTTGTTCTTACTTGAACAAACCTCCTACTTATGATTAACGCCCTCGCAAGCATCCGCAACTACGAGAAAAGTATTAAGATAAAATCTAACCATAGCATTAAACTTTTGGATCCAAATCGGTCCCTTACGAAGTAGCGCATAAACTAGGGTTTAAGCTTATGTCACTCTAGCAACCCATCATCTAATAACTACTCCACAATGCATTCCCTTAGGCCCAAATATGGTGAAGTTCCATGTAGTCAACGTTCACATGACACCACTAAGGGAATGACACCATACATATCATCAAAATATCGAACACATATCAAGTTCACATGATTACTTGCAACATGACTTCTCCCGTGACCTCAAGAATAAAAGTAACTATTCACAAATGATCATCATGCTCAAGATCAGAGGGGTATTAAATAGCATAATGGATTTGAACATATAATCTTCCACCAAATAAACCATATAGTAATCAACTACAAGATGTAATCAACACTACTAGTCACCCACAGGTACCAATCTGAGGTTCCGGTACAGAGATTGAACACAAGAGATGACCTAGGGTTTGAGAGGAGATGGTGTTGTTGAAGATTTTGATGGAGATTGCCCTCCCAAAGATGAGAGGGTTGTTGGTGATGACGATGGCTTCAATTTCCCCCTCCGGGAGGGAAGTTCCCCCGGCGGAATCGCTCCGCCGGAGGGCAAAAGTGCTCCTGCCCAAGTTCCGCCTCGAGACGGCGGCACTTCATCCCGAAAGTCCCCTCCTGATTTTTTCTAGGTCAAAATGACCTATATACCAGAAGATGGGTACCGGAGGTGGGCCGGGCTGAGCACAACCCACCAGTGCGCGCCTGGGGGGCCTGGCGCACCCTGGTGTCTTGTGCTCACCAGGTGGCCCCCCTCCGGTAGTTATTTGCTCCAGTATTTTTTATATATTCCAAAATAATTCTTTGTAAATTTTTAGCTCATTTGGAGATGTGCAGAATAGGTAACTCTAATGTAGCTTTTTCAGGTCCAGAATTCCAGCTGCCGGCATTCTCCCTCTTTGTGTAAACCTTGCATATTATGAGAGAAAAGGCATTAGAATTACTCCATAAAGCATTATTATGCATAAAAACATTATAAATAACAGTAGGAAAACTTGATGCAAAATGGACGTATCATATATCAATAGCGGCAATGTTCTTCCTCAGAGTTTTTAGTAGTCTCTTTTCTTCATGCTCTGAAAGGTTAGCACTAAGAATAACATGATATATCTTCTTTTCATCAAGATAAGCATATTTCAATGTATCAGGCAATTGTTTTAATTCAAACACATGATCACCCTTAGGTGGAGGAGGACCTCCCAGAGTTTCAACAGGAAAATTATATTTCAAGATAGGTGGTTGATCAAAGAACATCTTATCTATTTCATTTCTTTTGTTCATATGCATATCGTTTTCGTGGTCTAGCCAATATTGTTCTAATAGATCAGTAGGAGGTACGGCAATAGAAGCAAGACCAATAATTTCATCCTTACTAGGCAATTCTTCATCACGAGGTTGTCTACGAAACTTAGAGAAATTAAACTCGTGAGATATATCATCAAAGTTAACACTGACAATTTCTTTAGCGCAATCAATCTTAGCATTAACGGTGTTCAAGAAAGGTCTATCAAATATAATGGGACAAAAATTGTCTTGTGGAGAACCAAGAACTAGGAAATCAGTAGGGTATTTTATTTTTCCACACAAGACTTCAACATCTCTAACAATCCCAAGCAGTGTAATAGTATCTCTATTCGTAAGCTTAATAGTAACATCAATATCTTCTATCTCAGCAGGTGCAATATCATTCATAATTTCTTGATATAAGGTAAACGGAATAGCACTCACACTAGCACCCAAATCACTTAAGCCATGATAACAATGATCTCCTATTTTAACTGAGACAACAGGCATACTAACAACAGGTTTATTTGTATCTTTAGTACCAGGTTTAGCAATTCTAGTAGCTTCATCACAGAAGTAAATAACATGCCCATCAATATTATCGACCAAGAGATCCTTAACCATAGCAACATTAGGTTCAACCTTATTTTGTTCAGAGGGTCTAGGTGCTCTAATATTACTTTTGTTCACCACCATTGAAACTTTAGCACGTTCCTTTATCCTAACAGGAAAGGGTGGTTTGTCAATATAAGCAGTAGGCACAACTGGATCAACATTGTAAATGATAGTTTCATCTTTAACTATAACGGTTTCCTCAATCTTTTCTTTAATAGGGGGATGATATTTAAAACACTTCTCCTTAGGGAGATCAACATGAGTAGCAAATGATTCACAAAAGGAGGCTACTATCTCAGAGTCAAGTCCATATTTAGTGCTAAACTTATGAAAAGCATCGGTATCCATAAAAGATTTAACACAATCAAACTTAAGTATTATACCTGACTCTTTAACTTTGTCGAGTTCACAATCTTTTAGAGTTGCATTTAATTCTTTCCAGAAGATCCCATCTGAATTCAATAGTTTTCTTTATAAAGGAACCAGTAGAGGAAGAATCGAGCATGGTTCGATCTTCATGAGAAAGCCGAGCATAAAAAATTTGTAAGATAATTTCTCTTGAGAGCTCATGATTGGGGCATGTGTACATCATGTACTTAAGACTCCCCCAAGCTTGAGCGATACTTTCTCCCTCACGAGGCCAAAAATTATATATATAATTCCGATCACGATGAAACAGATGCATAGGATAAAACTTTTGATGAAATTCCAATTTCAATTGGTTCCAATCACACGTTCCAATATCATCGCATAGCCTATACCATGTCATTGCATTTCCCTTCAAAGATAAAGGGAAAACATTATTCTTAAGTTCATCTTCGGGTAGACCTGCAAGCTTAAATTATCCACAAACTTCATCCACATAGATTAGGTGCATATCAGGATGTATTGTTCCATCTCCTGCATAAGGATTAGGTAGCAGTTTCTCTATCATACCCGAAGGAATCTCGTAATAAATATTTTCAGTAGGTGTAGTAGGTTGAGGATAAACTCTTTGTACTTCCGGTCAAGGTGAAGATACCCCGAGCAAACCCCTCAGAGGGTTGTTTTCCGTAGTAACAAGTGACAGTAAATTTCAGCACGTAATATAAATGTTTCATTACCAAATTCCACTCACCAAAGGTGCTTCACTCCCCGGCAACGGCGCCAGAAAAGAGTCTTGATGAACCACAAGTATAGGGGAACAATCATAGTCCTTTTAATAAGTAAGAGTGTCGAACCTAACGAGGAGCAGAAGGAAATGACAAGCGATTTTCAGCAAGGTATTATCTGCAGGCACTGAAATTGTCGGTAACATATAGTTTGATAGCAAGGTAATTTGTAACGAGCAATAAGTAGTAACAGTAACAAAGGTGAAGCAAGGTATCCCAATCCTTTTTGTAGCAAAGGACAGGCCGAAACATCTAGTCACTTTCATCATGTTTGTTTGATTCGCGTTCGTTACTTTGATAATTTGATATGTGGGTGGATCGGTGCTTGGGTGCTGTTCTTACTTGAACAAGCCTCCCACTTATGATTACCCCCTCTCGCAAGCATCCGCAACTACGAAAGAATAATTAAGATAAATCTAACCATAGCATGAAACATATGGATCCAAATCAGCCCCTTACGGAATAGCGCATAAACTAGGGTTTAAGCTTCTGTCACTCTAGCAACCCATCATCTAATAACTACTCCACAATGCCTTCCCTTATGCCCAAAGATGGCAACATGTAGTCGATATTCACATAACACCACTAAAGGAAGCAACAACATACATATCATCAAAATATAGAATGAATACCAAATTCACATGATTACTTATGACAAGACTTCTCCCATGTCCTTAAGAACAAACGTAACTACTCACAAATCATATTCATGCTCAATATCAGAGGGGTATTGAATAGCATCAAGGATCTGAACATATGATCTTCCACCAAATAAACCAACAAGCATCAACTACGAGATGTAATCAACACTACTAGCAACCCACAGGTACCAATCTAAGGTTTTGAGACAAAAAATGAATACAAGAGATGAACTAGGGTTTGAGATGAGATGGTGCTGGTGAAGATGTTGATGAAGATTGGTCCACCCATGATGAGAGGATCGTTGGTGATGACGATGGCTTCGATTTCCCCCTCCCGGAGGGAAGTTTCCCCGGCGGAATCTCTCCGCCGGAGAGCAAAAGTGCTCCTACACAGGTTCCACCTCGAGACGGCGGCGCTTTGTCCCGAAACCTTCCTTCTGATTTTTTTTCTAGGTCAAATGGGATCATATAGGAGAAGATGGGCCCCGGAGGCCTGCCAGGGGTGCCACAAGCTCGGGGGGCGTGCCCCCCAGGCTTGTGGCTGCCTGATGGGTCCCCCTCTGGTATTTCTTTCACCAATAATTTTAATATATTCCAAAATAATCCTTCGTCAATTTTCAGCTCATTTGGAGTTATGCAGAAAAGGTGTCTCCTATATAGCCCTTTCCGGTCCAGAATTCCAGCTGCCAGCAATCTCCCTCTTCATGTGAAACTTGCAAAATTAGAGAGAAAAGGCATAATAATAGTATTATAAAGTGAAATAACAGTCCATAATGCAATAAATATCAACATAAAAACAGGATGCAAAATGGACGTATCAATACTTCTTCCTCAAGCTTACCATTGAGGAATGCACTTTTCACATCCATTTGATACAAGAGAATATTGTGATGGTTAGCTTATGCAAGCAGTATATGAATTGCTTCAAGCCTAGCAACAGGTGCAAAAGTTTCACCAAAATCAATACCCTCAACTTGTGTGTAGCCTTGTGCTACAATGCAGGCCTTATTCCTCACCACTTAGCCATTTTCTTCTTGTTTGTTGCGGTAGATCCACTTGGTGCCAATGACATTGTGCTTGCGTGGATCAGGACGGTTGACAAGCTCCCACACATTGTTGAGCTCGAATTGTTGCAATTCTCCTTGCATGGCTTGAATCCATTCGGGTTCCAAAAATGCTTCATCAACTTTGGTGGGCTCTGTGATAGAGACAAATGCAAAATGCCCACAAAAGTTAGCTAAATGTGAAGCTCTTGAGCGAGTGAGGGGACTAGGTGCATTGATGTTGTCAAAGATCTTCTCAATCTGCACTTCATTTGCCACTCATGGATGAGCTGGACGAGAGCCTTGTTGTTGTTGAGCATTTTCCTCAGAGTCATTTTCTTTAGGATCAACAGTTTCTTCACGACGGGGAATGATCATTTCTTCATCAGCTATTTCTTAACTAGGCATAATTTCACTAGTGCCCATCAACTTGATAGATTCCTCGGGAGGCATTTCATCTAGCACAGGAGGCAGGTGCTATCTTTGTGATTCATTAGTTTCATCGTATCGCACATCTATAGTTTTAAAAACCTTGTTGTGGTAGGTGTTGAAGACTCTGTAGGCGTGCGAGTCATTTCCGTAACCAAGCATAAAACCCTCACGTGCTTTCGGTGCAAATTTAGAATTGTGATGTGGATCTCTAATCCAGCATTTAGCACCGAAGACTTTGAAATAACTCACATTGGGTTTCTTGTCAGTGAGGAGCTCGTATGAGGTCTTCTTGAGGAATTTGTGAAGATATACTCGATTGATGATGTGACATGCAATATCAATTGCTTCAGGCCACCATCAACGAGATGTCTTGTATTCATCAAGCATAGTGCTCACAATCTGTGGCGCCCTGCCTGATTACCACTGTAGCCAGACGGTCGCCACACATACCAGCCCAGGAAATCACTCTGGCATGCACTTTACAACAAGTATCATGAACACAGGCATTTCTATTAATGGGTATAAAAGTCTTACATGATATGTTACAAAGGTGGTGGCAGCGGAAATGCTCTATCTAAGGCAGCATGGTCTTGGTGTGGCTCCAATCCATAGGGATCTGACTGGGTTACGCTCCTAGCCCACGAACGCTCCGGCTCCTCGTCGATGGACGACGGATCCTTAGGTGAACCTGGCCACATTGAAGGCCGCTGAGTACTTTTGAATGTACTCGCAAGCAAATCAAACTAACATATACACCAAGCAATGCAATCCATGACATTCAAGCATGTATTTGTTATTAGAGCAACATTAACTATCATGGCATAGCATACCTATCTAGCATTATTAATTATCCTGTCGTAGCAAGATTATCTAGCATGATTAAACATCTAGCAGCATTGATCATCATGACATAACAGGGTTATCTAGCAAGATAACTACTGAAGTAAGTACAGTAAATTAAAGCATATTAAGTATATAATCCATACTCTGAACATTCTCATGATCCAATCTGAGACTGATTCAAGTCCAATCCAAGTCTTTCGGTCATCTGACCATCTCTTCCATAGCCATCCCATGGCTAACATACCATATTGCTGACAACATCTGATGTCTATGCAGGACAGGTTCTTCCACCATTATTATCATCATTATGGTTGACCACCTAGTGAGGCCTGGACGGACTGTCCAATACCGTGGACGCGGCTATTCGAATAGATTTTACACTCTGCAGAGGTTGCGCACTTTACCCAAACCATGGAGCACCTGACCTCGTGATCCCATTCGGGTGGACCAGCGTTGCTCCAACGAAACCCGCCTGACCCATGACTCTCCCATCGTACCACCAGCAATCATCCTCCCCCGGAGTCAAGCCCTGGGTGGCCCCTGTGTCACCTCGTGACACCTGCCACCGTCGTGGCCAAACTAAACTGTCCCAAACGGGGACCGCGCGCAAACAACCAACTGGGCTCACAGGGTTATTGCCGTCTACCTGATCAGGGTAGCACGCACGCATAACCCTCCCTGCATGGAGGTACCAGTGAAAGAGCAAGGAGCCAGACCAAGTCAAGGCCGTCCAATACCGGCAAATGTGGTTGCACGAATAAGCCCGGACAGGTGACTCAAGATCAACCAACTATGTTCAGTTTTAGCAAGTACTTAACCGGCAGGTATATCCATCATGAATAACTTAACCTAGTGTTAACTATGTATGAGGTAACAACTGCATAAACACAAACAAACTATCTCTGTATAGCATCATAATAAGTCATTAACACAGGAATGATAATCATGATCCAGTAATGTAAATGAGAATACAACCTAACAGGAATTTAAGTAGTTCTAGCACGGGCATCATTATTAGGTTAAACATAAAAGAATAACATAGAGCAATGATTTAGGGCATATATCAGATGGTCGGCTTGCCTGGGGTCGAAGAAATACTCCGGGAAAGAGTGCGGAGAGTCCGCGGAAAGAATCGTCGAAAACCGTTCTCTCTCAGAGGAGCTGAATGAAGGCAAGGGCAAAATGGTCATTTTAAGAATGTGAAAATATTGTGAAAATGATACCAACAGAACGGGCTCGATGAGAGGAAGAAGTGGGCTTTGGTTTCACCTGAATCGGAGTTACTGATGAAAAGTTATGGACCGGGAAAGCTCAAGGACCCATCTATAAAAGAAACTTCACAAACAGGCCCCTGGTGGTTGGAAACAGAAAACGACTTTGGAGAGAATACGTTTTCTCTACAGAGGAAACGGATTTTGCCCCGAAGCTGAGTTGAAGTACGCTTCCCTTAGGGAAAACATATTCGGGTGGAATACGCTTCCACTTAAACCCGCGAGCCCGGCCTCTGGGTCACTTACAGGCGGGCCCCGCGCCACCTCTCTCTCTCTCTCTCCTCCCACCTCCTTCTCCTTCCCCGACTCCCGATCGTAGGCAGAGGGAGGCCGCCGGTGCCGGCGTGCGCCCGACCGACTCCGGCCACCTCCGGTGGAGCTCGGACCACCGAAGCGCTCAGGAGGGAGGGCCGCATCCATCCCGGTCAACCACATACACCGATGAAGCCCGGAGCAGTGGCAGCATGGGGTGGCCGCAGACGAGGTCGCCGGCCGGACTTGCAGTCGTGCCCATGGGCACTCCGGGGGGAAAACAAGGACATGGGGAGGCTCACTGGAGCTCGGGGAAGAGGTTGGTGAGGTCAGAAGGAGGAGGGAGGGCCGGCAGTGCTCGAATTTGAGCTGGCCGAGGCGGCGGCCGTGACAACAATGGGCGGGCAGGGATCACTCCGGCGATGGGTAGAGGGGTCTGGGAGGGATCTAGGAGGATGGTGAGGCTGCTGGTGAGCTCGAGGAGTGCGGGGAGGGCCTATTTATAGGCGGGCCACGGCGAGCGGATGGGCTCGGCCGCCGTGGCAGCCTTAGCCACGCACTGGTGCACTGGCGACGTGGCTTTGGTCATGCACGGCATCGACCTGACGGACGCCAGAAGGAAGGGATGGCTCGGGGGAGAAGAAGCCAAGGGAGGGAGGTGACAGGAGGAAAACGACGGCAGTCACGGGTGAGCAGTGTCGCAGCGGCGACTGCCGTGGCATGAGGAGGAAGAATCTGGAGGGGGAAGGTGCGGGAGAGGGGGCACGCGGACGGTGCGGAGCCTTTGGACGCGCCGGGACCGGCTGGAGCTCGATGTCCGCCGCGGTTCATCACGCAGAGCGCCATTTTGGCATGGTCACCGTGTGGTCACCACGTGCATGGCACGTTCTGGCACGCCTCTGCTCGTCACACCTTGTCAATTAGATGCATCACTGCTCAAATAGATGAGGTGGATCACTGGATGGACCTGGATGGCCCTAGAGTAGTCGAGCTGATCCAAAAGAGGTTCTGGATAGCAACTTGGGTGGTGGCTTCTGGAGAAATGGCTGGAGGTATTCAGCTGGTTCTTTATCACAGTGAATTGTGGTAGGAGGGACTAGATGCTAGTAGAATTTGAAGTCATTTGGACAAGATTTGAATGCACTTCCTTCACAACTGCCAAATTGGTCCAGAAACTAGGTTTTGATGATGTGCTCAAATGGCTTGATGAAATGAGTGGAATTTTGGTGGAGAGTGATGATTTGAACATATGAAGGTACTGGAAAAGTTTCAGCTCATTTGGAAATGCCTATATGGTACTTCCTTCACAGCACTTCCAAATGGACAGAAACTTGAGAAAAATGCTGTAGACAAATGGATAAATGGATTGAGCTGGTTTTTGGTTTCCATGGGTGATTTGTCAATGTTAACCACCATGAAAAATTTAAGCTCAAATAGATGAAGGGTTCAAGCACTTCCTTTGCAAACTGAAAATCTGGACAGAATTTGCAAATGGATGCTGTGCTCAAACTTTGAACTATGGAACTTGGATTTTGATGGAAATGGTGAAGATATGGATAGGAGAAGCTCCACTATTTATTTGGGATTTTTCCTGGCTACCAGAATGGTAGTTCCTTTAGAAACTGCCCAAAATGCAATATTGGCATTAAATAGGAAAATGCAATTTCCCTTATTTAATTATGGCCAATATTTTTATGGGAGCTCAATATGATCACAAAGAATATCTCCACAAGTTTTCATCAACTTTGGAGATGGATAGATATTTTCCTGGATTTAATTCCTTTAACTGGCAGAAAAAGGAATTAATTATAAATGAAAAATATTGCAAATGACTTGGCAATATTTTTGCATATCCAGGGTTTACAAAGATAGGATGATCACTAGGAAAAGTTTGGGAGTCAGCAGATCAAAGGATATTGGGGTTCCTTTGCAACTGGAAGGATTAGGGTTTCCCTTCCGGCAACTCTAAAGGTAGGGTTTCGGCGGCAAAATCCTGAGAATAGATCTTGGGTGGCAAGGTTGATCTGAAGAGAATCTCTAGCTGGATAGGAAAGGCAAGGCTATACGACCATCTTCATATTCCCAAGAGCTAGAGAAATCCGATAACACCGAGGAAAAAGATGGGATTCAAATCCCGCGAAGGAAAAAACAGGGAGCGAAAACCAGGGTGTTACAAACCTACCCCCCTTAAGAAAATCTCGTCCTCGAGATTTCTGGGCTTACCTCCCGGGGAAGGGGGACTTACCCGTGTGTGACTTGGATCCATCAGCGATCTTGTCTTTACCGCAGTCATCATTCCGTTGCCGAGAGTCATTCCGCTTCCTCGGATTGTTCTGCTGCTAGCATAGGGCTACCCCGGGGCAGGCGTAGTATCGCCGTGCTGATGTGATCCTTGTACCCTTGTAACCTTATCCATAGTAACGAAGAGCTGATTCGTTCTATGTCAGCGGTGCCGTATTCCAGAAGACTTGGCTGGAATACGGGGCCTTTTAACTGCCTCTTCTGATGGACCATGTGTTATCTCTGCACATAGTTTCCTTGAATCCTTCTCCTTCCTGTTAGGTAAACCTCTTGTCCTGGTAGTGGGGTAGTGGTAATACCAACAAACAGCTTAATTTCCATGGTCAGGAAGCAACGGCTTCGGGTTTTATTGCGATACTTCGTACTCTGACAGTCAGGGCAAGACATCCTTTCCTAGTACCAGGCCCACGTGCTCGTATGGCCTTGATGGCTAGAGGTGACTTTCTCTTTGCCATGTCAGAATGCTCAATCTGGCTGTGGGTTCCATGCTGATGTTTCCTTCTGCCTTATGCATCCGGGCGTTGTCCTTAGGTGATTCGCAATTCAAGGAACAATATAACCGAGCTATTGCTGCTATATCCTCAACTGAAATATCAGGCATGATCACAAAGTAACCATAGACAGTAATCTCTTATTCCAATGATGTCATGGTGTCTACGAGTTGTTGGTGTTGATGTGCTTTGAGCTATTTCATCTGAATGTCTTGTTTCAAACTCTGTCGCTTGTGGAGATGGCTCTGCCATATATAGCCTCTGTAGTCCTTGCTATGACCACTGAGCTGAACACAGTATCGCTATCATCCGGTGTATCTTTCGGAACATAGCCTCTTGTCTTTGTTGGCGGCCCGTATTTAAGGTGGGTATGACATGTTGGCTGCATTGTTGTGGCCGTATATGCAAGAGTCTGGCAAGGATTGGTAGTAATACCTTGTCTGTGAAACTGTATCTTGCTGACCATCGCGGAGGTTGTTCATCCTCAACTTCTTTGTTCTTGAGGATTCCTTTGATGGCCTGTCATGACCTGCCAATGCGACTTCTTGTTTGTTTTCCCGGCTTGTTGGGTCAGTTCTCACAACTTACTCTTGCATATCCCGTAGGGGTTGCTGTGCTCATATCCTTCTTTGAAATATGGGGCCAACAATTCTTTGAACACAGTCATTCCCGTGTACGAGTGGCTCTCATGAACTGACTCACTGGACTGCATGCTCACAACATATGTAGGTGTAGGATGAATCCTTTTATAACCACTGAGTTCTGAGGCGGATGTGTGTCCAGACTAGTTCTTGCTTCTGACAAGCTTGTTGTAGACACAATAGCGTGTTGAAGAAGGTTGAATTCCTTATGCTCGAAGCTTTTGCCAGGGTAGTGTACTGAAGAAGGCTGGGTATCGTACCTTAGAAGTTTTCCTTCATGTGGCTTACTGCGGAAGGTTAGGTGCCTTATTCCAGAAGCTTTCCGTGGTAGCACACTGTGGAAGATGGGAGTGTCGTACCCCAGAAGATTTTCTCACCAAGTGGCGTACCAAGGAAGATTGGCAGTCTTGCGTCGTAAGCTTCTCTCGGTAGCTTGTGGAGGAAGGCTGGGTTTCATATACCAGAAGTCTTTTACGGCGATATGTGGTCGGATCTATGGCCGATTCTGGCTTCTTTCCGAAGTATCCGGAATTTACTCATAGCGGAGTCAAAACTTGGTATAGGCCATACCTTGCCTGAAGAGATTTCATTGGTCACACACATCGCTTGCCCTTCTGCCGGTCCGCTCATTTCTGCTGTAAAGGCTGCACAACTGATGCAGACTTCATGTTGATAATTAATTCGGAACACCCTTTGTATCCAAACCAAGTGTTGCCGATAATTCCATCTGGTTCAGCTGAGCTTCCAAGCATGTGAAGTTCTCATTGATTCTGGATAGTCGTGAATGCATCCATATTTCCTTGCAAATCGGAGTTTTATTCTTGCTCTTGGCACATTCACATTCTTGGAATATGTCTTCGGTGGGTAGTAAATGATTCTTGAGTCCATTGAGAAAAGACTCGGTTCACCTCACTAATTGAAATGATCCTTGTATCATGGACGGAATGATTTGTCCTTGCTGGTGTCCATTCCTGATAGCTCATCTGACTGCTTCTTAGATATGATTTGCTCTGAGGTAAACTCTCTCAGGTACCTTCTGCCCTTGTCTGATGCACATGGATTCTGCTTCTGACCCATTCTTTATTCTTGACAGATTCCGGTGTTGCTATTCTGAATATCAGGCAATTGACTTGTCTTGACTCTTGCTGAATTTGGATTATTGGGTATTATCCAAGTTGTATACTAGTCTTCTTGACGGCACTTGCGGATGGATCTAGTCGGAGCGAAGGAACGGAACCGAGAAAAGAAACAAGAACCGCGAAAACCAAAAAGCAAACAAAGCTCAAATTTTGCGGACCTTACACACGTGGCCGAGGATCCACTAGTATAACTAGCATAGCGCACTCGATGTACCCTTAAGGATTTAGAAGCGAAACCACCAAAATGCTCCTGGTAGCACTGGTGTCGAGCTTCTACTACTTCCTTAGGGAACATCACACTCAATGGACGATGGCTATGGTCATGCGATTCTAGGGTTATTGGGGAGAGATAGAATTTATAAGAGTTTCCCAAAGGAAACTAGAGTTAAGGAGAGAAATGCCATGGTTAGCAAGTAGGGTAAGGATATCTGGTTTACCTAGGGGGTTCAGGGCTCATGGGTCATTGCCAGGTGCGAGCATTTTGTACCACAGGCAAAGGCCACGAGAGTTGGGTCTGATGGAGCCAAAAACCTAGGGGGTTGCCTTATGATCAATAGTAGCCGTGCCAGGTTGGCAAAAGATGGCTGAAATCCATCTGGGCTTTCTAATAAGCACAAGACAATGAAGTCTAGCTAGGGGTAACCTATAGTCAGCCGGGCTGCTCTGATACTATCCGTTCTGGCGCCCCGCCTGATTACCACTGTAGCCAGACGGTCGCCACGCATACCAGCCCAGGAAATCACTCTGGCATGCGCTTTACAACAAGTATCATGAACACAGGCATTTCGATTAATGGGTATAAAAGTCTTACATGATATGTTACAAAGGTGATGGCAGCGAAAATGCTCTATCTAAGCCAGCATGGTCTTGGTGCGGCTCCAATCCACAGGGATCTGACTGGGTTACGCTCCTAGCCCACAAACGCTCTGGCTCCTCGTTGATTGACGACGGATCCTTAGGTGAACCTGGCCACATTGAAGGCCGCTGAGTACTTTTGAATGTACTCGCAAGCAAACCAAACTAACATATACACCAAGCAATGCAATCCATGACATTCAAGCATGTATTTGTTATTAGAGCAACATTAACTATCATGGCATAGCATACCTATCTAGCATTATTAATTATCCTGTCGTAGCAAGATTATCTAGCATGATTAAACATCTAGCAGCATTGATCATCATGACATAACAGGGTTATCTAGCAAGATAACTACTGAAGTAAAGTACAGTAAAGTAAAGCATATTAAGTATATAATCCATACTCCGAACATTCTCATGATCCAATCTGAGACTGATTCAAGTCCAATCCAAGTCTTTCGGTCATCTGACCATCTCTTCCATAGCCATCCCATGGCTAAAATACCATATTCCTGACAACATCTGATGTCTATGCAGGACAGGTTCTTCCACCATTATTATCATCATTACGGTTGACCACCTAGTGAAGCCTGGACGGACTGTCCAATACCGTGGATGCGGCTATTCGAATAGATTTTACACTCTGCAGAGGTTGCGCACTTTACCCACACCATGGAGCACCTGACCTCGTGATCCCATTCGGGTGGACCAGCGTTGCTCCAACGATACCCGCCTGACCCGTGACTCTCCCATCGTACCACCGGCAATCATCCTCCCCCGGAGTCAAGCCCTGGGTGGCCCCTGTGTCACCTCGTGACACCTGCCACCGTCGTGGCCAAACTAAACTGTCCCAAACAGGGACCACACGCAAACAACCAACTGGGCTCACAGGGTTATCGCCGTCTACCTGATCAGGGTAGCATGCACGCATAACCCTCCCTGCATGGAGGTACTGGTGAAAGAGCACGGAGCCAGACCAAGTCAAGGCAGTCCCATACCGGCAAATGAGGTTGCACGAATAAGCCCGGACAGGTGACTCAAGATCAACCAACTATGTTCAGTTTTAGCAAGTACTTAACCGGCAGGTATATCCATCATGAATAACTTAACCTGGTGTTAACTATGTATGAGGTAACAACTGCATAAACACAAACAAACTATCTCTGTATAGCATCATAATAAGTCATTAACGCAGGAATGATAATCATGATTCAGTAATGTAAATGAGAATACAAACTAATAGGAATTTAAGTAGTTCTAGCATGGGCATCATTATTAGGTTAAACATACAAGAATAACATAGAGCAATGCTTTAGGGCATATATCAGATGGTCAGCTTGCCTGGGGTCGAAGAAATACTCCGGGAAAGAGTGCGGAGAGTCCGCGGAAAGAATCGCCGGAAACTGTTCTCTCCCAGAGGGGCTGAATGAAGTCAAGGGCAAAATGGTCATTTTTAGAATGTGACAATATTGTGAAAATGACACCAACAGAACGGGCTCGACGAGACGAAGAAGTGGGCTTTGGTTTCACCTGAATCGGAGTTACTGATGAAAAGTTATGGACCAGGAAAGCTCAAGGACCCATCTGTAAAAGAAACTTCACAAACAGGCCCCTGGCGGTTGGAAACAGAAAACGACTTTGGAGAGAATACGTTTTCTCTACAGAGGAAACGCATTTGGCCCCGAAGCTGAGTTGAAGTACGCTTCCCTTAGGGGAAAACGTATTCGGGTGGAATACGCTTCCACTTAAACCCGCGGGCCTGGCCTCTGGGTCACTTACAGGCGGGCCCCGCGCCACCTCTCTCTCTCTCTCCTCCCACCTCCTTCTCCTTCCCCGACTCCCGCTCGCAAGCAGAGGGAGGCTGCCGGTGCCGGCGTGCGCCCGGCCGACTCCGGCCACCTCCGGTGGAGCTCGGACCACCGGAGCGCTCAGGAGGGAGGGCCGCATCCATCCCGGTCAACCACATACGCCGACGAAGCCCGGAGCAGTGGCAGCATGGGGTGGCCGCGGACGAGGTCGCCGGCCAGACTTGCAGCCGCGCCCATGGGCACTCCGGGCGGAAAACGAGGACATGGGGAGGCTCACTGGAGCTCGGGGAAGAGGTTGGTGAGGTCAAAAGGAGGAGGGAGGGCCGGCAGTGCTCGAATTTGAGCTGGCCGAGGTGGCGGCCATGGAAGCAATGGGCGGGCAGGGAGCACTCCGGCGATGGGTAGAGGGGTAGGGGAGGGATCTAGGAGGATGGTGAGGCTGCTGGTGAGCTCGAGGAGTGCGGGGAGGGCCTATTTATAGACGGGCCACGGCGAGCGGATGGGCACGGCCACCGTGGTGGCCTTAGGCACGCACTGGTGCGCCGGCGACGTGGCTTTGGTCATGCACGGCGCCGACCTGATGGACGCCAGAAGGAAGGGACGGCTTGGGGGAGAAGAAGCCAAGGGTGGGAGGTGACAGGAGGAAAACGACGGCAGTCACGGGTGAGCAGTGCCGCGGCGGCGACTGCCGTGGCGTGAGGAGGAAGAATCTGGAGGGGGGAGGTGTAGGAGAGGGGGCACGCGGATGGTGCGGAACCGTTGGACACGCCGGGACAAGCCATGGCCGGCTGGAGCTCGCTGTCCGCCACGATTCATCGCGCAGAGCGCCATTTTGGCATGGCCACCGTGTGGTCACCACGTGCATGGCATGTTCTGGCACGCCTCTGCTCGTCACACCTTATCAATTAGATGCATCACTGCTCAAATAGATGAGGTGGATCACTGGATGGACTTGGATGGCCCTAGAGTAGTCGAGCTGATCCAAAAGAGGTTCTGGATAGCAACTTGGGTGGTGGTTTCTGGAGAAATGGCTGGAGGTATTCAGCTGGTTATTTGTCACAGTGAATTTTGGTAGGAGGGACTAGATGTTGGTAGAATTTGAAGTCATTTGGACAAGATTTGAATGCACTTCCTTCACAACTGTCAAATTGGTCCAGAAACTAGGTTTTGATGTTGTGCTCAAATGGCTTGATGAAATGAGTTGAATTTTGGTGGAGAGTGATGATTTGAACATATGAAGGTACTGGAAAAGTTTCTGCTCATTTGGAAATGCCTATATGGTACTTCCTTCACAGCACTTCCAAATGGACATAAACTTGAGAAAAATGTTGTGGACAAATGGATAAATGGATTGAGCTGGTTTTTGGTTTCCATGGGTTATTTGTCAATGTTAACCACCATGAAAAATTTAAGCTCAAATAGACGAAGGGTTCAAGCACTTCCTTTGCAAACTGAAAATCTGGACAGAATTTGCAAATGGATGCCGTGCTCAAACTTTGAACTATGGAACTTGGATTTTGATGGAAATGGTGAAGATATGGATAGGAGAAGCTCCACTATTTATTTGGGATTTTTCCTGGCTACCAGAATGGTAGTTCCTTTAGAAACTGCCCAAAATGCAATATTGGCATTAAATAGGAAAATGCAATTTCCCTTATTTAATTATGGCCAATATTTTTATGGGAGCTCAATATGATCACAAAGAATATCTCCACAAGTTTTCATCAACTTTGGAGATGGATAGATATTTTCCTGGATTTAATTCCTTTAACTGGCAGAAAAAGGAATTAATTATAAATAAAAAATATTGCAAATGACTTGGCAATATTTTTGCATATCCAGGGTTTACAAAGATAGGATGATCACTAGGAAAAGTTTGGGAGTCAGCAGATCAAAGGAAATTGGGGTTCCTTTGCAACTGGAAGGATTAGGGTTTCCCTTCTGGCAACTCGGAAGGTAGGGTTTCGGCGGCAAAATCCTGAGAATAGATCTTGGGTGGCAAGGTTGATCTGAAGAGAATCTCTGGCTGGATAGGAAAGGCAAGGCTATACGACCATCTTTATATTCCCAAGAGCTAGAGAAATCTGATAACACCGAGGAAAAAGACGGGAGTCAAATCCAGCGAAGGAAAAAAAACAGGGAGCGGAAACCAGGGTGTTACACCATCTCGATGAGTGTCCTATTCTTGCATTCTGCAACTCCATTCTGCTGAGGGGTATATGGAGCTGACAGCTCATGAGTGATACCAAGTTCATCAAGATAGTCATCGAGGCCGGTGTTCTTGAACTCGGTGCCACTGTCGCTTCTCATGAGCTTGATCTTGAGACCATAATTCATCATGGCCCGATTGGAGAACCGTCTAAAGACACCCTGCACTTCAGTCTTGAAGGTAATGATATGCACCCAGGTGTAACGAGAATAATCATCAACTATGACGAATCCATAGAGTGATGCTGCATTAGTTAGTGTGGCATAATGAGTGGGACCAAAGAGATCCATATGAAGTAATTCAAAGGGACGAGTAGTGGTCCTGATTGTCTTTGTGGAGTGCTTGGATCTGGTCATCTTTCCAGACTCACAAGCACCGCAAAGGTGATCTTTGACGAATTTGACGCCCTCGACGCCAATGATATGCTTTTTCTTGATGAGTGTGCTCAAATTCCTCATGCCAGCGTGTCCAGGTCATCGATGCCAGAGCCAGCACTATGAAGATTTTGCTAGCAAACATGTGGCAGGTTGAGGACCTAGAGAGAAATCTACAATATACAAATCACCTCTCCTAAAGCCTTCAAAGACTTTGGACTTGTCAGATTCCATTAGCACAATGCATCTGTATTTACCAAAGATGACAATCATATCAAGATCACAAAGTATTGAGACAGACATGAGGTTGTATCCTAGGGACTCGACAAGCATCACTTTTTTCATGTGTCGATCCTTTGAGATAGCAACCTTACCTAGACCCAATACTTTACTTTTCCCTTTATCATCGTAGGTGATATGATTCGGATGAGACGGAGTAAGGGGATCATCGGTGAGGAGATTCCTGTGACCAGTCTTCTGATTGGTCCAACCACTGTCCAGAACCCATTCAGTAGCTTTTGGTGTGTCATCCTGTAGAAGCATTGGTCTCACTTACAAACTTATATACTTCAGTTTGAAGAATATGATGATCAATTTCGGCAGTGAATTTCATCAACATAACATAGCTAGCAGCATAGGGGATGTGTGAAATGAAGAATTCATTTCATCATCATTAGCTTGCATCCCAACAAGCATTATGTCAGGTCTTCAGCAAATTCATCAGACATTTTTGTGTCTGAAGACCTGACCCTGCAGAAGAGATTAGTTCTTCTTCTTAACCACCCACATCTGAATGGGTGGCTAAGAAGCAATGCAAAGCAAAGCATTGATAGAGAACTTGGGCACTAAAGAATATGCATTTCTCTTCACAGGAGGAGTATAGTACTCGAAAGAGTGTGCAAAGAAATTCTCGGCAGATTTAGGCACATAGTGATTTGAGGAAAAATGCATATATTCATTAGAACGTTGTTTGTTTCCCTGCAAAACATAAGCATTAGTGCGACCATGAGTTGTTCCGCGTCCATTTGACGACTTTGGTCCATGTGAAGAATTTGCCCTGGGGTTTCTCTTCGTCTTTGGTGGTGTCATGATGACATTCACCTGAAGATTTTGGAGAGGACTTTTGGGCACCCAGATTTTCTTCACTGGGGGGCCGTTCCTGCAGTTAGTACCAACAAATCTAGACCATTCTGATTTTTGAATAGTTTGTAGTTGGAGTCAAATGACTCATCAGAAGAATGTGGAGTATCACAGTTGTAGCCAGATAGAGTGGATGGATCAACTGGAGGTCCTTTTGCAACAACCCATGTGGTTTTGGGATACTGCTCAGGTTTCCAATAAGATCCATCTGCATTAAGCTTTCTCTCAAAAGCAATACCCTCTTTCCTAGGGTTCCTATTTAGAATCTGCTTCTTGAGCACATCACAAAGAGTTTGGTGCCCTTTGAGGCTTTTGTACATGCATGTCACGTACAATTCCTTCAGACCTGCATTTTTGTTAGTAACACTTGTGGTCTCTTCTGATGAGGGGATTGAAACCACATAGACATTTTAAGATATAGCAGCAGTTGAAGCATTTGAACATTCAGCTGAAGAATTTGCATTTTCACGTTCAAGGCACTTTAAGCATGGAGCAACAAATTCTTCCTGAGCGGTGCTGATCTGTTGAGCGAGTAATGAATCGTTGTCTTTCTGAAGATCATCATGAGACGCTCTCAGCTTCTCGAGTTCTTGCTTCCTTTGAAGAAATTCATAGGATAGCTTCTCGTGGTCGGCTGAGAGGGTCACATGACGACCTTCAAGTTTGTCATATTTTGACTGAAGATGCTCAAGGTTGTCAGTCAGAGTTTGAGTGTGTTCCATTTCATCATTCAACAGATCGACGCTTTTATCTAGCAAATTTTGAATCCTTTCCACAGCAATTTGTTGCCTTGTAGCAATGTTGGCAAGTTTGGAATAGCTAGGAGTCAGGTTTTCATCAGATTCACCTTCACTTGAGAAAGATGAAGAAGTTTGAGTACCTTGGTGCCCTTAGCCATGAGGCACTTTGCTGAAGAAGATGAATCTGGATCAAATGGCATAGATTTGAGTGATTCCTTGAACTCGAGGAACCAGGGATCTTGACAAGTGTGGTGCCCTTCATAAACGTTAGAGAACCTCTCCCAAATGAGCTTAGCATTGTAGAGATGCATGATACGCCTAAAATCATCTCTGGATAAACTGGACCATATGATATCCCTTGCCTGAGTATCCAGCAGAGTATACTTGTGAATGTCATCAGCATTGGCCATCTTGCATAGGTCAGTCAATCCTATCTCAATGACGGTCCACAGCTCGTTATTCATCGATAGGAGATGCTTTCGCATCATGGCCTTCCACTTGGGATAATCTGTGCCATCGAAGATAGGGCATGCAGCGGATACCTTGATCATAACTACGGTCGACATAACTAAAACTCTAGGTGGTTAAACCAAAATCACACAGAACAAGGGAGTACCTTGCTCTGATACCAATTGAAAGCGCGGGTTTATTCCCAGAGGGGGTGAATGGGAGAGTTGTAGAAATTCGTTAAACTTTGATGAATTTGACAAAGATCAGAGTGAAGAAATAGAAACACGAGCAAAACAAATCATCACAGAAACAGAAAGCATGCATACAAGATACATATAGGTGAAGAACATGAAATCATACGAGCATACAAGCATGAAGAAGATGAACTGAAGAAATGAAAGACACCATGATGAAAGTCTTCAGTTCAAATTCGTCAGAAGGTAGATCACAAATTCTTTAGCAGCGAAATAACATAAGATAAGGGTTGAGGAATTTGAAACCAGGTAGGCTCGATGAAGACACATCAATTTGGTAGACCAGTTCTAGTTGTTGTATCAACTGTACATCTGGTTGAGGCGGCTAAGACGAACTCAGAGGACACACAGTCCTCACCGTATTCCTCTTGAGCTAAGGTCACTTAGACCTCGCCCAATCACTCGTGGTAAGTCTTCAAGGTAGACTTCCAAAACCTTCACAGACTTGTTCACCGGCACACCACAGTGACTCTTGGGTGCTCATAACTTGATGCCTAACCGTCTGGAAGAATAACAATCTTCAAAGGTAACAGGCGTCGGATCACACAGATCAATCTCTTCAGGGATGCTCAATCACTTTGGCTTTGGTTCCTCACTTAGGATTCTCTCAAAGCCGTCAGAGGATAGGTTGCTCTCAAATGACAAGTGTCAAGTTCTCTCTGAGCAGCCAACCAACAGGTGGTTGTGGGGCGGCTATTTATAGATAAGGGGCAACCCAACATGAATTTTCATAAATGCCCTTCTCTGAAATGACCATTGTCAGGATAAGGGTCCACTTGACAGTTGGCCCACGGTGCAGCAACGGTCGGAAAACTGAACTCTCAGTTTCGTCGAGGCACTCAATTTCCTCACGATAGGCAGATTTCCCTGGCGAAATCCTAACTCCTCAGCCTGCCCAAATTCGTCAGCGACCAGATGAACTTCATCACTGTCGCTAGCAAATTTGTCAGTTGTTCCGGAGATTTCCAAAGGCTTCACTCGAAGCGGCTTGTGTATGTATAAGTTTGAGCATCACTTTAGAAATGTGAACTATGATTCACCTAGACCCCCTTTAACATTACGGTCTTTCCTATGACTCAAAATAAGAAGAAAGAAACTACGAAAACAAAAGTCTTCACATCAATTTCTTCAAAGGTCGTACCAATTTCATCACCAAATTCTTCACTTGAAGAAATATATTTTTAGGGGTCGTCTTCCATGGGTTAACCAAACCTTCAGGGACTATATCTCTTGTGTACACTCACAAACACGTTAGTTTCTCAACCTATTTGTCTTCAATACTCCAAAATCACTAAGGGGGCACTTGATGCACTTACAGTATATGTAGGTTCCAAAACCACATTCCGACTTCGTCACCAATGCCACCGACATCGTGCTAAAAATTCGCAAAGAACACTGGTGATGCAGTTAGTTAGTTTTAGTTATGTTACTGACTAGTTGGACCCACATGTAAGCGTTGAAGTGGCACCAAAAGTCAGCACTATTTCCCTGAGCCATTAAAAAATATACACAAGGTGTGTTGACTGTTAAGTTGGAAGGGGGGCACCTATCAACAGTCTCTCCCTCTGCTCCACAGCTCCTTCTCTCTCTTCCCTAGGAGATGGAGCGCGGATGGAGCCGGCGCTCAAGAAGATGACAGTGGCGCCGTATTTGCCATGTGTCCAAGGCCTCGCATGTGGCAGATGCGGCTTGATAATCTCCTAGTGTAGGGAGTTATTATGGAACTTTTGCAATGTGGATGTGGAAGTATTGAATGTCGTACCACATGAGAGCTAAAGGTAGGTTTCCTGTTATTTCAAGTTATGTGTGTCACTCATGACACTATATTTGCACTTTTAGTGTTTCCCTTATTAAGTAGCAAGTTGATTGATTGGTGTAGGTCGCAGCAGAGTAACACAGAGCACAAAAACAAGCAGCAAATACCTAGAAGTTGCCAAGTATAAATATTTTAAAGAGATCAAGTAATGATGAAAAGTGTAGGCATTTGGGTGTATATTACCCGGGCGGAATAAATCATTACCTAGTGCGGTGATGTAACATGACTTCTGGATTATCTCAAAAAAATAGTCATGTATTCCTTAAATTGAGAGACAAGCTTAAAAAGAACTTGTCTCTCGTCTACAGTTCAACCCTCCTTTCTTTGGGGTACACAAGGAAACAAAGAGTTATTAAGGTGACCCTGGCACTCAATCGAAACAATGCATTAACTCTCCATTGATACATGCAATCCACAAATTATAGCCATTCCCTTTGATACCCCGGTCTGTCACCCTCGGGGTCTCCGGTTCAAAACAAAAACAAGTGCATATGATGTGCAGGTACGATCACGAACAAAAACACACAAAAGACAAACATGGTTCACATCTGAAATATTATTACTCGGGCTTTAGTAAAAAACGTTGGGCATAACAAAGTCAAAGCAACAATCTATATCTATACCTACTAATAAAGCAAGGTGCGTTTCTTCGATTTTTTCAATCGTTCACCGTCGAAATTTATTTTTCTATCCGAGGTGGTACTAAATTTTTGTGCATCCGTCTGTTTTTTTAGCAATCCAGAATTTCGTACTTGGCCCGCACACGCTGTGGCCCAGCGAAGCCAGCCCACTTATTTGCTTGCCCATGTAGCTACAAAAGGTCTATTTCTTGCCCTGTGCGGTAGATAGTCGGAGCTCGCACTGGGTGCCCAAGACTTGGCCGGCACGTTTTGTTTTTCCATCCAAATTTATTTCTATTTCTACCCTATTTTGTAATTCAAAATTTTCAAAAAAAGTTCAAAATTTGAATTTTATCAAAACATTTAAAAATCTTTGATTTAAAATATTGTATTCTCCTTTTAAAAAACGTTTGGAACATTAATTTATTTTCTCGTTCCAATTTTTTCAAATTCAGAAATATTCCAAAAATTGTTTGTGATTTAAAAAACATGTATTTTAAAAAATATTCGAAATTTGAAATGTATTCTTATTTTAGTAAAATGTTCGCAGATTCAAAATAATATCCGCGTTTAAAAACACATTTTATAAAATTGTTCTGAATGTTCAAAACATGTTCCGTTTTCAAATGTCCATCACAAATTAAAAAAAAAATTGGGTTTTGATAAAAGGTTCATGTTGGTTCAAATTTTGTTCATGTTTTTTCCAAAATGGACGGAATATTAAAAAATTATTTTTAATTTCAATAAATGTTCACGTTTCCAAGAATATCCGGCAATTCATATTTTAAAAAAAGTTCAAAAAATGTTTTAAATCCGAGGTTGCACTATGTTCTTACATATTCGCGCTGGCCATTGGTTAGCAGTAGGTGTTTGTTGTCGTGGCTAGCGGCACTTGATCGGTCTTTAAGGTCATGTGTTCGATCGTTCAACACGTCGTTTTTTGGATTATTACTCGTGCCTTGCAAACACAGGTTATTTCGGTGCCTGCCAGTGGGCTGGCCCAGACGCGAACTATTGTGCGTCTCACGCACTATTTGACGCAACTAGCGTCATATAGTAGCTTCCACGCAGCCGCCCTAAGAAAAGAAAAAATATATACGTATAAATTATGTTCCGTCCATTCCACACATAGCTTCCCAATTTTTTCGGTTATCCCTCGAGTGGGCCAAACTCAACCTACCACGTATTTCTTTTTCTGTCGGACGAACTAGCATCAAAAAATAAAGGGCGCGAGGGGATTGAACTATGGACATGCCCTATTGTGCCGACGGATAAAACCAACTCAGCTAGCTTACAATTATGATAGGAATAGTCCCATCTTGGAATTTTATACTAAATCACACAAATTTTTATATGTCCTTAAGTTGTCTGGAAATAAGGAGGTTGTGTGAGAATAAGTAAGTTGTCTCGAGAATTATGAGCAGAACAATGGACTCCACAAATTATTGTCAGAGGTAACTTGCACGTGCCAATAAAAGACAATATGTTGGTTGGCTATAATGGAAAAAAAATATGGGCACGTGCTAAAAAAGAGAATATGCTGGTTTGCTCTAATTAATAAAATTGATGGGCACGTGAGCGCAAAAATAGTTGAAGAGAATAAACCCCGATAATGAAGGGACATTCGTGCCTGATTATGCGCTGATTATGCTAATAAAACATAATTTATGCGCTGCAATTCTATATCTATACCTACTAATAAAGTAAGGTGCATTTCTCCAATTTTTTCATCCGTTCACCGTCAAAATTTATTTCTCTATCCGAGGTGGTACTAAACTTTTGTGCGTCCGTAGGCTTTCTTAGCAATACAGAATTTCGTACTTGGCCCGCACACGCTGTGGCCCAGCGAAGCCATCCCACTTATTTGCCTGCCCATGTAGCCGGAAAAAGCCTATTTCTCGCCCTTGCGGTATATAGTCAGAGTTCGCACTGGACGCCCAAGACTGGGCCGGCACGTTTTGTTTTTCCGTCCAAATTTATTTTTATTTTTATCTTATTTCGTAATTCAAAATGTTCAAAAAAAAGTTCAGCATTTGAATTTTTATAAAATTTTCAAAAAAATGTTTGATTTAAAATATTGTATTCTCCTTTCAAAAAATGTTTGGAACATTAATTTATTTTCTCGTTCCGATTTTGTTTCAAATTCAGAAATATTCCAAAAATTGTTTGTGATTTAAAAAACATGTATTTTAAAAAATATTCGAAATTTGAAATGTATTCTTGTTTTAATAAAAATGTTCACAGTTTCAAAATAATGTCCGCGTTTATAAACACATTTTATAAAATTGTTCTGAATGTTCAAAACATGTTCCATTTTCAAAAGTCTGTCACAAATTTAAAAAATGTTTGGGTTTTGATAAAAGGTTCTTGTCTTCAAAAAATGATGTTTGTTCAAATTTTGTTCATGTTTTTTTTTTCAAAATGGACGGAATATTAAAAACATTGTTTGTAATTTCAATAAATGTTCATGTTTCCAAGAATATCCGGCAATTCATATTTTTTAAAAAGTTCAAAAAATGTTTTAAATCCAAGGTTGCACTATGTTCTTAAATATTCGCGCTAACCATTGGTTAGCAGTAGGCGTTTGTTGCCGTGGCTAGCGGCATGTTGTCGGGTCTTTAAGGTCATGTTTTCGATCGTTCAACACTTCGATTTTTTGGATTATTACTCGTGTCTTGCAAACACAGGTTATTTCGGTGCCTGCCAGTGGGCTGGCCCAGACGCGAACTGTTGTGTGTCTCGCGCGCTATTTGACACAACTAGCGTTATATAGTAGCTCCCACGCAGCTGCCCTAAGAAAAGAAAAAAAGTATACGTATAGATTCTGTTCCGTCCATTCCACACGTAGCTCCCCAATTTTTCGGTTATCCCTCGAGTGGGCCAAACTGGACCTACCATGTATTTCTTTTTCTGTCGGACGGACGAGCAGCAAAAAATAAGGGGCGCGAGGGGATTGAACTATGGACCTTCCCTATTGTGCCGACGGATAAAACCAACTCAGCTAGCCTGCAATTATGATAGGAACAGTCTCATCTTGGAATTTTATACTAAATCACACCAATTTTTATATGTCCTTAAGTTGTGTGGAACTAAGGAGGTTGTATGAGAATAAGGAAGTTGTCTCGAGAATTATGACCAAAACGATAGACTCCACAAATTATTGTCGGAGATAACCTGCACGTGCCAATAAAAGACAATATGTCGGTTGGCTATAATGGAAAAAAATTGTGGGCACGTGCTAATAAAAGAGAATAAGCTGGGTTTGCTCTAATTAATAAAATTTATGGGCACGTGAGCGCAAAAATAGTTGAAGAGAATAAACCCTGATAATTAAGGGACATTCATGCCTGGTTATGCGCTGATTATGCTAATGAAACATAATTTATGCACTTGAATTAGTAATCCATCCGGTTACGTCGTCGTAGGAGAAAGTGGTCGAAATAACCATGCCTCGAAGGTCGCCACGCAACAACAAAATGAGGACGCAACCACAACTCTGAGATGGAGGTGGACCCAGAGGAAAAAAGGTACCAGTTGGGTGGTCGCCGCCCGGCCGACCAACCCCACCACTATCAAGATCTCACGGGCCAAACATGACCCGTGAGAAGACCGCAACTCCTTGCTCTGTCGCCTAGCGCCGTGGAGACCGTTTTTGATGAACACATCAATTATCTCTCCCGCTGTTTGTTGCAAAAATATTATCTCCCCGTTGCAACGCACGGGCATATGTGTTAGTAGTAATCCATCCGGTTACGTCGTCGTAGGAGAAAGTGGTCGAAGCAACCATGCCTCGAAGGTCGCCGCGCAACAACCAAATGAGGACGCAACCACAACTCTGAGATGGAGATGGACCCGGAGAAAAAAAATGTACCAGTTGGGTGGTCGCGGCCACGCTGACCAACCCCACCACTATCAAGATCTCGCGGGCCAAACATGACCCGTGAGAAGACCGCAGCTCCTCGCTCTGTCGCCCACCGCCGTGGAGATCGTTTTTGATGAACACATCAATTATCTCTCCCGTTGTTTGTTGCAAAAAGATTATCTCCCCGTTGCAACGCACGGGCATATGTGCTACTAAATTTTTCCAATTATTTCATCCATTCACTACCAAAAAGATTTTTTTTTATCCAAGGTGGTACTAAATTTTTCTGCGTCCATCTCCTACAAAAACAAAACAATTTTATCCAGAATTTTGTACGTGGGCCGTGCGTGCTGTGGGCCAGCGAAGCCAGCCATTTATTTCTTGCCCATGCAGCTGCATCACACAGTGCGGCAAATAGTCAGAGTTTCGTATAGAGCGCCCAAGATTGGGCCGACCCGTTCTCGTTCTTCTCTGTGTTCTATTTCTATTTTTCTATTCCTTTCTCTTTCTTTTTTCTTTTTTCCCTTCCAAGTTTATTATCCTTCTTTTAAAATTTGAAAATTTTCAGATTTTCCATTTTTATTCAAATTTTCATAAAATTTTTAGAATTTCAAATTTTTGTTCCCAGTTGAAAAATGTGGGGAACTTTTAATTTTTCTTCTCATTCCAAAATTCGTAAAATGTTCGCATTTTGTCCAAAAATGTTTGAGTTTTCCAAAATTGTTCAAGTTTTAAAAACTGCATTTTCAAAAATAATACAAATTAGAAAAATATTCTTGTTTTATTGAAATATTCAGAAATTCAAAATAATGTTCGTGTTAATAAAAAACATATTTTCAAAAAAATTGAATGTTCAAAACATGTTTCTGTTTTTAAAAATTGTTCACAAATTAGAAAAATGTTCCTTTTTTATAAAAGGTTCAGGTTTTCGAAAAAAAATCTTCCCATTTCAAGTTTTGTTTGTCTTTTTTCAAAAATTAATGAAATTATCAAAAAAAATGCTGAAAAAAAATGGGATTTCAAAACTTGCTCGTGTTTCAAAGAATATTCGGCAATTCATAATTATTACTTTATTTTTTTAAAGTTCAAAAAAGATCAGAAAAATCGAAAAATGTTTCGAATGTGATGTTGTAGTATGTTCTTAAACATTCGCGCTGGCCATTGGTTAGTAGGAGCTGTTTGTTCGAGTGGCTAGCAACACGTGGTCGAGTTTTTTAGGTCATGAGTTTGATCCTTCAACTCATTCTTTTTTTTGGATTTGTATTCGTGCCTTACAAGCATAGGTCGTTTTGCTGCCTGCCAGTGGCCTAGCCCAGACGCAAACTATTGTGCGTTCCACGTGCTATTTGACGATAAAAGAGAATATGTTGGTTGGCTATAATTAAAAGTAATTATGGGCACATGCCAATAAAAGAGAATATGCTGGTTTGGCTCTGATTTAAAAAATGTGGGCAAGTGAGCGCTAAAATAATTAAAGAGAATACACCATGGTAAAGCAAGGACTGCCTGGTTATGCGATGATTATGCCAATGAAACGGGTCTCGCTGCAATTAGTAATCCATCCGGTTACACCATCGTAGGAGAGAGTGGTCGAAGCAACTATGCCCCAAAGGTCGCCGTGCATCCACAAAGTGAGGACGCAACCACAACCTCGACACGGAGGCGGACCTGGAGAAAAAAAAGGCACGAGTTGGGTGGTGGCCGCTAGTCCGACCAACCACACCACTATCCAGCTGCGGAGACCATTTTGATGGACACATCAATTATCTTTCTCGATGCTTCTCGCAAAAAAATCTCTCCCGTTGCAACGCACGGGCATATGTGCTATTTATAGACAAGGGGCAACCCGCCATGTATTGTCATAAATACCCTTCTCTGATATGACCGTTGTTAGGATAAGGATCCACTCGAAAGCTGACCCACGGCGCATCAACGATCGAAAAATTGAACTCTCGATTTCGTCGGGGCACTCAATTTTCTCACGATAGGCAGATTGCACTGGCGAAATCCTAACTCCTCAGCCTGCCCAAATTCGTCAGCGACCAGATGAATTTCGTCACTGTCGCTAGCAAATTCGTCAGTTGTTCTGGAGATTTCCAAAGGCTTCACTCGAAGCGGCTTGTGTATGTATAAGTTTGAGCATCACTTTGAAAATGTGAACTATGATTCACCTAGACCCCCTTTAACATTACGGTCTTTCCTATGACTCAAAATAAGAAGAAAGAAACTAAGAAAACAAAAGTCTTCACATCAATTTCTTCAAAGGTCATACCAATTTCATCACCAAATTCTTCACTTGAAGAAATATATTTTTAGGGGTCATCTTCCATGGGTTAAACCAAACCTTCAGGGACTATATCTCTTGTGTACACTCACAAGCACGTTAGTTCCTCAACCTATTTGTCTTCAATACTCCAAAACCACTAAGGGGGCACTTGATGCACTTACAGTATATGTAGGTTCCAAAAACACATTCCGGCTTCATCGCCAATGCCACCGACATCGTGCTAAAAAATCGCAAAGAACAATGGTGATGCAGTTAGTTAGTTTTAATTATGTTACTGACTGGTTGGACCCACATGTAAACATTGAAGTGGCACCAAAAGTCAGCACTGTTTCCCTGAGCTATTAAAAAATATACACAAGTTGTGTTGACCGTTAAGTTGGAAGGGGGGCCACCTATCAACAATCTCTCTCTCTCTCTCTGCTCCACATCTCCTTCTCTCTCTCTTCCCCTAGGAGATGGAGTCGTGGTCATGTGTTGGAAGCCTCGCCAACAGTAGTAGCGCGGGTGGAGCCGGCGCTCGGGAAAATGACAGTGGCGCCGTATTTGCCATGTGTTCGAGGCCTCGCATGTGGCAGATGCGGCTTGATAATCTCCTAGTGTAGGGAGTTATTATAAAACTTTTCCAATGTGGATCTAGAAGTATTGAATGTCGTATCACATGAGAGCTAAAGGTAGATTTCCAATTATTTCAAGTTATGTGTGTCACTCACGACACTATAATTGCACTTTTAGTGTTTCCCTTATTAAGGGCCTGTTCGGGAGCCGCCCAGCTCCTAGCTTCACCGAATCTGCGGGCAGAGCTGGACCGAACGGCTTAGCTCCAGGAAGCTGGCTTCCCGAAGCAGAGGTGGGGCGTAGTACAAAAACGTGGAGCTGCTCATTTCGGGATCCCAGGAAAAGCAAAAGCTGGAGTTCGGTCTTATTTACAGAGATTTGCCACCACGAAGTGAAAAAACGGTTTGGTGCTGCTATCGACCACGAGTAAGAATAGAGCACGAGCCAGATTCCCTCCTGGCGCACTGAAAAAGGCTGTCAGCCCATGCGTGGCGAGGGGAAACTGGAGCAGCCTCACCGAACTATTTTTTAATCGCTAGCGCTCCGGCCAGAAGCTGGCAACTGAAACGAGAAGCGAGATTTGAGGATTTGCTGGAGTTGGGCAACTACCGAACAGGCCCTAAGTAGCAAGCTGATTGATTGGTGTAGGTCGTAGCAGAGTAACACAGAGCACAAAAACAAGATCAAATACCTAGAAGTTGCCAAGTATTAATATTTTAAAGAGATCAAGCAATGATGAAAAGTGTAGGCATTGGGGTGTATATTACCCAGACGGAATAAATCGTTACCTAGTGCGGTGATGTAACATGACTTCTAGATTATCTCGAAAAAATAGTCATGTATTCCTTAAATTGAGAGAGATGCTTAAAAAGAACTTGTCTCTCGTCTACAGTCCAACCCTCCTTTCTTTGGGGTACATAAGGAAACTAAGAGTTATTAAGGTGACCCAGGCACTCAATCGAAACAATGAATTAACTCTCCATCGATACATGCAATCCTCAAATTATAGCCATTCCCTTTGATATCCCGGTCTGTCACCCTCGGGGTCTCCTGTTCAAAACAAAAACAAGTGCATATGATGTGCAGGTACGATCACGAACAAAAACACAAAAAAGACAAACATGGTTCACATCTGAAATATTATCACGCAGGCTTTAGGAAAAAACGTTGTGAAGGGGAACGCGACAGAAAACAAAAGATTTCCGACCTACACACCAGCCCAGGACCACTATGAAGACTGCATACAAGGTTTCGATCTTTTTCGTTACCGACTCGTAGCGCAGCGGAAGTAGAGTCGATGACGATCGGCGGTGCAGATCCCCGTAGCTAGGATTTACAACCTCCCAACCGTGAGGATGTACTCCCTCATCTGCCCCTCGGACAGCCCTCCGGGAGGTGGTCGGACAGTCCTTCAGACAGTGTCACGGACAGCCCTTCGGGAGGACCCTCAAAAACCGAACGATTACTCGGACAGCCCATCGGGAGGACACTCGAACAGCCCCTCGGGCAAAAGGACGAAACTATGACCTCTCTACGGGGTTGCACACATACGGTGTCATCTATCTGGCAGGGCTTCGCCGTCCAGAACTAGTTCCCACCGAAACCCAGACAGCCTTTCGGCACTACGAAACTATTTCGTGGGAGGGAGAGAAGAAAGGCAGATCATGCATGCCATGTGTGAGAGAGTTGGACTGGGGATGGAGAGCTCCTCTCCACCTCCTTTTATAGGGGAAGGAGGGGGTGGTGGTGGCTGAAAATTTCAGCCACATGACAAGCACCCACAAAACAAGGGGAAAGCATGTCCCCTTGTCCATGGCACCCCAACATGGGGGACCCACGTGGCGCCCCACCTCCTCCCAACCAGCCCCACCTTTTTTGGGGGATGCCCCCCCCCCAACACTTTGTCCCGCCACAAGGGGGCTGCCCCCTAAAGTGGGCGCCCCCCAAAAACAGCCCAAAACAGCCCCCACGTAACGTGGGATCTTGTCCCCTCACGCTGGGACAAGATGTTTTCCGCGACTATTACTTCTGAAAAATTTCGAAAGGTCCCAGAACATTTCTGGCACCCTCTAAAATTATCTGGACACGCTCCGGAACATTTCCGGTATGGTGGTTTAATTTAAAACCATCTTCGTTTACTCTGTAAACAATCCTGGCAGCTCCGAAAACTTTTTTTTGGTTTTTTCTCTGGAAAAATTCCAGAAGTTACCAGACCAATCTGGCAACCTCCAAAACATTCCCGGTGCTTGCCGAAACGTTTTTGGATCAATGGTTTTATCCGAAACAACTTTTCGGTTTTACCGAAACATTTTCGGTGTTCTCTCCGGAACTTTTCCGTTGTCTCCGAAACTTTTTCAGTGACTTTCTCTCGGACTCCTTGTCTAGTATTCAGCAGATAGATGACCCTTAAGCGTGTGACCCTATAGGTTCGGTGAAGCATAGACATGACCGGAACACTTTCCGATTAATGATCAACATCGGAGCCGTGGACACCCATATTGACCCCTATACCCACACGAATAAATATTCGAGTGAACCCCCTAGTTGTCGTGTGCTATTCCTGTTGCTTCGCGATATGTTACAAATACCCGAGGTGAGATATGTTGGCATCCCCGTGGATCAACAACTTGTCCACTATGCCAGTTACCTTGTTACCGGTATTGTTCTCTTTTCTCGTTCCCGTGTTCCGGCATCCCCGTGATCAAATCACAAAGTGTCTGGCCAGACGATGATGGATACCGTAACACCGAGAGGGCCCAGAGATATCTCTCCATCGTCGGAGGAGCAAATCCCAATCTTGAGCTATCAAGTTACTTGACATACTTTTTCATGAACCCGTAAGACGCCGTAATAGCCACCCATTTACGGATGACGTTTAACAAACCCCAAAGTTCATGAAGCAAGCATGAAGAAACTCGATATTCTCATGGTCTAAGGAATCATGCAAATGTTAACCATCTCTGTGTTATTAACCATTAACTTGTGACGAAAGTATCTCATAGCATAACATCAATTCGGGTCGATTCAACACAAATGTTCTACCAACATTGTGCCCTCAAAGTTGCCGGCATAGACATGCCCATGATCAGGAAAACAGAACCATCATGCAACACTTGAGCTAGTCTTTGAGGCCAGACTAGGAATACATTTTACCGTTTATTATTCCACACGTGCATATGAGTCTTCCTCCGAGCCTCGTGGTTATTGTAGACTCGAGAACCATAGCAGTTATAGCATGGAACATAAACATAATCATGAACTTGGAGATAAATAATATCATTTATTATTGCCTCTAGGGCATATCTCCTACAGACTCCCACTTGCACTAGAGTCAATAATCTAGTTAATGCTAATGCACTTTACACCTATGGCATACCGGTGTAAAATATGCTTCACATGTGGTATAGCCTGATTTTCCAACGGATCTGACAACTTCAGCTCCGTGTGTGTCTTTTCATATCCTCGCGTTTTCACGCTTTCACAAAATTCATATTTTGTGTGGACTTGGCTTTGTATGTATGTGAATCACAGGTCGAACCTGGATTCCTCAGACTGAGTTATGGAGCATCTACCTGCAGTAGTGTCCCATTGACAAAAGCCATCTTGGACCATACTAAGTTCATGAATGAACTATATGATTCAACATCTTCTTTGTCGCTTTAAAAGCGGCAACATACTTCGCCTCTGTTATAGAATTCGCCACAGTAACTTGTTTGGAACATTTTTCAACTAACTGTGCCACCACATTGTGTGTTACACAAAACTCTCAATTTAAATCGAAAATTGCATGGAACATTGATGAAGACTGTATCGATGTAATTACTTACAACGAGCACTTCATAATCTCTGCTTGCGAGAAAACATGCCATCAGTACTACTCTAGTACTCAATGACATATTTCACTGTTGTCCCATGATCAGTACTTTTGATCACTTTGGTATCTATACTCGCAACACCTTTGGAGTATTGGACATATCTAATTGTTTTTACATACCATGGAATACATGATTAATCCAAACACGAAGGTGTGTGGAATCTCCATCATGTATTTTGCTCATCAGTGTTTTTGGGACACCGAGTCTTGCAAAAACTCTTTCCATGTGACTTCGGCAAGAATAACTCCTTGGCGTTTTAAATGCTAAAAAGTTTTAGCATCTTGTCAATATGTATTCATTGCTTAGCCTCATTAGGTAAAATCTCCATAGATCATCATGCCTAATATTGAGGCTATTTAGCCTAAGCACTTCATCGAAAAACTATTTTCAAATGAAGTCCTAATTCGTGTCAAGAAATTTATTTCCAATTAACAATGTGTCAAGCACACAACGTTTTTAGAAATATTATTATGCTCCCACTTACTTTCTTGAATCACAAGCATCTTCGTTACCCATTGATGAAGTCAAAACCCTTTTGACCATTTCATCAAAACACGAAGATTCCAACTCCATTTTGCTCTCTTCTGTCCATTGCTGGAACTCTGAAGTTTGCACCCTTACTAGCATCCTCTGGATAGACAAA
This sequence comes from Thinopyrum elongatum, assembly GCA_011799875.1. Classification (NCBI taxonomy): domain Eukaryota; kingdom Viridiplantae; phylum Streptophyta; class Magnoliopsida; order Poales; family Poaceae; genus Thinopyrum; species Thinopyrum elongatum. The sequence goes on along the minus strand of CM022298.1, from coordinate 565,972,623 downwards.
ATACCTTGGACTGTAACACATGCAAGTACTTGGTTTCATTTCCATCAGATGGAAATCCTTTCTTCATCCATGTTTCATATCTCATGATTGAAATATGTATTAATTGCTAGTTCAACCCGAACCGACTTTAAGCATCGCTACGGTGAAACAACCTCGTCGTAGTCAACTCCTTGAACTTGTTATTGCAACAAGTCGAGCTTTATGGATAAAACATTTTTATCCGTATCAGTTTTTAGTTCCATAAATATTCATTAGACTCTAAGTCTTTCGAAAGGTGTATCAAGATTTTAATCTTGAATCACTTATATGAAAACTATCTTGGATTGTATTGGCATTTAGCCAATTCCGGAGTCTGGGCCCATCAACGCTTCCTTGTGTATCGTAGGTATACTGTTGTCTAACAACAATATCTCGTTTGCGCACCTAAGAGGTTTGCACGAGCTTTGCCTACGTTGTTCAGCTGCAAGTTTGAACGAAGTCCATACATCTCATGTAGAGGCTTCTGCATCAGTCGCAGTAGGAAACTCTGGAATCACTTCCAATGTTCCTTTCCTTTGATCTGATGGCGAAGATACTGGTTATCTCGTCGAGCTGCACTGTCCTCCCACTTACCTTTTTGCAAGAACCATTCTCTTTAAAAGCATACCGTTTTTGTGGCAAAATCCTTTGCCTTGGTATAGTGGTGGGGGAATACCCAATGACTTGGGATAAACTACAAAGTAGCACTTGTCTGATTTGGAATAGGTTTGTAACCTTTTACACAAGCCCCATATTCCAAATGTTAAGAAAAGATATAACACGGTTGGGCGTACCATATCATGGCGTCATTTCAACAGACCCGATGGAGCTCTTTTCAGTGTAAAAGCCGCAGTCTCAAAAGCATCACTTTAAAAGGGATAATGGCAAATTTATTTATGTCATCTTTGATCTTACCATGTCATGAATGGTTCGATTACATCTTGACGGACTTTCCACTTGTAGTGGTGCTCCGGGAGGTGCAAGTTATGAAACCCCTTTCACAACTCATCAGATATTCGCTAAACTTGTAACTCAAATATTCCTTTCTGCAATCGAATTGTAGAAACAAAATTTTCTTGTTACAGTAACTTCTACTTCATTTTTGAAAACCTTTCGAATGATTTCAAAAGATTCAGACTTACGTCTCATCAAGCAAATATCCATATATCTACTTGAGTCATTTCTGAAGATAGATAAATCCACTACTAACAACATTTATCGGACTACACACATCAAATGTATGATAACCAATAAGTTTGTTGTTCGTTCCTTATGGCCTGTGAACGGTATTTCAGTCACTTTATTTTTCGGAGGAAAGTTGCAAGTGTCAGATGATTCAAAATCAAACGACTTTAAAATCCATCATAATGGAATTTTTTCTTGCGAGTTTCTGCAATGTGACCAAATGCAGTGCCACACTTGTGTGGTATTCTTTTAGTCTTGCGACATTTAGCGTCAGTGTTATGGATGTATCATATTACCATCAATATTCATAACATACATCCCATCTTGGATGGAAGCATGGCCCTTCATGTTATTCATAATACTGAACAACAATTGTTGTTTTTATGAACAAATCTTTTGCAACAATCATTATGCAATGGGCTAGAGTGTATGAAACTCTAAAATAAATTATGAAAGTAAACCCAGAGGTAGTGTATCATTATCAATATTCATAACATACGTCTCATTCATAATGAAAGCATGGCCCTTATGTTATTCATAACACTGAACATCAAAAGTTCTCTTATGAACAACCTTCTTGCAAGATACCTTATGCAAAGGGCTAGAGTGTGAAACTCTAAAATGAATTATGAAAGTAAATACATAGGGAATACACCGATGGAAGGTATAGTAACATTTACTATGTTCCATGTGTGTATCTCAACCTCATTCCTGGCTAGTCTTTCAGGCCATAGTAGTTCTTACATCGAGTTGCAACAGAATGCAATCGAGCGGGTATCTTTGTGATTTAACTCACAATACCAAAGAATCAGTGATTAAAAATTTAATCATAATTTCCAAGAACTATATCTTTGACCAGCCTTCTATACATCAAAAACTTTATGACATTCATACATGAGCTGGATATTCCAGTCTTCTTTCTTTTTGCCTTTATACTTCTAACAGTTTAACTTTCAGTATTTCTCCTACTCTCAGAAGAAGCACCCAACTTAAGAGTGGCGTTAGCCCCGGACTTCCTAGGCATGAAAATTTCACTAACACCCTTCGGACACTTCTTTTCTCTTTAAGTTGTTGTTTTATTCACCTTTAATCATATGATAGGCGTTCTTCTGGATCCCTCTTTTATCAGTCAAATGCATAGTAAACTCCTTTACTAATAGTTTGCAAACAAACATTGCTTTGGATATCTCATATATTTTAGCCTTTGTCTGTCTCTGAAAATAATTTTCAGATTCCATGAATATCACATAACTATCCAAACTTTTGAAGTTCGGGTCTCATGGAAGCAAACATATTGCACTTGACAGAAAACGGAATTCTAGCTTTTGGATCGAAGGACGAGAGTCACATGATCCATAGCATTTGCGGGACGATACCGAAAGCATGCGATAGGACAAAGTCCTTCTCGGCACTCTTGAGGACAATCCTCACATTACGTTTACCAACCGTAAAGTTTTAACCAGATATTTAACAACTATTCAATTTTAACAGGGAAGGTGGAAACGCGAGCCATTCTTCTACAACTATTTTGCAAATCACACTTAGACAGTGTTCAAAATTAATTGCACTGAGAATTAAAACAAGTCAATTCTACAGTGCGCTCCCACTCAAATCAATATCTCTCATAATTGATTATGAGTGATTCAAGACACAAATTTCAATTCAACGCCATTGATGGTGAGCATCACTGATGACGAGAACTTCAATCGTTAGGCAAACTTGCCGATCACATCTCTATGTGACTCTTGTTCATCTTTTGATGCGTGTGTTCCGAGCTCATGACTTTCATGCCTGAATGTCAAGACAACCAAGTGATCTCGCTGCGAGGTCTCAGCTCATCCGCCTCACACTTCTCTAATCGTTCGTACCCATGTCAGCATGGCGCACCCCGAAAAGTTAGGTGCCGTGATGGTGCTACACTTGGGAGAACACTAACTACTTGATATTTTTGTGAGAGATCACCCTAATAAAAAGCGACTACCGCACAATCAAGAAGGGTGCATCATAAGGGATAAACATCTCAAGCAATTCATAATTAGCATGATATGGTATAGCCCTTTCTGACGGAGAAGTCTTGTATTTCTTCGTCTTCGGCATTCGCGTCGGTGTTCACCTTCGCGAAGTTTGCCACCACCTTGTCGATGCACTAGATAATATTGCTATCTCTATAGCTAATAAAATAATGCATTACAACAAGATTGACACACAGGTCATTTAAAGTGACAATCATATGGCTCCAGCCATCATGCCGAATCATGACACGCAGGTCATGTTAATTTACATTATATAGTCATCTCATACAAATCAAATTAAATATGAGCACTGCTATACCACATCACATGCACATGCAAACCATCCTGCAAAACCAATTTAGACGCCTCTAATCGGTTCATGCAAAAACTTGTTTTACGTGGCTTCTAAGGTTTCAAAACAAACCGAAGCTACCAACGTCCATCATCAAGCATGATTATCCAAGTCGCTAGATTAACATTGCGGGGTGTATGAAACACGAGATAATAAAATCTCGAGCCCCATACTGAACTTCATCATACGCATGACCCCCGTGGAGATCATATCTGCATTGCCCTTTCGTCTGCGAAATTTCATCTTTCTTTTTAACTACGGTGGAATTCAATGAACTGTTAGCACTTCGTTGATCAATCAGGATCACGGATTGCCAGAACATTGAAACTCCACCATGCCATTATCAAGATCAGAAATATGCAAATTCCAGGGAAGCAACAACAACATCGGGTAACAGATTTCATCTGCTACCCGCACAAATAATTTTCAGTAATAAAACTCATCTACTACCTAATTATATTGTGCAACACCCATACATCTCTATGTATTCTAGATCGCAACCTGCATCTACGCATAGCACGGCTCATGATGCCATTGAAGGGGAACGCGACAGAAAACAAAAAAATTCCGACCTACGCACCAGCCCAGGACCACTATGAAGACTGCATACAAGGTTTCGATCTTTTTCGTTACCGACTCATAGCGCAGCGGAAGTAGAGTCGATGACGATCGGCGGTGCAGATCCCCGCAGCTAGGATTTACAACCTCCCAACCGCGAGGATGTACTCCCTCATCTGCCCCTCGGACAGCCCTCCGGGAGGCGGTCGGACAGTCCCTCGGACAGTGTCATGGACAGCCCTTCGGGAGGACCCTCAAAAACCGAACGGTTACTCGGACAGCCCTTCGGGAGGACACTCGAACAGCCCCTCAGGCAAAAGGACGAAATTACGACCTCTCTACGGGGTTGCACACATACGGTGTCATCTATCCGGCAGGGCTTCGCCGTCCAGAACTAGTTCCCACCGGAACCCAGACAGCCTTTCGGCACTACGAAACTATTTCGTGGGAGAGAGAGAAGAAAGGCAGATCATGCATGCCATGTGTGAGAGAGTTGGACTGGGGATGGAGAGCTCCTCTCCACCTCCTTTTATAGGGGAAGGAGGGGGTGTTGGTGGCTGAAAATTTCAGCCACATGACAAGCACCCACAAAACAAGGGGAAAGCATGTCCCCTTGTCCATGGCACCCCAAAATGGGGGACCCACGTGGCGCCCCACCTCCTCCCAACCAGCCCCACCTTTTGTGGGGGCTGCCCCCCACCATGCCCCCCCCCCAACACTTTGTCCAGCCACAAGGGGGTTGCCCCCTTGTAACACCCCCTTGTAATAAGCTCTGTGACACTCTGTTAAAACTGCCAAGTCATGATCATTTGCAGTGCCAAGTCATATGGGTTAATGATCCAATTCAAATTCACATCTGAAAATCAACTCAAATTCAAAAGTGAAATATGAAGTTGATCAAACATTGTTGAAAAAATGTTCATTCAATGGCAAATAATCCAGCAACATTTGTAAAATCATCATCATTAAAGTTGGAGTTAGATAAGTGACTCTAACTAGATGAAACAACACCAAAACAGGATATTTAAATCCATTTAAAATCATTTCAGCTTCAAATGAATTCCAAATCTGTCCAAACCACTTTTTGGTGAGAGCTAATATTGCACTGCAATATTTGGGACAACTCTCACATTTTACAAAAGTGTAGAAATGCCCTAACTATTTCAATACAGAAAAGATTAAAAGAAAAAGAGAAACAAAAACAGAAAAATAAAAACGAGGCACTGTGCACTGGGCCTTAGTGCACAGTGCCCCGCCAGCCGGCCCATCTGGCCCGATCTCCTTCTCTCCTTCGCGCTGTCGCCATCTCCCTGGCCGAGCGCGCGCGTGCCGCTCCGGCGCCGACACCGCGACGCCGTGGCTGGCCAGGAGGGGATAAGGTCGAGCTGGTGCTCTCCCCCTGGTCCTCCCCGTCATTTCCCCCTTCCCCGCGCGCGCCTCGCCTCTCCCTCTCCTCCCAGATCCGTCGACGAGCGCCACCGTCGCCGTGGCCTTGCCGTAGACGAGGCCACCGACGTTCCCGAGCTCCGCCAGCACATCCACGAGCTCCGCCACTCTCCGCTACTTCGTCCCCAACAACGAGTAGGAGCCTGGAGCCCCTGTAGCCGCTGGACGCCGTCGCCCCCTTCTTCTCTGGCTCCGGCGAGCTTCTTTGATTCCGGTCGCCGGTCTGCGCTACTAAGCTTCCAACGGCCACCGTGCGCCTCTCGGTGAGCCTCTCCGCCTCCTGCCTCTTCTCGTTGCCCTCCCCGCGCACCGTAGCTAGCTCAGCGACGTTGCCGTGAGCCCGACGCCACGGTTTGCCTCGCCGCCGTGGCCATGGCCTCTGTCATGCTCGTCTGAGCACGGCATCGAGTTCCTGCTGCTTCCAGGAGTTGAACGCGCCCGCGCACACGCTCTCCCGTAACCCCTAGCTATGGACTCGTCGAAGCCCGAACTCCGGCGACCGCTCCACCGCTCGCCGCCGTCGCTAGAGGCCGTTTTCGGTCGAACTGCCACCGTAGTTAGATGCGCGGGCGAAAGGCCGATCGAACGCAAGTGGTTGCGGACGATTTGACGCAGCGTAGCGGATTTCCGGGCAGCTCCGGCGAACTTCCGCCGCTGGAGAGGTCGCCGGCGCGTCTCCGGCCGCCGCGCTGGCGTGGCACCCACGTGGCACCACCTGGGCCACTGACTGGTGGGCCCAGGGACCCCACTTTGACCTCGTTGACCAGAGTCAACGCGGCACTGTTCACCCCCTCTCACTGACATGTGGGCCCCGGTGGCTAATTAACCTAATTAAACATTTAATTAAATAAAATTAATTAGTTTACCCTAATGTCTCACTAACAAGTGGGGCCCGTCCCCTAATTAACCCTGGAATTAAAATTAGCCCACTGTTAAAAATAACAGAGGCTGACAGGTGGGTCCCACTGGACCCACATGTCATATTTGACGAGTCAGCGCCACCGTTGCATGCTGACGTCATCCTCACGCAATGCTGACATCATCAGGCACTATTCTGGATAATGTTGAGTTTATTAAATAAATAAATTCCAGAAATTCAAATAAACTTTAAAAATTAATAACTTTTAAACCGTAGCTCGGATCGAAAAAGTTAAAACATAAAAGTTGCTCAGAACGACGAGCCGAGTCTGATCGTGCCGTCTGTTTCTCCATCGGAACCCCCTACGTAGAAGAACTCGTAACTCCGGACCTGAATCCGGCAGATGAATAGTGCACACACATCGGATATTAAATCCCAGAATAATTCTAAAAATAACTAAAATGACTTAGATGCATATTTAGGCAACCCTGCACTGCATCATAGCATCACACGCACCGTATTGCATTTGTTTGCATTATGTTTACCTATTTCTTCCCCCTCTTCTCTCTCGGTAGACCCCGACGTTGACGTAGCTCCCGAGGCAGACGCCGCACAGGAGTACGACTACGTCCCTGACGGTACCACTGAAGACCTTGTCCTTGCCCCAGAGCAAACAGGCAAGCACCCCCATTTTGAACATGCCTATATCACCTATTCTCTTCTCTCTTATGCTTGCATTAGAACTTCTACTGCTACTATTTTCCTATATCTGCTGCATAGCCTGATTATTATAACCTGCCTTGCTACCTTTCTGGTTATCCTAGACTGATTAGTATAGGCTGGGTAGAGACACGACAGAGACCCCCATTTGATCCCTACTGCCCCGCTGGATATCAGAAGACCCAATCAACGGGATTAAAGACTAGACCCTGGCACCGCACATCACTTCCCCTTAGTTGCCGACACTGCTGGGTTACCGTCGAGTGCCGAGGGTGATACCTCGTCAGCACTTCTGATGTTAACCTTGTAGGTTAGTTACTCGGTCGTGGTAAGCGAGGGTGATTCCTCCTACACCACCCCTGATAACGACATCGTCGCGCAACCTCTCAAGTGTGGACCTCGAGGGTGATTCCTCCTTCGTTCACCTTGATGATAACATCGAGCGGGAATTCCATCGAGGGTGATTCCTCAGGGTTCCCTTCGGTGTCAGACACACAGGTACTGTTGATGAGTTGAATTGCACTAAACCATGATACTAAAGATGGGTCTGCCCTGAGGGGTGCCCGCGCGAGCTTACTGCGAAGTGATGTGGAGTCGGGTTGACCTGGATGGTGCCCGCGAGATAACTACGAGGCGTGGCCGGGCATTCTTAGCCCTTGCCGCAAGTCCTCGAGACGGGGCGACGGGGTCACATCGATCATGAGTCTCTGCTCGTTTCCGCGCGCTCCTAATCCACTACGGTTTGGATATTTGATCCGAGGGGCCTCTGGCCCGATAGCACTAACCATCACGTGGGCATAGTATGGGCGTTCTGCGTCGTATACATCAGCCGAAGCTTGTTTGACGTCAGTAAGGAGCGGCGCATGCCGAGTTGGACTGGTAACGCAACCGCGCTTGTATAAGGGATTGCTAGGTCTGCTCTCGGTGGCCCCGTAACGTGCAGGAGTTCCCGGGGCGATGGCCCAAGACCCCTGGGGGCATAGGTTTAGTCCGACGTGCTGACCTCTCTTATAAGCCTAGGTCGGGTTGCGGCGTGTTGCTTAGCCGAGGCCGGGCATGACCCAGAAAAGTGTGTCCGGCCAGAGTTAAGCGAGCGTGGTGGGTAAGTTGGTGCACCCCTGCAGGGAAGAAACTTCTATCGATAGCCTGTCCTACGGTAACGGACACTCGGAGTTGTATCCCGATCGGTACAACTAGAACATGTGATGAGAACTGGATAGTACGGCTCTGGGATTGCTTTCTCGCAGGGAGTCGAGAAAGGATCTCAGGTCGAGGTTGATGATACTACTACTACTACTTTACATTATGTTCATCTGATCTCTTCTATTGCTGCAAGACTGTCGAAGATTGTTGAAGATGCTAGTCTTCGATAGGACTAGGCTTCCCCCTCTATTCTGGCATTTCTGCAGCCCAGTCCACATATACAGCCCCCTTTGAAAATGATGCATATGTAGTGTAGATCCTTGCTTGCTGAGTACTTCGGATGAGTACTCACGTTTGCTTTATTTTCTTTTTCCCCATATTCCATTTGATGCCACCAGACGACGGAGCCCCTGAGCCAGACGCCCCAGCCGACGACCAGTACTACTACCCGCCTGGCGAGTACTACTACTACGAGGAGCCGACCGACGACCAGGAGTAGGATAGGAGGGTCCAGGGCAGGAGGCCTACGCCTTTCGATCGTAGTATTTTATTTTACCCCGCCTCTGTGAAGGCATATTTCTCTCTCTCTGTAAAATATATGTACCCAGATATCTGATGCTTCCGCTGACGCTTGTATGCCATCGAGCTATGTATTCGAGCCCTCGAGGCCCTGGCTTGTAATATAAAGCTTGTATGACTTTATTTATGTTTTAGAGTTGTGTTGTGATATCTTCAAGTGAGTCCTTAGGCTTGATCGTGCGCAATTGCATGTATGGTTAGTGCACGATTAAGCCGAGTTTGTCACACCCCTAAAGGGGGCGCCCCCAAAAACAGCCCAAAACAGCCCCCACGTAACGTGGGATCTTGTTCCCTCACGCTGGGACATGATGTTTTCCGCGACTATTACTTCTGAAAAATTCCGGAAGGTCCCAGAACATTTCTGGCGCCCTCTAAAATTATCTGGACGCGCTCCGAAACATTTTCGGTGTGGTGGTTTAATTTAAAATCATCTTCGTTTACTCTGTAAACAATCCTGGCAGCTCCGAAAACTTTTTTTTTGGTTTTTTCTCTGGAAAAATTCCAGAAGTTACCAGACCAATCTGGTAACCTCCAAAACGTTCCCGGTGCTTGCCGAAACCTTTTTGGATCAATGGTTTTATCCGAAACAACTTTTCGGTTTTACCGAAACTTTTTCGATGTTCTCTCCGGAACTTTTCCGTTGTCTCCGAAACTTTTCCAGTGACTTTCTCTCGGACTCCTTGTCTAGTATTCAGCAGATAGATGACCCTTAAGCGTGTGACCCTATAGGTTCGGTGAAGCATAGACATGACCGGAACACTTTCCGATTAATGATCAACATCGGAGCCGTGGACACCCATATTGACCCCTATACCCACACGAATAAATATTTGAGTGAACCTCCTAGTTGTCGTGTGCTATTCCTGTTGCTTCGCGATATGTTACAAATACCCAAGGTGAGATATGTTGGCATCCCCGTGGATCAACAACTTGTCCACTATGCCAGTTACCTCGTTACCAGTATTGTTCTATTTTCTCATTCCCGTGTTCCGGCATCCCCGTGATCAAATCACAAAGTGTCTGGCCAGATGATGATGGATACCGTAACACCGAGAGGGCCCAGAGATATCTCTCCATCGTCGGAGGAGCAAATCCCAATCTTGAGCTATCAAGTTACTTGACATACTTTTCCATGAACCCGTAAGACGCCGTAATAGCCACCCATTTACGGATGACGTTTAACAAACCCCAAAGTTCATGAAGCAAGCATGAAGAAACTCGATATTCTCATGGTCTAAGGAATCATGCAAACGTTAACCATCTCTGTGTTATTAACCATTAACTTGTGACGAAAGTATCTCATAGCATAACATCAATTCGGGTCGATTCAACACAAATGTTCTACCAACATTGTGCCCTCAAAGTTGCCAGCATAGACATGCCCATGATCAGGAAAACAGAACCATCATGCAACACTTGAGCTAGTCTTAGAGGCCAGACTAGGAATACATTTTACCGTTTATTATTCCACACGTGCATATGAGTCTTCCTCCGAGCCTCGTGGTTATTGTAGACTCGAGAACCATAGCAGTTATAGCATGGAACATAAACCTAATCATGAACTTGGAGATAAATAATATCAATTTTTAGTGCCTCTAGGGCATATCTCCTACACGTTGGGCATAACAAAGTCATAGCAACAATAATTCTCAAACACAAGAGGTCAATATTACATCAATCTTAACACTATTACATAATTTTCCATCACCCGGATCGGATGCACCCCATGTGCCTACAAGAAATTACTCATACATGGAGAAGAGGATCAGGTGATCATGAAAGGGCTGTTGGTGCCCATGGTGATGTTGGAGGTGTTGTTGGAGGCGGTGGTGGTGATGACGGTTCCCCCGGCGGCGCTCTAATGCCCCCGAAAGAGAGGGAAGAGAGCTACCCTCATTATCCTTCTTCCTTAGCCTTCCTCCTAAGTGAGTCAAGGGTTTACCTCTGGTTTTTGGTGGCTAGGGTTGTGGAGGATGAGAGCTGCCCCTCAGATGGGATGTTACTTTCTAGGGGAGTTGTAGATGGACGCTGAAATCTGAGTCCCGTCACCGCTTTGTAATTTCTGGGATATCCATAAATCTGATTTTTTTATGGTGGTTCCACAACTTCGAGGGCTAGCTTGCTTCCAAAGTGGGGCTCTAGAAGGTTCCTGGAATGCCTTGGCGCCCTGTCATTTTGGGCGCCTAGAGGGGGCTCCTAGGCACCCTGGGCCTTTCAGGTGTGGTTCCCAGAGCCCCTCGATGTCTTCTGGGACAAAACTCTACAGTCCCATTTTTCTATACCTTTTCCGGGGGTTAATGTAATTAGTTTCCTTGAAATACAAAAACACCATAAAACATGAACTTGCATTGGCACTGGGCACTTAATTAATAATTTAGTGTAAAAAATCATAAAAATTTGTGCCCGAAGTATGTAAGAATAGTAATATAATAACATGCAATATATAAAAATTATAGATACGTCTGGGATGTAGCATGCCTCAACCTCGTCGTCAGACGCCCATGGCCGTGTAGAATCAACGCTGGATAGCAAGGGGACGGTGGCCTCCATCCCTCTCCCTCGCATCCTAGCTCTTCCTCCACAAATATCTTGAAGATCCACACTCCTTCCATATCCGTGCCCCTCCCTCTTCCTACACAAAAAGTAGTATGTGCCCCCCTTCTCTCTCTGATTCAAGCGAGTTGGATACAGGCAGACAAGCTAATGTGACCAGCAGTAACACAAGGGGGAGCATTTCACAAGTAGGCTCAACAGTGTGTCATTCTTACCCGTGTATATCATGGTGCGCTCAATGCCTCCATCATGAAAAAATCGCGTCGTCTTCGTCAACTCCGGTGGCCGCCACCATAGCCTCTCATCACCCGTGTATACCATGGTGTTGTGCTGCTGGTCGCGCATGTTGGGCTCGACCCATGGAGGTAGAGTATGTCGCAGTCGGACGACATGATCTCATCATGGAAGAGGAAGACGTGGAGGAGGCCTGAGGCGCTAGTCGGGACGATGAAGCGGGCATGGCATGAGTCCTCGTGGAGGTGGTGAACACCGATGTAGTACTAGGTCCTTGAGGAGGTGGTGAGGAGGCACGATCTCGACGCGAACTCATGTAGGCGCCATGTCGGAGGAATCCAAGCAAGGTCGCGTGCCGCTTGAGGCAGAAGGCATGGTTGTGCAGTGGCGGCATTGGATCGTCTTGTCGGGCCAGTGTGTTGAGACATCACTGGCCACGATCCCATCGAGAGGGACATGGGTGGCAGCGTCATCCTATTTGTGTTATAATATGGAGGTTATCTGCTCAGGCCCCAGGTGACATCATAGTCCTACACCTCTAGCTATTTGTCGTGACAGGATGGACCTTGTGCGAGCATGGTCTTCATTTGTGTGGCATCTCACGTCAAAACCGTGCTACACATATAGTTGTTGGGATCGAGGAGAGTGGTGGCAATAACACATGATGACTTCGACTTGGTGGTACTTCTCAAGTAACTTCCTCGAGCACTAGGGTGACCCGAGGTCTAACCCAAATTGGTTATATCTCCCAACGACGGTGTTTTTTGTGTCCTCACCTTGTTAACAAAGGAAATGCTCAAAATTAATCTTCAGGATGAAATCCATGAACTAGGCTTCCGTTGTTGGATCTGGCGGCGACGACGCTTGAGAGTAGTTCCCTTTCTAAAGCCATTGTTGTTGGAGAACCTTTCTCGTTGTACTTGTGATGTCAATAGATGGTTGGTGCAGATATGGTCCTTGATGTAGGTTGTTGTTGATCATAGTTTTGATCACTTCGGAGTTTCTTTTTATTTTTAATTCACCAAGGCATAGCTTCGGTCTTGCATGACTATGTGATTACCAGTGTGATTATTTGTGTGTGTGCCCGCGCGTTGGTGTTGATTGTGTACATCCTAATTATGCATAGGTCGGATGTGTCCTCTTTGCGTTGGTATCCTCTTGATGCTTCATCTTGAGTTAATAAAATCCTGTCTTTGTTGGAAAAAAAGGTCTCTTGCGGTGGTGACGAGCGAGTGCGGATCAACCCTCCTTTTCCTTGGTCGTCGTACGTTGCGGCCTACCTAGGGGAACGAGATACCACAAAGGAGAAGAACCACCTACGCGCGGTCAACCTGCACTAGTGCCTCGCGTGGTTCGACCACAACCCTGTGCTTGTGATTGTTGTGCGGGGAGCTGTGACTGCTGCTGCCGCATGGGTTCCTGGAGCGTGCGCCGGAGTTGATGGTCTTGTGGGTGAGTTGTGCCACGCAGTGGTAGGCGTGTTTGTGACGCACGCCGGGTATGGTAGCTTCCCGGGGACGTTATGATGCAGACGCTTCCACGGCCGGGGTAGGGCTCGTCGGGCAATGATATACCGAGGCTAATGAACTGTCAGGGTACCATCGGGTTTCAAGGGAGGGGTGACGATGTCATGCTTCACCCATTGGCGAGGAGGTACAAGCTCCACAGTGGGTTGGACATCTAAGAGCAAAGTGTCCAAGAAAATGCCACGTGAGAGGGGGGTTATGAGAGAGGAATGTTGATGTTGACATGTGGGCCCCATGTCCAACTTAATGGTCGAACAAGCGGAGTTGGCATTTCATGCCACGTCAGTGCCTAGATGCGGTCCCAACGTCAGAAATGTTTTAAAATTTAACCAAGTGTGCTACTAGTGGTTTTTTTTTTTTTAGCATAATATGGATGGTACTCCCTTCGTCCGAAAATATTTGTCATCAAAGTGGATAAAAAGAGATGTACCTCAAACTAAAATACGTCTATATACATCCCCTTTTATCCATTTTGATAACAAGTATTTCCGGACGGAGGGAGTATTAGTGACGAAATGGAAATGTAATAGTTTTCCAAAACCCTATCTTCGGTTGTGGTGGTTTTACACTATACTTGTAGGTGGAACCCACGTACCGCCTGGGATGAGGGAGATGCACCTTTTGCTATTTGTTATTTTTTTTACATCAGTTTGTTATTTGCTTTTTTTTTTGCTGGTGAGTTTGTTATTTGCATGGATCCGAAGTTGGGATGTCTGTCTTTTCTGGAGCAGGGTTGTGCGTCCCAATTGCTCCTGCTATGATATTCGCACTATTTAATTTGTCTAGTCTCATCGCATGCTGGGTAAACATTTCGTGCTATTACTACATGAGAGGGGGAGGGGAACATTCTTGGGAAGGTTGAGATATTTTTCACAATTGGGACATCAGGACATGCATTACTTTTTCAGTTTGTGCCCCCAAGTCCCTAGCACACATGGTTTGCTAGCTCCTCGGATTTGCAACTTTGTTTAGACACACGGTTACCGATCGAAGTTCACTTCTCCGATCCTCCAAGGTCAACGGTGCTCACATGAAGCTTCTTGGGTGATTGACCGGGACTGTTTGCTTGTGTAAACTTCTTGAGATTTGAAGCATGTACCATTGTTGATTCAGGGACTATTTTATTCCTGAGACACGGACGCAGCGGGACTTACGGAAAGCGTACTCGGAAGTGCTACAAGATGGAACATGCTCGGCGTGCGAAGCAACTGTAGTGTTGCTTGAAGCAAGTTTCTGTCCTGGATTGCCAAAATCAATGACCCAAGATCTTTTGCAGAGGTTTGCGTTGCATATAGGAGTATTACTACTGCTCAAACATATCCATGCAGGCAGCAACGTCTAGTCTAACGAATGACATGATCAACTTGCTGAAGAATTTACATCTCCAGTACCAGTCAAGGGACAAGCATCCGTAGTCCTTCGCTGGCCAGTTATTAATTTTTACTCGCTCCATTTCAAATTATAATTCATATGCATTTGAAACTTGTTGGTGTTTTTTCTTTCTTTACTTTTTTTCCCAAAAAGGAGTGCTTTCCCTTTTTCTTCGTTTGCCTGATGTTTGAGATATTTTTCCTGTCCTACATCTATAAGTAGCAGTACTTCTCCATTCCCAATGTATTATACTTCCTATTCATTTGTTTGAAGTAAATATCTCAAACATCAGCAATGATCATTTTCACTTTTTGTTTTGTTTTGTTTTAGGAGATTCTTAGGCACACGCATTACAACTCAGAATGGAGCGAGTTGTAAATGATCATGATGTTATTATACACATATCCTAATTTATAATCGGTTGAAAATCCCTTTCTTAAAGGCGATTTTTTTCGTACCATTTTGAGGTTTGCTTCGGTTTATCTTCGTCCCTATCGCCACCTCACTGTTCAACTGTTTTGAAGATCGAGTATTCGAGAGCACGATGACAGGTGACAAAATAGTCAAATTAGGGCTAGGTTTGGAAGGTTGAAAATCCTAGCTAGAGAGATTGCTAGGGGTGGTGATGGCCAACAGTGGTGGCAATTCAAGTAGGGTGGTGCGGGTTGGCAGTGCTACCGCAGGGGGCGCGGTGAGCAGTTGAGTACAGACTAGAGAGCGTGAGCGGTTGACATGGCAAGAGAAGACACGGTGAGCTGTTGTTAGGAGGTAACGAGTCGGCGAAGTTGACTGCCAGAGATAGGGAAGAATGGTGGCAGGGTGCACAGAAAAACTATATTAGCCAGAACTCTCAACACAACAAATCACATGTATACTGTGTGATCTGTTTCATTCTTTCAACAAGAAAATATTCTAGCTAGCTCAGGAGATACGGAAGGACATGCCAAGCAGGCAGGAGACCTGAGCCTGCTCCAGAGATAGGTATCGATCAAACACTCATATACATAGAGAACAAACATCACAAACTCATGCATCAATTGTGAGTGGGAGGATGGGTCTCAGGCCCAGCATAATCTAGATGAAACGCTGTGCCCACCACTTGCAAATCCCTATGAGAAAGCCGGCGCGAAACCGCGGTCCGAACTGCGCCTGATGGTATCGCCACTCCGGCCTTCACCGTGGCGTCGAAATGATCAATGCAAGCATCCTTAGCGCCCGCAGTTGATAGATCTTTTGTCTGGTTTAAAGAAAGTGAGTTAGTACAACTTAGAACAACCAATAATATCGATAAAGACGTTTTAGATAGAAGGAAAATTAAGCTGCTTCGATGCATGGCTTAGATAGAACCAACCTTACACGGCGCAGGAGGTGGCTCGCTTGCACTGGCCGTGGCGCCATGGACAAGAAGGCGTCGAGCCTCGCATGAGCCAACGAAGAGAGCAAGGAAGAAGAGGGTGACGAGAAAATTCCTCATGGGGGCCAGAGGAGAGCTCAACCCCGGAATTGCCGTGCTCCAGTAGGTGTGACGACGAGACGATATAGAAGTGGGCATGGAGATAGTAAACATGAGAAGGGGCCGGAGATATGTAGCTAGAGGGTCGTGTAAGGTAGGAGAGCACGCGCGCGCCGCGTGTATGGACAATGGGGGGAGGGACGTACACACGCACGGAGGTTCCCGTTGGGAATATATACAAGTGCAAAAGTGCATGGGTGCAGCCCCCAGTTACTATAAAGCTGTTGGTGAGGATTTTGTCTCCCAAAAGTTCTATGACACAGCTAACGATGATGTGCTACTCGTCTTCTTTCTTTTGTACTGTCAGCAATGGTGAGAACACATACCGTAGTTCGTGTTCCCACAATCAACAGGCTGTGATTACGCATTTCTAATGCTGGGATTAGCGCCCTAAAGACCACCTTGGTCGAGAAAAAGTTCCTTCACACCTGGCTGTTAATGAGAGCTAGAAAGTTTCCTCACTTTCCGACATGAGTACTACAGTTGTGGGCGTGTTCCATTGGAAACTGAACTGATGAACCCGTACAACTACTAGCTAGTATAATCTGAACTTGATAGGGGATTTTTCTGAACAACCATGCATGTGCACCCTCCATCAGGCTGTCTAGTTTTTGTTGGAGTATATAGCAAAAAACTACCACATTACAGGCTATCGTTCCGAAAAACTACCGATTTTTTTAATTTTTTTAAAAACTACCACAAAATTGGTCTGCTGTTCCAAAAAACTACCATGTCGCACTGATGACTACTTTGGTTAACTTTAAACGTTATTATGACAGCTCGGGTCCACTCGTCAGGTTGACCGTTAGATTTGACCATTGACAGGTTATGACAGGTGGGGCCTAAGTATTTTTTTAGCAATCAGGTCCCTGAAACAAAATATAAAAGCAATCGGCTCCCTAAAAAAAAGCAATCGCGTCCTCCCGGGGAGCTCGTCGCCGGAGCCGGCCAGCACCACGCCGGCGAGCTCGTCAGGGCCGTCCAGCTCTGGCCGTGGCCGGCGGGAAGCAGCAGTCGTGGCGGGCTGGAACCGCCCGAGCTCCCTGGCTGCTCCCTGCCCGAGCTCCCTGGCTGCTTCCCGCCCGTGCTCGAGCTCGCGGCCAGCGGCTGCTCGTGGCCAGCGGCGGGGCAGACCTAAGCAGGCGGCGGCGCGTCCATGGCGTGGTGGTGGTCGGCCCTGGCGGCGGCGGTCGTGGCTGCGCCGGCTCGCCGGCGCTTGCCTCTGCTACCCGCCGCTGCGGCAGCCACGGCCTGTGGCCGGACGGCGAGCTCGTCGCGCGTGGATGTGGTCGGCGAGCTCCTCCGGCGTCCTCGGCTCCGGCGGCTCTGCTGCTGCTCGCCGGCGCTTTGCCGCTGCTGCCCGCTGCTGCGGCAGCCACGGCCTGTGGCCGGCCCTTGTGCTCTCGGGGAGAAGATAGAAGAAGGAGGAAGAAAGAGCTGACATGCGGGTCCCACATGTCAGTTAACGGTCAAATAAAAAGTCAACAGGCGGTTTAGTTAGGAGCGGGCCCGATCTGTCATAATCCAGATCAATTCTAAACAATGAGGTCATTTGATTTTTTTGGAACAGCAGACCAATTTTGTGGTAGTTTTTTAAAAAATTAAAAAAAGTGGTAGTTTTTCGGAACGATAGCCTATAATGTGGTAGTTTTTTGCTATATACTCTTTTTGTTGAGATCAGTGCTAGCTTACTATCTCCGCTTTATCGAAGAAGCTCTGTTAAGTATTTATGGTGCACAAAAAACAAATCAACATATTGTAGTACAATTTTTTTTTCTTTTTAAAAAGAGAGTTGTCTCTCCAATTTCATTAACGAAACTAGTGTCTTTGCCGAAAATCCTTTTTGGAGGCCAACCTCCATGGAGGCAGGTTTTTGAAAAATTCAAAATTCATCGATATTCATATTTTACATTTCAAAAAAATATTAAAAAATATAGATATCTACATGGAGGCATAATGCACAAGTGTGTAAGTTCTCAGGACGAAATACATTGAAATGAGGGTTGTGCAAAAAAGACAAATCTGGGGCTTTTTAACACATGATACTATTCCTCCCAGGCCATGGTTTTTCTTTTTTGTATAGATCGCATTTCAAGGTATTTCATCCTGAAATTTTACACACATGCGCATAGCATCCTTGTTTACTTGTACAATTTTTACAGATTTTTTAAAAAACTAACAAAAATCAAAATTTGAATTTTTCAAAAAATTCTGCCTGGAGGCCGGGAGCCAAAACGCCCCACTCGTGTCTTTGCAAGCTACAAAAGCAATACATGAACGAAGAAAAGGCAGTAATGCAAATATGTTGCTTATATGCAATTTCAAGTTTATCATATGTTGTGTTGTTTAGAAGAAACAAAAGAGAATTTTCTATATATGAATGAAGAAAAGGCAGTAATTCAAATTTGCTTAAGTAGATATTAAGACAATCTTCAAAGTAAGTCTTGGACTATCAGTCAAGTTGTGTGAAGTATCTTGTTCGCATAGAAGTAACTAGAGGCTAACGAGCGCTTTGTTGTGCCGTTCTTCACATGTGGGATTAACTTTTTTTTCTCTAATAGGTTATTACGGTCAGTTGTTTTGTTTTGGTTTTATTTTATGTTGGCTTGGCTTTTAATTATGTCCTGGTG
Organism: Thinopyrum elongatum; assembly: GCA_011799875.1. Taxonomy (NCBI): domain Eukaryota; kingdom Viridiplantae; phylum Streptophyta; class Magnoliopsida; order Poales; family Poaceae; genus Thinopyrum; species Thinopyrum elongatum. The sequence continues at coordinate 565,953,924 of CM022298.1, read as the reverse complement.
GTATTTTTTTCATTCATATATTGTGTTGGCCTGATGTTGGAGAAGATATTTGTTCTGAGAGGAGAATGAAGTTGTTACGTGTGTGGTTGTGGAGCACGTTTTGACGTTGGTGTTAGCCGGTGGTTGTGTGAGCCCCCTGGGAGTTCTTATTCTAGGTTGAAACCATGAAATTATTGTTGTAACACTCACATGGACCGGCACATGAATCTCTCGCTCGCTCAAGTTGGCTCCCTGCTCTGCTCGATTAGCTTTTTTAACTCGCTCCACTGCTAGCTCAGAAAAAACCTGTTGTCATATTTTTATTTGAAAAAGTTCATTTAATCAAAGTGGTTCATATATTTTAAAAAATCTTAGATTATAAAAATGTTGTGAATTAAGAAAAATAAAAGATTTAGATTTTTTTCACAAATTTGAAAATATTCATGAATTTCAAACAATGTTCACAAATTTTTACAATGTCCGCAAATTCAAAAAAATCACATGCTTAAAAAATATTTATGAACTTTAAATATTCATGCATTTTAAAAATATTCATGGATTCTAAAAAATGTTCACAACTTTTAATGAATATTCATGATTTAACATGTGATAAATAAAATGAAAATATTAAAAGAGAGTAAAAAAGACAAACATGAAAGGAATAAATCATGAAAAAACCAAACAAAAGGCATGAAAACATAGAAAATAATATTGTTTTTGGGACAAGCTGAAAATAAATGAAACCAAAAAACGGGCAATACCTTCTCAAAAGCTGAAAAAATGGTTGGCCCATCGACACATACCCTATAGGTGGGTCCAGAACGTTGCCCATAACTTTCGATGCACTAGGAGGCTTCAAATCTAGGGAGCTTAGTATCTTAATAGATTAGCCGGACTATTTTTTTGCGGGGGGAGCCGGACTATTGGCCAAGTTTTCTTGATTGCACCACATGAAAACAATATGATTCTTTTTTGAGAGGGTTTGAGTTGATGTAAAATTATCTATAAAATATAATATAATTGAATACCTAAAAAACATATCATTGCTAATCAACCAACCCACATAAGAAAACTAATGAGTATTAATTCTCAAAAAATCCTATAAAATTGGCTCCACCCTAGTAATACAACACCAACTCGCCGCAAGGTGGGTCCTATTTGCCGCCCGCGAGTGGCAAATAGAGGAGGCACCGCTCGCAAGCGCGTTAGGTTGGCCGCCCAATTTTGTCCCGCACGCTGTTGTTCGTTTGCTGCAATTTTTTTCTTTTCGTTTCTATTAGCTTTTTTGTTTTTTATGATTTTTTATTTGTTTTTTCTTTTCCTTTTCCTTTTTCTTTTTAAATACATAGTGAACAATTTGTTTAATACACATTGAACAGTACTTGAATATACAATGAACATGTTTTGAATACACACGAAACTTGCTTGTAATATATGATGAACATTTTTTTAGTACAGTAAACATTTTCTAATATATGTTGAGCATTTTTTTAATACACACTAAACAATTATTTAATATACTGAACTTTTCTTAATATACTGTGAACATATTTTTCAGTATACACTGAACTTGCTTTATGCACTGAACAATTTGTAAAAAATATATATTTATTTTTAATAGGATTGTAAATATTTAGCTCTGTCCTTTTGGAGAATAACCAACTGAAAATCGAAGAGGCAAAGAAAATCTCTCGGGCCAGAGTGGGCCTTTCCTTGCTTTCATGCGTTGCCTCACCTACCCGACAAAGAGGCTGAGCCGAGTTTTGCTACACCAACGGGCTAAAAAAATTGAATTATAAACGTACAGGCTGAGGTATCAATTTCTTGTTGCAAGTGAATCAACTTGTGGTTGGATGGTTAGGAGGACAGTGATATCTCCACCTCAAGTCCTGGTGCTCTCATTATTCTGGATTTATTTCAGGATTTTGGGTGTTACGAGTTCAATGGGAGAAAACGTTCACATCGACTACGAGACGCATGTGGTGATTTCGTGAATCTTAAGATGATATGTCAGCTCAGTCTCTCGAAGGTGCTAATAGAGATAGGATGTGTGTGTTCATAGGGATGAGTATATATATATATATATATATATATATATATATTAGATATATATATATATATATAGATATGAGCGTTTGCGTCTTTACTGTGTTCTCAAAAGAAAATATCTTGTTGCAAATAGGGAGGGTCCACAATAACATTCAAGGGGGGATTTGTGAGGATGTAACACATCCGCACGACCCCCCGTGGCGGCGTGGCCCTCTGTACTTGCATAAAAAATCATAGCCGTTGCCCGCTGAAACCGGAAGGCACTGTCCACTGGTGTCTTACGAGGGAGATTGGGAGATTACCAGCCGGCCACTCCATCAGCAATCATTTTCTTTGTTACAGACAGTCAGATACTCCATCAGCAAGCCGACTATGGCGTCGCCAGGGAAATCTTTGCTTGGCGGAATGGTAGGCGTTGGAGGGAGATGTCGGAAAAGGCTGCGGCAGGAGAGCGCGTGCCCCGACGCGCAGGTCGCGCGCGCACGGCCGCCCGACCGAGCAGCACCGCGCTACCCCGCCTCCGTTGCCCGCCACCTAAGTTGTTTGTCACGCGTCCTCATAGGCCCCATGTAGCACGACTCTTTCGAGAAAGTCTCAGATAATCCTATCCATTCCTCCCTCTCCCCCTTGTCAACGTTCACGGTCATATTTGTCACGCGACATCCCATTGTTGTTGGTCATCCGCCGCGTTGCAGCAGAAGGGGCCACAGGTGATGCTGCTCGACGATGTGTTGCCCACTGACTGCTCATCTGTTGTTGACAGGCCAAAGATGGGGCCGTCACATGCCGCTACACGCCGGCCGCTAGCTCCTGCTCAACAGCGTGCTACAGCTGCCCACCCCTGCTGTTGCAAGGCCGAAAACGAGGTTAGCTACGTTCGGCCGCTCCTCGTCGGCAGAGCCTTCCGCGCCGGCGGTGGTGATGGGGACATCAGGGTATCATGCTCATTGATACACATTGAAGGTCCCCCACCCTTCCTAGGATTCCGCCCGCGCCGCCGCCGGCTCCCCCGTCGCGGGTAGCCGTCGCCGCGGCCGGCGCCCGCCGCCGCTAGCCCTCTCTCTCGCCCCCACTACCTCCCCTTCCTCCCTCCCCCTCCCCCGTACCTCCGTGTCGCCTCCCCGAGCGAGGCGACCGGGGGCCCTTTCCCCATTCCCCCCAGCGCCCCCCCCCCCTCCTTCGCTCCTTCCTCCTCCCGCCGCTGCCAGCGTGCGCCGCCGGGCCTTGCCCGCGTGGTGCCGGCGGCAGCGGGCCTGCCTGTCCCCGCGTGCGCCCCCCACTGCTCGGGCGTCGGTGGCCGGCGGCGGTGCTCCTCGGCTTGCGATGGTGCGACTTGGCGACGGGATTCCGCTGTTCACGGGCGTTCCTGATGCGGCGGCGCGGCCAACGCGTGCTGGTGTGGCTGGCCGCCGGCTTCTGCTCCTCCCAGATCTGGGCCTCATCTGGGTTGGGGCGGGCGGCGCTCCAGCGCGCGGCGGCGCGGCTCTCTGGTGGAGATGGCGCGGCGTCGGGGGTTGTGGGCGGTGGCGGCTTCGTCGGCCGATGTGCTGCAGCGTGGCGGCAGGGGTTGTCCGGATCCTTCGGGGTCCGGCGGGCCTGGTAAGCTCCTGCCGTCACGTCCGGTCGGCTCCGCGGCAGCGGTGGTGGTAGTCCCCTCCCGTCGGCTGAGTGGCGGATGCCCCCGAGCCCGTTGACTCTTCGTCCCTCCCCCAGGTCTCGTGTCGGTGGCTCAGAGAGACGGCGTTGATGGGTCTGTGACCGTGGTGGCACATGTTGGTGGGCGGCAGTTCTGGTGGTGCACTTCAGAGCGTCCGGGGTGGTGGTGGTCGTTTGGGTGGGAGAAATCCCTGGTGGCTCGTCCGTCATCGACGCGGTGACGCCTGCGGGCGCCGCCGGACCTTCCTGAAGGGCGTCGAATATACCCCTTCCCCACTGCCCTCTGCGTACCGGGGGAAACCCTTGGACTTGTCCAAGCAGCAGTGGCGTCTTCGTCGCATTCCTTCTTGAAGGTGCTGCCCGGTACATGACGCCTCGGAGTGCTAGAAGCGCAGTGGTACTTCTCCGGAGGGTGCAGCGGTTGCCGGCCATCTTTGTTTCGTCGATCTGCCGTTGTTGGCATTTATTTCTCTTTATTTCTCTCTTTTTATTTTGGGCTTGTTTGTGCTGCGGCCCCAGCAAGCTCGTTGTATCGGATGGTTGCTTTATAATCTAAAGCGGGGGGAAACCCTTTATCGTCATGGGGACATCAGGGCAGTCCGAGGTCGCGACTCCGACGGGCCTTTTGACAGAGGAGCCGTCCCTGGTGCTGGGCTGGATACGGGTTGGGGATGCGGACACCCTTCCGTTCTCATCTCACACGGCCAAAACAGCAACAGGAGGGGTGGGAACAAGCGTTTGAGGTGGCAATCGGCGGATTGGCAGGAAGGAGCGGAGTGAGGCGACCTTGGGAGCGTGCCGCGTGCTGTCGATTGCCACCTATACTCGCTGGAATCGGCTCGCCCAGCGATTTTTTTTTTTTTTTGCAATAAGGGCGCTGTTGCAATTGCAACAAAGCTCTTCTAGCAATAGTGACGCTACGAGCCACATATGCTTTTTTTCAGAAAAAATTAGACCTCTGTTACAAAAAGAATGTATTATTTATGTTGTAAAATTTCTACAATAAGACCTTCATTGAAAAAAAAATATCTACAACAAGATCCCTGTTACTACAATGATTGAGGGCCGCTCGGTCACGGTTCACTACATAAAAGATCACAAATGACAACGCCCATACGTGTGACAGGAAGCAACATGGCCCAAACGCCTCCATTACCATTTATTTTGCCACGTCAAAACAGATGACATCAGCGGGAATCTTTTTGATTTTCGGCTTAAAAATGTTTTACCTCCTAATTAAAAAATCCAATTAAAAATCAGTTTTCACCATTAAATCTGTCTCGACGAGATCTTCAAAACTAGAACCCATGTTGATATGTTTCGACGAAATTTTTTTTTGGCAAAAGTTGCCATGATGTTTACCCTGTAATTGTCATAGTGTTTACAATAAAGTTGCCATGTGGCAATTTTAGTTTATAGATCATGGCAATTTTAGTATTTTGACCATGACAATTCCAGTACTTTTACCATGAAAATTATTTTTTGTATGAACTATGGCAATTTTAAATGCATGTATCATGGTAATTTTAGTTTATGGTTCATGGCAAGCCTAGTTTCTTAATTACCCGTTTTATAATATGTCAAAATTTACTTTTAAATGTAGACGAAAAATAGTTGAAACATTTCATGGCAACTTCAGTGTAAACATCATGGCAATTCATGTGTAAATGTCATCGAAACATATTGATATGAGATCCAGTATCGAAGATCTCGGCGCGATGGATTTAATGATGAAAACGGATCTTCAATCGAATTTTTCATTTAAGAGATAAAACATTTTAAAAACTGGAAATAAAAAAAAATCTTACATGCATGCATGCGATGGAGTGGCGCAATCTGTGTGTTATAGGGCATGTGGATGGGTGCTGCTCCCATCACACATGTAAGCGTTATCAACATCCTAAAAGATGAGCCGGCGGACGCCTGTACGCCAGGCCCTTCTTCATGTCGATCTCCTTAAAAAGAAAATAGTTCAGGCCGATCGCTTGTGGTAGACGTGCTCTATCTTGGTAGTACAGCAGTCCAAACTCCAGATCGATAACCGCCCGTATCCGTCTGGGTCTCCATATGTGAGGTTCATTGCCCGTAGGTTTCAGGAATCCATATAAGCAGCACGGCTGCACGAGCCGAAGCCCTAGTAGAAGCCTATCGGCGTTCCGCAGCGTGCGATTTCTCGCAAGCACTTCTTGTTCGATCGTTTTCTCGCCGGACGGCCAGCACCTCCTCGATCGGCGGCAATGGTAAACCCTCGTTCCTCCCGACCATAACGAAGCGCCCGTGTAGATAAACACTGACCGACTTCCCCTGCGCAGGCCGTGAAGAAGGACAACAAGGCGGCGGCGCCCTCGTCGTCGGCCAAGGCCGCCAAGACCGGCAGCGGGAAGCAGCAGCAGAAGAAGAAGGTGGGTATAAGCTACTAGTCCAAGCGATCTCCCAGATGAATTCGCTTTTCTCAGCTCTGGATCACTGGATCTGTCATGAATCTGCTTTGCGTTTTTAATTTGGTCGTACGTGTTTGGCCTGTGCGTATGCAGAAGTGGAGCAAGGGAAAGCAGAAGGAGAAGCTCAACAACGCCGTGCTGTTCGACCAGCCCACCTACGACAAGATGCTGTCCGAGGCGCCCAAGTACAAGCTCGTCACCCCCTCCGTCCTCTCCGAACGCCTTAGGGTACGTATACGTACACGTACGATAGATCATACGGTTCTCTTCTTAACGAACCCGGGTACAATACACAGCTTACACAGGATGTCAGGATGATTATCTGAAGATCTCACCTAGCATTATCTTCCTGCAGATCAATGTGTCCCTGGCTAAGAGAGGCATCAAGGACCTGATGGCAAGGGGGCTCGTAAGGGAGGTGTCCCTTCATGCCAGCCAGCAGATTTTCACCAGGGCCACCAATGTACCATCGAGTTAGTTATATTTGCTAGTGGCGTTTTTCTAGTCCAGTACTAGGCTAATAAGAAGTTTCTTTTTAGTTGTATATATAGGCTAATAAGAAGTTGATACCCTTGTATTAAAGTTTATTTTTCAGTCAGTACCAGTAGTGTGGAATTATCTTGCTTTTACATGATCCGTCTTTGTTCTCGGGCTTGTATATTTGGTTACTGCCTTGATCATCGCCAGATTTAGATTGGGGCATAAATCTTCTCTGATCATGCTACCATCATTTGATCAAAAAAGAACCATAGAACCAGGTTTTTGGGCATTGAGTTTGTCCAGAAGAGATGTTCCAATTTCATCTTGATGTGAAGAGCCTCATATCTGTTCATATGGCCTGAAATCTTTACTGAAAACATTATTGGCCGGATCCAACGAGTCAGCTTGTGGTCGCTACTCGCTAAACAATATTGACTTATGCTAGAATTTGCCATGGAGAAATAACAATGGAAGCTCAACCATGAAAACCTGAAAATATTGGTTGGTCAAGCAATTGTAATAGGCAAAAAGTTGGTTCAGCAAACAAAATTAGTATCACAATCCCTTTCGCGTTGGCAATTGGGAGTAGTACTACCTTAGGATATGCAATTTTGATGCCGGATGCATCCGCAGAGAAAAAATTGTTGTCTCTCACCATCTTTAACACTGGGCTGCAGCCAGTTTCAGAGCGGTGGTCTCTCGTTCACTCTGCGGGTATGTAACTCGCCGCCCCACTTTTAGCCAGGATCTAGCCAGAGTAGGAGGGGTGGACTGCGAGCCAGCAGCCACAGTGAGGAAGTCACACAGTCCAGCTCCATTGGGAGCACGCTATTGCAATGCTTCTCCATCCGCATCCCAGACCATTAAACTCTGCTAAAATAGAGGTCTCATTGCAGTCTGCAGATTCCTTTTATATTGTCTAGGGCACATTTAGATATGCCCTATTTATTGCACATCTAAATGACACAATCAAGTATAAGAAAGAAAAAATATATCCGCACGAATCTTCACGTAAGATCAATGACATTAGATTTAGATGTGCAATACTTATGACACATCTAGATGTGCTTTAATAAAACTGTTACTATTAATCCCGAAGCAACGATTGAGCCAATCCGCTAATAATACCTTTGAGCTGACCAACATCGGTCACGTCTCTTTTCCAATCGAGCGTTCGAAAAAAATGAATAAGTTTGTGTTTCAAGCTCTTCACAAAACAGACGTGACATACCCTCAACATGTTGCCGTTTGGCCAGGTTTCCCTAAGGGGGCTGCTACGAACCGTCCGATCTGACGGAGTTGGCCGTTCGATCGTAGCACAGCCTCGTCTTCCTTCTACGCAACATCCACCATCCGTACCCCCAGTGCAGCAGCTTCCTGGCAGCACCGGCAGCGACGCCCGGGCTCCATTGCAACCTCGTCGACGCTCCATTGCAACCCCGACGAAGTTTCGACGACCCTCCGGCGTGCTTCACTGCAGCTCTGACGCGCTCATTGCAGCTCCGGCGTCGCTCCATTGCAACCCCGACAAAGTTTCGACGACCCTCCGGCGTGCTTCATTGCAGCTCCGGCGACGCTTCATTGCAGCCGCGGCTGAGCTCCAATGACCCGGAGAGCGCTCTAATGCAACTCCGCCGCCTGCGACTTGCAGCATCAGCAGGTTGCATCACAACATTGTGGCCATGGACGCGTTGCTGCGTCGCAGCACAGACGGTCGTCGACAAGCGCCGCGGCGCATCGCCGCCGGTACTGATGAGCGACCGCCTCCCCCGTGCGTTGTGTCGCCCCCTCAAGGATGCAGCACCGCGGCGGTGGCACACGGGCTTCACTGTCTCTTCATTTTGTGGTGGGATACAGCAGCGTGGTGGATTCGTCGGTCCCTGGTTTGCAGCACCGTGGCCGAAAAGTACGCCATGGGAGCTCTCCTCTTCTCGTGTGACGAGTAGAGAAAGGGGAAGAGAAAAAGGGAATGGGGATGAAACGTGTGGAGGAGAGAGGGGGTGAAGAGATAAGGCTGGCTGGGCTGGACGAAGCGGTCGATGGGCCAGAGGACACGTGTCGATCAGCGCGAGCAGTTTGCGATCATTTCTTTCCATCTGGTTGAAAACAAACGTTTCCCTTTCTCTAATTAGTATTTTTTTTTTTAAATGAAAGGGGTTTCCCCCGCCCCAACTTTTATTAAGCCAAGCCAGAAAACCAACGCGTCCAAAACAATTTACAAGTTCTCGGCGTAACCTGAACGTAGTTGCAGTAGAAATAGACGGATTTACAAGTTTTCCATCTACGGATACATACATGAGGGAATCAATCTAGCACATGAACGGTCACAAAATAAGTTGCAGTAGCCCCCCATGTACTCTGGAAACTACCCAGGCGATCCTAAGCAACTCTCCTCGCCGATGGTCGAGCAGATTTAAACACCGGCACCCTGCGCATCCGAGCACAGTATCTTCCATCGCCTTACCAGAGACCTCACCAAATCCAGGATACAACACATGCCTCGCCATTTTCGCCCATGGAAGACAAAATCGTTTCGAAGCAACCATAAGCCCTACAATGTGCAGAAGTACCCAAATTAACAGCTTTTTGTTTCTTGCTAAGTTTCCACAACGGTTTCAATGACTCAAAAGACTCAGGTACAGAGATACCAAAACATTCAGCAACAACAAACCAGATCTCTCTTGCCACAATGCATTCAAAGAATAAGTGTTGAATGGATTCAAGCTCACTACAAAACACAAAAGAAGCATCATCTACATGTCTTCTTTTAGCCAAATTATCCCTAGTCAAACTTTTATTATTACCAATGAGCCACAAGAAAACATGTATATTTGGGGGAACTTTAATCTTCGAAATGGAATCCCCAAAATCATAAGACACACCACCAAAATTAATCATTTTATAAAAGGATTTAACAAAAAACTCCCAGATGGTTCTAACATTCAAACCCAAATGCTATATTGCAGGTTTTAACAGTGTCAATTAGCTGGAACCATCTATCCATAGTGGACATCAACACACCTCCTAAAAGTAAGATGTAGGTCAACCACATCCCAAAGTTGTGCAAGAGTAGCATCTTGTTGTTGGCAGATACAAAACAGATCCCAAAATGAAGTTTTAAGAGAACAGTTCCCAATCCAAATGTTGTGCCAGAAGGCCACATTTTGCCCATTCCGAGGGCTCCAACTATAGAAATTCTTAGCAACAACTAAAGCCCAAGAAACACTCTTCCAGAAAGGAGAACCTCTCCCAGGTCTAGCCCAAAAGATGTTAGGTTTATCAACAACATATTTAAAACACAACAGTTTCTTCCAATCACTACTTCTCTCATCATAAAATCTCTTCCCCAGGAAGCAAGCATGACCATGTTAAAATCTCTAAGATTAGGGACCCCCTTGCCCCCAAACTCCTTCTTCCTATAGATGAGCCCCAAATTAGGCAAATGATATTTATGCTCAACACCCATATTACCCCAGAAAAATGAGACATTTGAGAAGTGATAGCTTCAATAGCCCACTTGGGGAATTTCATAATGGACATAAGGTAAGTAGGAATGCTAGCAATGCAAGTAGTAAGAAAGATGAGTTTGCCTCCATATGACAAGCACCTACCCAACCAGCCAGAAATGTTCTTAATTATCCTATCAATGATAGGTTGGATGTCCTCTCTCCTGAGTTTCTTAAAGTGCAAAGGCACACCCAGATATTTAAAAGGGAAATCCCCAATTTGACAGCAGAATATTTGAGCAAATTCTTTAGACATCTCCTCATTCACATGAATTATGTGCAAATCACACTTATGAAAATTGATTTTTAAGCCAGACAACTTTTCAAGACAAGCTAAAATCATTTTCAAGTTCCTAGCATGTTCTAAGTAAACATCTAAAAACAAGATAGTGTCATAAGCATATTGTAAATGATGGGGAACGTTGCATGGAAAACAATTTTTTTCCTACAAAACACTCAAGATCTAATCTACGGAGATGCTAGCAACAAGAGGGGAGTGTGTCTACGTATCCTTGTAGACCGAAAGCGTTAACGATCTAGAGATCGTGGTTGGCGTAGTCGTACTCCTTCGCGATCCAATCCGATCCAAACACAGCACGAACAACACCTCCGAGATGTGCACACGTATGGCTCGATGACATCTCTGCCTTCTTGATCCAGCAAGGGAAAGTGGAGAGGTAGATGGGATCTAGCCGAGCATGACGGCGTGGTGGTAGTGGTGGCAGTGGAACTCCGGCATGGCTTTGCCAAGCAACTACACGGATGAGGACGATATGGGAGATGGGCGGCCAAGGGTGAAGGGATGACTGCCCCCTACGTATTCCCTCTCTTTATATAGGCTAGGCGGCAGGGCGCGGCCAAAACTCTCCTAGGGCAAGCCACAAGGACAAATCCCTTTAAATTTAGAGATACAATCTTATCTGTAGATTTAATCATTTAAATTTAGAGATAAGACATTATCTCTAGATTTAAACGATATGGGCCTTGGGAGCTGGTGCGGCAAGCCCATGTGGGCTGTAGCCCTACCCCTCGGTCCATGTGGGTCATTCCCGGGTCGTTGGGCCCCATGGTGGAACCATCGAAACCTTCTAGAACCTTCCCGGTACTCTACTGAAAATTCCTGAACTTTTCCAAAACCCTGGAAAACCACTTCCCATATATAAATCTTTACATCTGGGCCATTCCAGAGCTCCTAGTGATGTCCAGGATTCCATCTGGGACTCCGAACTACCTTCGTACTTACCACTTTGAATATCCCGATACTACCCTAGCGTTACCGAACGTTAAGTGTGTGACCCTACGGGTTCGAGAACATGCAGACATGACCGAAACTCCTCTCCGATCAATAATCAATAGCGGGACCTGGATGCCCATCTTGACTCCCACATATTCAACAAAGATCTTTATCGGTTTGAACCACGATGTCGAGGATTCAGTTAATCTCGTATACAATTCCTTTAGTCCGGCGATATGTTACTTGCCCAAGATTCGATTGTCGGTATCGCCATACCTAGTTCAATCTCATTACCGGCAAGTCTCTTTACTCGTTCTGTAATACAAGATCCCCATGACTAAACTCATTAGTCACATGCTTACAAGCTATTAACGATGTTGTATTACTGAGAGGGCCCAGAGATATCTCTCTGTCACACGGAGTGACAAACCCCAGATACTTGTAGAGCACCTTTATGATCACCCAGTTACGAAGTGACATTTGATAACCCACAAAGTATTCTTCCGGTATTAGGGAGTGGCACGATCTCATGGTCGAAGAAACAGACACTTGACATGAAGAAAGTTGTAGCAATTAAACTAAGTGACACGATCAGATGCTAAGCTTATGGTTGGGTCTGTTCATCACATCATTCTCCTAATGATGTGACCCCGTTTATCAAATGTCAACTCATGTCTATGGTTAGGAAACCTTAACCATCTTTGATCAATGAGCTAGTCTAGTGGAGGCTCACTAGGGACACGGTGTCTGTTTATGTATCCACACATGTATCTGAGTTTCCGGTCAATACAATTATAGCATGGATAATAAATAAACATTTATCATGAACAAGGAAATATGATAATAACCACTTTATTATTGCCTCTAGGGCATATTTTCAACAGTAAACTGAGCACACCACCAAAAATAGCATTAGGAAGTAAACCATAAACCAAACCATGAGACACGGGTTTAGATAACATTTTAGAGAACACATTTTAGATAACATTTTAGAGAACACATCCTCATTCAATGGAATGAGGATCCCATTGTTTCAACCCTTTGCCTCCCACAAAATGTGGTCCATTGGTATCATTAATCCTAAATTGGAAAGAACTTTGATGAAGGCAGCTACAAATCCACCCGATCCATTTTTTTCAAAGCCTCTAGAAGTAAGCATTTCCACAAGGAAATCCCAGCTCACTCTATCATAGGCTTTCTCATAGTCCAGCTTAAGGATCAATCCACTAGAACCAGATCTATGGACCTCATGAATAACTTCATGGGCCATAACCACACTCTCCAAAATAAATCTCCCTTTGATGAAAGCAGATTGATTAGAGGAGATAAGCCTATCACAAAGGGGGGGAAACCCTGGTAGTCATAGCTTTTGAGAAAATTTTAATAACACAATTAATTAGGCTAATAGGCCTAAAGTTTTTCATATCCCTTGGAGAAGCAGTTTTATGGATGAGAGTAATGAGAGCAAAATTTAATCTGTACACATCCGGTGTCCCTGCCTCAAAATCTTTAATCAATCTCATAAAATCATTTTTAATCAAATCCCAATTTTTTTATAGAAAATAAAAGACATGAAATCAGGGCCAGGGGCACCACCAGCATAAGAACTCATAACAACATTCTTAATCTGCTCCTCAGAAAAGGGTTTTTCCAAAGCAAGTCTTTCTTCTTCTGTTACCAGCTCATCGCCATCCCAGAAATTATTGTCTAACCTAATGTCAGGTATGGGCTCAAAGGAGAAAAGATGCTGGAATTTAGTCTACTTTGGGCCAGCCCAATAACAATTTCAGAAATTTCTAATAAATCCTAGAGGCCCACTCAGCCCATTCGTGCATGACAAGAGGTGGAACCAAAGTTTAGTCCCACATTGCTAGTTTGGTGGGAGTTGGACCTCCTTATAAGGGAGGGTGTTTCCCCACATGTATGAGCACGAGAACAAGAGGGACATTCATGCGCGCTCCTCCTCCGCCGCCCGCCTCGCCACGACGCGCCGCGCCGCGCCGTGGGTTGCGGGAATGAGCCGATGTCTAAATTTTTGCCACGCACGATTGGTATACGAAAGGTCAGTCGGAAGCTGGAAAGTTTTTGCTGTAGTGGATATTGAATACGAACGTTGCACCCTTCGGCTGATGCCTGTTCGTTTCGTCTCTCTCTCTCCCTTCATCTCCCGACGCAGCCTATTCGCCTCCGTCTCCTGTGTCTATAAAAGAGAGGTCGCTCCTCTCCAGAGAGACACACCAGAAGACCATCTTCCTCTCGCCACCAAGTTCCTGAGCACTGCGCTGCTGCTACGATCTTCCTCATCCCGACTTGCGGCGTGCACCGCAAGTCGGGACAATAGGCCTCCGAAACCGCACCTCTTTGAGTCCTGTACGGGAGAAGGGTGATAAGGTTTTTGGGGAGCGCTCCGCGCGACTACTGACTTCTTCATCACGGACACCCCGGACTCCGACGACTACTTCCCCGACGACGACTTCTTCCCCGACGTGGACAACCTCCTCGACGACATGGCTGACGAGGACACCGACCCCAAGACCGGTGCTTCTGCTCCTGTTCCGTACGTTCTCATGCTCTTTCTGTTTGAGTTTCTGCCACAACTTCTTGCTCTACAGTCTGCTCTAGATATGTTCGGTTCTAGTTCATATATGCTGATACTATTTACCTTCTCTCTGTCGGATCGCATGACTTGTTTTATCTCTGCTACAATAGTCATGCTTTATCTACTATTTCCGTTAATAAAATCATATGGTAAATTGCTCATATTTCCAACAAAAGATTATTGTAAAAAGAAGTGGCTACATCCAAAATCTCAGGAGTGGAAAAAACAGGGCCATTAGGACCAACAATCTCAAATAAATGGTTCTTGTGATGCCTATGATTAGCCAAGGCATGGGAATAAGCATTATTATGATCTCCCTATCCCTAGATCTCTACCACAAGTCAGTCTCCTCTTCCTTCCAAATATCATCCAACTCAGTTTTAACAGCTTTCATTCTGTCCAGGTCAGAAGTTGCAAGGGGGCTAAATTCCAGCACATCAAACTCCATAAGGAGGGCCTTCTTCTTTTTCTTCATGGCAGCTTCGACATTAATACTTCACCCTTTAATTTTCTAAGTACTCTAGTTTTTTTTTTTTGACCGGAAACAGTAGGAGAACCTCCTACTGTGAACTTTTCATTAAATATAAGAATAGAGTTTACATAATGTAATTAAGTACTCTAGTTTTACCAATCCAATTATCAATGGAAGCCACACGATCAGAAATAGAGTTCCAAGCATCATGAACTAGCTGGTTCCTAATCAGCAATTCATCAGTATCTTGTAACAACCTCCTGTAACCCTTAACCTCGTACATTATTTTTGTAATTTTATTGGTTTATTAGGACGTTTTATGCCGGCCTTGGTCCCCCTTCAATTTTTCTTTGATAACGACCACACAAAATTGTGTGTTTTGGGGAGAAACCGCCACGTGGCAAACACCAGAACATGAACATACTTGTCACCGAGTGGTAAAAGGACATCTCAGATTTCACAGTATCATGCGCTACAATCAATGTACACTTTCCGAAGTGGCTACAAATTTAGTACAATGCCGGTCTTCGTTTCCTTGATCTGTCGCTGATACTGCAAGAGAGAGAACACCGCTCTTCATTATGGTCTAAATGGTCGGCACATGCTCTACATCGAGGAGCAGACAGCGCGCAATAATCCGCACTGTTATCCGGTCGAATTCGGCGTAATAATCACTCCATATGCACAGCACGACACAGTCACATGAGACCCGAGAGCACCCTACTACACGCCACCTCGGTTGGAAAATCAGAGGTGAGTCCGCTCCTTCTTCCCGTCGCACCTCCCGACTTCCCAGCCCACCCACCGCCCTAATCAATGTACAGTCCGGCTATCTCCGGCCCCGCCTAAGGTTCCTCCAGCGACGACACGGGCAGATCGCTCGCCGAATCAACGGGCCTCTGCGACGCCGCCATCTTGGCGGAGATCTCGGCCACGACCAGCCTCGACAGCAGGAGGCCGGCGATGAGCGCCGACGCCATGAGCATCGTGAACACGCCGCTCCAGCTCTTGGCGGAGATGTACCCCGTCAGGAGCGGCCCCACCGCGGCCCCGATGGAGCCCGTGCCGTCGATGATCGCCGTCACGGTGGCCAGCGCGCGGGAGTTGCCGTTCAACGAGCTGTGCGTGCCGAGGTCGGCAGACACGGCGGTGGTGATGAGCGCGTAGGGCCCGTTCACCAGCACCCCCGTCACGAACATGAGCGCCACGTTCCACGTCAGCGAGATGCTTCCGTAGATGCGGTAGACGAAGAGCGTCGGGATCGCGGAGAAGGTGAAGGTCGCCGCCGTCAGCGCCCGCGCGTCCAGCCGGTCGGAGATGTGGCCGGCCAGGATGCCGCCGACGACGCCGCCCACGTCGAACAGGGTCGACAGGATCCCCGCCGCAGAGTCTGACAGATACTCTCCCCCGATCTCTGAAATTCAGGAACAGAACAAAACGGTGGTCAGGTCAAAAAAAGATTCATTTTTTATCTCCACGTGCTGCCAGCAGAATATACAACTAGACGAACCTGTGTGGCTGAGGTAAAAGGGGAGCCAATACAAGAACGTGTAGGCGACAAGCTTGCAGAAGAAGAGGCAGAGAGCAAATGGGGCAACGCCGGGAATTCTCCATGCCTGGATGAACCCCACTGCTTCGTCTCTACCACTCGAATGTCCCTCCAGCAGAGGCACATCCGTGCCATTCTTCTCGTAGTCCTTCACATGGCGATCCTCCTCGACGCCTATCACCTCAGGATCAACGGGCAAGAACAGAAACACGGCGAGCCCGACCAGCGCGATCATGGCACCGGGCACTGCAAACGACCAGCTCCACCCAAACTTCAGCATGGCAGCGGCGATCAGTGAGCCAGAAATGTTCCCCACGGAGGTGTGGGCGTTCCAGATCCCCATGATCAGCCCCCTCTTGCTCTTGCCGAACCAATTGCCGACGACTGCGACCACGGAAGGCCAGCCGGACGACTGGAACAGGCCGGCGATCATCTGGATGCCCAGAAAGTAGTAGAAGCTGTGGATGTTGAGCCAGTAGCCGGCTCCGAAAGCGGCGGTGAACAGCCCGGTCCCCACCATTCCGATGGTCAGGAGGATCCTGAGATCCACCCGGTCACCCAGATGGCCAGCAAAGAACATGCCAATTGCATACACCCCAAGGAAAGCCAAGTCGATCTCGCCGAGCAGCTCGGTGCCATCCTCGCCATTGAACGGAGCCCAGCCACTCTGGAGACCCGTATTGTTCGCCGCGCCTTTTAGATCTTGAAGATACATATGGCTGGGCCAGTGCAACAAGCCTAGGTTTGTTGTCTTGGGATCAAGAACACTCTTGACAATGCTTGTGGTTTTCCTAGTGGCATGATAACTGGCATATGACAGGAAGGTGAGCACCAACACAAGAGCCTGAGATGATCTGAAGGAGAGAGGGCCGCCACGGACACACTCGATGAGCTGAATCCCCATGGGCTTTATGCTACCCATTCTGCTTCTGCTCTCAGTGGAGGAGCCCATGAGTGAGCCTGAATTTGGCTTTTCCACAAACTGTTAGTTAATGTAGCCGGGAAGAAGGCCGGCTGGTGTTATTGCCTTATATCTGAAAATGCCAAACACGGCAAACGTCAGAATTATCCAGATAAGATCATAAGTGCTGACTGACAGCTTGACAGAAAGGTGGAGCTTGGAGTTATGAAAATGAAAGTGACGGATGCAAATGCTTATTTTGCAACAAGGAGTAATCATGATATAACAATGTTTGGATGAATTATTGGGGCCAAGGACTAGTCTGTTCCTGAAATAAAATAAATAGCACGCTATGCTGCACCTCCTAAGATATGATTATAGGTTGGATGTCACGAATTACGTAGGGGGGATGTTGTGAGCACAACATTGTTAAATCACTGAATCTTTTATTTGAGCGGCCCCTGGCATCAGCATAGATATGCCTACAAATGAGCACTTTTCATCAGAATCAACCTAACAGGATAGCCAAGCGCCCAAGCTCAAAATTAAAATCAGGCACCGCCCCGGATTGCGCAGAGAAAACAACCACTATCTTCATACAGTTGACATTAACCTGGAACTGATTGGAAGATTTGGTCGATGGAAGGGGGCAACATCTAACAATCACTGCCAAAATCAAGAACTGCGATTGAACTCTTGTCGATCAAATGAAATAAATGGTACCAAAGGAAAAAAAAAAACATCCTTCAGCATCTCACCTCCAGTTGAGCAATGGGAGGGAAGAAGAGGAGGCAGGGCACACAGATGCGTGAATATGAGCCCAAGGGCATGAATGGATATAAAGGGGGAGAAGCAAGACAAGGCCGGTCTTGCACGCAAGGCAAGGCAGCCCGACAACAGAAGCAACCGAACCAACGGATCTCACTCTTTCAGAAAGAGAGAGCGGAAGGAGCAGAGAGGCTAAAGTTGCCCGAAACTTGCAGGACAGCCGGCGAACAGAAGTCGGGCGATCCGTTATTATGCCGCCATGGCCGGCGAGAAGCCGCCTTTCTCTGACGCAGGCAGACGAAACGGAACCGAAAGCAAGATGGGGAGGCGCCGGCATGACGCGAGCCATTACCTGCAGAGAGAGGCGCTGGAGGTCGTCCGGGAAACAGAGGATGTGTGGTCTTCTTCTTCTTCTTCTCCTCCGGCCGGCTGCTAGGGGAGTCGGGTCGTCGCGCGTGACCTTGTGGGGAGGGGAGGGGAGGGGCTCGTGGTCGTGGGGCGCGCGGACTGTGGAAGTGGAAGTGGGCAGCTTAATTTCTGAGGCGCCTCGGCCGTGGCTTCCGAGGAGCTGCTCGTGTTTTATACCGGTGCTGGCGACAGCGGATGTTTGGCTGCCCCTGCTCGTGGTGCCCGTGGGTTGCCGCTGGATCGGATGTTTCCCCGGTGTGGTCACGCACTCACGCCTACGGTCTTCTTCGGGCGCCTAATCCCGGGCCAGCTTACCCACAGTGGCGTATTGAGTGAGTACTCCGTATAGTTGACTAAACTTGTGTGTTATAAAAATATTCATCACATATAATTGTACCATGTTGCGATAAAAAAAATTCAACATTGGCAGTGCCACTGTGCCAGGTTAAAAAAAAGCTAGAAAGAAAAAACGGACATGCATATGCTGTAACATTGTACGTGCAGCAGAGCAACAGCTTACGCTAATTAAACCTAGTGCGAAATTGCACGAGCAAGCGATCCTTGTTCATACCGGGGGTGACGACACGCGCGCACGCGCCATGGTTTCCCGGCTCTCCCTGCTTCCCAGCGAAAGAAAAGAAAAGTGAAGGGAAGAAAAAGGTTGCCCCGCTCAGCAGATTTGCTTGCGGCCGGCTGCGACGCCAAGAATAGATTAGTCTCTCGAAGGGAATATTGGGAGCGGATATCCTTTTTGGGGGCGGATATTCGCGGAGCTAAAATTATATGCCTCGTACCGGATCCCAACAGCTGTGGGGGCCCCGCTAGCGCGATCCTGTGCCTCACGTCATTTGGCGCCGTTTGGTATTCTCCAGTAACCCGCATGCTAACCAGCCGCGGTTTGCCAACTTTGCTTCCACGCAACAAACATATCATCACAAATTATAAATAAAGTTTCTCAAACCCCTCAAAAAAAAAGTTTTTCAAAGTGTGAATGTACCAGAAATTATGAACATTTCAGATGCTGGTCAGAAGATGAATGGTGGAAATCTGGGGGCGACCGGACGAACCTTTTGCTTTTTTTGTTTTGATCGCCGTGCAGTGCCCCTGCCCCTGCCTGCGGCCGACGTGAACCGGAGCTCGACGACTGTTGCGCGCGTGAGGGCGCGGTCGTCCGGCGCGGCGTGTCTGCGCATGAGATGAGACGGAGGGAATCGGGTCAGGAGAAGGAATGCAAGGGCGCGATTGATTGGCTCGGTCGCTAGGGCCCGAGCCCTCGGGAATCGGGACGGTGGCAATACCTCGATTCGTCGACGGGATCGAGCCCAGCAGGATCGAGCTCCGTCGAGCGAACGGACAAACCAGGGGGAAGAGGCCGCCCGCCTATTTATGCCAGGGGGGAATAGTGGCCTCCGGGTTTCGAAAATGCGGGGAAATTAAAATAGCTAGAGACGAAAAGGTGAAAAAATATATAGAAAGAAAAGGTGAACCGATGTGCTATTTACGTAATACCACATACAGTACGACCGTGGAACAAACCATTGTCTTTTTATGGGACGGGAGTGGCTACACGTCATTGGATGACTGGATTGTTTTTGGTTCAGTCAATTTTTTCCGCATCATCGGATATACAATGAATGGTCATATGGCCTTCTTCTACCTCTCGCGTCGCACTGTTTATAATCTTCCTCTAACCTCCGATGACCGCCAACTGAACCGCCTACATTCGCCACGCGCGGCTCTCCCCTCGTCTCTCCTCCCCCAGCCATACCTCTAAACATGTGAGCCATCCCAATTCCACGACGACAACCCCCCAAAGCTAGAGGCCTTGTCGACATCCCCGGGCCTCGCTTCACTTGCCCCCATGCCGGCGTCGACGGCCACTGTGCTCCGTGCAGCTGCTGCTTTCTTTTCAAAGGAATGGATCGACCCAAATACCAAATTCAGGCT
This sequence comes from Thinopyrum elongatum, assembly GCA_011799875.1. Taxonomy (NCBI): domain Eukaryota; kingdom Viridiplantae; phylum Streptophyta; class Magnoliopsida; order Poales; family Poaceae; genus Thinopyrum; species Thinopyrum elongatum. The sequence goes on along the minus strand of CM022298.1, from coordinate 565,933,935 downwards.
GCTGGCGTCCAGCTAAGAGCAACTCCAACGCGCCGACCCAAACGGACGACGCTTTTATCCGCTTTTTGTCCGTTTGGGTCGGCCGCCCGCTCGGCGTCCGCCCCGTTTGAGATTTGGGTCGACAGTCCACCCAACGCGCCGACCCATTTCATGCCCGCACGCGAATTTTGGAAAAAAGCCCGCGGCCATAGTTCATGCCAGCAGGCATGTCGTCGCCCGAAGTTCATGCCGGCACCATGTCAGCGCCGGCATACAATGCCAGCTTCAGAAAAAACCACACAGTTCGGCTGGCGCACTTGCCAGCGGCCGGCACACATGCCAACACACAAAAAGGGGCGGGAGTTCGACCACGCCATCACGTCCGTGGTCATGCCAGCACACTTGCCGGCATACAAAAAAGGATGGCGCTCGCCGCCATAGGTCACTCGTCGTCGAACTTGAGCATGCCGGCCTGCATCTTCTCGAACCACGGCCTCTTCCTAGGTGTGACGACCCCGGCTTAATCGTGCACTAATCATACACGCAAATGCGCACGATCAAGCCTAAGGACTCACTTGAAGATATCACAACACAACTCTAAAACATAAAATAAAGTCATACAAGCTTAATATTACAAGCCAGGGCCTCGAGGGCTCGAATACATAGCTCGATGGCATACAAGCGTCAGCGGAAGCATTAGATATCTGAGTACAGATATATTACATAGAGAGAATTAGGCCTTCACAGAGGCGGGGTAAAATAAAATACTACGATCGAAAGGCGTAGGCCTCCTGCCCTGGACCCTCCGATCCTACTCCTGGTCGTCGAACGGCTCCTCGTAGTAGTAGTACTCGCCAGGCGGGTAGTAGTACTGGTCGTCGGCTGGGGCTTCTGGCTCAGGGGCTCCGTCGTCTGGTGGCATCAAATGGAATATGGGGGAAAAAAAAGAAAATAAAGCAAACGTGAGTACTCATCCGAAGTACTCAGCAAGCAAGGATCTACACTACATATGCATCATTGTCAAAGGAATGGCTGTATATGTGGACTGGGCTGCAGAAATGCCAGAATAGAGGGGGAAAGCCTAGTCCTATCGAAGACTAGCATCTTCAACAATCTTCAGCAGTCTTTCAGCATGAGGAGAGAGCAGATTACATAAGTAAAGTAGTAGTAGTAGTATCATCAACCTCGACCTGAGATCCTTTCTCGACTCCCTGCGAGAAAGCAATCCCAGAGCCGTACTATCCAATTCTCACCACATGTTCTAGTTGTACCGATCGGGATACAACTCCGAGCGTCCGTTACCGTAGGACAGGCTATCGATAGAAGTTTCTTCCCTGCAGGGGTGCACCAACTTACCCACCACGCTCGCTTAACTCCGGCCGAACACACTTTTCTGGGTCATGCCCGGCCTCGGCTAAGCAACACGCCGCAACCCGACCAAATACCTAACAGAGAGGTCAGCACGCCGGACTAACCTATGCCCCCAGGGGTCTTGGGCCATCGCCCCGGGAACTCCTGCACGTTACGTGCACCGCCGGTGAGCAGACCTAGCAACCCCTTATACAAGTGCGGTTGCGTTCCCAGTCCAACCCAGCGTGTGCCGCATCAGTCGCTGACGTCCATTAAGCTCCGGCTGAAGTATACGACGCAGAACGCCCATACTATGCCCACGTGATGGTTAGTGCTATCGGGCCAGAGGCCCCTCGGATCAAATATCCAAACCGTAGTGGATTAGGAGCGCGCGGAAACGAGCAGAGACTCACGATCGATGTGACCCCGTCGCCCCGTCTCGAGGACTTGCGGCAAGGGCTAAGAATGCCCGGCCACGCCTCGTAGTTATCTCGCGGGCACCATCCAGGTCAACCCGACTCCACATCCCTTCGCAATAAGCTCGCGCGGGTACCCCTCAGGGCCGACCCGTCTTTAGTATCGTGGTTCATAGTCAAGTCATAATATCCAAGGTAACTGTGTGTCTGACACCGAAGGGAACCATGAGGAATCACCCTCGATGGAGTTCCCGCTCGATGTTATCATCAAGGTGAACGAAGGAGGAATCACCCTCGAGGTCCACACTTGAGAGGTTGCGCGACGATGTCGTTATCGGGGGTGGTGTAGGAGGAATCACCCTCGCTTACCACGACCGAGTAACTAACCTACAAGGTTAACATCAGAAGTGCTAACGAGGTATCACCCTCGGCACTCGACGGTAACCCAGCAGTGTCGGCAACTAAGGGGTAGTGATGTGCGGTGCCAGGGTCTGGTCTTCAATCCCGATGATCGGGTCTTCTGATATCCAGCAGGGCAGTCGGGATCAAGTGGAGGTCTCTGTCGTGTCTCTACCCACCCTATACTAAGCAGTCTAGGATAACCAGTAAGGTAACAAAGTAGGGTACAATAATCAGGCTATGCAGCAGATATAGGAAAACAGTAGCAGTAGCAGTTCTAATGCAAGCATAAGAGAGAAGAGAATAGGCGATATAGGCATGCTCAAAATGGGGGTGCTTGCCTATTTGCTCGGGGGCAAGGGCAAGGTCTTCAGTAGTATCGTCGGGGACGTAGTCGTACTCCTGTGCGGCGTCTGCCTCGGGAGCTACGTCAACGTCGGGGTCTACCGAGAGAGAAGAGGGGGAAGAAACAGGTAAACATAATGCAAACAAATGCAATACAGTGCGTGTGATGCTATGATGCAGTGCAGGGTTGCCTAATTATGTATCTAAGTCATTTTAGTTATTTTTAGAATTATTCTGGGATTTAATATCCAACGTGTGTGCACTATTCATCTGCCGGATTCGGGTCCGGAGTTACGAGTTCTTCTACGTAGGAGGTTCCGATGGAGAAACAGACGGCACGATCAGACTCGGCTCGTCGTTCTAAGCAACTTTCATGTTTTAACTTTTTCGATCCGAGCTACGGTTTAAAAGTTATTAATTTTTAAAGTTTATTTGAATTTCTGGAATTATTTTATTTATCAGAAAATGAATTATGACGTCAGCATGACGTGCTGTTGACGTCAGCAAGTCAACAGTCGGCTGACTAAGTCAAATATGACATGTGGGTCCAGTGGGACCCACATATCAGCCTCTGTTTACCTAAACAGTGAGTTAAACTAATCTAATTAGCTAATTAGGCTTCTGGTCCCACATGTCATAGACTCATTAGGGTAATTAGTTTATTTTTATTTCTAAAACGTTTTAATTAGATTAACAGGGAGGTGGGGCCCACGTGTCAGCGACTGGGCCGGTCCAGTCAGCAGGGCTGACCGGTCAGCTGGCCGGTCGGGCCCCTGGGGCCCACGGGTCAGTGACCCAGGGAGTGGCCCCGGGCTGACCACGCCGGCGGGCACCGGAGTAGCTCCGGCGAGCCATTCCCGCGGCGGTTGGTCGCCGGAGTTGACCGGAATCGAGCTACAGAACTCTGTTCGAGCTGCGCTTAGGCGCGTTCGCTAGCTGGTGATCTCGCGCATCGAGCTGGGGCACTTGCCGGACCAGGGGATGGCCGGAGCTGGGCCGGCGACGAGGTTTGGCGGCGGTGGAGTTCGGGAGATCGGGGAGACGGCGTTAGGAGGCACGTGAGGCTCGGGCTCGAGCTCGCCGGGCTCCTGGGAGCACCAGGAGCTCAACGTTGACCTCGGTTGGCGTTGACGAGGGCCACATCGACGGCACCGAGCCCACCGGCGGCAACCAAAGCACGGGCTCGGGAACAGCTAGCTACGGCGCGCGTAGAGATGAACACAGGGGAGCGGAGGACGGGTAGCTCACCGTGCGGCATGCCGAAGGCCCTCGGAGGTTTAGTAGCTGCAGCCTAGCTCGCCGGAGATGGAGGAATTGGCGACGACCCGAGGTGGAAGACGACTCGCGCGGGGGCGATGCGGTGCTCCTCCGCTCCGTCTGGTTGCTCCAGAGGTTGCAGAGGTCCACGGCGCTCCTTCCTGGCACCTCCAGACGACGTGGGGAGGCCGGCAGCCACGGTGGTGCCAAAGCGCGGCGACGGCGGCGTTCTGTCACCGGATCTGAGAAGGAAGGGAGAGGCGGAGCGAGCAAGAGGAAAGGGGAAGACTGACGGGGAGGCCAGGGAGGAGTGGACGGGTCTCAGCCTTATCCTCCTCGCGCCCCTGTTCCGTCGGTGGCGTCGGCGTGTCGCCGCCTCGCCGGCGCGCGCGCGCTCGGCCAGAGGCGTGCCGACACGGAGGATGAGGGAGAAGGAACGGGCCTTCTGGGCTGGGCTTCAAGGCACTGTGCACTTGGCCTATGCACAGTGGCCTTTTTCTTATTTCTAAATTTTTTCTGTTCTGCCTTTTCTTTTATTTCATGTTATTCTGAAATGTTTAGGGCACTTGTGCTATTTTGAAAAGTGGGGGAGTTGGCCCAAATATTGCAATGCAATATTATTCTCCACCAAAAAGTGATTAGGACAGAATTGAATTCCATTTGAATTTGATATCATTTTAAATAGATTAAATGTTCTGTTTTGGGTGCTGTTTCATGTTGTTTCACTCACTTAGCTAACTCCAAAAATAATGATTATGATTTTGTCATGACCACTGGATTATTTGCTAATTAAATAACATTTTTCCAGCAGAGTTTGATCAACTTCAACTTGCACTTTGGAATTCAAATTGATTTTCAGATGTGAATTTGAATTGGATCATTAACCCTTATGACTTGGCACTGCAAATGATCATGACTTGGCAGTTTTAACAGAGTGTCACAGAGATTATTACAAGGGGGTGTTACAAGTTCTCCTCCTCGAAAAGAAATTCTCGTCCCGAGAATTTAGGAGGTAGAAGGAAAAAGTCCGGGATATTCTTCCCGAAGATGATCCTCGCGTTCCCAAGTGGCTTCATCTTCAGTATGATTTGACCACTGTACTTTCAGGAACTTGGTTGTCTTTTGACGGGTTCGACGTTCAGCTTCGTCGAGGATGCGAATCGGATGCTCCTTATAAGATAAGTCATCTTGCAGTTGAAGCATCTCATGATCCACTGCACGGTGCGGAGATTCCTTGAAACACTTTCGAAGTTGCGATACGTGGAAGACATCATGAATATGAGAGAACTGTGGCGGCAATTCCAATTTATAAGCCACATGTCCACGTCTAGCCACGATACGGAAAGGACCAATATAGCGAGGAGCTAACTTGCCCTTGATCCCGAAACGTCGGGTGCCCTTCATAGGAGTGACTCGAAGGTAAGCATAATCATCCGGTTGGTAGATCACACCCCATCGCTTGCGATCATAATTACTCTTCTGGCGGTCTTGGGCCGCCTTGAGATTTTCCCGGACAATTCTAACTTGTTCTTCAGCATGCTGAATAATGTCCGGTCCAACAAGAGGTCGTTCCCCAGTTTCTGACCAATTCAGAGGGGTTCGACATTTTCGTCCATAAAGAACCTCAAATGGGGCCATTTTTAAGCTGGCTTGATAACTGTTGTTATAAGAGAACTCGGCATACGGGAGAGATTCCTCCCATTTCTTACCGAAGGATATAACACAGGCTCGAAGCATGTCTTCAAGCACTTGATTAACGCGCTCAACTTGGCCTTGGGATTGGGGATGATAAGCTGAACTCCAGGTAATATGAGTTCCCATTGCTTTCTGGAAACTTTCCCAGAAATGGCCAGTGAAAATGCTGCCACGGTCTGAACTGATTTCCTTGGGAATACCATGGAGTGAAACAATTCTGGAGATATATAGCTCTGCTAACTGACTAGCAGTAATAGTCTCCTTAACTGGCAGAAAGTGTGCAACCTTGGAGAGTTGGTCGACGACGACAAGAATGGCATCGTGACCCTTCTGGGACTTGGGAAGACCAGTAATGAAGTCCATTTGCACTTTATCCCACTTCCATAGAGGAATAGGGAGCGGTTGCAGAATTCCAGCAGGTTTCTGATGTTCTGCCTTCACGCGACGACAAACGTCACACTCGGCAACATAACGAGCAATATCCTGTTTCATCCTAGACCACCAGTACCTTTGACGAAGATCTCGATACATCTTGGTACTACCCGGATGGATAGATAACGGTGTATCATGGGCCTCCTTCATGACTTTGTCAGTCATCAGCTCAAAGCGAGGTACTACAATGCGATCTCGGAAGTACAAGGTTCCATCTTCAGCAATCGAGAAATCCCTGTACTTTTGGAGGTGAAGCTCTTTCGTCATTAGACCAATTTCAGCATCTTTAGCTTGCGCAATCTTGACAGCTTTCTCAAGATCTGACTGTATCACAAGGTTATTAAGAGAACCTTGCAGAATAATGCAGAGATTCAGCTTGCGCAATTCTTCATATAGCTGGGGTTGAGCTTGCTTTACCATGATGTTGCTACAGTAGGACTTGCGGCTCAAAGCATCAGCCATCACATTAGCTTTGCCGGGAGTGTATGAAATTCCATAGTCATAATCGGTGATTGTTTCCAACCAACGCTGCTGACGAAGATTAAGTTCCGGTTGAGTGAACAAGTACTTCAAGCTCTGATGATCGGTGTAAATCTCACACCGATTACCAAGGAGGTAATGACGCCACTGCTTCAAAGCATAAATGACAGCAGCAAGTTCGAGGTCATGCACTGGGTAATTCTCTTCATGTGGACGCAGTTGTCGTGAAGCATAAGCAATTACTCTTCGCTCTTGCATTAGGACGCAACCTAGTCCTTGGCGAGAGGCGTCGCAGAAGATCACAAAATCTTTGCGAGAGTCTGGAGGAGCAAGGACTAGAGCAGAAGTCAGCTTGTCCTTGAGGGTCTGGAAGCTTTCCTGACATTTGTCTGTCCAATCAAACTTAACGCCTTTGTGAAGCAGATTAGTCAGGGGCTTGGCAATCTTGGAGAAATTTTCGATGAATCGGCGACAATAACTTGCAAGCCCGAGGAAACTTCTGACTTGCTTGACATTCTTCGGAGGGGTCCAGTCAAGAATAGCCTAAACTCGCTCCGGGTTAACTGCAATACCATCCTTGGAGATGACATGTCCAAGGTAGGTTACCTCGGAAAGCCAGAATTCGCACTTAGAGTAATTGGCATATAATTGGTGCTCTCGAAGTCTCTCCAGAACTAGTCGAAGGTGCTCAGCATGTTCTTCTTTGTTCTTCGAATAAACCAGAATATCATCCAGATATACCACGACGAATTTGTCGAGGTAATCCATGAATATGTAATTCATTAGGCGGGAGAATGTAGCTGGAGCGTTTGTTAAACCAAACGACATGACTGTGTACTCGTAAGAGCCATAACGAGTAACGAATGCAGTCTTCGGAATATCCTCTTCGCAAACACGGATCTGGTGATAACCCAACCTCAAGTCGAGTTTAGAAAACACCGAAGATCGATCAACTTGCAGGATCCTACTCTCCGTGTGCACTCTGATGCAGAACCCGGTCTCGAACTGTAAGAAGAGGTCCACGTGCAGGCGTGTGACCTCCCACTGCAGGCCAATCAATACCTGGCGGCATCTCGGTCCTGCGTGGGTAAAGAATATCCTCCGGATGTATCCCTGCATGAACAGCTGGTAGCAACTGTGTCATTGCCTCGTAGTAGCGTGCTCGAGTAGCGAACAACTCGACGGCCAGAGCCCGAACAGTGCGATCCAGAGCCTGAGTGCACTGAATCAGAACCTGCGGGTCGTAGCGTCGAGACTCGTACGGGGCACAGATAGCTGTGTAAAATCCAGTAGCATCTCCAACAGGTGCATACGGAATGTACCGAAACACAGTATCATCCAAGTTAGCATTGTGCTCTCCTCGGAGACGTGCGACAGCAGAGTAGGCGGCATCATGTACTGCCATCTCAATCGTCACGCCTAATCCATGAAAAAGGTGTAGCTCAGTGTCTGAGTTGTTCTGCTGATCAAAAATCCGAACTTCAGCATAGTACTGTTCCTGGTTGAACTCGCGGTAAACCTTATAGACCATGTACTCGGGATACCAGCGGTAACCCAGTCTACTCAGGAGGGCGATCAGAACAGCTGGAAATCCAGGGGCATCACGAGCCCAAGTGCGAAGCACAAGCTGGGTCGTAGGCCGCGGTGGAAATAGTCGATCCATCTGAAACAGAAAGGTTCAGGGTTGTCATAAGACAATGAGAAATATAACCGATCTCGGAAGGAAAGGTTAAACAAAACAATGGAAAGGAAAATGATTATCAGACTAATCAGATCAACGTCAGGGAAATCGCACTGAATCCAGCTCTCCGGGTGGATAGAATTAACGAGAACCTAAATGTCGGTGTTAGTAAATTTTATTAAACCCGAATAGATGAGAGATTAGAATCCCAGATTAAAGACGAGGAATAAAAGATCCTAATACCACCCAGTTGGCGACGTGGGCCCGTAAGCCACACAGCCAAGTTAGTAAAACAGTTTTTGACTTCTAGACTCAACTTCGGCCAAGGAATTGGGAAGGGGGACTCCTAGAGGCAGTCGGCTCTGATACCAACCTGTGACGACCCCGGCTTAATCGTGCACTAATCATACACGCAAATGCGCACGATCAAGCCTAAGGACTCACTTGAAGATATCACAACACAACTCTAAAACATAAAATAAAGTCATACAAGCTTAATATTACAAGCCAGGGCCTCGAGGGCTCGAATACATAGCTCGATGGCATACAAGCGTCAGCGGAAGCATTAGATATCTGGGTACAGATATATTACATAGAGAGAATTAGGCCTTCACAGAGGCGGGGTAAAATAAAATACTACGATCGAAAGGCGTAGGCCTCCTGCCCTGGACCCTCCGATCCTACTCCTGGTCGTCGAACGGCTCCTCGTAGTAGTAGTACTCGCCAGGCGGGTAGTAGTACTGGTCGTCAGCTGGGGCTTCTGGCTCAGGGGCTCCGTCGTCTGGTGGCATCAAATGGAAAATGGGGGAAAAAGAAAATAAAGCAAACGTGAGTACTCATCCGAAGTACTCAGCAAGCAAGGATCTACACTACATATGCATCATTGTCAAAGGAATGGCTGTATATGTGGACTGGGCTGCAGAAATGCCAGAGTAGAGGGGGAAAGCCTAGTCCTATCGAAGACTAGCATCTTCAACAATCTTCGACAGTCTTGCAGCATCAGGAGAGAGCAGATGAACATAATGTAAAGTAGTAGTAGTAATATCATCAACCTCGACCTGAGATCCTTTCTCGACTCCCTGCGAGAAAGCAATCCCAAAGCCGTACTATCCAATTCTCATCACATGTTCTAGTTGTACCGATCGGGATACAACTCCGAGTGTCCGTTACCGTAGGACAGGCTATCGATAGAAGTTTCTTCCCTGCAGGGGTGCACCAACTTACCCACCACGCTCGCTTAACTCCGGCCGGACACACTTTTCTGGGTCATGCCCGGCCTCGGCTAAGCAACACGCCGCAACCCGACCAAATACCTAACAGAGAGGTCAGCACGCCGGACTAACCTATGCCCCCAGGGGTCTTGGGCCATCGCCCCGGGAACTCCTGCACGTTACGTGCACCGCCGGTGAGCAGACCTAGCAACCCCTTATACAAGCGCGGTTGCGTTCCCAGTCCAACCCAGCGTGTGCCGCATCAGTCGCTGACGTCCATTAAGCTCCGGCTGAAGTATACGACGCAGAACGCCCATACCATGCCCACGTGATGGTTAGTGCTATCGGGCCAGAGGCCCCTCGGATCAAATATCCAAACCGTAGTGGATTAGAAGCGCGCGGAAACGAGCAGAGACTCACAATCGATGTGACCCCGTCGCCCCGTCTCGAGGACTTGCGGCAAGGGCTAAGAATGCCCGGCCACGCCTCGTAGTTATCTCGCGGGCACCATCCAGGTCAACCCGACTCCACATCACTTCGCAATAAGCTCGCGCGGGTACCCCTCAGGGCCGACCCGTCTTTAGTATCGTGGTTCATAGTCAAGTCATAATATCCAAGGTAACTGTGTGTCTGACACCGAAGGGAACCATGAGGAATCACCCTCGATGGAGTTCCCGCTCGATGTTATCATCAAGGTGAACGAAGGAGGAATCACCCTCGAGGTCCACACTTGAGAGGTTGCGCGACGATGTCGTTATCGGGGGTGGTGTAGGAGGAATCACCCTCGCTTACCACGACCGAGTAACTAACCTACAAGGTTAACATCAGAAGTGCTAACGAGGTATCACCCTCGGCACTCGACAGTAACCCAGCAGTGTCGGCAACTAAGGGGTAGTGATGTGCGGTGCCAGGGTCTGGTCTTCAATCCCGATGATCGGGTCTTCTGATATCCAGCAGGGCAGTCGGGATCAAGTGGAGGTCTCTGTCGTGTCTCTACCCACCCTATACTAAGCAGTCTAGGATAACCAGTAAGGTAACAAAGCAGGGTACAATAATCAGGCTATGCAGCAGATATAGGAAAACAGTAGCAGTAGCAGTTCTAATGCAAGCATAAGAGAGAAGAGAATAGGCGATATAGGCATGCTCAAAATGGGGGTGCTTGCCTGTTTGCTCGGGGGCAAGGGCAAGGTCTTCAGTAGTATCGTCGGGGACGTAGTCGTACTCCTGTGCGGCGTCTGCCTCGGGAGCTACGTCAACGTCGGGGTCTACCGAGAGAGAAGAGGGGGAAGAAATAGGTAAACATAATGCAAACAAATGCAATACGGTGCGTGTGATGCTATGATGCAGTGCAGGGTTGCCTAATTATGCATCTAAGTCATTTTAGTTATTTTTAGAATTATTCTGGGATTTAATATCCGACGTGTGTGCACTATTCATCTGCCGGATTTGGGTCCGGAGTTACGAGTTCTTCTACGTAGGAGGTTCCGATGGAGAAACAGACGGCACGATCAGACTCGGCTCGTCGTTCTGAGCAACTTTCATGTTTTAACTTTTTCGATCCGAGCTACGGTTTAAAAGTTATTAATTTTTAAAGTTTATTTGAATTTCTGGAATTATTTTATTTATCAGAAAATGAATTATGACGTCAGCATGACGTGCTGCTGACGTCAGCAAGTCAACAGTCGGCTGACTAAGTCAAATATGACATGTGGGTCCAGTGGGACCCACATGTCAGCCTCTGTTTACCTAAACAGTGAGTTAAACTAATCTAATTAGCTAATTAGGCTTCTGGTCCCACATGTCATAGACTCATTAGGGTAATTAGTTTATTTTTATTTCTAAAACGTTTTAATTAGATTAACAGGGAGGTGGGGCCCACGTGTCAGCGACTGGGCCGGTCCAGTCAGCAGGGCTGACCGGTCAGCTGGCCGGTCGGGCCCCTGGGGCCCACGGGTCAGTGACCCAGGGAGTGGCCCCGGGCTGACCACGCCGGCGGGCACCGGAGTAGCTCCGGCGAGCCATTCCCGCGGCGGTTGGTCGCCGGAGTTGACCGGAATCGAGCTACAGAGCTCTGTTCGAGCTGCGCTTAGGCGCGTTCGCTAGCTGGTGATCTCGCGCATCGAGCTGGGGCACTTGCCGGACCAGGGGATGGCCGGAGCTGGGCCGGCGACGAGGTTTGGCGGCGGTGGAGTTCGGGAGATCGGGGAGACGGCGTTAGGAGGCACGTGAGGCTCGAGCTCGCCGGGCTCCTGGGAGCACCAGGAGCTCAACGTTGACCTCGGTTGGCGTTGACGAGGGCCACATCGACGGCACCGAGCCCACCGGCGGCAACCAGAGCACGGGCTCGGGAACAGCTAGCTACGGTGCGCGTAGAGATGAACGCAGGGGAGCGGAGGACGGGTAGCTCACCGTGCGGCACGCCGAAGGCCCTCGGAGGTTTAGTAGCTGCAGCCTAGCTCGCCGGAGATGGAGGAATTGGCGACGACCCGAGGTGGAAGACGACTCGCGCGCGGGCGATGCGGTGCTCCTCCGCTCCGTCTGGTTGCTCCAGAGGTTGCAGAGGTCCACGGCGCTCCTTCCTGGCACCTCCAGACGACGTGGGGAGGCCGGCGGCCACGGTGGTGCCAAAGCGCGGCGACGGCGGCGTTCTGTCACCGGATCTGAGAAGGAAGGGAGAGGCGGAGCGAGCAAGAGGAAAGGGGAAGACTGACGGGGAGGCCAGGGAGGAGTGGACGGGTCTCAGCCTTATCCTCCTCGCGCCCCTGTTCCGTCGGTGGCGTCGGCGTGTTGCCGCCTCGCCGGCGCGCGCGCGCTCGGCCAGAGGCGTGCCGACACGGAGGATGAGGGAGAAGGAACGGGCCTTCTGGGCTGGGCTTCAAGGCACTGTGCACTTGGCCTGTGCACAGTGGCCTTTTTCTTATTTCTAAATTTTTTCTGTTCTGCCTTTTCTTTTATTTCATGTTATTCTGAAATGTTTAGGGCACTTGTGCTGTTTTGAAAAGTGGGGGAGTTGGCCCAAATATTGCAATGCAATATTATTCTCCACCAAAAAGTGATTAGGACAGAATTGAATTCCATTTGAATTTGATATCATTTTAAATAGATTAAATGTTCTGTTTTGGGTGCTGTTTCATGTTGTTTCACTCACTTAGCTAACTCCAAAAATAATGATTATGATTTTGTCATGACCACTGGATTATTTGCTAATTAAATAACATTTTTCCAGCAGAGTTTGATCAACTTCAACTTGCACTTTGGAATTTAAATTGATTTTCAGATGTGAATTTGAATTGGATCATTAACCCTTATGACTTGGCACTGCAAATGATCATGACTTGGCAGTTTTAACAGAGTGTCACAGAGATTATTACAAGCGGGTGTTACACTAGGCGACACGGTGTGGAGATCCACCTTCATGATCTCCACCCCGGTCATCATGCTCGCGAAAGCCACTTCTTTCGCCTTGATCTTGGCGTTGGCGGCCTCGATCTGTAGCATCTTGGCTTGCTTCTCCGCCTCCATCTCAAGCATCTTGGCTTGCTTCTCCGCATCCATCTCAAGCCTCCTCCTTTGTGTGACGACCCCGGCTTAATCGTGCACTAACCATACACGTAAATGCACATGATTAAGCCTAAGGACTCACTTGAAGATATCACAAGACAACTCTAAAACATAAATAAAGTCATACAAGCTTTATATTACAAGCCAGGGCCTCGAGGGCTCGAATACATAGCTCGATGGCATACAAGTGTCAGCGAAAGCATCAGATATCTGGGTACAGATATATTACAGAAATAGAGATAAGCCTTTAGTGAGACGGGGCAAAATAAAATGCTACGATCGAAAGGCGTAGGCCTCCTGCCTAGGACCCTCCGAATCCTACTCCTGGTCGTCGGTCGGCTCCTCGTAGTAGTACTCGCCGGGAGGGTAGTAGTAGTAGCCGTAGTCGTCGACAGGGGCAGCTATCTCAGGGGCTCCGTCATCTGGCGGCGACATATGGATATGGGGGAAAAAGAAAGTAAAGCAAACGTGAGTACTCATCCGAAGTACTCAGCAAGCAAGGATCTACACTACATATGCAACATTTTCAAAGGAGGGCTGTATATGTGGACTGGGCTGCAGAAATGCCAGAATAGAGGGAAGAGCCTAGTCCTATCAAAGACTAGTATCTTCAAGCATCTTCAGCGGTCTTGCAGCATTAGAAGAGTGCAGATTAGCATAGTGTAAAGTAGTAGTAGTATCATCAACCTCGCCCAGAGATTCTTCCTCGACTCCCTGCGAGAAAGCAATCCCAGAGCCATACTGTCCAGTTATCATCTCAAGTTCTAGTTGTACCGATCGGGATACAACTCCGAGTGTCCGTTACCGTAGGACAGGCTATCGATAGATTATTTCTTCCCTGCAGGGGTGCACCAACTTACCCACCATGCTCGATTAACTCCGGCCGGACACACTTTTCTGGGTCATGCCCGGCCTCGGCCAAACGATACGCCGCAACCCGACCAAATACCTAACAGAGAGGTCAGCACGCCGGACTAAACCTATGCCCCCAGGGGTCTTGGGCCATCGCCCCGGGAACTCCTGCACGTTGCGAACGCGGCCGAGAGCAGACCTAGCAACCCCTTAATACAAGCGCAGTTGCGTAACCAGTCCAACTCGGCGCGCGCCGCTCAGTCGCTGACGTCCATTAAGCTCCGGCTGAAGTATACGACGCAGAACGCCCATACTATGCCCACGTGATGGTTAGTGCTATCAGGCCAGAGGCCCCTTGGATCAAATATCCAAATCGTTTAGTGGTTTAGGAGCGCGCAGTAACGAGCAGAGACTCACGATTGATGTGACCCCGTCGCCCCGTCTCAAGGACTTGCGGCAAGGGCTAAGAATGCCCGGCCACGCCTCGTAGTTATCTCGCGGGCACCTCTCAGGTCAACCCGACTCCACATCACTTCGCATTCATGCTCGCGCGGGTACCCCTCAGGGCCGACCCGTCTTTAGTATCATGGTTCAGTGTTCAGTCATAGTAACCAAAGTCTCCATGTGTCTGACACCAAGGGGGAACCCTGAGGAATCACCCCCGATGGAATCCCACTCGATGCTATCATCAAGGTGAACGAAGGAGGAATCACCCTCGAGGTCCACACTTGAGGTGTTGCACGACGGCGTCAGTATCGGGGGTGGTGTAGGAGGAATCACCCTCGCTTACCACGACCGATTAACTAACCTACAAGGTTATCATCAGAAGTGCTGACGAGGTATCACCCTCGGCACTCGATAGTAACCCAGTAGTGTCGAGCAATTTTAAGGGGGAAGTGACGTGTGGTGCCAGGGTCTAACCTTCGATCCCGTTGCTCGGGTCTTCTGAGAGTCCAGCGGGGCAGTCGGGACAAGTGGGTCTCTGATAGGGATCTAACCATCCTATACTAAACAGTTTAGGATAGCAGGCAGGTATCAACAGCAGGTTACAAGTAAACAGGCTATGCAACAGAAGTAGGATAACAGTAGCAGCAGTATCTTCTAATGCAAGCATAAGAGAGAAGAGAGTGGGCGATAACGGAATGCTCAAAAGGGGGGTGCTTGCCTGCAAGCTCTAGAGCAAGTGGCTGGTCGTCGGGGACGTAGTCGTACTCCGGAGCGGCGTCTGCCTCAGGAGCTACGTCAACGTCGGGGTCTAATCGAGAGAGAAAAGGGGGAGGAACAAATAAATACACGGCAACGAAAGTAATCACAAAACAAGACATGGCACTACGCGGTGTTAGGGGTGACCTAACGCAGCGATACACATCATAGGTGAAGCGGGAAAATATCTGGGATATTTTCTCAGTTCTGGGCATCTGTCAGACAGATGAACCGGAGGGGAAAGTTATATGTTCAGGTAGTTAGAGGCATGTGACAGATAAACGGAGAGCGTATTTTGATTCGTCTCGTCGTTCTGAGCAACTTTCATGTTTTAAGTTTTTCGATCCGAGCTACGGTTTATTTTCTACGATTTTCCAAAGTTTATTCAATATTCTAGATTTTCTGGATTTAATATTAATTCAAAAATCATTTAACAGAAAATGCTACGGGTACACAGGTAAGTGTACCCAGTTTTGCAACCAGAGGCTGACATGTGGGCCCAGTGAGCTGAGTCAGTGCTGACTGGGCTCATCTTATCCAAAGAAACAGTGCAGGGGCCTCACTTGTCTTTGACTCAACATTAGAACAGAGGTTAAATTAAACCAGGGTTTAATTAGATGGGTGGACCCCTGTGTCAGTGAGTGGTTAAGCTAACAAGGTCGATTAATTAGTGTTAAACCTAATGCTACAGTGGACGGGCCCACTAGTCAGTGGCTGGGTTACCCAGTCAGCATAGTTGACTGGGTCAACCCAGTCAACAGGTCAGCAGGGCCACTGGGGGCCACCAGTCAGTGCGGTGAGGGTGGCCCCAGCGGCGCCACGTCAGTCCATCGGCGACCAACGCCGGCGCGCGCTCCGGCGACCACCAGAGACGACGGCGTCGCGCGAAAACGGCCGTCCGGCCACGGTTCGGAGCACGGAGAAGTGCTACGGGACCCTGGCGTTCGCGCGCATCCGAAGGCGGTGTCCATTGGTGTTGTGGTGGCCGTCGTCGAGCACGGCAGCGGCCTGAGCGGCGACCGGAGCTCGGGCGGGGACGGATCTGGGGCTAGGGGGCACGGCAAAACGTGTGTGTGTGTGCGCGTGTTGGCTTCCTGAGGAACCCAGGAACACGATGCAATGCTCGGCGTGATGTGGCCAGGGTTGTGCCATGGCCGGCGGCGAGATACTTCGGGCACAACGGCCACTATAGCTACGAGGACGGAATCGAGCGAGGCAGAGAGGGGAAAGATGCGCATGCTCACCTAGGAGGCACACGGGGGCCCGTTGGATGCTTAGTAGCAGCAGGGGACGGTGGATCGACTCCGGCGAGCTGCGGTGTCCCGAGGTAGACGACGACCTTGATCCGGCGATGTAGTGGCCTCGGGCTCGTGCTCGAGGTCGGAGAAGAAGTAGCAGTCGACGGCGAATCGATCCGGCTCGGAGACGTGGTGCGGCGAGGCCAAAGGCCATGGCTACGACGATCCATGGCGGCGACGGCGTCGGGTGCTCGCGGAGAAGGAAGAAAACGCGAGAGGGAGGGGGATCTGAGATAGCTAGGGTTCACGGGAGGGCGAGGGGGTGCCGGTGTTGATCTTAACGGCGTCGCAGGGCCGTTGGATGGGCGACAGCGCGGCCAGCGTCGCCGTGTCGCCGTCTGCGCGCGACAGCGCGGGAGGAGGGAGACGACCGGCTGGTGGGCTGGCTCTGTTGGGCTGGGCTAGTTCCTGTAGGTTCTGGGCTGTAGGTATACAGTAGGATTTCCCCTTCTTCTTATTTCATTTTTCTGTTTTATTCTTTTACAACTTTCTGTTTTGTATTAGTTTGAGCTACCCCATGACTTTTATAAAATGTGGCACTTGTCTCATTAAATAGTATGCATTAAACCTCACTGCCACAAAAAGATTGGGAATGTTTTGAATTCTTTTGGATTTTGCATAAATGAAAATGAATTAAATTTGGGTTGTTTTCTACTGTTTGAGTTTCCAGGGGCAAAACAGGAACCCAAATGATGTCAGCTTTATTTTTATAAAAGCTTTGGGGATTATTTGTAATATGTTGAACATTTTTGTTTTGCTGTTTGGAGAAGTGCTTATGTGATTTTTGTTTTAAGTTGAAATTTGAAGTGAAAAGATTTCTTAACTGTTTTTCTTATGGCATAATGATGATGGCTTGTCATGATTAAGAGGTGATCACTGTGGTGTGATGCTGGGGATGTTACAAATCTCCTCTACTACAAGAAATCTCGTCCCGAGATTTAAGTGGGGAAGTGAAGGGTTACTTTCGGGGGAACTGACCTTTGCGGGGTCGATTATCTAGTGGACATCCAGGAAATGTGGCAGAAGTATCTCTCGAGTGGAAACTTAGGAAAACATCGAGAGCAAAGTATGAAGGTACGATAAGAAGTATCAAGCGAATGGACATTCGATCGATACCTGAACGAAGTGTGAACAGTGGTTCAGAGTACCGGGAGTAGATCATCTCTCAAGGGGTGGCTCGTGATAACACATAAAGTCATTATCATAGGAAAGTTCGGAATCAACGTTGTATGGAAGAGTCAGGTTCTGATCCTGTGGAACTGTGGAGGGGTGTCGATCAAAAGTAGGAAGAATGGTGAGATTTTACCGGTCACATCAACAAGGTATGTCAGAAGGTAGCTTGTCAGCTATGCCGTTAACATCGTCGATACCAAGGGCGAGGGACGAAGAGAACCATTCTCCTGCTCGTTAAAACGAGGCGGACCAATAGGCAAAGTTCTCGTCCATCGGTGGTTACCGGAATGTCATCAACAATAGTAACAGGGTCTTACTGACTGAGTTGTAGACCGGGGTGTTTTATAAGCAGGGAATTATTTCTGCTTACATCATATAGATCAGAAGAAAGGTTAAACAAAACAATGGAAAGGAAAATGTGTTTATCAGATTAAACAGAACAATGGAAAGGGAAATGTGTTTGCACACCAGGATTGGGAGTATATCCTTCCCAACGAAAGGCGGAGCATGATATACATGATGAGACAGCAAGTTCAAAAGCATTTAGATAGAGGGGCGAAGGAAGAATCATGATATTACCCATACAACGGTGTTTGGATAATTGATCAAGAAGCATTTGGCAATGTGCTTCCAATGTTCATGCTGGTGTTCGAAATAACACAGTCATGCTTCGAGGCAGCAATGATATGGTGTCAAGTAAAGATTGGGTTCGAAGATCTCACGAGATACCGAGAAACAATTCCAAGGTTCTCTCAGAGCGTAAGGAATAACCAAGCACAACCAGGTCTGTGTTGGCAGAAAGTCAAGATGTCATCGATGATATCACAAATCATCGAGGAGCAGGGATGGTATTTCTCAACATGAATTCGATCGATATCCTGAAAGAGCTCGGAATGTTGATGATGATCACGACACATTTGTCGAGAGGTTTCAAGAAGATGTAATCAGTCAGCGATGACATCAAGAAAAAGGAATGCCGAGGCGAATGATTATTGGAACCATGGATACGACATAAGCTCGAAATCAAGCTTGTTGTTTGAGGTGATAAGACAAGATGAGGAAGATCGACGTAAGCTTAACTCATCGTCGAGATTGTGCTCCGGGAAGAAGGTCCAGGTAGCACAGTTAAAAGTTGGCACGATAAAGGTATAGTCGATCGGGCTAGGAATGACTTGAAGGATTGTTAAACCTGTAAGCAATGAAAATTACTTAGAGTTATCAAATCGGAGTGAGGAATTGATTCACTTACCGGTGTTTTCGAGTGACAAAACAACTCAGAACCCGGGGAAAATTGGGATTGGTGATCAATAATGGTTGATGAAGAACTCATAGGAAGTTAAGTAGTTCCTATGATATTCTTGAGATACCAGGGGTAATACTCGAAGGTAATTCAAGTTAGAGGTTGGACAGGTGAAATGATTTGCAGAAGACAAGTATTATAACTTGTCCGAGGAAGGAATCAAAGAACATTAATATGGCCGGAACCATGATTGCAAAGGATCAATTCACAGATACAAGATGAACTTATTCCAAGGGGAATTATTTTTGCGAGCAGCTTCCATGATAAGTTCTTCATCGGATCCATGGGCATGAACACAAAGGTTCAAGGTCGACTCCCACTTCTCCAATGCATAACCTTTCATTCACTTCTCGCCTTTGAAGAAGTTGTAGAGTTGAAAATTTATCCGACGGAACGCGGGTAGATATAACCCGCATGACCTTCGGTTCACACAGATAAGGGAAAGCATATGTTCAAACCATCGGGGCATCTTAGGAACATATACCACAAATTGCAGGAGTAATGATCTCAAACTCGGGAGCAGAGCATGGTTGACAAGAGCAGGAGATTCAAAATGGTAATTGGCAAAGGATGTTGACGGGGATTACTAGACATATGGAGTTACCCATAATGCAAGTAGGCAAGGATTTCAAGAGCAATAGGGTGCAGAGAATTTTCGGAAGATCGATGAATAATGAGAAGGATGTTGTGAAGCACAAGATCAACTAGGGATGAATGAATCCCTGATAAGAGCGATGAATTATCCACAGTGCAAAAGAAGCTGCACGGCAGTAAGCTCAAATAATTCCCGGATTAACGAGGAGTATTACGGGGTATCTCGCACATAACGGAGTAACTGGGAATCAAGGTACAAACAACAAGGATGGTTAGTTATCCACGGAGGTTTGTCGGTGATCAAGAACTGCAAAGCAGTGCACAGGGTCTCGGTTAATGTCGAGGAGTATCTTCAGAATCTTCTGATGAAGCAGACGGTCATGTGTAGTGAAAGGGGCTCTTCGGGAGGAAGTGGTTACGAGATCCTAATGCCAGAGTTAGCAAAATCATTTAACCCGAATAGAAGAGAGATCAGAGTCCCAGAGTAAAGGTCGAGGAATAAAAGATCTTAATACCACCCAGTTGGCGACGTGGGCCCGTAAGCCACACAGCCAAGTTAGTAAAATAGTTTTCGACCACTAGACTCAACTTCGCCCAAGGAATTGGATAGGGGGATTCCTAGAGGCAGTTGGTTCTGATACCAACCTGTGACGACCCCGGCTTAATCGTGCACTAACCATACACGCAAATGCACACGATTAAGCCTAAGGGCTCACTTGAAGATATCACAACACAACTCTAAAACATAAATAAAGTCATACAAGCTTTATATTACAAGCCAGGGCCTCGAGGGCTCGAATACATAGCTCGATGGCATACAAGTGTCAGCGGAAGCATCAGATATCTGGGTACAGATATATTACAGAAATAGAGATAAGCCTTTAGAGAGGCGGGGCAAAATAAAATACTACGATCGAAAGGCGTAGGCCTCCTGCCTAGGACCCTCCGAATCCTACTCCTGGTCGTCGGTTGGCTCCTCATAGTAGTACTCACCGGGAGAGTAGTAGTAGTAGTAGCCGTTGTCGTCGACAGGGGCAGCTATCTCAGGGGCTCCGTCATCTGGCGGCGACATATGGATATGGGGGGAAAAGAAAGTAAAGCAAACGTGACTACTCATCCGAAGTACTCAGCAAGCAAGGATCTACACTACATATGCAACATTTTCAAAGGAGGGCTGTATATGTGGACTGGGCTGCAGAAATGCAAGAATAGAGGGAAGAGCCTAGTCCTATCAAAGACTAGTATCTTCAAGCATCTTCAGCGGTCTTGCAGCATTAGAAGAGTGCAGATTAGCATAGTGTAAAGTAGTAGTAGTATCATCAACCTCGCCCAGAGATTCTTCCTCGACTCCCTGCGAGAAAGCAATCCCAGAGCCATACTGTCCAGTTATCATCTCAAGTTCTAGTTGTACCGATCGGGATACAACTCCGAGTGTCCGTTACCGTAGGACAGGCTATCGATAGATTAGTTCTTCCCTGCAGGGGTGCACCAACTTACTCACCACAGTCGATTAACTCCGGCCGGACACACTTTTCTGGGTCATGCCCGGCCTCGGCCAAACGATACGCCGCAACCCGACCAAATACCTAACAGAGAGGTCAGCATGCCGGACTAAACCTATGCCCCCAGGGGTCTTGGGCCATAGCCCCGGGAACTCCTGCACGTTGCGAACGCGGCCGAGAGCAGACCTAGCAACCCCTTAATACAAGCGCAATTGCGTAACCAGTCCAACTCGGCGCGTGCCGCTCAGTCGCTGACGTCCATTAAGCTCCGACTGAAGTATACGACGCAGAACGCCCATACTATGCCCACGTGATGGTTAGTGCTATCAGGCCGGAGGCCCCTCGGATCAAATATCCAAACCGTTTAGTGGTTTAGGAGCGCGCGGTAACGAGCAGAGACTCACGATCGATGTGACCCCGTCGCCTCGTCTCGAGGACTTGCGGCAAGGGCTAAGAATGCCCGACCATGCCTCGTAGTTATCTCGCGGGCACCTCTCAGGTCAACCCGACTCCACATCACTTCGCATTCATGCTCGCGCGGGTACCCCTCAGGGCCGACCCGTCTTTAGTATCATGGTTCAGTGTTCAGTCATAGTAACCAAAGTCTCTGTGTGTCTGACACCAAGGGGGAATCTGAGGAATCACCCCCGATGGAATCCCACTTGATGCTATCATCAAGGTGAACGAAGGAGGAATCACCCTCGAGGTCCACACTTGAGATGTTGCATGACGGCGTCGGTATCGGGGGTGGTGTAGGAGGAATCACCCTCGCTTACCACGACCGATTAACTAACCTACAAGGTTATCATCAGAAGTGCTGACGAGGTATCACCCTCGGCACTCGATAGTAACCCAGTAGTGTCGAGCAATTTTAAGGGGGATGTGACGTGCGATGCCAGGGTTTGATCTTTGATCCCGTTGTTCGGGTCTTCTGAGAGTCCAGCAGGGCACTCGGGACAAGTGGGTCTCTGATAGGGCTCTAACCATCCTATACTAAACAGTTTAGGATAGCAGGCAGGTATCAACAGCAGGTAACAAGTAAACAGGCTATGCAACAGAAGTAGGATAACAGTAGTAGCAGTATCTTCTAATGCAAGCATAAGAGAGAAGAGAGTGGGCGATATCGGAATGCTCAAAAGGAGGGTGCTTGCCTGCAAGCTCTGGGGCAAGTGAATGGTCGTCGGAGACGTAGTCGTACTCCGGAGCGGCGTCTGCCTCAGGAGCTACGTCAACGTCGGGGTCTAATCGAGAGAGAAAAGGAGGAGGAAACAAATAAATACACGACAACGAAAGTAATCACAAAACAAGACATGGCACTACGCGGTGTTAGGGGTGACCTAACGCAACGATACACGTCATAGGTGAAGCGGGAAAATATCCAGTTCTGGGCATCTGTCAGACAGATGAACCGGAGGGGAAAGTTACATGTTCAGGTAGTTAGAAGCATGTGACAGATAAACAGAGAGCGTATTCTGATTCGTCTCGTCGTTCTGAGCAACTTTCATGTTTTAAGTTTTTCGATCCGAGCTACGGTTTATTTTCTACGATTTTCCAAAGTTTATTCAATATTCTGGATTTTCTGGATTTAATATTAATTCAAAAATCATTTAACAGAAAATGCTACGGGTACACAGGGAAGTGTACCCAGTTTTGCAACCAGAGGCTGACATGTGGGCCCAGTGAGCTGAGTCAGTGCTGACTGGGCTCATCTTATCCAAAGAAACAGTGCAGGGGCCCCACTTGTCTTTGACTCAACATTAGAACAGAGATAAAATTAAACCAGGGTTTAATTAGATGGGTGGACCCCTGTGTCAGTGAGTGGTTAAGCTAACAGGGTCGATTAATTAGTGTTAAACCTAATGCTACAGTGGACGGGCCCACTAGTCAGTGGCTGGGTTGCCTAGTCAGCATAGTTGACTGGGTCAACCCAGTCAACAGGTCAGCAGGGCCACTGGGGGCCACCAGTCAGTGACGGTGAGGGTGGCCCCAGCGGCGCCACGTCAGCCCACCGGCGACCAACACCGGCGCGCGCTCCGGCGACCACCAGAGACGGCGGCGTCGCGCGAAAACGGTCGTCCGGCCATGGTTCGGAGCGCGGAGAAGTGCTACGGGACCCTGGCGTTCGCGCGCATCTGGAGGCGGTGTCCATTGGTGCTGTGGTGGCCGGCGTCGAGCACGGCAGCGGCCTGAGCGGCGACCGGAGCTCGGGCGGGGACGGATCTGGGGCTAGGGGGCACGGCAAAACGTGTGTGTGCGCGTGTTGGCTTCCTGAGGAACCCAAGAACACGATGCGATGCTCGGCTGCAAGCTCGGCATGCTGTGGCCAGGGCTGTGCCATGGCCGGCGGCGAGATACTTCAGGCACGACGGCCACTATAGCTACGAGGACGGAATCGAGCGAGGCAGAGAGGGGAAAGACGCATGCTCACCTAGGAGGCACACGGGGGCCCGTTGGATGCTTAGTAGCAGCAGGGGACGGTGGATCGACTCCGGCGAGCTGTGGTGTCCCGAGGTAGACGACGACCTTGATCCAGCGATGTAGTGGCCTCGGGCTCGTGCTCGAGGTCGGAGAAGAAGTAGAAGTCGACGGCGAATCGATCCGGCTCGGAGACGTGGTGCGGCGAGGCCAAAGGCCACGGCTACGGTGATCCATGGCGGCGACGGCGTCGGGTGCTCGCGGAGAAGGAAGAAAACACGAGAGGGAGGGGGATCTGAGATAGCTAGGGTTTGCGGGAGGGCGAGGGGGTGCCGGTGCTGATCTTAACGGCGTCGCGGGGCCGTTGGATGGGCGACAACGCGGCCGGCGTTGCCGTGTCGCCGTCTGCGCGCGACAGCGCGGGAGGAGGGAGACGACCGGCTGGTGGGCTGGCTCTGTTGGGCTGGGCTAGTTCCTGTAGGTTCTGGGCTGTAGGTATACAGTAGGATTCCCCTTCTTCTTATTTCATTTTTCTGTTTTATTCTTTTACAACTTTCTGTTTTGTATTAGTTTGAGCTACCCAATGACTTTTATAAAATGTGGCACTTGTCTCATTAAATAGTATGCATTAAACCTCACTGCCACAAAAAGATTGGGAATGTTTTGAATTCTTTTGGATTTTGCATAAATGAAAATGAATTAAATTAGGGCTGTTTTCTACTGTTTGAGTTTCCAGAGGCAAAACAGGAACCCAAATGATGTCAGCTTTATTTTTAGAAAAGCTTTGGGGATTATTTGTAATATGTTGAACATTTTTGTTTTGCTGTTTGGAGAAGTGCTTATGTGATTTTTGTTTTAAGTTGAAATTTGAAGTGAAAAGATTTCTTAACTGTTTTCCTTATGGCATAATGATGATGGCTTGTCATGATTAAGAGGTGATCACTGTGGTGTGATGCTGGGGATGTTACACTTTGGATCTCTATGAAGGCGTTCATTTGTTCTTCTTTGTATCGCCGGCGCTCCTCCTCCCTTGAGTCCTTCTTGGTCATCATGCCCTCCACGCTTGCGATCAAGGCGTTCGACGCCGCATCCCGCTTGTTCTCCTTCTTGGAGTTGGTCTTCCCCCGCGGCCATGGCTTCTCGCCGTCTTCCTCCTCCATGGCCCTCTTCCCCCCACGCGACTTGAGGGCGGCATATTGTGTCTTGAACTTCTCCTCGTTTTTTATGACCCTCCAACAATGGGAGAGGTTGAAGCACTTGCCATCGTGTTGGACCTTGAATACCTCTAAAGCTCGGAATGCCTACAAATGTATTGCATGCAAGCATATTGGCAAATGAATATGAAAATGGACATGCAAGCATAAACGGAATGACACAAAAGAGGGTCGCTTGCTAGCATACCATGTCTTGCATGCCGATGTCGCTCACGGGGCGTCCCTTGACGCTCTCAAGAGTGGCACAAAACTTGTTGCATTCTTGTTGGATCACCCTCCATCGCTTCGAAATGGACACCCATCCGCGCGTGCTTTGCATTTGGTATGGCGGAAACTTCTTGCGCTCATGGAACTCACGATGGACACGAATCCAAAAGGTTGATGCCTTTTGTTCGGCGCCGGTCTTGGGGTCTTGCCCAATGTCCCTCCAACACTCACAAAGGAGCTTGTCCTCGGCCGCCGTGTATGCCTTCGTCCGCTTGCTCTTGCACTTTGGCTTCACCCCGGCGGCTTGGTTGGCGAGCTCGTCCTCGAACAAAGGCTCCCCTTCGATGTCCAAGTCATCCTCTTCCTCTTGTCCGTAGTCCTCCGGAAACTCGTGGTCGAGCGGGAAGCCGTCCAGGTCGAGGCCGACCTGATCATGCACGGAGGCGACCTGATCTTGATCAAAGGTAGACGGCGTGTACGCCCCTCGGCCGTCCTGGCTTTGTGTCTCTTCGGGATCGTAGCCGGCCCCGGCGGCACCGCCAGCGGCCACCGCACCACCCTCGAAGATGATGTTCTGCATGTAGTCGTCGTCGCCGGAGGCCGGCATTTTGTCGAACAGGTTATGTGCGCCCGGCAGCACGTCGGCTGGCATGTGCCGCGCGTGTTTCCTAGCCCCTCCGGATGACGAGCCACCGGCCACCGGTGTGAAGTTGAGGTCGATGGGCGCGGACGCGGGCGTGGAAGGCGCCACCACACTCACCTCGGGCGAGCACTCCCCGGAAAGGCGGGAGGCCTGAGGGTAGACATGGAAGCCGGGGATCGGCTGCGTCGCCGACGCGCGAGGCGAGTCGGGCAGCACCATCCGAGGGAACGCAGATGAGCCGGTGCTGGCCGCGACCACGGCGGCGTTGAGGAGGCCGTGCTGGCTAGGGTTTAACCCTGGTAAAATTAGCGCCTCCCTCGTTGCCACCGCGACGCGGGCGTTGGTGGCCTCCTGCTGCGCGGCGGCCGCCGCGATGGCTTCCTCCCTCGCGTTCGCCGCGTGCCTCCGGCCCTTCCTCTTCGCCGACTCCCTTGCCCGCTCGTCGTCCGTCAGCTTCTTCTTCGGCTTGGGCACGGCGGCGTTCTTGCGGGGGGCGCGAGGCTTGCCTTTGCCGGAGGGGGCCGACGTGATCCCGGACGAGGCGAGGGAGGCGAGGCCGGCGGCGGTATCGAGGTCGGCGTCCATGGCGAGCGGCAGGAGCGCGCGCGGGCGGGAGGATTTTGGGGGGAAATGGTGGAGGCTGCCACCGACCAACGGGCCAGGGGGGAGTAGGCGAGCGCGCGCGTGTCTGTCGCGTGTCCGCGCCGATGCAAATCCGGCTAAAAAATGGACCGAAAATGGGTCGGCAGGCGAACGAAAAGCGGACGCGCGTTCGTTTGGGTCGGCGCGTTGGGCCGACTTTTATGTCTGCGCCGACCCAAACAGACACGCGTGGTCGAAATGGGTCGCCGCGTTGGAGTTGCTCTAAACTGCTTTTTTACACGCAGAGAGCTGGGGAAAACATTGCCTCGGTAGGGTGTAGCGTGCACGGCACGGAGCGACACTGAAACGACGTTTCCGGAACGAAAACAACTTCTTAATCCGAAAATCAAATCGATAATGCCGGTCTGCTACGGCACGGCTCTATCTCTCTCCCCCTAGCAGGGACACGCGTCGCGGATATTCTACGAGTGGTCACACGCGCACCGCCAGCTCCGCACTGTCAATGATCGATGGATCGGTCATCGATGCGGTCGATCGTTTCGAAGTCGACCTACTATGATGAAGCACACGCATTTTCATTGGTTGGGCTGCACGGCTGCTTTGACCAGCCGCGCCCGCGCGCGACACGGACGGACGCGCGCACGTACGTACGTACGTAGCGACCAATCATGCACCGGGCCAGTAGCGCCCGCGCCGACGTCCCCGGTGGCCGGTTCCACTGCGGCGCGCGCGGAGGCATGATCCGGCCGGGTTTCACCCGCCGACAAGATTCCCGGTCGAAGCTCGAAGGGGCGCACCACGGCCGGGTCGGCGCGCGATGGGACGCCTGGCTGGCTTCGATGGCCAGCTCGCGAGTTCTGGACGCGGGTTGTCGTTGTCTTTGTGGACGCACGACCCGCGCATGGAGAGCGACCGGCCTGAGTGAGGAGAGGACGAGGAGGGCTCGTCCTCGTACAGCGACGTCGCCGGGCGTTGGGAACGAACGATTCGGCCGTGTGGATGCGGTGCGCATGGTTGGAAGGCGGTGGAACGGATCTGGAAGCGGATTTGTTGGCGGTATGACTTATGGAAGCCTTTCTCTCAAGGACGGGCGCCCTCGCTTCCGTGCGAGGCAACGCCGACATGTCCACGGCTGGAGTAATATCACGGCACACACACATGGAGCCATGGCCGGCTAATCAAGGGGCGCCATGTGATGTGACGTCACCCACCGACTACAAGCTCAACGGCAGGCAAAATTTCATGGTAGGCCTGATGCGTTTTATGATCTTGCATGATCTGATTTGCGCTGTGGATCTTCGTGGGTTTCCTTGAAGTTTTAGCTGTAGTAGTTGTAGCTTGTAAATAGGCCAGGTGATTTCTTTACATGAAATCGGACCAAGAGACAGTTCGGCGTGAATGGTGAGCTCTATAAAAACAATGACTACGGACAAAGAGCCGAGAGAATGCATGCATGAGTCGGTTTACCCAACCTGGAAGCCAAGAATCCTCAATCACACCTTGGAAATATTGACATTGTGCTTGGAGTATTTAATAAGTTTGACAGGAAGTGTTTTGGTATACCCATGTGTGATGCTTTGAACAAGTAAATCTTCCCTAGAGAAGCTTTTGTGTAACTCCTCATACAAATGTGTTCTTGGTTCGAGAATGAAGCACATGATTTCTGAGAGATATGTCATAGTACCCAAGTTGTCACACCACACGCACAATACTTTGGGCTTGTTTGAATTTCACTCATGCCAGCCTTTCCAAGTGCGGTGGGGGCGTCCCGGGGGTACCCCTTCATTTCAGGTTAAGAATATGGGAAATCGCCTTTCTCTCTATAAGAACAACGGTTTTCGCAGTGTGAAGGGAAGAGAGAGGGGATGTGATGATTGAGGTTTTGAATAAGACGACCTTTGCATTTTAGATTTGGATCTTTTTCGTATTTCAAAATAGTGCAAAGGTCAAATAAGAGGTGTTAAGCTTTTTATCATTCTGACTGCTTGAGAGCTTAGCACGGCTTCACGTTCGATTAGGTATGTGTGGATTTTTTGGGGGAAGCTGCCATGATTTTTGCATATAATCACAGTATATTTGAATATAAAACACATCGAAAGTATGAAGAGAATTGCCATGTGTAATTAAAACAATTGATGTAGAAATTTTCATGGCCAAGTCAATGTCAAAATTGCCACGGTCTGAGTTTACCATGTGGTGTTTTCATGAAGTTGCCACACCTTTTTTTTTCAGCCATGGAAATTGCCATGCCATCATGCAGGAGAGGCACACCAACTTTTGTATGAAAAAAGCTCAATGTTGGTGTAGATCGTTCTTGAAGTCCCTCGAACCGTTGATGATGATCCCGCGAACTGCCCTCGAACGATCCCTCGAACAAAAGATCGAAAGCACGGCCTCTCTACTTGGTTGCAAGCGCATGGTCTTCATGATCCAGCAGCGCTTCGCCGTCGAGAGCTAATCGTCGCTGGAGAATTAGAGAGAGAGGATATTAGAACCACACTGGGCTTCTAATTATGAGGATTAGAGAAACTAGGGCTAGCTCTATTTAGTCAACTAGGACCAACTAGAACTAGAACTAGATGAACTAGAGGAGGCTCCAAAACTTGTGTATCAAAAAGGGCAAACACCTCATGTATATACAGGTTGGAGGGGAGGAGGGGCTGCCAAGAGGAGGGGAAGGACTCCCCTCCCCTTGCGCCGGCCAACGGGTGAAGGAGGAGTCCTCCCCCTCCCCAATTCGGCCTCCCCTAGAGGGAAAGGGGGGCGCCTCCCCACTTGGGCCCTTGTGGCCCAAGTTGCCTTCCACCACAAGGCCTTTTAAGGCCCGTTGATATTTAATTATTTATAAAAGCCCTCTAACAATTACTATAGACTTTCATATATAATTTAACATCACCAGAAACATTTTTCACGTATATATTAATTATCAGGAATACCCAGTATTGGCCGATAAACTCTGAAACCCTTCCGGTGACCCCGAAACACTCTTAGTTCCTCTCGAAACTATTTTGAATATTAATGAAACAATTCCACAAATAAATCCTCGATATTCCCATCCTACTAACACTCGGCAGATCATGATTGCCTTAAGCTTGTGACCTCGTAGGTTCGGTAAATCATAGACATGAATAAAACTCCTTCGTTCAATGAACGATAGCGGAACTGTGGATGTCTATATCGATCCCTATGATTACACGAATGACATTCGAGTGAACCTTTGTTTATTATGTGATGTTCCCTTTGCTTCGTGATACTTTACAAACCCGAGGTGCACGGTATCCTCCTGAGTCATGCACATGCTCACTATATCGTTGATCTCGTTGTTGGTTTGTGCTTCTTTCTTGTTGAAGTGTTCCAGCATCCACGTGACGTAGTCACCTATGTCTTGCCAGACGATGATGGTGTAGGAGATATGCCCTAGAGGCAATAATAAATGATATTATTTATCTCCAAGTTCATGATTATGTTTATGTTCCATGCTATAACTGTTGTGGTTCCCGAGTCCGTATATTCATAAAGGCTCTAGGGAAAACCCATGTGCACATGTGGAATAATAAACGGTAAAATGTATTCCTAGTCGTGCCTCTAAGACTAGCTCAAGTGTTGCATGATGATTATGTTTTCCCAATCATGGGCATGTCTATGCCAGCAACTTTGAGGGCACAATGTTGGTAGAACATTTGTGTTGAATCGACCCGAATTGATGTTATGCTATGAGATACATTCATCACAAGTTAATGGTTAATAACATAGAGAAGTTAATATTTGCATAATTCCTTAGACCATGAGAGTATCGAGTTTCTTCATACTTGCTTCATGAACTTTGGGGTTTGTTAAACGTCATCCGTAAATGGTTGGCTATTACGGCGGCTTACGGGTTCATGGAAAAGTGTGTCAGGTAACTTGATAGCTCAAGATTGGGATTTGCTCCTCCGACGATGGAGAGATATTCTCGGGCCCTCTCAGTGTTACGGTATCCACCATCATCTGGCCAGACACATTGTGATTTGATCACTGGGATGCCGAAACACGGAAACGAGAAAAGAGAACAAAACTGATAACGAGGTAACTTGCATGGTGGACAAATTGTTGATCCACAGGGATGCAATAAATCTCACCTAGGGTGTTTGTAACATATCGCAAAGCAACAGGAATAGCACACGGCAACTGGAGGTTCACTCGAATTTTTATTCGTGTGGGTATAGGGATCAATATGGGTGTCCACGGATCCGATGTTGATCATTGATCGGAAGGGGTTCCGGGTCATGTCTATACTTCACCGAACCTATAGGGTCACATGCTTAAGGTCATCTATCTGCTGAATACTAGATAGGGAGTCTGAGAGAAAATCTCCAGAAAAAGTTTCGGAGACAGCGGAAAAGTTCCGGAGAGAGAGGACACCGGATGAGTTTCGGTAAAACTGAAAAGTTGTTTCAGGGTATATCATTAAGTCAAATTGGTTTCGGCACACGCCTGATAATTCTTGGAGGGTGCCAGAATCATTCTGGAAACTTCTGGGAATTTTCCGAGATAAAAACCGGAAATGTTCCGGAGCTGCCGGAACCGGTTTGGTTGCTTTTCGCAGATGAAAATCACTAATCCGAAATTGTTTCGAAACATGTCCAAAATCATTTGTGTGGGTAATGGAATTATTCTAAGGCCCACAGAAATATTTTCGAATTTAACGGTCGCGGAAAATTGTCTCTGTGAATAGTGAAAATCACTTTATGGATATTTTTATGGAAAGCCTCCTTTTGGGGCTTTACCCAAAAGGCTTCTAGAAGGACTTGGGGATCAAGGAACCCCCTTTGGGGCCCCCCATGAAGGTGGGACGTTCAAGGGTGCAGCTCCTGCATGGAGCTCCACTTGTCATCCCTTTATGCCCTTTATGACCTTTATGTGTGACATAAAGTGTGGGCATTTTGGGTTTTTCATATGCCCCCTTACCCCTTGGGTTTTCCTATAAATAGAGGTGGAGAGGCACTCTCCACAATCATCCTTGCTCTCATACACATGCCATAGACTTGTCTGGCTTCTCTCTCCCTCCCAGCGAAATAGTTTCGTAGAGCCGAAAGGCTGTCTAGGTTCCTGCAGGAACTAGTTCTGGACGGCGAAGCCCTGCCGGATAGCTGACACCGTATGTGTGCAACCCCGTAGAGAGGTCGTAGTTTCAATATTTTGCTCGAGGGGTTGTTCGAGTATCCTCCCGAAGGGCTGTCCGAGTTTTCTTTCGGGTTTCGAGGGTCCTCCCGGAGGGCTGTCCGTGACATCATCCGAGGGACTGTCCAACCGCCTCCCGAAGGGCTGTCCGACGAGGGAGTACATCCTTGTGGTTGGGAGGATGTAAATCCTAGCTGCGGGGATCTGCACCGACGATCTCCACCGACTCTTCTTCCGCTGCGCTTTGAGTCGGTACGGATCATATCAAACCTTGTATGCAGTCTCCATAGTGGTCCTGGGCGTGCTCGCTGTACCAATTTTTTTTGTTTTCTATCGCGTTCCCCTACAGATGGATGCTGTCACACGGAGAGGTCCCTAAGAATATCTCTCCATCGTTGGAGGAGCAAATCCCACTCTCAAGCTATCTAGTCCCTTGTCAAACTTTCCAATGAACCCGTAAATTATCGTTATGATCACCTAGTTACAGATGATGTTTGAGCAACCCCAAAGTCCACCTTACGGTAGGAAGTGACTACGATACTCTCATGGTCCGAGGAACTAAAAACACATGCTAACACTTCATGTTATAACAATTGATTTCAGACGATATAATCACAAAGTATAACAAACAAGTATTGGGTCGATTCAATATGATCGTTCTTCTAACGTCATACCCTCAATGTTGTTTTAGGACTATCGTTACACTTAACGATATCCTTAGATCCTGTAAACATGATCACCAACAACACTTGAGCCAGTCTTAGAGGCAAGACCGGGAACCTATTGTTACCATTTATCATTCCACACGTGCATATGAGTTTTCCACTAACTCGCATATTCCAGGATCATAGCAGTTATAACATGGAATATAAACTCTTAACTATGAATATGGAAATATAATAATACCATATTATTGCCTCTAGGGCATATTTCCAACACGTTCCCACTCATTTTTTGCACCGAACCCTTACCGTCATTCTATAAATCCCCCTTCCATGTTGTCTCTGCATCTTTCCTTAGCAATTTTTTGAGCCATGTTAGGTGATAACTCCCACGGTTTTACTCCAATAATGTCTCATTTGCTTTTGTGCAATGCCACACGAATGTAGATGCCTATTAGGGGAGGTGTGTGTTTTGAAGAATTAGTTATTAGTGAGCGCCACCTGACAGAGTTGGGTAAGTGTTTTTTAAAGCCCAGGCTCCCGGAGAAGTTCCTGTTAGGGAACGTTGCATGGAAAACAAAAAAAAAATCTACACACACGCAAGATCTATCCATGGAGATGCATAGCTACGAGAGGGGGAGAGCATCTACATACCCTTGTAGATCGCTAAGCGGAAGCGTTTATCAACGCGGTTGATGTAGTCGTACACCTTCACGATCCGTCCCGATCAAGTACCGAACGTACGGCACCTCCGCGTTCAGCACACGTTCAGCTCGATGACGTCCTCGCCTTCTTGATCCAGCAAGAGAGGGGAAGTAGTAGATGAGTTTCGGCAGCACGATGGTGTGGTGACGGTGGTGGTGAAACTATCCATAGGGATTCGCCAAGCACAACGGACGTGGACGGAGGAGGAACTAGAACTAGAGGGAGACGGGGCGCCGCACACGGCTTGGGGATCGTGGTGTGTGTTGCCCATCTCCCTCCTCTCATATATATATGTGGGGGAGGAGGGGAGGCAGCCTAGGGTGCCCCCAAGGGGGCCGGCGGCCAGCCCTAGGGCCTGCCCTGGCCGCGCCCCCCTTCCTTCTTTGGCGCCTGGGGAGAAGGCAGGAGGGGAGGCGCCCCCCTTTCCTTTCTCTCATGTGGAGGGGAAGGCAGGAGGGCCTAGCCCTCCCCCTTTTCCTTCCCTAGGGCCGGCGGCCTAGAGGTGGGGCGCACCAGCCCCTTGTGGGCTGGTGTGCTTCCCTCGTTGGCCCAATAAGCCCAATAACTCTCCGTGGCCTTCCCGGAACCCCTTCCAGTGATCCGATAAATACCCGGTGCATTCCGAAACCTTTCTGAAGACCAAATAGTATCATCATATATATAAATCTTTACCTTCGGACCATTCCGGAGCTCCTCGTAATGTCCGTGATCTCTTCTGGGACTCTGAACAACATTCGGTCACTGTCGGCGTACTAAGTATTGGGCCACTAGTACCCCGTACTTGTGCACGGGCAGTTGTAGCCATCCTCGCGGCAAGGCTTGCCGGGAACAGCTCGAGGTCGATTCGAGTCACCAAGGAAGTCGTCAAGTCAGAGATCTGAGGATCAATGGACAAGCGAAGCTGGGGTCCGAAGGCCAGCTTCCCCGGCAAGATCCTTGCCGGGATGGCCTGTGGCGTCCAGCAAGGCTTGGCGTCCGGCAAGGCTTGGCGTCCGGCAAGCCTTGGCGCCCGGCAAGGCTTGGCGTCCGGCAAGGCTTGGCGCTCGGCAAGATTCGGCGCCTGGCGAGATTCTGCCACTGTGCCACCGCTTCGGCACAGTAACATGCCTGACATTCTGGGTCCTTCTCTGGATACGTGGCGATGCGCCAGTGGAGGAGAGCTTAAGCGGTGCTGATGGGATGGCCCCTTTTTCCATCCCCAAGAAAGTGAAGACACCTAAACGGACACCTCACGGTGCATTAAATGCGCTTGTCCTAATCCATCAGGGGTTAGGTATGATACCCTGTAGCTACTTTACACCTCAATGTATATACATTTTGCCACTATGGAGACCCCTTTCAGCATATAAAAGGAGGCCCAAGGCAACTGCTACAGGGGAGGAGAACTTCTGGTCCATTCTGCATGCGTAGCTGCTCTTTGAATGTACTGTTCATTGCGAGCGCTCCTGAAGGATGGGCTCAAGAACATCAATAAGAACACAAAGCAGGAGTAGGGTTTTACGCTGATCAGCGGCCCGAATCTGGGTAAAAACTTCCCGCGTCGATCACTGGTTCTGCTCTTTGCGTATACCTCTCCCCCCGCCGAATCGTAAAGGGGTCTCTCGGGATCCCATAGGTGTCGTACCCCGACATCTTTGGCGCACCAGGTAGGGGGGAAGGGAGATATGAATACCAGTTGGTGACGTTCGGAATCGACGCTTTCCGGAG
Source organism: Thinopyrum elongatum (assembly GCA_011799875.1). Taxonomy (NCBI): domain Eukaryota; kingdom Viridiplantae; phylum Streptophyta; class Magnoliopsida; order Poales; family Poaceae; genus Thinopyrum; species Thinopyrum elongatum. The sequence goes on along the minus strand of CM022298.1, from coordinate 565,899,891 downwards.
GAAGAACAAAGCCAGGAAGCTAAGTCCTGAAAACTCAGAGCAAGTTTTTCTTTTATTACCAAGTTATTTCCTTGGACGATTCCGACTCTTGTATGGAAAATCTGCACGCGAAGGAACCCTTGTTGTAATCAGTTGCGCCCTTATTTTGTTTCGAGTCCGCTCAACGATTTAAGTGGCTGCACTGAGAACACCAAGGAGTCTTGCCGGCCGCTGCGCCTCCAGCAGGCTGCTGAAGTCCCGCACCCAGCGCTCGCGGCAGGTTGCGCGCTGGCAAGTTTTTCAATAAGCGTAGGGTGAACTCCATACATAAAGGAATCAGACAAGGAAAATAGCAAGCATGCACTTAAACATAGGCAAATTATATTACATCCATAAGTTGCCGCAGTTCTAACTTGAGACTTAATTGTCTTTTACATGAGATGATGGCGGCAAGAATAAAAGGGAAGCACTCAATCCCTGTGCTGGCCTTCGATCCTTTTGATGGAGTCCACCTTCTCAAGGATTGGCGCGATGCGCTCTTCAAGCGCCTCAACATTCGCATCTTTTGGCAGATGGCCGAGCGCGTTGGAGAGGTCGACGCCGGGATTGCTGTGCACCACCTTGATGAGCACCTTGCGGAGGACCGCCCGGCAAAGCCGGCGAGTCTCGTTCGCCAGTTGGGTCGCCCGGCTGGACTGGAGCTCCCTCAACGCGTTGATGATGCTTTCAAAGAACATCGTCAACCTGGCACTTGGAGATATCCTTTCCTCGGAAGAATATCTGAAGTTCGACAGGCCCATGGTTGACAGTTCTGCGGTAAGCTTTTCCGCGGTGGCGATGAGGCGTCCGGTCCAGATCTCCACTCCCTTCTCGTATTCGTTTTGGGCAGCGGCGGCGCTCTTGAGCACGTTCCTCTCTCCTTGGAGATCCTTGAGTAGAGCCTTTTCACGGGCCTTGCCGGCCTCGAGAGACTTCTGCAGCGTGGTCAGCTTCAGCTCCAGAACCGAAATATTATCAGCCGCAGAGGAGAGCTGCTTGGTCTTGTCGGACAGGGCAACTTGCATCTCCGCCAAGGAGTGGAGGGTTTTTTCCCTGTCCCCCTTGAGCGTCGAGAGCTCCTTGCCGTGCTCTTCGAGATCTGTTTCCAGCCTCTTCACTTTGTCGCTCAGCTCGTTCTTGGCGGCCTCTGCAGCTTCGGCAACATCGACGGTCTCCTTGAGCTTGCCGGTGTGACTTGCAGTCAGAGCTTCGAGCGCCTCCTTATGTTTTTGCTCCAGCTCCTGGGTCTGCCGCGCGACAAGATTTTCGATGTCTTCATCCTTGCTACGAAGCTTGGCGGCGAGCGCCTGCTCACGTGCGGTGAGATCTTCTTCGTGAGCATCAAGAGCAACGCGGCGCCCCGTCAGGAGAGCATCTTCGGCAGCAATCCTTTGAACAGCTTCATCATGTGCCTTCTCCATATCGGATTGCTTCAGGAGGATCTCATTCCACTGCTGGCTCACTTGTTCCCGGCCGGCAACTAACTCTTGGAGGGCCTCGGCGTGCCAGATCTGCATTTGTGCGACGCGCCTTTGAAAATCCGCTTCGGCTGCCTCGACAACTGCCATTCTGGAGTCCGCCTTCTCTCTTCGGGCGCGATGGAGAGCCTGGAGTTTGCGGAAATTCTCACCCATGGCCTGAAGGAGTTGATCCTCTTCAGATTTGCCGCTGCTAGTGCTGGGGTCGTCAACAACTTCGAGCCCGGCAGCGGCAATGATTTCCTCGAAAATTTCTCCTTCGGCTGGTGCCTCAGTGCTTGTCGTCCCCGGCAAGTTGACGAACAGGTTCTCGCCAACCTTGAGGTACTTGCTGGATGAGGGGCCTCCAGATGTTGATGGCTGGTCTTCAGTGGCCGCCTCACCAGTGACAGGGGCTCTGTGGCCGGTGCAGCGCCTGGCGCTCCTGCGGCAGGAATGCTGTCAGTGCGGTCCTCAGCCTCCCTGTCGCCCTCTTCAGCAGGTTCTTCGGCGATTTCCTCTTGTGCTGTCTCGGCGGCCTTCCCATCAAGAGCACCACCAGCCTCGGCAACGTCATCCTTGATGGCCTTGCTGGCAGCGATCCTGTCCGCTTCGGCGGCGGCATCCCTGGCGGTCTCCTCGATGACGACGTCGACGTCCATGTGTTCCATCACAGGGAACTCTGAAGGGCGAAGGAGGAAGATAGAATAAGATCGAGGTTGAAGTTGAAGTGACTAAAGATAAAGAGATAAGAAAAAAAGGATAACAAGCACTCTGAGGCAATCGAGTACCTGCGTCGGGCTGTCGGGAGGTGGCTTCACCTCTCCCGGCAACTCCGGTTATCGGGGGCGTGTCGCCGGAGTCCGCGCTTGCCGGCTCCCCCTCAGTTAGGACGGGCTCGCCGGCAGGATCTCTTGCCGGGGACGTGCTTGTGGGCGGAGCGGTCAATGAAGGAGGCGCAAAGGGAATGTCTTCTCCTTGTTGCCGTTCTTCTCCTGCGAACCCAAAGATATTAGCGGCAAGAATGAAAGCCTCGGCACCAGTCAGCAGAAAAGGAACAATGAACTTACGCTGGGGGCTGTGCTGGGGGCTGCGCTGGGGGCTGTGTTGAGGACTAGACTCCGGGCTGACAATGACAGTTTCCGGCACGCTCGTGGAGCCTGCCGGGGGCTCGTCGCCCGTAGAAGTCCTTGACCTCTTCGCCATCCTCTCCAGCAAGGTTTCTGTGTCACTGCAGAAACAACACGAGCAAGTCAGCAAGATTGATGCAAAAATTGGAAGGAAAAAGCTGTGGCAAAGTACTCACTCTTCTTCCTCTCGCTCTGGACTAAAGCCGGAGATGTCGAAGTCGACCTCCGTTGCGGTGTCTGAGTGGGGAGGCGGAGGAGGAGTCCTGGGCCACTTGGCTGTGGCGGGCGCCGGGGCAGCTTCCGGTGCGGTAGTACGGGACCCTCCTGCCGCCCCAGCAGTGGTCGCTGGTGTGGGTATCGCGCGCCGCGCGGGCTGTTGACGAGCCCCCTGCCACGGTCCAGTCTTGCCGGCCACTTTCTTGCCGGGGGCTTCGCCGCTCGAAGTAGGCTGGCTTGCTGGGATGCCTGATGCAGCCTTCCGAAGAACACGCTTTGTCTTCTTCGGGGGTGAGGGCTCTTCTCGCGTCTCCTCTTCGGCCGTGTCTTCGCCGGACGAGCTCTCAGCGGCTGCGCTGCCTTCTTCCCCGGCAACCTTGTCCTCCTCGGCAGGCTTTGCCTCCACTACCACCTCTGCGTCGCTGGCTTCCCACTCTGGGAAGCCAACGTTGCCGGCCTCCGCGGCAAGATTCGCCTCCTCCACTCTAGTAGCGATGTAGGCTACTTCCTGATCAGTGGTGGCTCGGATAAAATCTGACTCTTGCTGGACAGGCTTCTCCGTCAAATTGTCAAAGAACTTCTGCGCTTCCTCCTCGCTTGGCTCGACCCAGGTCGGGTCAAGGCCGTGGGCATTGAACATCGGCATGAAAGCAATGATTGACCCTAAGGCAGAATTGTTGCACAAGGGGACAATCCTTGCCGGCAGCCGGTGCTTGTCTTCGCGCTGGAATAATCTTTGACGGAGAGCGCCAAGCTGCATAGCGGTCAGATTGTTGTTCAGCCCGGGGCGCAATCTCATGACATCTGCTGCGTTCTTGTATTCCCAAGCTGGCCTTCACCTGTTCTGCAGAGGGGCGATGCGGCGGCGGAGAAAGTCGAAGCCGATCATCTCCATCATCAGTCCGGCAACCTTCAGGCGAAGGATTCTGGTAGTGGCGATTGTGAGCCTCTCGTCCTCCGCTGCGGGGTCGCTCCAATCCTTGCCGCGGACCACCTTCTGTTGCCGGGGATGACAAAAAGGATGGGGATCTGCTTCCTGGATCCAGCACCATTCAACCCGCCACTCGTCCCACTTTTCGCGGTATACTCCCTCTGGGTATATTTCCTTATTCCAAGCCCTTGGAATCCAGGCAATAGAACCAGAGAGGGCCTCTCCTTTTTGGATGCGAGAGTAGAAATAATGGTGAAAAAGAGCGGAATTGGGGATCACACCAACGAAATTCTCACAGAGATGAGCAAAGATAGACATGCAAAGTACTGCATTCGGCGTGAAATCAAGAAGACGGAAGCCGTATGTGTACATGATGTCATTGAAGAAGTCGGAAAAAGGGGGACAGAGCCCGCAATAGAAGTATGCAGTGAAGAAAGGGTATCTGTCCGATCCACCTTTGGAGCAAGCACCTGGGATTACGCGTGTGGCGGGGTGAGCTTGCGTTCCCTTCGCCCACATGCATTGGTATCGCCCCTTCAAAGCTTCGGCATCGAGCGTTGGAGGGAAGACGACGAGCCTCTTCCGCATCTTCACCAGTTCGCTCTCCGGAACGTCGGCTTTCGCCTCCTTCCCCTTGCCCTTGCTGGCCTTGGGCGCCATGGCGACGGCGGGAGCGGAAGCTGGGGGTGGAGCGAGCGCGGAAGCAGCGGGCGGAAGAAGAAACGGCTTCGCTCTGAGCTCGAGAGAAGGAGGGTGATGGCGATGGCCAGATTGAAAGAAGAAGGGGATAAATAGGTTCGTGCCTCTGCAACTTCTCCTTTTTTATGGGAAAGGAGCGGGGCCGCCTCTTTTATTCCCCAATGTGAATGCGCCTCTATAGGCGCGAGGCAGTTGCAGCCTTTTTGGCACGCTTCCCACGTCACGCGCTCCGTGCGCGTAGTGGGGGGCACAGTAAAACGAGACATTTACGAGCAGTTAATTCCCTGCCACGCGTGCCCGTGCACCATTTGGGCCTAGCCCAACAACGCCTCGCACTCGTGTATGGCCTAGGCCCGGGGGCTCCTGTCGGCGTACTAAGTATTGGGCCACTAGTACCCCGTACTTGTGCACGGGCAGTTGTAGCCATCTTCGCGGCAAGGCTTGCCGGGAACAGCTCGAGGTCAATTCGAGTCACCAAGGAAGTCGTCAAGTCAGAGATCTGAGGATCAACGGACAAGCGAAGCTGGGGTCCGAAGGCCAGCTTCCCCGGCAAGATCCTTGCCGGGATGGCCTGTGGCGTCCGGCAAGGCTTGGCACCCGGCAAGGCTTGGCGTCCGGCAAGGCTTGGCGTCTGGCAAGCCTTGGCGCCCGACAAGGCTTGGCGCCCGGCAAGGCTTGGCGTCCGGCAAGGCTTGGCGCCTGGCAAGATTCGGCGCCTGGCGAGATTCTGCCACTGTGCCACCGCTTCGGCACAGTAACATGCCTGACATTCTGGGTCCTTCTCTGGATGCGTGGCGACGCGCCAGTGGAGGAGAGCTTAAGCGGTGCTGATGGGATGGCCCCTTTTTCCATCCCCAAGAAAGTGAGGACACCTAAACGGACACCTCACGGTGCATTAAATGCGCTTGTCCTAATCCATCAGGGGTTAGGTATGATACCCTGTAGCTACTTTACACCTCAATGTATATACATTTTGCCACTATGGAGACCCCTTTCAGCATATAAAAGGAGGCCCAAGGCAACTGCTATAGGGGAGGAGAACTTCTGGTCCATTCTGCATGCGTAGCTGCTCTTTGAATGTACTGTTCATTGTGAGCGCTCCTGAAGGCTGGGCTCAAGAACATCAATAAGAACACAAAGCAGGAGTAGGGTTTTACGCTGATCAGCGGCCCGAACCTGGGTAAAAACTTCCCGCGTCGATCACTGGTTCTGCTCTTTGCGTATACCTCTCCCCCCGCCGAATCGTAAAGGGGTCTCTTGGGATCCCATAGGTGTCGTACCCCGACAGTCACTATTTCACATAACTCATATAATACTATATCGTCAACGAACGTTAAGCGTGCGGACCCTATGGGTTCGAGAATGATGTAGACATGATCGAGACGCTTCTCTGGTCTATAACCAATACCGGGACCTGGATGCCCGTATTGGTTCCTACATATTCTACGAAGATCTTTATCGATCGAACCTTTATGACAACATACGTAGTTCCCTTTGTCTGTCGGTATGTTACTTGCCCGAGATTCGATCATCGGTATCTCCATACCTAGTTTAATCTCGTTACTGGCAAGTCTCTTTACTCATTCTGTAATACATCATCTCGTAACTAACTCCTTAGTCACTTTGCTTGCAAGCTTCTTGTGATGCTGCATTACTGAGAGGGCCCAGAGATACCTCTCCGATACACGGAGTGACAAATCCCAATCTCGATCCATGCCAACTCAACAGACACCTTCGGAGATACCTGTAGAGCATCTTTATGATCACCCAGTTATGTTGTGACGTTTGATAGCACACAAGGTATTCCTCCGGTATCCGGGAGTTGCATGATCTCATGGTCGAAGGAATATGTATTTGACATTAAGAAAGTAGTAGCAATAAACTGAATGATCATATGCTAAGCTAACGGATGGGTCTTGTCCATCACATCATTCTCCTAATGGTGTGATCCCGTTATCAAGTGACAACACATGTCTATGGTTAGGAAACCTTAACCATCTTTTGATCAACGAGCTAGTCTAGTAGAGGCTTACTAGGGACATGGTATTTGTTTATGTATCCACACATGTATTTAAGTTTTCGGTCAATACAATTCTAGCATGAATAATAAAACTTTATCATGATTAATGAAATTTAATAATAACCACTTTATTATTGCCTCTAGGGCATATTTCCAACAGTCTCCCACTTGCACTAGAGTCAATAATCTAGATTACATAGTAATGAATCTAACACCCATGGAGTCTTGGTGCTGATCATGTTTTGCCCACGGAAGAGGTTTAGTCAACGGGTCTACCACATTCAGATGCGTATGTACTTTGCAAATTTCTATGTCTCCATCCTTAACCTTTTCACGAATGGAGTTGAAGCGTCTCTTGATGTGTTTGGTTCTCTTGTGAAACCTGTGAAAGGATCGAGAAGAGGGGTCTAGAGGGGGGTGATTAGACCCTCAACAAGTAAAAGTGGTAGTTTTTAAGTTCTTCAAGTTGAGATAGAGTTTTAGCACAAGTTTAAGCATTCACAATACATTTCAAGCAAGCATGACAAGAGTATATGCAGCGGAAAGAGTAAAGCATGCTAATTGCAAGAAAGTAAAGGGATGGGATCAGAGTGTGCAAATGCAATGAAGACGCGGAGATTTTGGCGTGGTTCCGATAGGTGGTGCTATCGTACATCCACGTTGATGGAGATTTCAACCCACGAAGGGTAACGGTTATGCGAGTCCACGGAGGGCTCCACCCACGAAGGGTCCATGAAGAAGCAACCTTGTCTATCCCACCATGGCCATCACCCACGAAGGACTTGCCTCACTAGGGTAGATCTTCATGAAGTAGGCGATCTCCTTGCCCTTACAAACTTCTTGGTTCAACTCCACAACTTGACGGAGGCTCCCAAGCGACACCTAGCCAATCTAGGAGACACCACTCTCCAAAAGGTAACAAATGGTGTGTTGATGATGAACCCCTTGCTCTTGTGCTTCAAATGATACTCTCCCCAACACTCAACTCTCTCTCACTGATTTGGATATGGTGGAAAGATGATTTGAGTGGAAAGCAACTTGGGGAAGGCTAGAAATCACTAGGTGATAGTTCAGAACGCCGTCGCAGAAAGGGGTTAAAAACCATTTGTATAGCACCTCGCTGTACCAGTGATGCATAAGCTCCCCTACATGTATGCAATCATGTGAAGATAGAATATACTAACATAGAGTAAGCAGAGAGTTACATGTATCTTGGCTATATGCATCAGAGCAAAAGATATGATTGAGAAAATGTACCTCCATGTTTATGAATCCCTCTTGCAAACAATATGTACAACAGCAATAGATCATCATGCACATGAGTGTGATGCATATACTTACCTTGTGGTCTTGAGCTGACTTTTGAGAGAGCGGACTTGAGAAAACAGGGTTAGATAACACAAGAACACTCCAAGTAAGGCAGTTTTGGGGAACCACAAGAATACCAGGACTGGGATGACATGTGATGGGAGAGTACCATAAGTACTTCATTTAGATATAGACATGTCCCCAGAGGTTTAAAGATGTGAAATAAATTCCAAGGATTTTTCTCCCCTTAGGCATAGACTCTTTCTCCCCCTGAATCTGTTATTGGATAATGGGAGAAGGTAGGGTGAGATAAAATCAGAGCAAATAAAATAAGAGCAAGTAAAATCAGAGCAAAAAGGAATTTTTAGAAATAGCTAGGATTAAACAAATTAGCATGTCTTCCCCTCTCAAAGACATGTGACTTCTCTCCTCTTTGTTAACAAGCATCTGTAGAAGAGCTTAGATGTGCTCATTTGACAAGCTTTGATGTGCTCTCTCTCTCTCTCTCCCTTTGACATCAATTTCCAAGAAGGGCACTTCTGGAGCATGAGCCAAGCAGGTGTGGTCCTTGAGAGTCACTACAAAGTAGTAGGTAGCTTATGATGCCGATAGAGGGAAGAATCATTGAGTGGAGCTGAGGAAAATAGGCAATAAGAAATGGCAAAAGGTTTTCTCAGAGTTGAAATCGGTGACACCGATATGGTTCCGTCGGTGACTTCGAGATGACAGAGTCACAGAGGGTGCTCATCGGTGAGACCGAGCTAGTCTGTGTCGGTTGAACCGGTGAACTATATGCAAGGAAACCTTGTATTTCGGTCGAGCCGATAGGCTTGGATCGGAGGGACCGAGTTCAACGCGGAGTAAAGATTTTGTCAACTCATCTCACTTGGCAAATGAAATCTCACAAGGATTTGCAAGGAATTAGCAGAAAGATTTGCAATGAATTAAACACAGATGAGGAACAGAAAATAAAAAGATCTAGATGAAGTTTTTTTGTTTAGAGGGAGACATAAAGACAAGAAAATCATACAAGTGAAAGAAAAACCAACTAAGTAAAAGGTCACTAGAGAACTTCATCTAGAAAGGGGTCGGCGACAAAGCCACCTATGTTAGAGTATATTGACTTAGGAGTCAAGTGAGATCACTTGATCATAGGTCATACTCATCGTTTTAAGCTCAAAATGGGGTTACCATTTTTCGTTTAAGCATTTTGATGTATTCTCATCTTGTTGAGTTGCTTTAGCTCATGACTTGGAGTAAAGCTTCTCTAAGATGGAATGACATACCTTGGGTTGTGGTGTTGATCTTGATCATGTAGTCGAACTTGTGTTGGATGCTCGAGGTTGATGTAGTTGGGAGCACCCTTTAGAGTTGAAGTTCATCTTCCTACATGGGTTAGTCTTGCAAGGAAGAGCACTTGTGTATCCAAATTGACAACCATGAAATTTGATTCCAATTGAAATAGTCAAAGGATATGTTGAATGAGTTCATGCTTCCTTTAATCCAGCAAACAAATCATAGGAACTTGGTGATGTAGAAATTGCTCAAAATGTGAGTGATTTGCAATCTCATAGATTTGGGCTCATCCAAGCACCTACAAGGGTTAGATAACATGCAAGGGTACAAGTGTAGATCCAGGACATATGATCATCATCATAAGAGAAATATCAAGGATTAGTCACAAAAGGCTCACGCCTTGCATGTATCCAAATGGAGTTTCTACTCCAAGTTTGAGGCATCAATGATATTCAATTCACCTCACAAACGGCAAAATACTTTCTCATCAAGCGGTTTGGTGAATGATGTCGCTTGAACTACGTCGGTATTTTCCCAAAGAGGAAGGGATGATGCAGCACAACTATGGTAGGTATTTCCCTTGGTTAAGAAACCAAGGTATCAATCCAGTAGGAGAACCAAGCAACACTATGTAAATGGTACCTACACACAAAGAACAAATACTTGCAACCCGACGCTTATGAGGGGTTGTCAATCCCTCTACGGGTAACGGCGCCAGATATTGTCAAGTTGACGGGATAAAATTTGTGTAGATTGGGTAAATAGATCTTGATAAAACACGAAATAAAATAAGTAATAAAAAAGTGTAGCAAGGTATTTTTGGGTTTTTGGAATAATAGATCTAAAAATAAAAGCGAATAAAAATAGATCTCAAAGCAAATATGATAAAGAATAGACCCGGGGGCCGTAGATTTCACTAGTGGCTTCGCTCAAGAAAATAGCACACGGTGGGTAAACAAATTACTGTTGGGCAATTGATAGAACACCGAATAATTATGATGATATCCAGGCAATGATCATTATATAGGCATCATGTCCAAGATTAGTAGACCGACTCCTGCCTGCATCTACTACTATTACTCCACACATCGACCGCTATCCAGCATGCATCTAGTGTATTAAGTTCATGGAGAAACAGAGCAATGCAATAAGAACGATGACATGATGTAGACGAGATCTATTCATGTAGGAATAGCCCCCATCTTGTTATCCTTAATAGCAACGATACGTGCGTGTCTTGCTACCCCTTTTGTTACTGGGAAAGAACACCGCACGATCGAACCCATCCCAAAGCACCTCTTCCCATGGCAAGAAAAACCGATCTAGTTGGCCTAACTAAACCAAAGATTCGAAGAAGAAATACGAGGCTATAAATAATCATGCATATAAGAGATCAAAGAAAACTCAAATAACTTTCATGGATATAGATATGATCATAAACTCAAAGTTCATCGGATCCCAACAAGCACACCGCAAAAAGAGTTACATCAAATAGATATCCAAGAGACCATTGTATTGAGAATCAAAAAGAGAGAAGAAGCCATCTAGCTACTACCTACGGACCCGTAGGTCTATGATGAACTACTTACGCATCATCGGAGAGGCACCAATGAGGATGATGAACCCCTTCGTGATGGTGTCTAGATTGGATCTCGTGGTTCTAGAACTTGCGGCGGCTGGAATTGTGTTTCGTCGACTCCCCTAGGGTTTCTGGAATATTTGGGTATTTATAGGGCGAAGAGGCGGTGCGGGAGGTCACCGAGGTGGGCAGAACCCACCTGGGCACGCCTGGGCTCCTGGGCGTGCCCAGGTGTCTTGTGCTCACCTCGGGCCCCCTCTCTAGTACTTCTTTGGCCTACCTTGTGTCTTCTGGTCCAAAAAAGTTCTCCAAAAAGTTCCGCTGCGTTTGGACTCCGTTTGGTACTGATATTCTGCGAAGTAAAAAACAAGCAAAAAATAACAACTGGCACTGGGCACTATGTCAATAGGTTAGTCCCCAAAAAATGATATAAAATTGCTATAAAATGATTGTAAAACATCCAAGAATGATAATATAACAGCATGGAACAATTAAAAATTATAGATACGTTGGAGACGTATCGGCATCCCCAAGCTTAATTCCTACTCGTCCTCGAGTAGGTAAATTATAAAAACAGAATTTTTATGTGGAATGTTGCCTAGCATGTTCATCACATATTCTTTTCTTTTGTAGCATGGACATATGGACTTTTATATGGTTCAAAGCAATAGTCTAGTTTTGACATGAAGATTTCAATACTCAAGCATATCAACAAGCAGCCATGTCTTGCAAAATATCAACAATAAATAAAGTTATCCCTAGCCCATCATGCTCAATCATTGATCCATTCATGAAACACACTCGCATATTAGCTACATCCAATGCTTAAGTACGATCATAGTGCCCCTTAGTTGGTGCTTTATAAGAGAAGATGGAGACTCAAATAAAAATAAAAATTGCATAAAGTAAATAGATAGGCCCTCCGTAGTGGGAAGTAGGGATTTGTAGAGGTGCCAGAGCTCAAAGCTTAAATTGAGAGATAATTTTTTTGATAGGCATACTTTTCCCGTCAACGAAAATGACCGAGTAATTCCCAACACTTTCCATGCTAGATATATCATAGGCGGTTCCCAAACAGAAAATAAAGTTTATTCCTTTTTCCACCATTCTTTCACAATCCATGGCTAGCCATATTCATGGGTGCCCTCCATACCAACACTTTTCAAGGAATTTATTATTTGACAACATAAAGTAAATTCTTTTTTCATTTCAAGACTGGGCATCCCTATTACCACCGTACTCTCGTGCAATGACAAGTGAATAAACACTCATCTTGAGAATAACACATCTAGCATCGAAAATATTGGCCACCCCCTGCCACTTCATGAGCGGTACAAGCACACAAAAAGGAAATTTATTTTGAAAATTAGAGATGGCACATACAAATTTGCTTAGAACGGCACGGGAATACCGCATATAGTAGTATTTCTACTTAGTACAAGTGGAGGCTAGCAAAAAGATTGAGAAGCAACCAACCAAGAAACGAAAAATCACATAAGCGAGCATTAAGCATAACTAACACCGAATAATGCACCACAAGTAGGATGTAATTTCATTGCATAACTATTGACTTCCATGCTTGCATAGGGAATCACAAACCTTAACACCAATATTCTTACTAAAGCATAATTACTCACCAACATGACTCACATATCACTATCATCATATCTCAAAACCATTACAAGGAATCAAGTTTATTTTGTCCAATGATCTTCATGAAAGTTTTTATTATATCCCTCTTGAATGTCTATCACTTTGGGACTAGTTTCATATATTGCAATTGCTTTTGACAAGCTCAAACAAATCTGAGTGAAGAACATGAGCATAAAATTTTCATCTCTCAAAATAATAATAGTGAAGCATGAGAGAATTTCTTCAAGATTACTAACCCTCAAATAAATCTAAGTGAAGCATGAGAGCTTTTCTTCAAACATATTAAAGCACACCGTGCTAAAAAAGATATAAGTGAAGCACTAGAGCAATTCCATAGCTCAAAAAATTTAAGTGAAGCATAAAGAGCAATTCTAACAAATCATAGCATAATTTTGGCTCTCTAAAATAGGCGTGTCCAGCAAGGATACTTGTGGCAAAATAAAAAGCAAAACAAGCAAAGACTCATATAATACAAGACGCTCCAAGCAAAACTCATGATATGTGACGAATAAAAATATCGCTCCAAGTAAAATACCGATGGTCATTAGAAGAAAGAGGGGATGCCACTCGGGGCATCCCCAAGCTTAGTTGCTTGTTTCTCCTTGAACATTATCTTGTGGTTCCATGGGGCATCTCCAAGCTTAGGCTCTTCTTACTCCTTATTCCTTCATCCATCGTGATCTCACCCAAAACTTGAAAACTTCAATCACACAAAACTTAACAAAACCTTCGTGAGATCCGTTAGTATAAGAAAACCAATCTTCACTTTAAGTACTGTTGCAAAGACATTCCAAATTTATTATTGCATTATACCTACTGTATTCTAACTTTACCATGGTTTATACCCCCGATACAATCCATAGATTCATCAAAATAAGCACACAATGCAAAGAAAACATAATCTATCAAAAACAGAACAGTCTGTAAAGATGTGAATTTTCTCATACTTTGTAACTCCAAAAATTCTGAAAAATTAGGACAACGTAGGAAATTTGTATATAAATATTGTTAAAAAAATTCAGAAGTTTACGTCGCTTCTGTGAATTTTAACAATTCTGCTACTGGATGCAAAAGTTTCTGATTTCTAACAAGATCAAGTCAACTATCACCGAACACGATCCCAAGGGCTTAGCTTGGCACAAAAACTAATTAAAACATAAAAACACAATTAAAACAGTAGCATATTTGTGCAAGCACTCAAGAACATAAAGAAAAAGACAAAAATAAATTTTATTCATTGGGTTGCCTCCCAACAAGTGCTATCGTTTTATGCCCCTTGCTAGGCATAAATAATTTTATTGATGCTTGCATGACAGACAAGAAGTGAAGCACAAAGAGAGCATCATAAAACATATGACAAACACATTTAAGTATAACATACTTCCTATGCATAGGCATTTTATATGCAAACAAATTATCAAGACAAGAAATATCTAGCATATGCGAAGGAGAGAAACAAAACATTACAATCTCAACATGAAGAGAGGTAATTTAGTAACATGAAAATTTCTACAACCATATTTCCCTCTCTCATAATAATTACATGTAGGATCATATTCAAATTCAACAATATAGCTATCATATAAAATTTTCTCTTTATGATCCACATGCATAAAAGTTTTATAATCTTCCAAGATAGTGGGATTAACATCAACTAAAGTCATGACCTCTCCAAACCCACTTTCAATACTATTGCAAAAATTATTATCAATAAAATATTCATCATGAGGCTCAAATAAATTTTCAAGATCATAAGAAGAATCACCCCAATCATGATCATTACAATAAGTAGTGGACATATCAAAATTAGCATCCCCAAGCTTGGGGTTTTGCATATCATTAACACAATTGACATTAATAGAATTTATAATAACATCATTGCAATCATGCTTTTCATTCAAGGAGCTATCATGAATCACTTGATAAATTTCTTCATTCAACACTTCATCACAATTTTCAGATTCATGAATCTCAATCAAAACTTCATAAAGATAATCTAGTGAACTCAATTCACTATCAATTGGTTCATCATAATTGGATCTTCTGAAAAGATTAGCAAGTGGATGTGGATCCATATTAATAGGTTTTCAGGAAGCGAAAATGCAAGCAAATAGAAGACACATGGCACACAAGCAAAGGTAGCAAACAAAAAAAAGGCAAACGGAAAAAAGGCAAATTTTTGTGAAGTGGGGGAGATGAAAACGAGAGGCAAATGGCAAATAAAGTAAATTGCAAGGAGATGAGATTTGTTATTAGGAACCTGATAGATGTTGATGGTGTCTCCCCGGCAACGGCGCCAGAAATTCCTTTTGATGTCGCTTGGACTACGTCGGTATTTCCCCAAAGAGGAAGGGATGATGCAGCACAACTACGGTAGGTATTTCCCTCAGTTAAGAAACCAAGGTATCAATCCATTAGGACAACCAAGCAACACTATGTAAACGGTACCTGCACACAAAGAACAAATACTTGCAACTCGACGCTTATGAGGGGTTGTCAATCCCCCTACGTGTAACGGCGCCAGATATTGTCAAGTTGACGGGATAAAATTTGTGTACATTGGATAAATAGATCTCGATAAAACGCGAAATAAAATAAGTAATAATAAAGTGCAGCAAGGTATTTTTGGGTTTTTGGAATAATAGATCTGAAAATAAAAGCGAATAAAAATAGATCTCAAAGCAAATATGATAAAGAATAGACCCAGGGGCCGTAGATTTCACTAGTGGCTTCGCTCAAGAAAATAGCACACGGTGGGTAAACAAATTACTGTTGGGCAATTGATAGAACATCGAATAATTATGACGATATCCAGGCAATGATCATTATATAGGCATCACGTCCAAGATTAGTAGACCGACTCCTGCCTGCATCTAATACTATTACTCCACACATCGACCGCTATCCAGCATGCATCTAGTGTATTAAGTTCATGGAGAAACGGAGTAATGCAATAAGAACGATGACATGATGTAGATGAGATCTTTTCATGTAGGAATAGCCCACATCTTGTTATCCTTAATAGCAACGATACATGCGTGTCTTGCTGCCCCTTCTATCACTGGGAAAGAACACCGCACGATCGAACCCATCACAAAGCAGCTCTTCCCGTGGCAAGAAAAATCTATCTAGTTGGCCTAACTAAACCAAAGATTCGAAGAAGAAATGCGAGGCTATAAGTAATCATGCATATAAGAGATCAAAGAAAACTCAAATAACTTTCATGGATATAGATCTGATCATAAACTCAAAGTTCATTGGATCCCAACAAACACACCGCAAAAAGAGTTACATCAAATAGATCTGCAAGAGACCATTGTATTGAGAATCAAAAAGAGAGAAGAAGTCATCTAGCTACTGCCTACGGACCCGTAGGTCTATGATGAACTACTCACGCATCATCGGGGAGGCATCAATGAGGATGATGAACCCCTTCGTGATGGTGTCTAGATTGGATCTCGTGGTTCTGGAACTTGCGGCGGCTGGAATTGTGTTTCGTCGACTCCCCTAGGGTTTCTGAAATATTTGGGTATTTATAGGGCGAAGAGGCGGTGCGGGAGGTCACCGAGGTGGGCACAGCCCACCTGGGCGCGCCTGGGCTCCTGGGCGCGCCCAGGTGTCTTGTGCTCACCTCGGGCCCCCTCTCTGGTACTTCTTTGGCCCATCTTGTGTCTTCTGGTCCAAAAAAATTCTCCAAAAAGTTTCGCTGCGTTTGGACTCCGTTTGATACTTATATTTTGCGAAGTAAAAAACAAGCAAAAAACAGCAACTGGCACTGGGCACTATGTCAATAGGTTAGTCCCAAAAAAATGATATAAAGTTGCTATAAAATGACTGTAAAACATCCAAGAATGATAATATAACAGCATGGAACAATAAAAAATTATAGATACGTTGGAGACATATCAGTGAATATATCCACCAATTGCTTATCGGTTCGAACATGCTTAAGATTGATGTCTCCTTTAGCAATATGATCCCGAATGAAATGATGACGAACTTCAATGTGCTTTGTTCGAGAATGTTGCACGGGGTTCTGAGCAATCTTAATAGCACTTTCATTATCACAAAGAAATGGAACATGTTTCACATGTATCCCATAATCCTTAAGAGTTTGGGTCATCCAAAGTAATTGAGCACAACATGATCCGGCGGCAAAGTATTCCGCTTCGGCAGTAGATAAGGATACCAAGTTTTGTTTCTTGGAGGACCAAGACACAAGGGATCTACCAAGAATTGAGAAGTACCCGAAGTGGACTTTCTATCAACCTTGTCACCGACATAGTCCAAATCTGAGTAGCCAACAAGATCAAAAGATGACCTCTTAGGATACTAAATGCCAAAGCTTGGTGTATGAATTAAGTATCTCACTATCCTTTTCACGGCCTTAAGATGACACTCTTTAGGGGCTGCTTGATATCGTGCACACATGCACACACTTAGCATAATGTCGGGACGGGAGGTACATAGATATAACAATGAACCAATCATAGAATGGTAAACCTTTTGGTCAACCGGTTTGCCATCCTTAGTTAAGTCAAGATGTCCACTAGTAGGCATGGGTGTTTTCATACCTTTGCTTTCTTGCATGTTGAACTTCTTGAAAAGATCCTTGGTATACTTTGTTTGAGAGACAAAGGTACCTTCCTTAGTTTGCTTGATTTGCAAACCAAGAAAAAATTTGAGTTCACTCATCATAGACATCTGAAACTTCTCCGACATTAGCCTTCTAAACTGTTCACTAAAATGGGGGTTAGTAGAACCAAATATGATATCATCCACATAAATTTGGCACACAAATAATTCTCCATTAAACCTTTTAGTAAAAAGTGTAGAATCAATCTTCCCAATTTCAAAGCCTTTTTCAATAAGAAACTTGGACAAGCATTTAGACCATGTTTTAGGAGCTTGTTTGAGACCATAAAGGGCATTATGAAGTTTGTAGACACGATTAGGTTTCTTGGGATTGACAAAGCCGAAAGGTTGTTTAACATAAACTTCCTGTTCAATTTCTCCATTAAGAAAAACACTTTTAATGTACATTTGGTATAAGGTGATATCATGGTGATTGGCATAAGCAAGTAAGATGCGTATGGACTCAAGTCTAGCAACGGGGGCATATGTCTCACCATAGTCCATACCTTCAACTTGAGTGTAGCCTTGAGCGATGAGACGGGTCTTGTTGCGTACAACTTGTCCATCTTCATCTTGCTTATTCTGAAACACCCATTTGGTTCCAATGACATTGTGATCGTCGTCGGGCTTTTCAACCGATGTCCACACTTGATTCCTCTCGAAGTTGTGTAGCTCTTCGTTGCTACTTTCTTGAGCTTGTGTTGGTTTTTCCCTTGAAGAGGAAAGGGTGATGCAGTAAAGTAGAGATAAGTATTTCCCTCAGTTAGAGAACCAAGGTATCAATCCAGTAGGAGGTACAAGCAAGTCTCCAATCTATGCACCTGCACAAACAATCAAACACTTGCACCCAATGCGATAAAGGGGTTGTCAATCCCTTCACGGTCACTTGCAAGGATGAGATCTGATAGAGATAGATATAAAAGATTACTAAAACGTAAAACAAAATGAAAGTAAATAAATTACAGCAAGGTATTTTTGGGTTTTTTGGTTTATAGATCAGAAAATATATGATGGAAAATAGACCCGGGGGCCATAGGTTTCACTAGAGGCTTCTCTCTTGAAAGAAAACAACACGGTGGGTGAACAAATTACTATCGAGCAATTGATAGAAAAGCGCAAAGTTATGACGATATCCAAGGCAATGATTATGAATATAGGCATCACGTCCGTGTCAAGTAGATCGACTCCTGCCTGCATCTACTACTATTACTCCACACATCGAACGCTATCCAGCATGCATCTAGAGTATTAAGCTCATAAGAATGGAGTAATGCCTTAAGTAAGATGACATGATGTAGAGGGATAAACTCAAGCAATATGATGAAAACCCCATATTTTTACCCTTGATGGAAACAATACAATACGTGCCTCGCCACCCCTACTATGTCACTGGGTGAGGACACCGCAAGATTGAACCCAAAACTAAGCACCTCTCCCATTGCAAGAAATACCAATCTAGTTGGCCAAACCAAACCGATAATTCGAAGAGAATTACAAAGATATCAAATCATGCATATAAGAATTCAGAGAAGATTCAAATAATATTCATGATAATCTGATCATAAATCCACAATTCATCGGATCTCGATAAACACACCGCAAAAGAATATTACATCGGATAGAACTCCAAGAACATCGAGGAGAACATTGTATTGAAGATCAAAGAGAGAGAATAAGCCATCTAGCTACTAGCTATGGACCCATAGGTCTATGGTAAACTACTCATGCTTCATCAGAAGGGCAATAGAGATGTAGAAGCCCTCCGTGATCGAATCCCCCTCCCGCAGATTGCCGAAAAAGGCCCCAAGATGGGATCTCACGGGTACAGAAGGTTACGGCGGCGGAAAAGTGTTTTGGTGGATGCCTCTGGTCGTTTGGGAATATTTTGGGACTTATAGAACAAAGATTAGGGTTGGAGGACTCCCGGGGGCCCACAAGCCAGGGGGCGCCCCCCTAGGGCACGCCCTGAGGGCTTGTGGAGCCCTCGGGACTCTTCTGACTTCCTCCCCAAGTCCTACGTGTGTCTTCTTGTCCAAGAAAAATCATCGCGAAAGTTTTATTCCGTTTGGACTCCATTTGATATTCCTTTTCTGTAAAACTCTAAAACAAGGAAAAAACAGAAACTGGCACTGGGCTCTAGGTTAATAAGTTAGTCCCCAAAATAATATAAAATAGCATATTAATGCATATAAAAGATCCAAAACAGATAATATAATAGCATGGAACAATAAAAAATTATAGATACATTGGAGACGTATCATTCGTGCATAGCATTCACCCAATCCGGATCCTCAAGAGCTTCTTCTACCTTCATAGGTTGAACACTAGAAATGAATGAGTAGTGTTCACAAAAATTAGCCAAATGAGTTTTAGAGCGAGTGATTCTTCCGGTTTGAATATCATCGAAGATTTGTTCGATGGGGTGGTCTCTTGTGACTCTTGCTCTAACTCATGAGAGCTTTTGTTTGGGTTGGGGTGGAACATCTTCTTCATTGTCTTCTTCTTCTCCTCCTTCATTCTTGTTGGTGTTGTCGTTCTCTTGTGGAGGTGGAGAGGGAGGTTGAGGTGGTTCATCTTGTTGCACTTCCTCATCTCCTCCGTCTTGACGTGTTCCACTTGAGGATGCCTCCAAGTCAACTTGTGGTTCACCTTGATGTGAAGTTGAGGCTTCCGCTTGAATGGATGAAGTACTCTCCTTCACCTCCATTGGGCGAATCTTGCCAATGTACAAATCTTGGATTGCTTCCGAAGGATCTTTGTCTCCTGCATCAATTGGAAATTTCTCTACTTGCGAGCCGTTAGATTCATCAAACTTCACATCTATCGTCTCTTCAACCTTTCGGGTGAAATTGTTGTAGACACAGTAAGTGTGAGAGTTTGAGCCATAACCGAGTAAGAAACCTTCATGAGATTTAGGAGCAAATTTTGACTAATGATGCTTATCAAGAATGTAACATTTTGAGACAAATACTCGAAAGTATCCAACTTGGGGTTTGTAACCGGTGAGAAGCTCGTATGTCGTCTTGCCGAGAAGCTTGTGAAGATATAGTCGATTCGTAGCATGACAAGCTGTCTCAACTGCTTCTGCCCAAAAATGTCTTGGCGTCTTCTATTCATCAAGCATCGTTCTTGCCATCTCGATGAGTGTCCGGTTCTTCCTCTCAACAACTCCATTTTGTTGAGGCGTGTACCTAACCGAGAACTCATGTGAGATCCCTTCCTCATCAAGAAAGGTATCCACATTGGTGTTCTTGAACTCCGTTCCATTGTCGCTTCGAACCTTCTTGATCTTCACTTCAAATTGGTTTTGGGCCTTCCTAGCGAAGTTCTTGAAGATCTTTTGGACCTGCAATTTGTCATCAAGAAAGAACACCCACGTAAATCTTGAAAAGTCGTCAACAATGACCAAACCGAACGAGTTACCACCAAGACTCTTGTAGGCATTGGGACCGAAAAGATCCATATGAAGTAGCTCAAGCGGTCTTCTCGTGGTCATGATGTTCTTCACGGGATGACTTCCTCCAACCTGTTTTCCTGCTTGACAAGCACTACAAAGTCTATCCTTGTCAAATATGACATCTTTAACACCAAGGATATCATTACCTTTAATAAGCTTATCAAGATTTTGCATGCCCACATGACCTAACCTTCTATGCCATAACCAACCTTTAGAAGATTTAGCAATTAAGCAAGTATGAGGTTGAGCTCTCTTAGTGAAATCAACAATGTATAGATCACCTCTACGAATACCGGTAAAGACCATATTATGATTATCTCTACGAAACACTTGGCAATCTACTTCAGTAAATAGAAAATTGAAACCAAAGTCGGCTAGTCTAGATACGGAAAGGTGATTGTAACCAAGAGATTCAATGAGCATAACATTTTGGATAGAGCTATCATTGGAAATGGCCACCTTACCAAGGCCAAGTACCTTACCCTTGGAGTTATCTCCAAAAGTTACATACTTGCGTGGGTCATCGTTTTTGGCAAGCTCACGGAACATGTCCTTATCTCCGGTCATATGATCAGTACATCCACTATCGAGAATCCATTCTTTCCCTCTGGCCATGTAACCACGAAGATTAGCCATAAGACCAAAGTGTCTCACCGACTCCTCAAGGTCAAAGTCACTATCTTCATCTTCATCATAATATCCATGCTCAATATCATCATGTAAATGATCATCACCTAGAACAAGTGATTCATTAGATTTATGACCATGACAATGTGCAGGTTTATGAATTCTAATAGTTTGTGAAATGATGCTACTAATGACTCCAACATTTCCTTTGGCACACATGAGGTCACAGAGCTCAAATAGACATTCATCAAACTTAGGATCACTTGGCTTCATTTTATGAAAAGCAATAGACTTTTGAAGAGTCTCATCTAGATTTTGCAAGGAATAATTTGGAAAGCGCTCCTCAAGATATTTCCATATAGTATAAGCACATTCAAAGGTAGACAAGCATACAAGCAAATTTCTAGGCAATCCTCTAATGATAAGATCAATAGTTCTAAGATTGCAAGTCATGTCAAGATACTCATAGGATGTAGGATGCAAAGGATCAATAGGAGGCACATAAGGGCTAGTAATATACTTGTTCAAATCATATTCATTGAAAATCTCAAGCATCTCATTCTTCCAAGAACTATAGAACTCTCCGTCAAGCATAGGCACTCTACGTCTAATACTCCAGATCATAGACTCATCCATCTTCCTCCAATGGTGATTAAACCAAAGCAATGGAGACCATGGCTCTGATACCAATTGAAAGGATCAAGAAGAGGGGTCTAGAGGGGGGGGGGGGTGATTAGACCGTAAACAAGTAAAAGTGGCAATTTTTAAGTTCTTCAAGTTGAGATAGAGTTTTAGCACAAGTTTAAGCATTCACAATACATTTCAAGCAAGCATGACAAGAGTATATGCAGCGGAAAGAGTAAAGCATGCTAATTGCAAGAAAGTAAAGGGATGGGATTGGAGTGTGCAAACGCAATGAAGACACGGATATTTTGGCGTGGTTCCGATAGGTGGTACTATCGTACATCCACGTTGATGGAGACTTCAACCCACGAAGGGTAATGATTGCGCGAGTCCACGGAGGGCTCCACCCACGAAGGGTCCATGAAGAAGCAACCTTGTCTATCCCACCATGGCCATCGCCCATGAAGGACTTGCCTCACTAGGGTAGATCTTCACGAAGTAGGCGATCTCCTTGCCCTTAAAAACTTCTTGTTTCAACTCCACAACTCGACGGAGGCTCTCAAGCGACACCTAACCAATCTAGGAGACACCACTCTCCAAAAGGTAACAAATGGTGTGTTGATGATGAACTCCTTGCTCTTGTGCTTCAAATGATACTCTCTCCAACACTCAAATCCCTCTCACTGATTTGGATATGGTGGAAAGATGATTCGAGTGGAAAGCAACTTGGGGAAGGCTAGAAATCAAGATTCTTCTGTTAGGATTGGAATATCTTGATCTCAACACATGACTAGGTGGTTCTCTCTCAGAAAATGTATGGTGGAAGTGTAGGCACGTTCTGATGGCTCTCAAACATATGGAGAAGGGGGTGGAGGGGTATATATAGCCTCCACACAAAATCTAACCGTTACACACATTTGACCCATCTCGGTGAGACCGAATAGCTAGACTCGGTCATACCAATTAGTTCAAAATGTGAACGTTAGGAATCTCGGTGGGAATGACTGGAACAACTCGGTGGGACCGATGTGCTAGGGCTTAGGGCAAACCTCATCTCGCTGACGCCGATTGAATCAACTCGGTGAGACCGAAGTGAAGCAATAGGGCAACAGAGAATCGGTCAAGCCATCTCGGTGAGACCGATTGCAATTTTGGTGAGACCGAAATAATTGCAATAGATAACAGGCAGTTGGCAAGGCCATCTCGGTGAGACCGAGTTCCATATCGGTGTGACCGAACTGTTAGGGTTTCTGGCTGTGGCTAGGTCATATGAACTCAGTGGCGCCGGATAGAATGAATCGGTGGGGCCGAGTTGGAGTTTAGGGTTTTGACATATTTGGATGGAGAAAGTGGTTGAGGATTTAGGAGCAATATCACTAAGCATTTGAGCAAGCAAGCCATTAAGCAACACCTCATCCCCTTTTAATAGTATTGGCTTTCCTATGGACTCAATGTGATCTTGGACACTAAAACAAAAATGAAGAATCTTGAGCTTTTGCCAATATGTGTCCTTGACACCTTGAAGGGGCTCCACATCCTCTTGTCCTTTCCAGACCATTGTTGAACTTGTCTGAAATACACTAGATAAAAGCGTTAGTCCAACAAGAGATATGTTGACATTAATTACCAAAATCACCCAGGGAGCACTTGTGCTTTCAACCTGGATTCCTTCACTAAGGCAATTGCTCCAGTGTTGTCACAAAAGATTGTCATTGGACACAATGCACTGGGTATCACACCCAGATCGGATATGAACTCCTTCATCCAGACTCCTTCATGCGCTACTTCCGAAGCAGCTATGTACTCCATTTCACACGTAGATCCCGCCACGACGCTCTGCTTGGAACTGCACCAACTGACAGCTCCACCATTCAATATAAATACATATCTGGTTTGTGACTTAGAGTAATCTGGATCTGTGTCGAAGCTAGCATCAACATAATCTTTTACGATGAGCTCTTTGTCACCTCCATAAACGAGAAACATATCCTTGGTACTTTTCAGGTACTTCAGGATGTTCTTGACCGCTGTCCAGTGATCCACTCCTGGATTACTTTGGTACCTCCCTGCCAAACTTATGGCAAGGCACACATCAGGTCTGCTACACAGGATGGCATACATAAAAGAACCAATGGCTGAGGCATAGGGAATGACTTTCATTTTCTCTCTATCTTCTGCCATGGTAGGACTTTGAGTCTGACTCAATTTCACACCTTGCAACACAGGCAAGAACCCTTTCTTTGACTGGTCCATTTTGAACTTCTTCAGAACTTTGTCAAGGTATGTGCTTTGTGAAAGTCCTATTAAGCATCTCGATCTATCCCTATATATCTTGATGCCCAATATATAAGCAGCTTCACCGAGGTCTTTCATTGAAAAATTCTTATTCAAGTATCCTTTTATGCTATCTAGAAATTCTATATCATTTCCAATCAGCAATATGCCATCCACATATAATATTAGAAATGCTACAGAGCTCCCACTCACTTTCTTGTAAATACAGTCTTCACCATAAGTCTGTATAAAACCATATGCTTTGATCACCTCATCAAAGCGTATATTCCAACTCCGAGATGCTTGCACCAGTCCATAGATGGATCGCTGGAGCTTGCACACTTTGTTAGCACCTTTAGGACCGATAAAACCTTCTGGTTGCATCATATACAACTCTTCTTTAAGAAACCCGTTAAGGAATGTAGTCTTGACGTCCATTTGCCAGATTTCATAGTCATAAAATGCGGCAATTGCTAACATGATTCAGACAGACTTAAGCATTGCTATGGGTGAGAAAGTCTCATCGTAGTCAACCCCTTGAACTTGTCGAAAACCTTTCGCGACAAGTAGAGCTTTGTAGACAGTGATATTACCATCAGCGTCCGTCTTCCTCTTGAAGATGCATTTATTTTCAATGGCCTGCCGATCATCGAGCAAGTCCACCAAAGTCCACAATTTGTTCTCATACATGGATCCTATCTCAGATTTCATGGCCTCAAGCCATTTTTCCGAATCTGGGCTCATCATAGCTTCTTTAAAGTTCATAGGTTCGCCGTTGTCTAACAACATGACTTCCAGGACAGGATTACCGTACCACTCTGGTGCGGAACATGTTCTGGTTGACCTACGAGGTTCAATAGTAACTCGATCCGAAGTTTCATGATCATCATCATTAGCTTCCTCTCTAGTTGGTGTAGGCATCATAGAAACTTTTTTCCCTGGTGTGCTACTTTCCAATTCGAGAGAAGGTACAACTACCTCATCAAGTTTTACTTTCCTCCCACTCACTTCTTTCGAGAGAAACTCCTTCTCTAGAAAGGACCCATTCTTGGCAACGCAATGAACACACGGAGATTTTGGCATGGTTCCGATAGGTGGTGCTATCGTACATCCACGTTGATGGAGACTTCAACCCACAAAGGGTAACGGTTGCGTGAGTCCACGGAGGGCTCCATCCACAAAGGGTCCACGAAGAAGAAACCTTGTCTATCCCACCATGGCCATCGCCCACGAAGGACTTGAAGGAAATATGCCCTAGAGGCAATAATAAAGTTGTTATTTTATATTTCCTTATTCATGATAAAGGTTTATTATTCATGCTAGAATTGTATTGATCGAAAACTTAAATACATGTGTGAATAGATAAACAAATACCGTGTCCCAAGTTTGCCTCTACTAGACTGGCTCGTTGATCAAAGATGGTTAAGGTTTCCTAACCATGGACATGTGTTGTCATTTGATAATGAAATCACATCATTAGGAGAATGATGTGATGGAAAAGACCCATCCGGTAGCTTAGCATAATGATCGTTCAGTTTTATTGCTATTGCTTTCTTCATGTCAAATACATATTCCTTCGACTATGAGATTATGCAACTCCCGGATGTCGGAGGAATACCTTGTGTTCTATCAAACATCACAACGTAACTGGGTGATCATAAAGATTCTCTACAGGTATCTCTGAAGGTGTTTGTTGAGTTGGCATAGATCAAGATTAGGATTTGTCACTCCGAGTATCGGAGAGGTATCTCTGGGCCCTCTCGGTAATACACATCATAAGAAGCCTTGCAAGCAAAGTGACTAATGAGTTAGTTGCAGAATGATGTATTACGGAACGAGTAAAGAGACTTGCCGGTAACGAGATTGAACTAGGTATGAAGATACTGACGATCGAATCTTGGGCAAGTAACATACCGATGGACAAAGGGAATTATGTATGTTGTCATAAGGTTCGACCGATAAAGATCTTCCTAGAATATGTAGGAGCCAATATGGGCATCCAGGTTCCGCTATTGGTTATTGACTGGAGAGGCGTCTCGGTCATGTCTACACAGTTCTCGAACCCATAGGGTCCGCACGCTTAACGTTCGTTGATGATATAGTATTATATGAGTTATGTATGTTGGTGACCGAATGTTGTTCGGAGTCCCGGATGAGATCACGGACATGACGAGGAGCTCCGGAATGGTCCGGAAGTAAAGATTGATATATGGGATAATAGTGTTTGGTCTTCGGAAGGGTTCTGGAATTCACCGGAAGGGGTTTCGGATGTTTCCCGAAATGTTTGGGTACGAGAACACTTTATTTGGGCCAAAGGGGAAAGCCCACGAGGGTTTTGGAAAGAGCAAAAGGAAGTTTTGCGGAAACTAGAGGCCAGACGCCAGAGACCCTGGTGTCTGGGCCCAGACGCCGGGAACTCTGGCGTCTGGCCCAGGAGTCCGAGAAGGACTCTTGCCTTTCGGGCAAAACCGACTTTTAGGAGGCTTTTACTCCAAGTTTCAACCCCAGGGCTCAACATATAAATAGAAAGGGAGGGCTAGCACCCAACACTACTGGAATAAGGATCTTTGCCATCTGCCAGCTCTTTGCCGTCTGTCTCTATTTGCCTCTGCCATTCTATGAGTCGCTTCCTTTTTGCGTGTTGTAAATGCTCTGGCTAAACCTATTGATGGGAAAGGCGAAATTATAGCTTCCGAATCTGCCGTCTGCTGGCAGACGGCAAAGAGGTGGCGCTGGTGCACCATTACAGCACTGGCGTCCACTGGACCCCACCCACCTCTTTGCCGTCTGCCAGCAGACGGCAAAGAATCTTTGCCATCTGCTGGCAGACAGCAAAGAGGTGGGCTATTTTTTTGCGAGTAAAAAAAAAGCCGTACAGTTACGCTGGCTGGGCTAGACCAGAACCTACGCACGCGCCCATCTCTCTTGCTCGCTTAGCTCTCTTCCTGTCTGGTCCTCTCGATCCCCTTGCGCCGCCGCCATGGACGCCAGCCGATTCCGGCCGCTTCGGTGAGCTCTGGCGCCATCCAGCACACCTATGGCTGCTCCTAGATGAGCTCTGTCGATTCCTCCGTATCGATTTGTTTTCCTCTGCTCCCTGTGGTCGCCCCCTTCGGTTATGCCCTACTAGGGTTTCGGTGTTGGTGGTGATCTTTGTCTCTGGTGGCTACCTGCTCGTTGCTCCGGTCGTCCCCACTCCTGGTGGCGCTCCTGGATGTACTCTATGCCACCGCCGGCCTCCTTGGTTGCGTTTGTGCCCGTGGTGTTTGTGCTCGTCGGCGGGACGACGCTCTAGCGCAACTCCGACATGGCGTCGTCGGCTTGCGGTGCAGGAGGGCTCCTCGCCGGTTGGACGGCGTCCAACGCAACCCCGGCGCCTCCCCGAGTGCTGCTCCGTTAACAGCCCCTCGGTGAGCTCCATCTCCCCCTGCTCCTACTCTTCTGCTACTCTGTGGAACATCGGATTACTTGAATCAATTAGATGGTGGTTTTATGTCGTGGTCTGGTCCAAGTAGAGGAAGGGGCGAGTTTGTGCATTGATTCAAGTGTCTGGCTTTGCTGGTTATGCCACTCTGGCCTCCTGGATGCCGCTGTAATTGTATCAGATGTGTTCTTTTGTTGCTGATATATAGTGTATTGGATTATCAACGTGTGTTAACCTGCATTCTTATCGCACAAACCAAAATTATCATCTTTGCTGTACACTTTCCTGAATCTTAGTCATGTGGTTGCAGACCTGCTCTTAATTTGTTCATCCTCTGTTATTCTTCAGAAACTAAGCATATAAGAGAATTATTATTTCAGCAAGCTAAGGGCTATTTCTATTTTGTAAAGTTGTAGTGACGCAAAAAAGATTCAATGTAGCCTACGACAACACTGCCTGTCCCACATATGACGATAGAACCCTTGTTTCAGAGTTATTTCTTACCACATTAACAATTTAGAGCACTACCTTCTACCATTTATGTGGTCACTCTCTACTAGGATGTTGTTATCTTATCCTGTGTTCACTCTGGTTCCATTTTCTTGAATTATCATCATTTCTATTTAGTGTGGAGAAAGTTCAGTTGGTACACCAATTGGCTCTTTATATTATTTTGAAGTTTCTATATGCCATCAAACCAAAAGATGACAAGTAGATGATCTTCTTTTGTGTGAGGGCTCTGAGTATGTAGTTGGCTCTTGGATTTGTTAAATTGGTCAGTGGTTGCTCATGTGTGTAGTTGCTCCTGTGCATATGTGCTTCTGGATTTGCTAAATTGGTTAGGCTGTGCTGCTCCTCTAGTTGTTCCTAAGTGAGGCTTGCTGTGTTTGATCTAGTCAGTGGCTAAATTCTGTACTTGGCTGTACTGGGGATCTCTCCCTGTAGTTTTTGTGGCTGTCAGTTAATTCGCTAACTGTTGGTGGTGACTTTGATTCAGTTAACTGATTTTAGTGTTATATTTCCTTTCCATTGGTCTGTTTAACCTTTGGATAATAGTGGTTATAGTTGTTGTTAACTAATGCTGCTGTTGTTTAGTTGTAGTAGCTGTTAAGTGATACTAGCCCCCTGTGCTTGTGGGTGCAGTGCCCTATTTGCAGAAATTACTAGGTGCATGTGTGTGCTGTGTTCTGCAGAAGCAGATAATCAGTGGGGTGCTACCCTGCTATTTCTATTGATCTTATGAACAGATGCTCACTTGATCTTAGTTGCTTTATTTCTAATACTGACATGAACAAATACCACTTGGTTTGGCTATTCCTATTGGTCTCTTTCTAATAGCATATGAACAGATGCTATACTTGGTTTTGGTTGTTACTTTCCTAGTTTTCTACTGATAAGACAGATACTACATCTGATTTGGGCAGTGATGCTGGTCTGAGCCCCCCCTCTCTTAGGCTTAATTTACATGTGGCTATCCCTGTGCTGTGATGAACTAGCCCTGGCACTTCCAGGCTGTCTGATCACATAATCCCTCAAGTATACCTTGAGGTCTTCTGTAGCTTGGTCTTGTGGATTCTGGTAAACCTGCTTCTTATGGACAGCCTGCTCCTCCTAGCTGCTTCACTGGACAAAACTGATTGTGGTGATGAAGTCTAATCCTTGGCTTTAATCACTAGTTTTTAGTTGGCTTAATTCCTGGAGCTAGTACTGATAGTGGTCTTTGTGTTGGCATTTAACTTACTACTAATTGTGGTGGCTTCTTGATTGGGTCCTTGGCTGGTTCTCTCCTTTGGCTCTTTGGTATTGGTTTACTCTATTTGGCTTTCTAATTAAGATCACTTTGAAAATCAGGATCTTAACTAAGATTGTCTTGATCTCAAGTGCTGGCTCCTACAGCATTGCATTTCACCAAGTGAAATGCTACATTTCTACTCCTAACCCATTCTCTCTTTCTTAGTGTTTTTGTTATGCAGGTTGGAAGAAAAGAAGAAGATCCAGAGAAGATCTTAGTAATAAGATAGTTTTTAGGAAAATAGATATTTAGTTTTAGGTCATTTCTTGTAAATTCCGAAATGTAAATTTAATTACTTAATCATTTCTGATTCTTTATAATATGACTTTGTATTACCTATTCCAATTATTAATAAAGTTTTTAATTTACATGTGTTCATGACTATTGGTAATATGTGTTGGATATGCTATATTGGTCATATATATAATTTTCTGTGAAAATGAATTGATATAAGAAAAAACAGGGGCTATATAGACACTTTGGCCTATTTGGCCTCTTTGCCGTCCGCTGGCAGACGGCAAAGAGCTTGCTTCTTTGTCGTCCGCCAGCAGACGGCAAAGAGCTTGCTTCTTTGCCGTCCGCCAGCAGACGGCAAAGTGGTCTTTGCCGTTATCTGTTTAGCCGGAGTGTTGGCCCTCTGCTGGCAGATGGCAATGGCTTTGCCGTCCGCAAAGCATGCCTTTGCCGTCTGCTATGCAGACGGCAAAGCAGCTGATTCCTGTAGTGCTAGAGACATCAAGATTCACCAAGCCGTGTGCCGGCAACCCCATCCCCTCTAGTTTATCCTCCGTCTAGTTTCTGTAGTGCTTGGCGAAGCCCTGCGGAGATTGTTCTTTATCACCAATCGTCACCATTCCGTCGTGCTGCCGGAACTCGTCTACTACTTTGCCTCTCTTGCTCGATCGAGAAGGCGAGGACGTCATCGAGCTGAACGTGTGCTGAACACGGAGGTGCCGTACGTTCGGTACTTGATCAGGACGGATCATGAAGGTGTACGACTACATCAACCGCGTTGATAAACGCTTTCGCTTAGCGATCTTCAAGGGTATGAAGATGCTCTCCCCCTCTCGTAGCTATGCATCTTCATGGATAGATCTTGCGTGTGCGTAGAAATTTTTCGTTTTCCATGCAACGTTCCTAACAGTGGCATCCGAGTCAGGTCTATGCATAGATGATATGCACGAGTAGAACACAAAGAGTTATGGGCGGTGATAGTCATACTGCTTACCACCAACGTCTTATTTTGATTCGGCGGTATTGTGGGATGAAGCGGCCCGTACCAACCTTACATGTCCACGCACATGAGACCGGTTCCACCGACAGACATGCAACTAGTTTTGCATAAAGGTGGCTGGCGGGTGTCTGTTTCTCCTACTTTAGTTGAATCGAATTTGACTGCGGGCGGTCCTTGAAGAAGGTTAAAACAACAAACTTGATAAATCACCGTTGTGGTTTTTGCCGTAGGTAAGAACGGTTCTTGCTAGAAGCCCGTAGCAGCCACGTAAAACTTGCAGCAACAAAGTAGAGGACGTCTAACTTGTTTTTACAAGGCATGTTGTGATATGATATGGTCAAGACATGATGTGATATACGTTATTGTATGAGATTATCATGTTTTGTAAATTTATCAGCAACCAGCAGGAGCCTTATGGTTGTCTCTTTATTGTATGAAATGCAATCGCCATGTAATTGCTTTACTTTATCGCTATGTGTTAGCAATAGTTGGCGAGACGACCACGACGCAATGATGGAGATCAAGATGTCAAGCCGGTGACGATGGAGATCATGAAGATGCTTTGGAGATGGAGATCAAAAGCACAAGATGATGATGGCCATATCATGTCACATATTTTGATTGCATGTGATGTTTATCTTTTATGCATCTTATTTTTCTTAGAACGGCGGTAGCAATATAAGATGATCCCTTCACTTAATTTCAAGATAAAAGTGTTCTCCCTGAGTATGCACCGTTGCTACAGTTCATTGTTTCGAGACACCACGTGATGATCGGGTGT
The DNA here is from genome assembly GCA_011799875.1 of Thinopyrum elongatum. Classification (NCBI taxonomy): domain Eukaryota; kingdom Viridiplantae; phylum Streptophyta; class Magnoliopsida; order Poales; family Poaceae; genus Thinopyrum; species Thinopyrum elongatum. The sequence continues at coordinate 565,868,736 of CM022298.1, read as the reverse complement.
GATAGACTCTACATTCACATACAATGGGTGTAAGACAGTTTTGCACATGCAGAATACTTGGGTTAAACTTGATGAGCCTAGAATGTACAGACATGGTCTCGGAACACTGGGGACCGAAAGGTCGAACATGAATCATATAGTAGATATGATCAACATAGAGATGTTCACCATTGATGACTACCCCATCTCACGTGATGATCGGACATGGGTTAGTTGATTTGGATCACGTATCACTTAGATGACTTGAGGGATGTCTATTTAAGTGGGAGTTCATTAGTAATTTGATTAATTGAACTTAATTTATCATGAACTTAGTCTTATAGTTTTGCATATCTATGTTGTAGATCAATGGCCCGAGCTACCGTTCCCCTGAATTTTAATGCGTTCCTAGAGAAATCTAAGTTGAAAGATGATGGTAGAAACTACACGGACTGGGTCCATAACTTGAGGATTATCCTCATTGCTGCATAGAAGAATTATGTCCTTGATGCACCGCTAGGTGAAAGGCCTACTGCAGGAGCTGAAGCGGATGTTATGAACGTCTGGCAAGCTCGATCTGATGACTACTCAATAGTTTAGTGTGCCATGCTTTACGGATTAGAACCGGGACTTCAAAGATGTTTTGAACATCATGGAGCATATGAGATGTTCCAGGAGTTGAAGTTAATATTTCAAGCAAATGCCCGAGTTAAGAGATATGAAGTCTCCAACAAGTTCTAGAGCTGCAAGATGGAGGAGAACAGTTCTGTCAGTGAACAGATACTCAAAATGTCTGGGTATTATAATCACTTGACTCAGCTGGGAGTTGATCTTCCAGTTGATTGTGTTATTGACAGAGTTCTTCAATCACTGCCACCAAGCTACAAAGGCTTCATGATGAACTATAATATGCAAGGGATGAACAAAACAATTCCCGAGCTCTTCGCAATGCTCAAGGCTGTGGAGGTAGAAATCAAGAAGGAGCATCAAGTGTTGATGGTTAACAAGACGACTAGTTTCAAGAAAAAGAGCAAGGGAAAGAAAGGGAACTTCAAGAAGAATGGCAAGCAAGTTGCCACTCCCGGGAAGAGGTCCAAAGCTGAACCCAAGCCTGAAACTGAGTGCTTCTACTGCAAAGGGACTGGTCACTTGAAGCGGAACTGCCCCAAATACTTGGCGGATAATAAGGATGGCAAAGTGACCAAAGGTATATTTGATATACATGTTATTGATGTGTACCTTACTAATGCTCGTAGCAGCACCTGGGTATTTGATACTGGTTCGGTTGCTCATATTTGTAACTCGAAACAGGAGCTGCGGATTAAACGAAGATTGGCTAAGGATGAGGTGACGGTGCGCGTCGGAAATGGTTCCAAGGTCGATGTGATCCCCGTCGGCACTCTACCTCTACATCTACCTTCAGGATTAGTTTTAGACCTAAATATTTGTTATTTGGTGCCCGCGTTGAGCATGAACACTATATCTGGATCTTGTTTATTGCAAGACGGTTATTCATTTAAATCAAAGAATAATGGTTGTTCTATTTATATGAGTAATATCTTTTATGGTCATGCACCCTTGAAGAGTGGTCTATTCTTGTTGAATATCGATAGTAGTGATACACATATTCATAGTATTGATGCCAAAAGATGCAAAGTTGATAATGATAGTGCAACATATTTGTGGCACTGCCGTTTAGGTCATATTGGTGTAAAGCGCATGAAGAAACTCCATACAGATGGACTTTTGGAATCACTTGATTATGAATCATTTGATACTTGCGAACCATGCCTCATGGGCAAGATGACTAAAACTCCGTTCTCCGAAACAATGGAGTGAGCTAATGACTTATTGGAAATAATACATACCGATGTATGCGGTCCAATGAGTATTGAAGCATGCGGCGGGTATAGTTATTTTCTGACCTTCACAGATGATTTGAGTAGATATGGGTATATCTACTTAATGAAACACAAGTCTGAAACATTTGAAAAGTTCAAAGAATTTCAGAGTGAAGTGGGGAATCATGGTAACAAGAAAATAAAGTTTCTACGATCTGATCGCGGAGGAGAATATTTGAGTTACAAGTTTGGCCTTCATTTAAAACAATGTGGAATAGTTTCACAACTCACGCCACCTGGAACATCACAGCGTAATGGTGTGTCTGAACGTCGTAACCGTACTTTATTAGATATGGTGCGTTCTATGATGTCTCTTACCGATTTACCACTGTTGTTTTGGGGTTATGCATTAGAGACAGCTGCATTCACGTTAAATAGGGCACTGTCTAAATCCATTGAGATGACACCGTATGAACTGTGGTTTGGCAAGAAACCTAAGCTATCGCTTCTTAAAGTTTGGGGTTGCTACACTTATGTCAAAAGGCTTCAGCCTGATAAGCTCGAACCCAAATCGGAGAAGTGCGTCTTCATAGGATACCCTAAGGAAACAATTGGGTACACCTTCTACCACACATCCGAAGGCAAGATCTTTGTTGCCAAGAATGGAACATTTCTAGAGAAGGAGTTTCTCTCGAAAGAAGTAAGTGGGAGGAAAGTAGAACTTAATGAGGTAATTGTACCTTCTCTCAATTTGGAAAGTAGCACATCAGAGAAATCCGTTCCCGTGATGCCTACACCAACTAGAGAGGAAGTTAAAGATGATGATCATGAAACTTCGGATCAAGTTACTACTGGACCTCGTAGGTTAAAAAGAGCATGTTCTGCACCAGAGTGGTACGGTAATCCTGTCCTGGAAGTCATGTTACTAGACCATGATGAACCTACGAACTATGAAGATGCTATGATGAGCCCAGATTCCAATAAATGGCTTGAGGCCATGAAATCTGAGATAGGATCCATGTATGAGAACAAAGTGTGGACTTTGGTGGACTTGCCCGATGATCGGCAAGCCATTGAGAATAAATGGATCTTTAAGAAGAAGACTGACGCTGATGGTAATGTTACTGTCTATAAAGCTCGACTTGTCACGAAAGGTTTTCGACAAGTTCAAGGAGTTGACTATGATGAGACTTTCTCACCCGTAGCGATGCTTAAGTCTATCCTAATCATGTTAGAAATTGCCGGATTTTATAGTTATGAAATCTGGCAAATGGACGTCAAAACTGCATTCCTTAATGGATTTCTTAAAGAAGAGTTGAATATGATGCAACCAGAAGGTTTTGTCGATCCTAAAGGTGCTAACAAAGTGTGCAAGCTCCAGCGTTCCATCTATGGACTGGTGCAAGCATCTCGGAGTTGAAATATACGCTTTGATGAGGTGATCAAAGCATATGGTTTTATACGGACTTACGGTGAACCTGTATTTACAAGAAAGTGAGTGGGAGCTCTGTAGCATTTCTGATATTATATGTGGATGACATATTATTGATTGGAAATGATATAGAATTTCTAGATAGCATAAAAGGATACTTGAATAAGAATTTTTCAATGAAAGACCTCGGTGAAGCTGCTTATATATTGGGCATCAAGATCTATAGAGATAGATCAAGACGCTTATTAGGACTTTCACAAAGCACAAACCTTGATAATGTTTTGAAGAAGTTCAAAATGGATCAGTCAAAGAAAGGGTTATTGCCTATGTGACAAGGTGTGAAGTTGAGTCAGACTCAAAGCCCGACCACTGCAGAAGATAGAGAGAAAATGAAAGTCATTCCCTATGCCTCAGCCATAGGTTCTATCATATATGCTATGCTGTGTACCAGACCTGATGTGTGCCTTGCCATAAGTTTGGCAGGGAGGTACCAAAGTAATCCAGGAGTGGATCACTGGACAGCGGTCAAGAACATCCTGAAGTACCTGAAAAGGACAAAGGATATGTTTCTCGTTTATGGAGGTGACGAAGAGCTCGTCGTAAATGGTTACATCGATGCTAGCTTCGACACTGATCCGGATGACTCTAAGTCACAAACCGGATACGTGTTTATATTGAATGGTGGAGCTGTCAGTTGGTGCAGTTCCAAGAAGAGCGTCGTGGCAGGATCTACGTGTGAAGCGGAGTACATAGCTGCTTCTAAAGCAGCACATGAAGGTGTCTGGATGAAGGAGTTCATATCCGATCTAGGTGTAATACCTAGTGCATCGGGTCCAATGAAAATCTTTTGAGACAACACTGGAGCAATTGCCTTAACGAAGGAATCCAGGTTTCACAAGAGAACCAAACACATCAAGAGATGCTTCAACTCCATTCATGAAAAGGTCAAGGATGGAGACATAGAAATTTGCAAAGTACATACGGATCTGAATGTGGCAGACCCGTTGACTAAGCCTCTTCCACAAGCAAAACATGATCAGCACCAAGACTCCATGGGTGTTAGATTCATTACAATGTAATCTAGATTATTGACTCTAGTGCAAGTGGGAGACTGAAGGAAATATGCCCTAGAGGCAATAATAAAGTTGTTATTTTATATTTCCTTATTCATGATAAAGGTTTATTATTCATGCTAGAATTGTATTGATTGGAAACTTAAATACATGTGTGAATACATAAACAAATACCGTGTCCCTTGTATGCCTCTACTAGACTAGCTCATTGATCAAAGATGGTTAAGGTTTCCTAACCATGGACATGTGTTTTCATTTGATAACGAGATCACATCATTAGGAGAATGATGTGATGGACAAGACCCCTCCGTTAACTTAGCATAATGATCGTTCAATTTTATTGCTATTGCTTTCTTCATGTCAAATACATATTCCTTCGACTATGAGATTATGCAACTCCCGGATACCGGAGGAATACCTTGTGTTCTATCAAATGTCACAATGTAACTGGGTGATCATAAAGATGCTCTACAGGTATCTCTGAAGGTGTTTGTTGAGTTGGCATAGATCAAGATTAGGATTTGTCAGTCCGAGTATCGGAGAGGTATCTCTGGGCCCTCTCGGTAATACACATCATAAGAAGCCTTGCAAGCAAAGTGACTAATGAGTTAGTTGCAGAATGATGTATTACGGAACGAGTAAGGAGACTTGCCGGTAACGAGATTGAACTAGGTATGAAGATACCGACGATCGAATCTCGGGCAAGTAACATGCCGATGGAAAAAAGGAATTACGTATGTTGTCATAAGGTTCGACCGATAAAGATCTTCGTAGAATATGTAGGAGCCAATATGGGCATCCAGGTTCCGCTATTGGTTATTGACCGGAGAGGCGTCTCGGTCATGTCTACATAGTTCTCGAACCCGTAGGGTCCGCATGCTTAACGTTCATTGATGATATAGTATTATATGAGTTATGTATGTTGGTGACCAAATGTTGTTCGGAGTCCCGGATGAGATCACGGACATGACGAGGAGCTCCGGAAGTAAAGATTGATATATGGGATAATAGTGTTTGGTCTTCGGAAGGGTTCCGGAATTCACCGGAAGGGGTTTCAGATGTTTCCTGAAATGTTTGGGTACGAGAACACTTTTTTTGGGCCAAAGGGGAACGCCCATAAGGGTTTTGGAAAGAGGAAAAGGAAGTTTTGCGGAGACCAGAGGCCAGACGCCAGAGACCCTGGCGTCTAGGCCCACACGCCGGGAACCCTGGCGTCTGGCCCTGGAGTCCGGGAAGGACTCTTGCCTTTCGGGCAAAACCGACTTTGAGGAGGCTTTTACTTCAAGTTTTGACCCCAGGGCTCAACATATAAATAGAGGGGCAGGGCTAGCACCCAAGAGACATCAAGATTCACCAAGCCGTGTGCCAGCAACCCCGTCCCCTCTAGTTTATCCTCCGTCTAGTTTTTGTAGTGCTTGGCGAAGCCCTGCGGAGATTGTTCTTCATCACCAACCATCACCACGCCGTCGTGCTGCCGGAACTCATCTGCTACTTCGCCTCTCTTGCTCGATCGAGAAGGCGAGGACGTCATGGAGCTGAACGTGGAGGTGCCGTACGTTCGGTACTTGATCGGGACGGATCGTGAAGGTGTACGACTACATCAACCGCGTTGATAAATGCTTCCGCTTAGAGATCTTCAAGGTTATGAAGATGCTCTCCCCCTCTAGTAGCTATGCATCTTCATGGATAGATCTTGCGTGTGCGTAGAAATTTTTTGTTTTCCATGCAACGTTCCTAACAGTGGCATCCGAGCCAATTGTATGCGTAGATGATATGCACGAGTAGAACACAAAGAGTTGTGGGCGGTGATAGTCATACTGCTTACCACCAACATCTTATTTTGATTCGGCGGTATTGTGGGATGAAGCGGCCCGGACCAACCTTACATATCCACGCACATGAGACCGGTTCCACCGACAGACATGCAACTAGTTTTGCATAAAGGTGGCTGGCGGGTGTCTGTTTCTCATACTTTAGTTGAATCGAATTTGACTGCGGCCGGTCCTTGAAGAAGGTTAAAACAGCAAACTTGATAAATCACCGTTGTGGTTTTTGCCGTAGGTAAGAACGGTTCTTGCTAGAAGCATGTAGCAGCCACGTAAAACTTGTAACAACAAAGTAGAGGACGTCTAACTTGTTTTTACAAGGCATGTTGTGATGTGATATGGTCAAGACATGATGTGATATACGTTATTGTTTGAGATGATCATGTTTTGTAAATTTATCAGCAATCGGCAGGAGCCTTATGGTTGTCTCTTTATTGTATGAAATGCAATCGCCATGTAATTGCTCTACTTTATCGCTAAGTGTTAGTAATTGTTATAGAAGCAATAGTTGGCTAGATGACCACGACGCAACGATGGAGATCAAGATGTCAAGCCAGTGACGATGGATATCATGACGATGCTTTGGAGATGGAGATCAAAAGCACAAGATGATGATGGCCATATCATGTCACATATTTTGATTGCATGTGATGTTTATCTTTTATGCATCTTATTTTGCTTAGAACGGCGGTAGCATTATAAGATGATCCCTTCATTTAATTTCAAGATAAAAGTGTTCTCCCTGAGTATGCACCGTTGCTACAGTTTGTCGTTTCGAGACACCACGTGATGATCGGGTGTGATAGACTCTATGTTCACATACAACGGGTATAAGACAGTTTTGCACATGCAGAATACTTGGCTTAAACGTGACGAGCCTAGCATGTACATACATGGTCTTGGAACACTGGAGACCAAAAGGTCGAATGTGAATTATATAGTAGATATGATCAACATAGAGATGTTCACCATTGATGACTACCCCATCTCACATGATGATCGGACATGGGTTAGTTGATTTGGATCACGTATCACTTAGATGACTTGAGGGATGTCTATTTAAGTGGGAGTTCATTAGTAATTTGATTAATTGAACTTAATTTATCATGAACTTAGTCTTATAGTTTTGCATATCTATGTTGTAGATCAATGGCCCGAGCTACCGTTCCCTTGAATTTTAATGCGTTCCTAGAGAAAGCTAAGTTGAAAGATGATGGTAGCAACTACACGGACTGGGTCCGTAACTTGAGGATTATCCTCATTGCTGCACAGAAGAATTATGTCCTTGATGCACCGCTAGGTGAAAGGCCTGCTGGAGGAGCTGAAGCTGATGTTATGAACGTCTGGCAAGCTCGATCTGATGACTACTCAATAGTTCAGTGTGCCATGCTTTACAACTTAGAACCGGGACTTCAAAGATGTTTTGAACGTCATGGAGCATATGAGATGTTCCAGGAGTTGAAGTTAATATTTCAAGCAAATGTCCGAGTTAAGAGATATGAAGTCTCCAACAAGTTCTAGAGCTGCAAGATGGAGTAGAATAGTTCTGTTAGTGAACACATACTCAAAATGTATGGGTATTATAATCACTTGACTCAGCTGGGAGTTGATCTTCCAGTTGATTGTGTTATTGACAAAGTTCTTCAATCACTGCCACCAAGCTACAAAGGCTTTGTGATGAACTATACTATGTAAGGGATGAACAAAACAATTCCCGAGCTCTTCGCAATGCTCAAGGCTGCGGAGGTAGAAATCAAGAAGGAGCATCAAGTGTTGATGGTTAACAAGACCACTAGTTTCAATAAAAAGGGCAAGGGAAAGAAAGGGAACTTCAAGAAGAATGGCAAGCAAGTTGCCACTCAAGGGAAGAAGTCCAAAGCTGGACCCAAGCCTGAAACTGAGTGCTTCTACTGCAAAGGGACTGATCACTGGAAGCGGAACTGCCCCAAATACTTGGCGGATAAGAAGGATGGCAAAGTGAACAAAGGTATATTTGATATACATGTTATTGATGTGTACCTTACTAATGCTCATAGCAGTGCCTGGGTATTTGATACTGGTTCGGTTGCTCATATTTGTAACTCGAAATAGGAGCTGTGGATTAAATGAAGATTGGCTAAGGACGAGGTGACAGTGCGCGTCGGAAATGGTTCCAAGGTCGATGTGATCCCCGTCGGCACGCTACCTCTACATCTACCTTCGGGATTAGTTTTAGACCTTAATAATTGTTATTTGGTGCTCGTGTTGAGCATGAACATTATATCTGGATCTTGTTTATTGCAAGACGGTTATTCATTTAAATCAGAGAATAATGGTTGTTCTATTTATATGAGTAATATCTTTTATGGTCATGCACCCTTGAAGAGTGGTCTATTCTTGTTGAATCTCGATAGTAGTGATACACATATTCATAGTATTGATGCCAAAAGATGCAAAGTTGATAATGATAGTGCAACATATTTGTGGCACTGCCGTTTAGGTCATATTGGTGTAAAGCGCATGAAGAAACTCCATACAGATAGACTTTTGGAATCACTTGATTATGAATCATTTGATACTTGCGAACCATGCCTCATGGGCAAGATGACTAAAACTCCGTTCTCCGAAACAATGGAGCGAGCTAATAACTTATTGGAAATAATACATGCCGATGTATGTGGTCCGATGAGTATTGAAGCACGCGTCGGGTATAGTTATTTTCTGACCTTCACAGATGATTTGAGTAGATATCGGTATATCTACTTAATGAAACACAAGTCTGCAACATTTGAAAAGTTCAAAGAATTTCAGAGTGAAGTGGGGAATCATGGTAACAAGAAAATAAAGTTTCTACGATCTGATCGCGGAGGCGAATATTTGAGTTACGAGTTTGGCCTTCATTTAAAACAATGTGGAATAGTTTCACAACTCACGCCACCTGGAATGCCACAGCGTAATGGTGTGTCCGAACGTCATAACCGTACTTTATTAGATATGGTGCGTTCTATGATGTCTCCTACCGATTTACCACTGTCGTTTTGGGGTTATGCATTAGAGACAGCTGCATTCACGTTAAATAGGGCATCGTCTAAATCCGTTGAGACGACACCGTATGAACTGTGGTTTGGCAAGAAACCTAAGTTGTCATTTCTTAAAGTTTGGGGTTGCAACACTTATGTTAAAAGGCTTCAGCCTGATAAGCTCAAACCCAAATCGGAGAAGTGCGTCTTCATAGGATACCCTAAGGAAACAATTGGGTACACCTTCTACCACACATCCGAAGGCAAGATCTTTGTTGCCAAGAATGGAACATTTCTAGAGAAGGAGTTTCTCTCGAAAGAAGTGAGTGGGAGGAAAGTAGAAATTGATGAGGTAATTGTACCTTCTCTCAATTTGGAAAGTAGCACATCAGAGAAATCCGTTCCCATGATGCCTACACCAACTAGAGAGGAAGTTAAAGATGATGATCATGAAACTTCGGATCAAGTTACTACTGGACCTCATAGGTCGAACAGAGCACGTTCCGCACCAGAGTGGTACGGTAATCCTGTCCTGGAAGTCATGTTACTAGACCATGACGAACCTACGAACTATGAAGAAGCTATGATGAGCCCAGATTCCGATAAATGGCTTGAGGCCATGAAATCTGAGATAGGATCCATGTATGAGAACAAAGTGTGGACTTTGGTGGACTTGCCCGATGATCGGCAAGCCATTGAGAATAAATGGATCTTCAAGAAGAAGACTGACGCTGATGGTAATGTTACTGTCTACAAAGCTCGACTTGTCGCGAAAGGTTTTCGACAAGTTCAAGAAGTTGACTACGATGAGACTTTCTCACCCGTAGCGATGCTTAAGTCTGTCCGAATCATGTTAGCAATTGCCGCATTTTATAATTATGAAATCTGGCAAATGGACTTCAAAACTGCATTCCTTAATGGATTTCTTAAAGAAGAGTTGTATATGATGCAACCAGAAGGTTTTGTCGATCCTAAAGGTGCTAACAAAGTGTGCAAGCTCCAACGATCCATCTATGGATGGGTGCAAGCATCTCGGAGTTGGAATATATGCTTTGATGAGGTGATCAAAGCATTTGGTTTTATACAGACTTACGGTGAAGCCTGTATTTACAAGAAAGTGAATGGGAGCTCTATAGCATTTCTGATATTATATGTGGATGACATATTATTGATTGGAAATGATATAGAATTTCTAGATAGCATAAAAGGATACTTGAATAAGAATTTTTCAATGAAAGACCTTGGTGAAGCTGCTTATATATTGGGCATCAAGATCTATAGAGATAGATCAAGACGCTTATTAGGACTTTCACAACGCACAAACCTCGATAAAGTTTTGAAGAAGTTCAAAATGGATCATTCAAAGAAAGGGTTCTTGCCTGTGTTACAAGGTGTGAAGTTGAGTCAGACTCAAAGCCCGACCACTGCAGAAGATAGATAGAAAATGAAAGTCATTCCCTATGCCTCAACCATAGGTTCTATCATGTATGCTATGCTGTGTACCAGACCTGATGTGCGCCTTGCCATAAGTTTGGCAGGGAGGTACCAAAGTACCCCAGGAGTGGATCACTGGACATCGGTCAAGAACATCCTGAAGTACCTGAAAAGGACAAAGGATATGTTTCTCGTTTATGGAGGTGACGAAGAGCTCGTTGTATATGGTTACGTCGATGCTAGCTTCGACACTGGTCCGGATGACTCTAAGTCACAAACCGGATACGTGTTTATATTGAATGGTGGAGCTGTCAGTTGGTGCAGTTCCAAGCAGAGCGTCGTGGCGGGATCTACGTGTGAAGCGGAGTACATAGCTGCTTCGTAAGCAGCACATGAAGGAGTCTGGATGAAGGAGTTCATATCCGATCTAGGTGTAATACCTAGTGCATCGGGTCTAATGAAAATCTTTTGTGACAACACTAGAGCAATTGCCTAAACGAAGGAATCCAGGTTTCACAAGAGAACCAAACACATCAAGAGACGCTTCAACTCCATTCATGAAAAGGTCAAGGATGGAGACATAGAAATTTGCAAAGTACATACGGATCTGAATGTGGCAGACCCGTTGACTAAGCCTCTTCCATGAGCAAAACATGATCAGCACTAAGACTCCATGGGTGTTAGATTCATTACAATGTAATCTAGATTATTGACTCTAGTGCAAGTGGGAGATTGAAGGAAATATGCCCTAGAGGCAATAATAAAGTTGTTATTTTATATTTCCTTATTCATGATAAAGGTTTATTATTCATGCTAGAATTGTATTGATCGGAAACTTAAATACCTGTGTGAATACATAAACAAATACCGTGTCCCTAGTATGCCTCTACTAGACTGGCTCGTTGATCAAAGATGGTTAAGGTTTCCTAACCATGGACATGTGTTGTCATTTGATAACGAGATCACATCATTGGGAGAATGATGTGATGGACAAGACCCATCCGTTGGCTTAGCATAATGATCGTTCAGTTTTTTTGCTATTGCTTTCTTCATGTCAAATACATATTCCTTCGACTATGAGACTATGCAACTCCCTGATACCGGAGGAATACCTTGTGTTCTATCAAACATCACAGCGTAACTGGGTGATCATAAAGATGCTCTATAGGTATCTCTGAAGGTGTTTGTTGAGTTGGCATAGATCAAGCTTAGGATTTGTCACCCCGAGTATCGGAGAGGTATCTCTGGCCCTCTCGGTAATACACATCATAAGAAGCCTTGCAAGCAAAGTGACTAATGAGTTAGTTGCAGAATGATGTATTACAGAACGAGTAAAGAGACTTGCCGGTAATGAGATTGAACTAGGTATGAAGATACCGACGACCGAATCTCGGGCAAGTAACATACCGATGGACAAAGGGAATTACGTATGTTGTCATAAGGTTCGACCGATAAAGATCTTCGTAGAATATGTAGGAGCCAATATGGGCATCCTGGTTCCGCTATTGGTTATTGACCGGAGAGGCATCTCGGTCATGTCTACATAGTTCTCGAACCCGTAGGGTCCGCACGCTTAACGTTCGTTGACGATATAGTATTATATGAGTTATGTATGTTGGTGACCGAATGTTGTTAGGAGTCCCAGATGAGATCACGGACATGACGAGGAGCTCCGGAATGGTCCGGAAGTAAAGATTGATATATGGGATAATAGTGTTTGGTCTTCGGAAGGGTGCCGGAATTCATCGGAAGGGGTTTCGGATGTTTCCCGAAATGTTTGGGTACGAGAACACTTTATTTGGGCCAAAGGGGAAAGCCCACGAGGGTTTTGGAAAGAGCAAAAGGAAGTTTTGCGGAGACCAGAAGCCAGACACCAAAGACCCTGGCGTCTGGGCCTAGACACCGAGAACCCTGGCATCTGGCCCTAGAGTCCGAGAAGGACTCTTGCCTTTCGGGCAAAACCGAATTTGAGGAGGCTTTTACTCCAAGTTTTGACCCCAGGGCTCAACATATAAATAGAGGGGCAGGGCTATCACCCAAGAGACATCAAGATTCACCAAGCCGTGTGCCGGCAACCCTGTCCCCTCTAGTTTATCCTCCATCTAGTTTTTGTAGTGCTTGGTGAAGCCCTGCGGAGATTGTTCTTCATCACCAACCGTCACCACGCCATCGTGCTGCCGGAACTCATCTACTACTTCGCCTCTCTTGCTCGATCGAGAAGGCGAGGACATCATCGAGCTGAACGTGTGCTGAACGTGTGCTGAACGCGGAGGTGCCGTATGTTCGGTACTTGATCGGGACGGATCGTGAAGGTGTACGACTACATCAACCGCGTTGATAAACGCTTCCGCTTAGAGATCTTCAAGGGTATGAAGATGCTCACCCCCTCTAGTAGCTATGCATCTTCATGGATAGATCTTGCATGTGCGTAGAATTTTTTTGTTTTCCATGCAACATTCCTAACATGACTTGCCTCACTCGGGTAGATCTTCACAAAGTAGGCGATCTCTTTGCCCTTACAAACTTCTTGGTTCAACTCCACATCTTGACGGAGGCTCCCAAGCGACACCTAACCAATCTAGGAGACACCACTCTCCAAAAGGTAACAAATGGTGTGTTGATGATGAACTCCTTGCTCTTGTGCTTCAAATTATAGTTTCCCCAACTGAGGGAGTCATGGACTAAGGGGTCCTCGGGGTGACGGCCCATTGAACATGGGCCGGACTGGTGGAGCCGTATAATGACAAGAGATCTACGAAGCCGTGGTGTGCCCTCCAAGTCAAGAAGGCAGGGGATCTCTTGAATTTCTTATTGTAATCTATCTTCGATAACCCTAACCCTACCGGTGTCTATATAAACCGAGGGTTTTTAGTCTTTAGGACTAGAGCTACATTCATCACCTCATAGCCTTAGGGTTTAGATCATGCTGATCTCGAGGTAGATCTACTCTGTAAACCACGTTATACATTCAATACAATCAAGCAGGACGTAGGGTTTTACCTCTTCGAGAGGGCCTGAACCTGGGTAAACACTGTGTTCGTCGTCCCTTGTTACCCATTGATCCTAGATCCACAGCTCGGGACCCCCTACCCCGAGGTCTGCCGGTTTTGACACCGACATTGGTGCTTTTATTGAGAGTTCCGTTGTGGGATCGCCAGAGGAATCGATGGCTCAACCGGTCATTGGAGACCACACCCGCGCCGAGGGCTTCCCCGCCCTGGTCATCTCCTCGTCTTCGGCGGCATACTAGCGCGCGCCGATCCCACTAGTCGCCTCGACCATATCGAAGGCTTCACCCCCGTCGAAGGGTTCTTCGGATTAGGGGCATCGAACCCAGGACCAACAGATTCACAAAAATCTGGTATCCCTCAGAGTCCGGCCCTGAAGCCCGGCTCCGACAGACGGCCCCAAAGACCTCCCGCTGAATCGCCGGAGTGTCCGGCACCCCCATGTGGCCAACCGACAGACCACCTGGCGAGCCTTTTTCGTGCAATGGGAATCTCTGTTACCAGGCCTGCGGCCTACGATCGGATCGGGCTTAGACCTGATGTCCGAGAAATCAACACCCCCCCGGTCATACACCTCATCGCCACAGTCGAAGAGGCCCAGGAGGGGCCACAGCCTTGCAAGCTAAAGACGGTGTACACTCGAATCCCCAGCTCGGAGTCAGACACCAGCCCAGATGTACGTCCGGACATAACCCCCAGCTCAAGTCCCGGCCTCGAGCCTATCCGACCGCACACTAGTTCGGATCCGAGCCCTGTGCGGTCAGAACTGGACATGACTCAACCGCCCATCAAGGATAGTCCGGATCCGCGGCAGGAGGGAATTCTCGAAATTTTCCCGCCTGCCCACCACACGGAATATAATCTGGACTCGAGAAACCCAGACATATGGGACCTCATGTACGTCAACCAACTGCCAAACGAGACAGTCCACCATTATTGGGCTAAATTTCTCTTGGTAAAGAACAGGATGGCACCTTGCAGTGACAAAGAAATAATTAATGCCTTCTAGTTTAACTGCAGGGACGAGGGCCTCTTAAACGCCCTCGCACGTCGCCGAATTCAAAGCTTCACCGAACTATCAGACATGGTACGCAAATATTGCACCATGGAGAACACGTGGAGGGCGCAACAGCTGAACATGGGGCCACAACCCACCGCGCGTCACGGAAGGCCCCGCCTTAAACGGGCTTACACAAATCGGTCACCGGAGCGCGAGCCTAATGAAAGGAAAACTATGCCCAGATCGGTGTTAGATGAGTTGCTGGATAAACCATGCCCAATACATTCGGTCTTGCTAGACGCAAACCCAACCCACAGACCTCGAGCCTGTTGGGTGGTAAGACAGGTGGCCAAATATGGCGAGCCAATCTTGGGCCTTACACCCCCAGATAAACAGTCCTCGGCTTCACCGCAGGACCACAATGTCCTTACAGTATATGAGATGTCCGCCTCAAACAATAAAAGGAAAAAGGCTCTTCGAGAGCTCAATCAAATATATCAAGTGACGGCCGCACAACCATGGGCGGCCACGCCAATCACCTTCAACAAGAAGGATGAGCCAAGCCCCCGTAATAACCACGCACCCGCCGCACTAATCCTCGACCCCATTGTCGACGGTTTCTGGCTGACTAAAGTGCTGATGGACGGAGGCAGCAGCCTCAACCTCATTTATGAGGATACTCTAGACAAGATGCAGTTCAATAGGTCTCGCATCGAACGCATTCATACCACATTCTGAGGTATAATACCCGGAAGGGAGGCACACTGCTCGGGACGTGTAACCCTGGACGTTGTGTTCGGTACACCCGACAACTACAGATTCGAACCCTTGCTATTTCACATTGTGCCCTTCCGTCGTGGATACCATGCCCTTCTAGGACGTGAGGCATTCTCAAGATTTCAGCCCATACCACATTATGGGTGTATGAAACTCAAAATGCCAGGGCCCAACGGGGTAATTTCGCTTAAAAGCGACCCAAGCAAAGCCTTGTGAGCCAAAAACAAAACGGCATCCCTCGCCCTAGAAGCACTATCCGAAGCCCTCGTGGCCGAAGAATTGACAGCTCTATGCACTACCGTCGACAAGGATGACGTGGTTCTCAGTAAAAGACAAAAATCCACGTCATTCAAGCCAGCAGATGAAATAGTAAAGTTTCAAGTGCACCCAACAGATCCCAACAAAACGGTGTCCATAGAAGCGCAGCTAGACCCCGCAGTCGACGAGGCATTAAGGACATTCCTGCATGAAAATTGGGACATATTCGCGTGGCACCCCTCAGACATGCCAGGAATCCCACGCAGGAAAGCAGAGCATAGCCTCAACATTCTAAAAGGATTTAAGCCAGTGAAACAGACCCTGCGCCGATTCTCTGAACCCAAATGACAAGCCATGGGTGAAGAACTCGCAAAATTGCTAGAGGCCGGATTCATCCGTGAGATCAAGCATCCAGAGTGGTTAGCAAACCTGGTAATGGTACCAAAGAAGGATAAGTCCTGGCGGCTCTGTGTCGATTTCAAAAACCTTAACAAGGCCTGCCCTAAGGATCCTTTCCCCTGCCACAGATAGAGCAGATCATCGACGCCACCGCCGGACATGACTCACTATGTTTCCTTGACGCATACTCCGGATACCACCAGATCAAGAAGAAAGAGTCCCACCAGGCGGCAACCGCATTCATTACCCCTTACGGGCCCTTCTGCTTCAACACCATGCCGTTCGGATTGAAGAACGCAAGAGCCACATACCAACGCATGATTCAAGCATGCCTCGAATATCAAATTGGCAAAATGGTCGAGGCATACGTGGACGATGTGGTTGTCAAAACCAAACACATAGACCAACTGGTAGACGACCTACGCCAAACCTTTGACAACTTACGCGCTTATGACATACGGCTCAACCCAGAAAAATGTGTCTTCGGGGTCCCCGCCAGAACGCTACTCGGATTCATAGTTTCCCATAGAGGAATCGAAGCCAATCCGGCCAAAATTAGAGCGCTATCTCAGCTCGCAATACCAATGGAGCTTAAGCATGTCCAGAAGCTGGCAGGATGCGTGGCCGCCTTGAGCCGCTTCATATCCCGCCTCGGAGAAAAGGCATTGCCACTCTACAAACTGCTTAAAAAGACCAAGAACTTCTAGTGGATAGATGAAGTAACCATGGCACTCGAGGAGATTAAAACACTCCTCGCCGGCAACCCTATCCTGGCCGCACCCGGCATCGGCGAACCCATGCTACTATACATTTCGGCCACCAATCAGGTGGTCAGCGCGGTGCTCATCGTAGAATGGGAATCCGAGGGCCACAAGTTCCAAGTCCAGAAGCCAGTCTACTACGTGTCCGAGGTGCTTACGCCATGCAAATCACGATACCCGCACTATCAAAAGATAGCCTACATGGTCTTCATGGCATCTCGAAAGCTACGTCATTACTTTCAAGAATGTTCGGTCATAGTAGCGTCAGAGGTCCCCTTGAATGATATAATCAATAATAGGGACACCACAGGCTGCATCGCCAAATGGGCCATCGAGCTCCTCCCCTTTGAGATAACATACAAGCCACGCCGAGCCATTAAATCTCAGGTGCTGGCCGATTTCATAGCCGAATGGACCGAGGCCGAACTACCCCGGGAATACTCTACATACACACACTGGACAATGTACTTCGACGGCTCAAAGATGTTAGCCGGACTGGAGGCTGGGGTCATCCTCATCTCCCCCACAGGCGACATTGTTCGGTATGTCCTCTAAATAATGTACACAGACTCGAACAACGCAGCCGAGTACGAAGCACTACTACATGGTCTTCGTATGGCCACAACAATGGGCGTGCAGCGCCTCGAGGTAAGGGGAGACTCAAATTTGGCGATCTCCCAAGTCAACGGCGAATTCAACACCAAAGACCCCAAGATGGCGACGTATAGAAACGCGGTCCTCCGGATATCCGCTCGATTTGAGGGCCTAGAATTTCACCATGTCTCTAGAGACGCAATCAAGCAGCCGACGTCCTCGCCCGCATGGGCGCCGAGCGCGACCCGGTTCCTAAAACCACCTTCCTCGAGCGGCTCTTTAAGCCCTCTGTGGTATGGCAGGACGATGTCATTGGTGCACCATCCAACAAGACTGCCCACAACACCTCGCCCGACAATGAACAAGACGATCACGTCATCGGCGGCTCCGCACTCGAGGAAACGCCTTCCGCACACGAGGTAATGGCCGTAATCCCACCCTGGACAGAACCCCTGCTAGCCTACCTCACACAACATCAGCTTCCGGAGGATCAAACCGAAGCACGGCGTATAGTTCGGCACTCTAAAGCATACAAGGTCCATGAAGGTGAACTCTATAAAAAGAGTACCACATGAGTCTTACAAAGATGCATCTCCGAAGAGGAGGGGCAGCAGCTCTTGGCAGAGATACACGCAGGCTTGGGCGGACACCACGCGGCGGCTCTGGCTTTGGTCAGCAAAGCTTTCCGAGCAGGGTTTTTCTGCCCTACCGCCCGGGAAGATGCCCAGACATTGGTCCAACACTGCGTCGGATGCCAGCTGTTCGCAAATCAAAGCCACATGCCCCCCACAGCTCTTCGGACGATACCGATCACGTGGCCTTTTGCGGTCTGGGGTCTCGACATGGTCGGACCACTCAAAGGGGGGACAAACAAAAAGAAGTACCTATTGGTCATGGTCGACAAATTCACCAAGTGGATCGAGGAAAGACCCGTCACTTCGGCAGAATCTGGACCAGTCGTCGACTTCTTATCCGATGTTGTACACCGTTATGGTGTCCCCCATAGCATAATTACCGATAATGGTACCAACTTCACCGCCCAGGAAGTTAAAGACTGGTGCAGTAAAATGGGCATTAAGCTCGATTACGCCTTGGTGTACCACCCACAGACCAATGGGCAGGTCGAACGAGCCAATGGACTCATCATGAGTGGCATTAAGCCTTGCCTAGTTCGATCCCTTGAACAATCAAACTGCCATTGGGTCGAGGAACTCGATTCCGTACTATGGGGGCTGCGCACTACTCCTAATCGGTCCACCGGATACACACCATTTTTTATGGTATACGGTGCCGAAGCAGTTCTCCCATGCGACATTATCCATGACGTGCCTAGAGTGCGCATGTACGAAGAAAAGGAAGTCGAGCTCGATCGGCAGGACAATCTGGACGCTCTGGAAGAAGAGCGAGACATAGCTCGATCTCGGTCCGCGTTCTATCAGCAACAAGCACGACGTTACCACAACCGTGAAGTCCGGGCAAAGACATACAATGTGGGAGACCTTGTCCTCCGACTCCCCGAAAAACAGAAGAATAAACTATCACCTAAATGGTAGGGTCCATACATCATCGATGAAGTACTCACAGGAGGAGCGTATCGTCTTCGCCGCCCGTCCGACGACGGCCTCGAGCCGAACCCGTGGAACACAGCAAGGCTGCGGCATTTTTACGCCTGAGTCCGACATAAATTTTATCCTTTTCTTTCTTTTTATTTTTTACCCTTTTTCTATCTTTCGCCGTTGTGCTAGTTCGGCTAAACCGAACCATACCAAGCTCATACTATATACACCATTAAATGTAATACCCAGCTTTGCTTGGGGGCTCCCTTAGAAGAGCCGAATATATGTATAAATCACATTCGTCCTGATTGTATCCTTCTCATACACGTTAAGCCAACATATGCATTTGTTTTCCTTAAGATCTTTGCCAAGCTGGGTTGCCTGGCTCCTGTGCTTACCCCTACATTCCCGATTGTTCGGCTAGGGCGTAAAGGGAGCACCTCTGCGATTGTTACGACTGGGTCACACTGGATCGTACCTCAGACGGGCGAAGCCGAAAGCTAGCATTCTTACAGAATACAACAAGTCGGCCTAAGGGAAGTGAATACAGCCTCGAGCTTAAAACCAGGGTTCTTTTTTAAAGCCATTGGTGTTCGTTGACCCTATGTGTCCGGACTGTAATTTTACCCGATGAAAGGAACTCTTGGAGGAACTATTTTCATCGGAAGATGTTTCTTATGTTAAACATTAATATAATATCGCTCTCCGCATACGTTTCGTCTATTTAAACCAGAGGGCCAGATTGCCTGGTTCCTGAATTGTTGCCTTGTTTCCTATGGCACACAGTATGGAACACTCCCCGATCTCTGATCGGAGAGGCAGAAACCGATGGCCGGTCAAGACAACATTCTTTCAAAAATAAAAATAAGAACGCGGATTGAGCACGGTCAACGTAAAGTACATAGATACATAGAATTGACAAGACTACTCATTCTCGACATTGTCTATCAACTGTTCTAAAGCACAATCCTTTTGAGAATAGCGAGCGGCTTGCATCACTTCATCATACACCAAGCTTAGTGGTATCTCTTGACCGTCAGGGCCCACAGGACCAACCCGGGCCATATGCACCGGGTCTAGCTTGGTGAAGCGGGTCTTTACCATAGCCCACGCCTCGCGTGCTCCTTCTCAGCAGGCCGAGATCTTCCATAACTCAAACCTTCGCCGAGCCCCTTTAAAGCGACTGGCTAGTTCGGCCATACTCTCTGGTGGCACATCTGACGGCCATAACGCCTTCGCCATGCTCTTCATGGCTTTCCGGGCCTTTTCATAGGTCTTCGATAGTTCCTTTAGAAGGTTACCATCATAAGTGCTTACTTCTTCCTCAGGCCGCCCAGTCAGGAGACCTAACAAGCAGGTGTTGCCCATCATCATTAGCACATCAATGACACTTGTCAACGGCACGGTACGATTAGTACTTACCGAATATGCCACCTTTTAGCTTCTGGTTTTCCTTCGATGTTTGGGCCAGCTGAGTTCTCAAACTTTTGATTTCCTCGGCTTGCCATTGATTTTCTGCCTTGAGCTCATTTTTCTCCTCCTGACTTCGTGTTAGTACTCATTTACCAGCCTCCAGCTCCCGCGGCTGTGTGGAGAATACGGTGTTAATGCTTAGCATACAACGTATACCTACAAAAACAGCCTTTCCTACTCACCGGACAATTCGCTGTCGGATTTTCGAGCCGCATCCAGTTCGGCCTTGGCTTCGACCAATTGTGTCCGACTCACTTCGAGGTCCTCGGACAACTTTTTGTTCTGCTCTCTTGCGGCCTACAAAAACAATATCATTATACACCCTTAACTCGGCCGTCCCGCCCAAATTAAGTCTTGGGGGCTAGTTGGTTAGGGAACATGATCTGCTTTCAAGCTATATACCTGCACCTTGGCGGAAAATAGACCGGCAATCCCATCAAGACCTATCCGGGCCGCTTCAAGGTACGCATCCACCGAATTAAAAGCATTAAATTCATCTTCTGCAAAGGAAGTATGACGTATAGTCTCCCTCCGGTGGTGATGGTTCATTACGCTCTCGACCTCGGAATTAGTGACCGAAACATCGTCGGAGTCTGCCGGAGGTACACCAGCTGCCGCGTGTTCGGAGGAGGCTCTTGCTTGTGCCGAAGACTTGAGACAGGAGTTGCGGTTCGGCGCATCCGGGTGATCTTCGGATTGGTGTAGGGGCATACGCCTTCTGCGGAATTGAGCAAGCTCTAATAAGAAAGTGCCAACGGCAACCTTTGCTGCAATCCCAAAATTTGTTACCTTTGGGCCGAGGGGGCAGGTGCCTCTGCCTCGACGGAAGCTTTCCGCTTTGATCACCTGTCAAGGGCCGAAGCTAGCGTGATCCGCGCCCCTCCTGAGACATTCTTGCATGTAGTGCGGCGGCCCTTGGGAGTAGAAGTCGGCACGTGGGGGGTAGCGCGAGACGAGCGCCTTGTTCGGGAGAGGGTCTTCTTTTCACTTACTGTGGAAGAGGGAAGAACCCCAGGGTGATCGGCTGTTACAGCCACTTTGCCGCCATCAAGGCCCTCATGATAGAACACCCCATCTTCAAATTCGATTGACGTCTCTGGGTCATCATGATACCCCGGATCACCGTCACGAGAGTGATTCTCTGGTTGAGGAGGAGGACAACTAATGGACGCAACCTGACACCTCCATTCCTATTCAAGTGGCAATCAGTAAGAATTCGACGTGATCTGTGAGCTCAAAGTAATGGATTGTGACTTACCCAGTCCACCAGATTGTATCCGGAGCAGCCTTCTCGAATACTCATGCGAGCAAACTTTGCTTCGTCTCCCTTGAAGAGATCTGCCAGTATTTTGGCCGAGGCCACCTTGTTGTCTGGCCCTTGCTGCTGATGATGTGTCACATCATTGGTCCTATTATAGCACCATAAAGGGTGACCCTGCTGTTGGAGGGGTTGCACGCATCGGGTAATGGCGATGGCCATGACTTTGATCATGGTCAGCTTGCTGCTAGTTAGCAGCCTGATCTTGGCCGACAGTGCACGCACTTCTTCACTGTCCTGTTGGGAAGGGCCTCTAGGCCGCCAGTTGTACCACTTTATAGGTGGGTCATTTGAATATTCGGGTAGCCCTTGCCGAATTGGATCGGTAAGGGGAACGTCTTCGATATAAAACCACTCCGATGTCCATCCTTCGGGATCTTTCTATGGGGTCCCGATTGGGTACCCTGTCCCAGCTATTCGCCATACTTCGGCGCCGCCTACCTCAAATATAGATCCCTCCCGGAGGCGGGGGACAAGACAGAAATACTTCCTCCACAAGTCAAAGTGGGGCTCGCAACTCAGAAATATCTCGCACAAGGCTACGAAGCCAGAAATGTGCAATATCGACCTTGGGGTGAGGTTGTGGAGCTGGATCCCATAGAACTCTAGCAGACCCCATAGAAAGGGATGAATAGGAAAACCCAAACCTCTTAGAAGTAAGGGCACGAGACATACCCTCTCCTCCTTGCTTGGGGCGGGGGAGTTCTCGGCAAGGGCGCAGCCATCAATGCAGATGAGACCGGTGCGGACTGGGACCAGATCGGCCGAAGGAAGGAAGCGCTGCGTCTGCAAGCGACTCAGATGGATATGCGAGACCGAGCAGCTTGACCAATCACCTGGGAGTGGGCCATGAGGGCGCGAGGAAGAACCTCGGATGTCGGCCATGGCATTGGAGAATTTTTTTGGTGTCGTTCTTGGCGAAGGGGAAGATAACTGTTCTCAGCCCCCTTGGATCTATAAATAAGCATCTTATTGTGAAGCCAAAATGACGGGTGCGTGGAAGAACGGCATTGGGCCGCACGCCCTCTGGAAAGGTGTGTGAAGCCCTTGCCCCGAAGAACGGCATTAAACTCTGATGGTCCCACCTCAATCTCGAGATGTCTTCGGATCTTAGAATCTTTAGACTGTCCGGACCCGAGTACATTAGAGCAGGTTCCAGATAAAGTCCGGCGAAATTAACACGGCTTCAAATGGAGTAAAGGAACTCGTCTCGCAAGCCGATGATGTGAAGATTCCAGAAGATGATCCCCGGCGTTGGAGGCAAGTTCGGGGGCTACTGAGGGAGTCATGGACTAAGGGGTCCTCGGGGCGATGGCCCATTGTACATGGGCCGGACTGGTGGAGCCGTATAATGACAGGAGATTTATGAAGCCGTGGTGTGCCCTCCAAGTCAAGAAGGTGGGGGATCTCTTTAATTGCTTATTGTAATCTATCTTTGGTAACCCTAACCCTACCGGTGTCTATATAAACCGAGGGTTTTTAGTCTTTAGGGCTAGAGCTACATTCATCACCTCATAGCCTTAGGGTTTAGCTCATGCTGATCTCGAGGTAGATCTACTCTATAAACCACGTTATACATTCAATACAATCAAGCAGGACGTAGGGTTTTACCTCTTCGAGAGGGCCTGAACCTGGGTAAACACTGTGTTCGTCGTCCCTTGTTACCCATCGATCCTAGATCCACAGCTCGGGACCCCCTACCCCGAGGTCTGCTGGTTTTGACACCGACACCAACACTCAACTCTCTCTCACAGATTTGGATATGGTGGAAAGATGATTTGAGTGGAAAGCAACTTGGGGAAGGCTAGAAATTAAGATTCCTGTGGTAGGATTGGAATATCTTGATCTCAACACATGAGTAGGTGGTTCTCTCTCAGAAAATGTATGGTGGAAGTGTAGGCACGTTCTGATGGCTCTCTCTCAAATGGAGATGGGTGTGGAGGGGTATATATAGCCTCGACACAAAATCCAACCGTTACACACATTTGACCCATCTTGGTGAGACCGAATAGTTAAACTCAGTGGCACCGATTAGTTCAAAAATGTGAACGTTAGGAATCTCGGTGGGACCGACTGGAACAACTCGGTGGGATCAATGTGCTAGGGCTTAGGGCAAACCTCATCTCTGTGGTGCCGATTGCATCAACTCGGTGAGACCCAAGTGAAGCAATAGGGCAACAGAGAATTGGTCGAGCCATCTTGGTGAGACCGATTGCAATTTTGGTGAGACCGAAATAATTGCAACTGATATCAGTGAGTTGGCAATGCCATCTTGGTGAGACCGATATCCATATCGATGTGATCGAACTGTTAGGGTTTCTGGCTGTGGCTATGTCATATGAAGTCGGTGGCGCCGGATAGAAAGAATCGGTGGGGCCGAGTTGGAGTTTAGGGTTTTGACATATTTGGATGGAGAAAGTGTTTGAGGGTTTTGGAGCAATATCACTAAGCATTTGAGCAAGCAAGCCATTAAGCAACACCTCATCCCCCTTTAATAGTATTGGCTTTCCTATGGACTCAATGTGATCTTGGATCGCTAAAACAAAGATGAAGAGTCTTGAGCTTTTGCCAATATATGTCCTTAGCATTTTGAGGGGTCCACATTTCTAGTCCATGCCATGCCATTCATTGAACTTCTTGAAATATTTATCTTGAATGGATATTAGTTCAATGAGCTATATGTTGTTATGAATTACTAAAACCACTCGGGGATTAGTTGGACTTTCAATCTCCCCCTTTTTGTTAATTGATGACAACATATAGATCAAAGCTTCGGCAAATGATAAAATGAAAATGAAGTACATCATCGCTTTGAGAAGTATGTGATAAGCAAGAGCTCCCCCTAAATTTGTGTATTATTTAAAATTTGCGTTTGAATGCAAATGCACAATCGATTAGGATTATGGGTCACTATTCCATGTCACGTACATCTTGGTGGAGCGCACAAGATGATAAGAGTAAAATAACATAAACGCATCACCAAAGATACAAGTGAGAGATCATACATAGACAATCATAGAGATAGGCATGTAAGCACACATTAAGCATTGTATGATCAAACACATGATCACACAAGGTATCTCACAAGCACAACACAATAAGTAGCATCAAGTAGCATCAACCAAACGAAGTAGCAAGGCAAATAAGAACTAACAAAGAAGCAAAAGACTCTCTCTCCCGAAGCCTACGATCTATACACTTTCTCCCCCTTTGGAAACAAGTTACCAAAAAGTTGGAAAACGTATAGTGCTATACGACACTCTAGGCACGATCTCCAAGAGCTTCTCAAGTGGTCTTCTGGCTTGTTGCTCCGGTGTGCGTAGACGGTGTTGAGAGAACGGCTTCTGCAAATGCTTCAGCTGATGTCTGTTGAGCAGGAGGGGTTGACACTGGTAGTGGCACTATGGCAGTGGCGGCAGGAGCAGAGTGAGTAGGCCTAGTTTCTGCAACTGGCTCAGCAGCAAACCTCTGTGCCCTTGGCACTGTCTGGAATCTGTCATTGGTAGGTCTATCATCTCTGTCCTCAGCATCATCTCGCAACTTCTCAACAATGGATTGAATCTCAGTGACCTTGACATCAAGATTGTATATCTTGTCTTCAACAATCCGCTCTAGGCTCTCCTGATTCTTGGTTAAGTTGGCCAGACTCTTCTCAATCCTCATAGTTGCTTCTAGCAGATATGTGAGTTGATCTTGCTTGGTCTTGAGATTGGCTATAGATGCATCTGGAGCACTTGCTGCCTTTGCTGCTTTGGCAGCCTTTGACTTCTCAGTCTTCTCCTGGGCCTCAACTGATGTTGGATGTGAAGCATCCATCACCACTTCATTGTCCTCAAACTGTGGCCTAAGAGGTAGATGCTCTCTGTCAAGCAGATATGTGCAAGTTCCAACCTTGGAATTGATCAACATTTGAATATGTGGTGCATATCCACATGACCTCTTTTGGTCTGCAGCTGTCCTCTTGACTGTCTCAACGATCAGACTCATGACCTTGAAATTCTGTGGCATGTCAAATAGATGCAACAGGTTGATGGAATGGCCTCGCACTACTACAGGATGCTGCTAACGCGACACTACGATCAGAGACCCTTTGACAAAACTGTGTGCGATGCATTAATCACAAACGGTGATGTAAAAAAACCATCAAAAAAGACGCAAAATGTTTGCGATGAATGATACATCAAACACGGTTCAGATTTTAGTTGCGTGTGCGATGCTGAGCATATGGTTGATCCATACGAACTATTTGCGATGACACAGAACAACAGAAACAGGCAGCCAGATCAAGGTGTGTGCGATATACGGCATACAGTTCGCTCCGATGAACCGTTTGCGATGATCGAGGTGAACACAAACGATTCGGCGTAACAAGATGTGTGTGATACCCGGCAAACAGGTTGGTAATCAGAATTGTGTGCGATCATTATAGACAGCCCATACGGTCTTTTTTTGTGAATTGTGTGCTCGTCAGGGCACACAGTTCAACAAACCAACCTGTGGGCGATAATGTAGAAGATCTCTGTCGAATATGTATTACTAACCGTCTGCGATGAGATTGACAGGATAAACAGAGATAACAAATTAATATGAGCGAACAGAAACAGAGATATATATAGTCTGCTTAATTTAGTCCTTCTTCTTGTTGTTGTTGTTGTTGGATGGCCCCGCGACATTGTCTTGGCGAGGACGCTTCTTGCCGCTGACCGTTGGCTTTTCATCGCCGCCGCCGTCGTCATCGTTGTTGTTGTTGTCGTCCTCCTCCTCCTCGTTCGACCATTCCTCCTCCTCATCATCATCGTCCTCTTCTTCGTCCTCCGACGGCTCCTCATCCATCTGGTTGTCGTCTGACAACTCCGGAGGTGGCGTCCCTTCCATGATCTGGATATAATCGAGGTCTGGGTTCGACGCCGGACTCATGGAAGACGAGCGGGATGATTCCGATGTTGACCTATCATCGGGCGCCAGACTGCTGGCCGAACTGTCGTCCTCGCTGTCGCTCGACATGGCTGCAGAGTGTGTGCCAGTGTGTAGCGCGGCCTGCCGGGGACGATGTGGATGGTGGACACTTAAGCAGGGTATGTAGAGAAGAGGAAATGCCAATTGAAGCGGGGGTTGACGTATTAACTAACCGCTGATATAAGCAACCACAATTATTTGTACCCAGTCGCTCCAAATTCCCGGGGTTGCGCAGGACTCCTATTGGCTATTTTGCTGGTTTCTTTTTTCAGGACAAAAACAAGGAACGAGTTTTGGGATTATGCACCGGTACCGGTACGAACGGAGTAGGACAGTTGGCAAGCAATACATTGAGCTCTTCTTATTGATAAAGCCAGTAATAATCAAACTACAAAGAAAAAGAAATAAAGACAAAGGAAAATATCTGCACGAATCTTCGTGTAACATCAATGGCATAGGACCTAGATGTGCATTACTTAGAGCACATCTAGACGTGCTTTAGCAATACTGTCAAACAAAACCCCTAATCAACATTGCAAACAGCGCATAGAACATGGCTAATGCGACAACCACAACTACACATGCTAGTTCCTTCTTGTCTCTTGCTTTCATCTGTTGCCTGTGATTGATTCTTTCTTGCTTCATCATACTGGTTGTACATTCCAGATCAACCAGTTTATTCTTCAGCTTTATGTTATCTTCTGCGAGCTTGGTGATAACACTCCAAGCCCTGCCATGCCATTCTTCATCCAGCCAGTTAACAAAGGCACAAGCCTCATATCCCTGCCAATGTTAAATAGTATTCAGGATGAGCGGTGGCATTAACTCAAGTAAAATGATGAACTTAGCACTAACCTCTAAGGGGCAACTGAGAAACCGCCTGCCAATGTCGAATCCCTTCGTGCATACACGTCGAGCGGGAGTGTGCCCGTGCACACAACTCAGCTTTTGGTACTTCTCGATGGCGCAAAACTCGGAGTCGAACTCGTGTTGCGGGAGCCTGGAGTCATGCTCCGGATCCGGCGGCAGATCGCTTTCCTGGGGGGGGGGGGGTTCATTCAGGACGGATTCAGCAAGGAGCTACTTTGGACATGCTAAAAAAGATCGGGATAGATTGGAACCTAACAGGACGATTTGGATCCGTAGTACACCTGCCTTCTGATGACCTTAGGCAAGTGCTCGGCGGCCACCGCCGTCGTGGCGGCGATACGAGCAGGAGCAGCCGCACCGAAACCATCAGCACCACTCGTCCGCATTCCCCCAATGTCAGCGCCACGCGAGGGAATTTGGAGCCTATGTAGGGATTTGGGGGAAATGGGGAAACTGTGGGGATAAGCTAACGGTCGGGAACTACTTATGGCACTATATGTTGTATACGACACATTGTTTATACATGTCGTTTGTGTTAGGTATTACAACGTCACACACGATTTCCGCACCAAACCGTGTGAGAAGACAACGTAGGTGAGACACGGTTGCCATTACATAACCGTATGTGATGTACTACCCTGTACATATAATTGAGTTATAGTGATACCATGTAAACAGCCGCTCTGCGGATATCCGTAAAAAAAACAGCCGCTCTGCATATAGAGATGGCGGCGGCGGCCTAGGCAGCGGCTACCGGAGAAGAGGTCAATCCTCGGTCGGTGGGCGGTGGCGGCGTCATAGGAGGTCAATCCTCGGTCTGTGGCGGGAGATAGGAGGAGCTCAACCATCGAGGTCGGCGGCGGCGTGATTCGAGCACATCCATCGTGGTCGATGGCGGGATAGTGGAGGTCGAACTTCAGGCGGCAGCCGCACTAAGCTTTGCTCCTCGACCCTGCTGTCTCGGCGTGCCGCCGCATCGCGCTTCTCTGTCTGCTGGGTGGAGGTCGTCGCGTGGCTAATTAATTAAGGTATTCTTTTCGTGAGTAGCTTAATTAAGGTATTCAATTCCTAAGGGTAGTGTTGTACTAGTACTCTTCGTGTAAATTGACTGGCCATTAATTTTTGTCATTGCACGTCTGGATAACAATATGGAGCGCCCTCAGTAATTATGAAAATAAAACCTTGTGATTTATGCACGCATCTTTGGGCAGCAGTTAATCCGTGTATTAATGTTGTTGTTTTGTTTTTAATTACCATTCGTGTGGTGCAGATGGAACGATCTCAATGGATGAATTATCGGAAAACCGCAGATTTTATCAGTGGCGTGACAGAGTTCATGAATTTGGCTGAAAGTACAAAGAGGAGAATTGGTGATGCGGATTACATCCTGTGTCCATGTACTGATTGTGCCAATACAGAGTCACATGAAGTTGTAGATGTCCAGTGGCACTTAGTCTCTCGGGGATTCATGGATGGATATACACGTTGGACCAGACACGGTGAAGAGGAGGTCATGGATGAAGATACCCAGGGCTGCGAGATGCCAAACCCCGACCAGTGTCACATGGATGTTGAATCTAACATCGGGGCAGAGGCGTCAAGCTACCAATGGAACACCGGAAAGCCGAAATGCCCACTGGAAAACCAAGACGTCAACGCAGATGACGACGATCTTGATATGCCAGATTTTGCTGCTATGATTGCAGATTTCGAGGGCCCAAAAAAGGATATGATTGGGTACAAGGATCTGCCAACCACTGATGCGAACTCCAAGAAAGAATTGTATCCAGGTTGCAAAAAGAAATATTCCAGGTTGAGTGCCACCCTGGCGCTTCTCAAATTTAAAGCAGCAAACAGTCTATCAAACAAGGGCTTCACAGAGATGTTAGGTCTTTTCAAAGAAATTCTTCCAGAAGATAATGTGCTCCCCAGAAGCACGAATGAAGCGAAGAAAATTGTTTGCCCATTGGAACTTGAAGTACAAAAGATACACGCTTGTGTGAATGATTGTATATTGTACCGTGGTGGGTACAAAGATTTGCATGCATGTCCCACATGCAAGCATGCACGATACAAGCACAGGAGAGCAAAGGACAAGTACAAATTGGACGACGAGATCAAGACAGGAATCTCGTTCAAGGTTGTTTGGTACTTGCCTTTAATTTCAAGGTTGAGGCGTTTGTTTGCAAACCCTCGAGAGGCAAAGAGGTTGCGGTGGCATCATGATGAGCGAATTGTGGATAAGTATATGAGGCACCCGAAAGATATGGGGCTCAGTGGGAGTTAATTGACAACAAGTTTGAAGACTTTGCCAAGGATCCTAGAAGTATAAGGCCCAGGGAGTGTACTGACGGGATGGATCCTTTTGGCGATATGAGCACCAATCACAGCACATGGCCGGTGCTTCTGTGCATATATAACCTAGCTCCTTGGTTGTGTATGAAGAAAAAATACATTATGATGTCAATGATTATCCAAGGCCCGAAGCAACCTGGAAATGACATCGACATTTACTTTCAGCTACTGGTAGAAGAACTGCTGACAGTGTGGATAGATGCACCTGCTGTAAAATGTTATGATGCTTACAGAAAGGAGATTTTCGATCTACATGCGATGCTGGTGCATACCATTCAAGATATGCCGGCATTAGGCAACACATCAGGGGAGAAAACAAAGGGAGATGTAGGGTGTGTCACATGCATGGATAGGACAGCTAGCAGAAGACTTCCCAAGTCGCACAAAACCGTGTATTTGTGTCATCGTAGGTTCTTACGGAAAAATCACCCATACCGAAAGATGAAAGCTGAATTTGATGGTACGACAGAGGTAGGTGTGGGCCCAAGACCCTATGATGGGGAGGTGGTCCACAACATGGCTAAACAAATTAATGTTGTGCTTGGCAAGAATCACCCTTTGACGGTGAAACAAACACCCAAGGGTTAAGTGTTTAAGAAGAAATCGGTGTTCTGGAAATTACCTTACTGGGAGATTCTATGTGTACGTCACTGCATCGATGTCATGCACGTAGATAAGAACGTATGTGAAAGCATCCTTGGTACTCTGCTCAAGATTAAAGGTAAAAGAAAGGATGGTGAGGGTTCACGGCTCGATATGCTTGCTGATCAATCAAAACGCAAGAGTGAAGCAGAAGATGATGACAAATTCATCAAAGCTCGCCAGAGTTACAATTTCAGTACAAAAGAAGCAACACAGTTCTTCAACTATTTGTTGTCAGTTAAGACACCCTCTTCCTACTCCGCAAACATCAGAAGTCTCGTGGATGTGAGCTCAGGTAAAATGAAGTTGGGACACATGAAGTCACATGATTGCCATGTAATGTTGACACAAATCCTCCCGGTGGCCATCAGGAATCTGATGGACAAAGATATAAGAAACACACTCATTGAGCTAAGTGATTTCTTCAACCAACTATGGCAGAAAGTTGTAGATCCTGAAGAGTTGGATCATATGCAAGATGATATTGCAAGAATATTGTCCACCCTAGAGATGTTTTTCCCACCGTCATTATTTGATGTCATGGTCCATCTCATTGTGCACCTTGTCGACGAGATAAAGTATTGTGGTCCTATGTTTCTTCGCAACATGTATCCCTTCGAGCGGTTCATGGGAATACTGAAGCGCTTTTGTTGGAACTGAAACCATCCAGAGGCAAGCATCCTACAAGGTTATACCGCGGAGGAGGTGGTTGAGTTTTGCACCGAATACATGAAACAAAGACCTATAGGTTTGCCCCTCTCTCGCCATGAGGGAAGGCTGAAAGGTAAGCCGGTCCTTACTGGCACACAAATGGCTGCACCCAGAGAATTGGCAGAGAAAGCCCATTTGACGGTACTGCTTAACAGCCCAGTTCTCAGCGCTTATGCCGAAGAACACTTGGCGGAGATACGCCGAAGCTTCTTACCAATGGTGCCTTCATCAGATGTGGAGATGAAGGAGCACACTAAGAACTACGCCGAATGGCTGAAGAATCGTTTGGCACAAGGATCCATCGATGACATTGCTACGTGGTTGGCACAAAAGCCATCACCTACGGTGTTGATGTACCAAGCATATGAAATAAATGGATACACGTTCTACACAGAGGAACGTGATCAGAAGACCTCATATCAGAACAGCTCTGTTCGAATAGAATGCATGACTGTAGATGAAGCTGATAAAAGGGTATACTGTGGAACCATCAAAGAGATTTGGGAGCTTGACTATGTGAAAGTTAAGGTGGCATTATTCAGGTGCGCATGGATCCCTCTTGGTCATGTAAAGGTTGATGATTACAGGAAGACCTGTGTTAACAGGACAACGATGGCATATCATGCGGACTCGTTCATTCTTGCCAGCGATGCTACCTAGATTTTCTTTGCGAAAGACCCCTTGCATAAGAACTGCCATGTAGTGATGCATCGGAAGAGGAGGGTACTGGGTGTCGAGGATGTTGCCGATGAGGACGAGTACGATGAATTTGCTGAGTTGCCAGCCAAGGGATCACGCACCCGTGTAACAAAGCAGCGTAAAATCATCAGAAAACCCAAGTTCATTCGGGGTCAACGTAATGATCCCAGTTCCCCCATGTACATGGGAATTAAGCCGTAAGACTAGTCTTTATGCCTACCCTGCAACTTAATTCGTTCAATTTAGAACTGTCACGTGTACTGAATTTGTGAGTTATGCCCAATTTTCTGTTGATGTAAGAACCGTTAATATGTTGACCTTGATATGCTGTCAACTCAGGCAATGAATATGAACTGTTTTTGTTATTATTATTATTATATCATAGAGGTAGCACAATCAATTGATCTCACTACAGTATGTGTGAACAAAAATATGCAATCTGGTTTGCTAATAGCACACGGTTCGTTGATGAAAGCCGTGTGCCGACCAAACCCCGCCCGCGATCTGAGTCGTGCTTTCTGATTGGCCAGAACCCAAACCCCACGGATCGTACGTCTGCACCGTTGGATGCTCCTTGATCGAACGGTGATCCTCATCCCTTTCGACAGCACATGCAGTTCCGGTTCATGTAAATGTTTTCAAATAGCACACGGTTCACTCATGAAAGCCGTGTGCCTACCAAACCGTGGCCGATGCCCCCCCATGCAACGCACGCGATCTGAGTCGTGCGTTCTGATTGGCCAGAACCCAAACCCCACGGATCGTACGTCTGCACCGTTGGATGCTCCTTGATCTAACGGCGATCCTCATCCCTTTCGACAGCACATGCAGTTCCGGTTGTAATTTTATTTTTATGCACAAAATGCACGTTAAACTCAAAAAATGTCTTAAATATACCTAACGATACCTAAAATGCGCCAGAAAATCAAACCCGTGGTATAATGGTGATTGCGTACCGTGGAAATTTTTATGAGGCCAAACGATGAAGTCACCGGCCACTGGAGTTTGAATTGACACGTCTCCTTTTGGAAACCATGATCCTTGAGATGCTCCGGCTTGGAAGGAGCGATCATCAAAACTTGTGCCAAACTTTACCAATTTTTTTCCACGGGGTCGTGAGAGCACGCCACGGGCACACATCGATTTTGATGATGTCCAGACTCCATCTAAATTTCCTGTGATTAAAATACCAACTAGGCCTACGCCAGTGGCCGCACCTCGCGGCCGAAATGTTTGAAACTTCTCCCCGCTTCTCGAACAAATGGATGAAAACTTGCAAAGCGACGCACAAATGATTTGTACACCTTCTTTGCTAGGCTGATCGTAATGGGAGTATCATAGCTAGTATCATGCATGCCAACTAGGCAATTCTGATGACCTGTCATAGAATTAAATGAAGAAAGAGAGGGTTAAGTATCATATCATGATACCGTATCATAATAAATGCTATGCTACTATGTGTCATGCATGACAATAAATAAAATACTACATGATACTAACTTATGATACTATGCGCATTACGGAGGTAGTATCATATACTAGTATCATATGCATGATACTAGTATATGATACTCTCCATTAGGCTGCTTCCAATGCATTGGTGCTTACATGAGGTGCTAAGCATATTAACTACTTTAGCAACCAAAGACCCCAATGCATAGGTGCTTAACTTGTTGGTGCTAAGTATCCTTCATTTAATGATTTTGCAACTAAAGTTCTTCATGCATTGGTGGGATTCTTCCATTTAAGTGTTTTGCCTAGCTAGGTTCTCGCGCTTGGCATTGTTTTCTTCCTGGGGTCACCACACTCATCTCTCTCCTCTTAATTACCTTGCCACATCAGATTTTTTGCCTACATGGCAGCCTTAGCACCTGTACAAGGTGGAGCATTGGGAGGGTTAGACTAATCACAATGGGTATAGTAACTTAGACTAGTAACATGCATATGTTACTAGTCTATGTTACTACCTCTATAGTGGGGAGTAACATATGTGTGGTGTCATGCAACACTTCATTTATTAGATTGTAGACTCATCTTGTCTTGGTATGTGTGATGTTACAGTAACTAGCTATGTTACCACATGACTCTCTTTCCTCATTAATTACTTACCACATCATCTGTTTTGCCTAGAGATGTGTGATGTTACCACCTATGTTACCCCCACTGTGGGTAGTCTTAGAACCAGCCTTATCATATACTAGTATCATGCATATGATACTATAGTATATGATACTACCTCCGTAATGCGCGCATAGTATCATAAGTTAGTATCTTAGGTTGCCTTATTAATTGCCATGCATGACACAAAGTAGTACAACATTTAATATGATACGATATCATGATATGATACCACACCCTCTCTTTCCTCATTTAACTGTGTGCCACTACATCATCCAAAAATTCTAGTTGGCATGCATGATACCGCTTATGATACTCCCATTACGACGAGCCTTAGGGTGGCCATATAGTGGGGGTATCATAGCCGGTAGCATGCACTCAGGAATAGCAAATATGATGATGTGGCAAAGAAGTAACATAAGTAGATACCGTAACATAATAAATATGGTATACTACTTTGTGTCATGCATGGCCATAAATACGGTCATCTATGATACTACTCTATGATACTATATGCACTATGAAGGTACGTACGTAGTATCATACACTAGTATCATATGCATGATACTATAGTATATGATACTCCCCACTATAAGGCTGGCCATAGTGGTTGTATCATAGCCGATATCATGCACTCGGAAATAGCAAGTATGCTGATGTGGCAAAGAATTAAATAAGATAGAGAGGGTTAGAGTAACATATAGCTAGGTAGATACCGTATCATGTTAAATGCGATGCTAATTTGTGTCATGCATGGCAATAAATATGATCATCTATGATACTACTCTATTATACTATGCACTATAATTAAAGGTAGTATCATACACTAGTATCATATATATATATATATGCATGATACTAGTATATATGACACTCTCTCCACTATGAGTAGCCTAAGTATAGCCTATAACTAAAACACCCACATGTAGTTGCAGTAGGGTTTTTGACTTTAATTATATGCACTAAAATGCAAGGTAAGTGCAAAGAATGACTTAAACATATATAGCAGAGACGAGACCTGAAATGGGCCGAAAAATCAAACCAAGGGTATATCCGCGATTGTTTACCATGATTTTTTTTAGGCGGAACGATGTAGTAACTGACGATTTGGAGTCCGAAGTGCCGCGTCTCCTTTTGGAAACTATGATCCTTCTTGTGAGAAGCTCCGGTATGGAAGGTGTGAGCACCAAAACATGTGCCAAACTTTACCAAATTTTTTCCATGCGATCGTGAGAGCATGCCACAGTGACACAATGATTTTCGTTATTTTTCGGACTCTATATGCATTTCCTGAAATTAAAATACCAACAAGGCCTACGCCTCTGGCCGCACCCTGTGGCCGAACTGTTTGAAGTTTTTTCCCGTTACTCGGACAATGAATGAAAACTCGCAAAGCGACACACAAATGATCTTGCTAACACCCACATGTATTTGCGACTATATATATATATACAAACGAGATCTCTTTTTTTTGCATATTCAAAGTTTGAGATTGCTAGCCAGGCCTGCCGCCTGGTAAAATGTACCAGAAAATCGAACCATAGGGTACAATCGTGATTTCTTACCGTGGAAAAAAAAATTGGAGGCGAAACGATGAACTCATGTTTTCATTCAAACAAAAATATGTTGTTAGTTAATGTAAATGTTTTCAAATAGCACGCGGTTCACTCACGAAAGACGTGTGCCCACTAAATCTTGGCCGATGCCCCCCCCCCCGCCACGCGCGCGATCTGAGTCATGCGTTCTGATTGGCCAGAACCTAAACCCCACGGATCGTACGTCTGCACCGTTGGATGCTCCCAGATCGAATGGCAATCCTCATCCCTTTTGACAGGAAATGCAGTCCGGCTAGGATTTGATTTATATGCCAAAATGCACGATAAATGCCAAAAAATGTCTTAAATATAGCACACGAGACCTTAAATGCGCCAGCAAATCAAACCCGTGGTATAATGGTGATTGCTTAACGTGGGAAAAATTTAGAGGCGAAACGATGAACTCACGTCTTCATTTCAAAATTAGTACGTCTTCATTTCAAACGAAAATTTTCTCTTAGTGCACACGAGCGCTTAGAGGCAACCGTTTGCATAGGCCTTTTCGCGCGGCGACCGGGGATATTTTTCACCCTTTTCACCTAGGCCGCCAACACCCCCCCACCGCCCGCCCGCGTTTCACTCAACTAGTCGACCCAATCTCCATCGCCAGCTCCCCCCTCCGCCAGATCCACAGCAGAACCCTCTCCGGCGTCGGCGTGCTCACCCCGGCCGTGTGCCCGCTCTTCAACGGCAAGCCTACC
Source organism: Thinopyrum elongatum (assembly GCA_011799875.1). Classification (NCBI taxonomy): domain Eukaryota; kingdom Viridiplantae; phylum Streptophyta; class Magnoliopsida; order Poales; family Poaceae; genus Thinopyrum; species Thinopyrum elongatum. The sequence continues at coordinate 565,832,361 of CM022298.1, read as the reverse complement.
TCCACTGCCGTTCCCAACACGCGGCTGCCCGTGCCTCGCCGTCTTCGTTTGCTCGCCAGCCACCGTCGAGCATATCGATCCTGTAACCCTCGCCTCTCCTGTGGTCCGGCCGGGTTTGCATTAAGAAGCCTGTTAGTTACTGCTCTCCATCGCGGTGAGGCATATTTCCTCACAATCCCTCTTCCTATTTCGTTCCGTATGTTCCCAAATTGGCTATAAAATAACGGAGAGCGTATATATGTTCATTATCTACCTTCCTAACTAGTACATATAAGCTGTATTTGTTTCAATAAGTTACTGCCGATTTACAGATCGCGGGCGCCCGAGTCACACAAACTTAACAAATAAGCCATACATTTTCTAAATTATTGCATGACATGTTTAGACAGCTTCATACCAAGTTTTTAGTTTTATGCTTATCCTCCTTTCCTGAGTTTCGCATGTGTTCTCTATAGATGCCGAGTAGCAGCGACAACACTCATGCTTCAGGCGATGTATCTTCATCTGATTCCGACAACCCTAGGTCTTCAGCAGATGGTGAGGGATCAAGTAATCTTGAACGGGATAGAGCTGCAGCAATTACCCTTCCGGTCAGGACACGGAGGAACGCTCCAAGGAAGCCCACACACCAGCCTAAAGGTACATATGAAGTAACCGAGATCGATTTAAAGTCTTGGGCTCCAACTAAACCAGATAAAGCACGCATGAGGTTCGGGAGTGTGTGTGGATTTGTTGGCAGGGCAAGGCTCAACATTAATCTGCCGGGGTTTCGGAAGGCTGACACAGAAACATGGCAAAGGATAGTCCAGGAGATCATGGATCACTTCAACGTTCCAGAGCAGTGGAGAATGCAGGTGGAACACGCTGCACTGAAGAAGGCTAGGGATGCTTGGAGAAACTGGAAGCACGTGCTGTACAAGAAGTACTTGAGTGAAGGCAAGGGCCCAATCCCCGCATACCCCCAAATTACAAAGGCAGACTGGGCAGAATTCAAAAGGGTCAGGGCAACTAAAGAGTTTGCTGACAAGAGTGCCAAGCAATCAGAACTTCAGAAGAAGAACATACACCCCCACCGTATGGGTGTGGCAGGATACTACGACATGAAACCGATATGGGACCAGGAGGACAAAGAAGCAGTAGCGGCGGGTGGGCAACCGGCCTTTAGTGAAATTAGGGGCGAACGCGCCAGAGACTAGTTGCGGGCACGTGCAAGGAGGCATGATGACGGAACTTATTACTTTGAAAACTCACGTGACGAAGAACTGTATCAAGTGATGTTAGAGGCTTCTAAGATCCCTGGAAGGTTTTACAGGAACTCAGGGCCATGTGACATTCTGTTCGATGCTCTGGAAACAAGAGAGCCCCCTGGCCGTGAAAGGGGTATAGGTGTTAATGTCCCGCACAAGAGGGCTTTCACACTCAGCAAAGAAGAGAGGCTCATGATGAAAAAAACGAGGAGTGAAATGAAGCAGAATGAATTATATGAAAGGTTGAGGAAGGACATGTATCTGGCTGTTTGAAAGGATATTGAGGAGTCAATGATGATGCAGAAGACTCTAACACTGACAGATAGCCAGTAGATGGGAGGGGAGGCGGGCATGGAGGATGCTGCTTATTGCGCGACAACATCGCATAAGAGTAGCTGTGCATCAGCTGACCCCAGTGACACTGAGACTGTAGCGTCTCATGATGATGCTATATCTGATCTATCTGGAATGAAAGACAGACTGAAGGGCGTGCTTACACATTATGAAGGTACATTAAAATGTGCAACAACCTGGGTTTGCCCACCCTTCTTGGAAGAGGGCCTCTTGTTGGACAATGTGCCATTGAAGCCGGGCTGTGTGAAGTGCTACATGACTGAAGTAAAGCCTGGATTCAATGAATTTGCCCTGAAGAATGTCCTAGGAGACTTTGATGAGCAAAGGACCTTGGGAGAAACACTGTTACATCACATCCAGTGGCCACGAAAGGAAATAGGGTTCATCGATGAGATCCCTGAAGCCCCGCCAAGAGCAACCAATGTCGCCCCTCAACTAGTGACGCTCTCCTTGCCACAGCAGCTCTCGCATGCTTCCCCCAAAGAACTTAATACTCGTAATTTGATGGCCGATGCATCAACCTGTGATCAGCTGGCCCGACTTTGTGCCGTACAGGCCATGTCATCCTCCGCCCAGAGTAGCCAGTGGCAAGGCCTACAACTGCTGAAGACGCACCATCGGTTCAGATGCCGACCGCTGAAGCAGCAAGGGGAGACCCAGCTGCAGCACATGCTCAGCAGACCAACCTGGTGGAACGGACTGCTAAGCAGTCTGATGCTTCGGAACCGCCTGCTAAGCAGTCTGTAGGTCCAGAACTGACTGCTCATCAGTCCGTCGGTCCGCAGTCGCATGATCAGCATACCAATGCGTCAGCACTTCTTGCTCAGCAAACCAACACGTTGGCACGGCCTCCTCAGCACACCGACAAGTTGGTACCACCTGTGCAGAAACCCGACATAGCTTCAACACATGGTCAGCAGTGCGATGCTTCTGCTCCTACAGCCCAGCAGTTCGTCACAGCAGCACCGCCAGCTCAGCGGTCCGGCATAGATAAACCGTCTGCTAAGCAGTCCGTCGAAGCTTCACCGTCTGCTCGGCAGTCTACCATGCAGCCAACCAGATGTTCTGCCAGAAATGCTTCAAGTACAAAGAAGGAAGCGGCCAAAAAGGCTGCACCCGTGAGGAAGCGCGGCGGGAGAGCGAAGAGGAAAGAGAATGATTGCCTCTTACTTAAAGCACTCATCGCCCAGAGCCAAATTAACAGCAGGTTGTTCGAATCGGGGAGTAATATTATTTCTGACGGCATGGATGATGAAGAAGTAGATTTGTTGCTTGCTAAAAGTAAAGCAGACGTACTTGAAGCACGCAATTATGTCCATGGCCAGCCATTTCTTGTTGGCGAATACTTTGATGAGTGCAGCTCCAGTTGCCGCGAGTTACATGAATATTGCATGGATCAAATGTCAGCAGGTCATCATGGTTTGCTAGTCCACTACAACAGAGATCATTTTTGACATGATGCTGGTTCCATCAATGTGAGTTTTGAGGACTTACATCTCTTCTTCAACTTCAACGAGCTCGATGCCACTCTTGTTAGATGCCTGATTTTGTAAGTACTTAACAAACTCTGATCAACTTCTCCATACAAGGCTGTAAATGATAAACAGCTAACTTCATTTTATTCCTCTCAGGGGATTGAACGCGCAGAGAAGAAAAAGGGAGAGTGTGTATTTCATAGATCCTACATTAGCAAATGGCACAACATTAGATGGTAAGGACCGATGGGACTGGGCCATTAACACGGTCGTCCGTATCTCCGAAAACACGTCCCATGTAGAATCATTTCTCTGGCCATATCGTGAACGGTAAGTCAAGTAAACAACCACGCATACACTGATTGTCTTCCAGATTTCGACATAATTCGTAAGTTCATGGCTTTCTTAATATGTAGCGATCACTGGATATTGGTATTCATTGTTCCAAACAAGAACACAGTTTACTACATGGATTCTCTTAGAGAGTCAACAAACGGTCAGGATCTGACGCATCTTCAGCAATTCATGGATAGGTATTGAATTCTATGATGTTGAAATTAATTTGCATTCATATCTGGTTCAATAATTGATGTTGTCAAAATTCATCTTCATTTGTAGTGTGCTCGCATTGTGGAAAACTAAACCAGGGAACCTGTTCAAGAGGGAACTACCTCTGCAGCACGAGATCGTTTCTCCGGTAACACACCGAAATCCGTTATTTTTGGAAAATTTATCCAATAGTCTGCAAATACCTTTTCTTACGCTAGTCAAATGTTCAAGCTTCTAAATAAACCTCTTTCTATTTTTGTCCAAAGAAAAAATAATACATCTAACACCGGTTAGGTTGTTCCTAACAGGACAAATACATGACTAATTATGTACAAAAAATTTCAGTGTCCTCAGCAACAAGCAGGGACCAACCTTTATGGATACTATGTTTGCAGACACATGATCTCCATCTGCAAATCTGTTGATAGTTGTGACGATCCTCGCGAATTAGTACCAGTAAGTCTATCTTAATTAATATCTTCTACTCCACTCATATGGCACATTCTGATCTTAAAAATACTGCAGCTCATCTTAGAACCGAGGACCCCTGAACCGCTCCCGGCTGGTGAATTGCTGATGGTTCGGAGATTTATCAGCGACGTCTTCCTGAATCAGTACATCAATCCCACTGGTGATAATGAAGATTTCAGCATGCCTTCTCCTGAAACATTGAGTAAGAGTTAGCCGCTAAACATATACGCATGGATCCATTGTTTTCCATCTGATGAGGTCTTCGTATTTCGTACACTATGATTAATTATGTAATGCATATATGTGTGGACAAATCATTGGAATTTAGCTACCATATGTTCAATTGCAATTGTTGCGAAATCTGATGAATGTTCTTCCTGTGGACACTATTTGTTCAATTGAATATTGTGGCGAATTTGCTTTTTGCATGCCGATTCAAAATGGGATATTTTTGTTTTAACCTGGCAATTGCTCCGCACACAGTTGAACTAAATGAGTGTGTGCGATCCACATCGGAACGCATACGTCAATCGTAGCGGAACCGTCAGTGATACACAGCAGATCGCAAATGATTTGCAGTGCTACTACATGTGCGTAGGGTCTCTGGAACCGTTTGTGATATCACGGTATCGCACACGAGAGCTCGGAGTAAACCATGCCCAATGTAAAATACAATCCCAGTTGTAATTTTTTCAGGAAACGTGTGGGATCCCAAACAAAAAGCACACGTCACTCTTGGCGCAACCGTCGGTGATACACAACAAATCACAAATGGTCTGCAGCACTTGTATGTGTGCGAAGGGGCTCCTAAATCATTTGTGATAGAACATTATCGCACACGGTAATTGTTGGGAAACATGTGCGATGGAATATTGCATGGCAGACGGGTTCCGCAGAAAACTCGTGTGCGATGGGGCACATATCACACACAGTTCATATGTTGGCCCGTGTGCCTTACATACTGTTTCCCAAACGGTTCATTACGACACACCGTTTGGTTTCACCGCGTCATTAGAAATGTTTAATCACCGATACCACACGTGCGAAAGAATTTAGTGTGTGCTGCATCGCACACGATTGCACTTTGCAAGGCCTCTAGATCATGGCTCCATATCCCCGACGGTTTCTGGGTCGTGTGGGAAGGACCCCCTATCGCCCACACTCACTTAGCGACGGTTCCAAATGCCGTCGCGGAAAGGGGTTAAAAACCATGTGTATAGCACCGACGCGTACCAGTGTCGGATCATTCTCTCATATCAGGACTTGGGCAACAAGGTATGCCTCAAGATGTAGTTGGTGGTGGCCAAACCAGCAAGCGACTAGTAGATGGAACCAAACTTGTGAGTCTCCAGAGCTTATCAGGAATTGGCTTGTACATGCGAGCCATAGTGTTATGATCCATCCTGGGTTTACCATAGACATTTGTATCATTTTCTTATTCTTCTGAGGCATTGATAAGAGTAGCCTACTCTGAGATCAATGACTGGTATCTGGTGCCCTCAGCCATCCACACAATCTTCCCATCTAGATAGAAGTGTGCAGTGGAGTAAAATTGCATCACCATTTCATCATTTCACTTGGTGAGCTCTTGTCCAACAAAGGCATCAACTCCAGTCAACCTGAAGCTCCCATGAACGTGGGGGAAGTACTCCTCATTGGCATCTATGTACTCCCAATCCACCCACTTCATATCACTCACAATTGGCTTCTTATCAAGCAAAACTGTCTCATAGAAGTCTTGTTGTTCTCTGGTGTGGAAACGATAATCAACAGTAGTCCTTCTCCTTGTAGCATATGGATCAGTTTTCCTCCATAGTCTTAGACCACTGTCCTTCCTCAACTTCATGTTCTCAGTCACTGGATGTTCATTATCATGGTCTGGAATCTTGGGCTTCAATTTTCTGAGCACTTGGGGCTCATCTTCTTCTTGAACTTCTGGCACTGGGGCCTTGTTCTTCTCTGCAGCAGGAATGTTTCTAGTAGATCTCTTTGGAGCTGCAGTTTTGGGTGCATCAGGTGGAGCTTTGGTCTTGGGCTTGGAGGGTGCACCAGTCTTAATGGCATCTGCCATTAACTTATGAGTTTTGGCTGGGGGTGCAGCAGGTTCCTCCTCCTCCTCATCCTCATCATCATCCCCCATCATGGATGGTCTGCCAATCACTCTGGCAATGGTTTTCTTGTCTCTCTCCTCCCTCTTCTTCTTCCCATCAGCAGCTTCTCCTTCCTCTCTTGGCTCAAGAGTGAACTCCATAGTCTCTTGTGTAGCAGTTGACCTTCTGGCCTTAGACATGGGAGCTTTCTTGGAAGGAGGTTTCTTGTGAAGACCTGGCTTGGTGGCAGCAGCTGCAGCATACTCTTTCTTCAGCACCTTCTTCTTTGAAGTCACTTCCTGTTCAATCATAAAATCTTCATCCTCACTCTCTGAGGTTTCCTTCTTTCTCTGTCTAGTGGCAGCTTTAGGCAGATTGCTGGGAGTGCTTCTACTGCCTTCATCATAGCTTCCACTTGGGCTTGTGCCCTCACTGAGGTTGACCTGCTCCTTTGACCTATTCTGGCTGTCACTTGCTTTAGACATCTTTGCAAACTGACCCTGTGAATAGATGGGTATGGGCAGAGTAGATGAGCATCACAAAAAGCAGCTTGTTTTTGCAAAAAATTGAGTCAAAATCTTAGTTTTAGTTTTCTGCAGAAAGCATTTCGGAGCTACCGATATGAAAATCTCGGTGACACTGAAGCACTTAACAGAGTCTAAACATACAACATCGGTCAGACCGAGTTGCAGTTCGGTGACTCCGAGATGCTAGGGTTTCACAGAGAATTCGCTTTCGGTCTCACCAATCAGTACGCTTCGGTCAGACCGAGTTGTACTTAGTGCAATGTCCAGGGCCAATCGGTGGGACCAAAAACTTCATTTCGGTCGGTCCGAGATGAGCTCGGCGGAAACCTAACACTAAGATTTTTCATCGAATCTAATCTAAAGGAACTTTTTGCTGGATAGAATGATTTCATTCATGGAAAGAAACATGGCATTATCTTTGTGCATTGAATCGGAGAGGGGAATAGGGACAAAATGGTCAAACCGTACCCTAACTCGGTGACGATTCGCTATGGCGGCAACGGCGGTGGAGAAATCCGTTGACGGTGGAGGAGACCTGTGGCGGAGGTGCACAGGCGGAGACGGCGATGATCCGGAGACCAAGGGGCGGCAACAATGGGGCGCGGGCTCGAGAGGTTTGAAGAAATTTTCAATCGAACGGGCCGCGGAGTTTATATACCCATACATTGTCGGTGGCACTGAATGGAATGTCTCGGTGGCATCGAGATGCAAAACTGCATGTAGTTACTGCAACTCGGTGTGACCGAGTCGTTCTAATCGGTAGCACCGAGATGAAAACCTAGATCAATCTAGTGGTTTCGGTGAGACCGAATATGAGTGTGTTGGTCTGACTGAAATTCACAAGAAGGTTTTGGAAGGCAGCCCTTGACGGATCGGTGGCTCCGAGTGCTCCTCACCCAGAGGGTCCAAAAAAGACTTGTTCAATTTTTGTGATGTAGCATGAATAGAGTTTGAGAAGAGATAAGGCATAGATAGCTAGAGAAGGGTCTTAGGCATTCTTGTCCATCCATTTAGCCAATAAAAACTGAACAACCAAAACCACAAATGGATGTCCTCGAATGGAGAAATTATGCAACCAACATGCTCACACAATAAGATAGCAAAAGAACCATGTGACAAAGCATGCACAAACAATTCTAGCATCTATCGAGCAATTGGCGATGACTAGGTCATCTATATATGAGTATATTGACTTAGGAGTCAAATGAGAACATTTGATCATAGGTCATACTCATCGTTTAAGCACAAGTGGGGTTACCACTTTTACATAAAGCATTAATGTGTTCACACCATTAGAGTTGCTTTAGCTCAATTCTTAGAGCAAAGCTCCCCCATGTGATATCCCCCCTAAGAGGGATGAACTAACCTTGGGTTTTGTTGATGATGACTTCATGTAGATGTTGAAGATGTGGATGCTCAATATTGATGTAGATCTTTTGGAGCAATCCATTGGAGTGTTGCACTTTCAATACCTACATGGGTTAGTCCCACAAGGAACATACAAGGATATCCATAGACATAGAGTGAGTTGCACATATGATGATGTCCATGAAAGCATTGGGTTACCTTGTCCCTTGTCTTACCAACAAGAGGGTTTGTGGCTCCATGAACTAGTGCAAGATATGAAAGTTGATTGCACAAGTCCTTGCCAAAATAAATATGAGTGAAGTATGTTGGCGGAGTCACCCTCAAGAACACTCTAGTTCTTCTTCTTTGGGATCCACATCAACTTGATGGGAATCCTTGGAGTTGTAGTCATACTTGATGATGTAGAGCTTGACGTAGTCTTGGGAACCCACTTGACCATGGCCTTAGGAGCTTCTTCAAATGAGTCAATCTCTTCTTGAAGCTTGTCCTTGCCTTTTAGCTTGTGGTCTTGTGGTGGAAGATCGTCTTGAGCTTGTGTTCCCTTGAAATAAGTGGGGTCATACTTCTTTTGTTGAGGAATAAACTTCGTCTTGGGGTATTGATCTTCTTCCCACTCAACTCCATTGGCATTGAACTTTCGTTCAAAACCAACACCTTGATTCTTCCGGTGCCTTCCTTCCTTGCGTACAATTTCCTCAAATTGCTTACTTCCTGCAAGGCTCTTGTAAACACCTTTCTCTATAATACCCTTCAATATGCTATTTTCTTGCTCAAGTGTAACTTGGCTAAGAGAATCATTAGTGGAATCAAGAGTACTACTAGAAGCAACAATGTTGGATTTAACATGGTTATTGTTACTACTAGAGGAAGAATCTTTCTTGCTCTTATTGCTAGATTTTACTTGTGGCATATAAGTAGACAAGAGGAGACGTTTGGCAAGATAAGAAGAACTATTCTTTCGAAGATCATCATTGATAGCTTTTAGAAACTCATGCTCTTGCTCTAAATTTAGCTTCTCGAAGCGTAGCTTCTCATGAGTCCTTAGGAGCTCTCTATGATCTTCTAGAGTTGTTTCATGAGCTAACTTAAGAGTGTTTAGTTCTTTAGTTAGACTCTCAATCTCCTTCTTATCATTGTCATTCATTTCATCTTGATAAGCATGATTATTAGCCAATTCATCATAGTTTTCATCACTAGTGTTGTCAACAAGTAAATCATCATCACCTAGCAAATCAGCTTCATCACTATTGAAATCAACATACTCGGGGTGTGATACCTTAGGGCCTTTAGCCATGAAGCATCTTCCAATTCCTTCATTTGGTGAGTCAAATATGTCGTAGGAGTTGGATGACACAAGTGCAAGACCGGCAACACCTTCATCTTGAGTATAGTTGGAGTCGGAATGATAGCTTCTCTTGGAGTAGTTGTCAGAGTCGGAACCGGATACCCATTCACCAACATGAGCTTGATGTCTTCGTCTTGTGTAGCTCTTTGATGACTTGCCCTTCCTTTCCGAATCCTTGCTTCTACAAGAGGGTCTTCATTCATAACGATCATCTCTACTCCTCTCTCTTGGAGGTGATTCATCTCTTCTACTCCTCCTTTTTGGTGAATCTTCTCTTTTCTTGTAGGGATCCGTACACTCATTGGAGTAGTGTCCGGGTCTTCCACAATTATAGCAATTACGATCATGACTAGAAGATCTTTTGTCATTGTAGGACCTTGACTTGGAGCTTCTATCTTTGCTTCTATTCTTGTAGAACTTGTTGAAGTTCTTGACCATTAAGTTCATTTCTTCATTGGAGACTTGCTTCTCGCTTGATATTGTAGTAGCATCACTTGAAGCTTTGTAAGCACCACTTGACTTGTTGTGGAGCTCTTGTTTATCCTTGAGTGACATCTCATGAGCAACAATTCTACCAATGACTTCCGTGGGCTTGAGATATTTGTAATTGGGCATCATTTGGATCAAGGTGCACACGGTATCATATTTTCCATCCAAGGCTCTTAGGATCTTCTTGATGATGAATTTGTCAGTCATCTCTTCACTTCCTAAGCTGGCAATCTCATTTGTGATGAGAGGAAGCCTAGAGTACATTTCGACGACTCCTTCACCATCCTTCATCTTGAACTTGTCAAGTTGACTTTGAAGCATATCCAACTTGGATTCCTTGACGGACTCGGTACCTTCGTGCATATCAACCAAAGTATCCCAAATTTCCTTTGCATTCTCAAGATGGCTGATTTTGTTGAATTCTTTGGGGCACAATCCATTGAAGAGAATATCGCAAGCTTGAGCATTGTATTGCAACATCTTCATTTCTTTCGCTGTCGCTTCACGATCCGGTTCTTTTCCATCCTCGAAGAAATCAGCTTGCAAGCCAACATGCACAACGGCCCAAACGGCGGGGTTATGACCAAGAATATGCATTTTCATCTTATGCTTCCAACTAGCAAAATTAGTACCATAAAAATAAGGACCTCTACGGTGGTAATTTCCCTTACTAGACGCCATACTCTCCTAGGTTGTGAAACCAAGGCTATGATCACCAAAGCTATGGAAATCAAGGCAAATGGAGACCAAAGCTTTGATACCACTTGTAGGATCGAAAGTATGTCTATAGGGGGGGTGATTAGACTACTTGACCAAATAAAAATCTAACCTTTTCCCAATTTTAGTTGTGGGCAGATTTTAGCAATTAGCACAAGTCAAGCAATCAACCTACACATGCAATTCTAAGAGTGTAGCAGCGGAAAGTAGAACATTGCATATGAAGGTAAAGGAAAGGGTTTGGAGAAGGCAAACGCAATAGAGACACGAAGATTTTTGGCGTGGTTCCTATAGGTGGTGCTGTCGTACATCCGCGTTGATGGAGACTTCAACCCACGAAGGGTAACGGTTACGCAATTCCACGGCGGGCTCCACCCACGAAGGGTCCACGAAGAAGCAACCTTGTCTATCCCACCATGGCCATCGCCCACGAAGGACTTGCCTCACTGGGGTAGATCTTCACGAAGTAGGCGATCTCCTTGCCCTTACAAACTTCTTGGTTCAACTCCACATCTTGAAGGAGGCTCCCAAGCGACACCTAACCAATCTAGGAGACACCACTCTCCAAAAGGTAACAAATGGTGTGTTGATGATGAACTCCTTGCTCTTGTGCTTCAAATGATAGTCTCCCCAACACTCAACTCTCTCTCACAGATTTGGATATGGTGAAAAGATGATTTGAGTGGAAAACAACTTGGGGAAGGCTAGAAATCAAGATTCTTGTGGTAGGATTGGAATATCTTGATCTCAACACATGAGTAGGTGGTTCTCTCTCAGAAAATGTATGGTGGAAGTGTAGGCACGTTCTGACGGCTCTCTCTCAAATGGAGATGGGGGTGGAGAGGTATATATAGCCTCCACACAAAATCCAACAGTTACACACATTTGACCCATCTCGGTGAGACCAAATAGCTAAACTCGGTGGCACCAATTAGTTCAAAAATGTGAATGTTAGGAATCTCGGTGGGACCGACTGGAACAACTCGGTGAGACCGATGTGCTAGGGCTTAGGGCAAACCTCATCTCGGTGGCGCTGATTGCATCAACTCAGTGAGACCGAAGTGAAGCAATAGGGCAACAGAGAATTGGTCAAGCCATCTCGGTGAGACCGATTGCAATTTTGGTGAGACCGAAATAATTGCAACTAATATCAGTGAGTTGGCAAGGCCATCTCAGTGAGACCGAGATCTGTATCGGTGTGACCGAACTGTTAGGGTTTCTGGCTGTGGCTATGTCATATGAACTCGGTGGCGCCGGATAGAAAGAATCGATGGGGTCGAGTTGGAGTTTAGGGTTTTGATATATTTGGATGGAGAAAGTGGTTGAGGGTTTTGGAGCAATATCACTAAGCATTTGAGCAAGCAAGCCATTAAGCAACACCTCATCCCCTTTTAATAGTATTGGCTTTCCTATGGACTCAATGTGATCTTGGATCACTAAAACAAAGATGAAGAGTCTTGAGCTTTTGCCAATATATGTCCTTAGCATTTTGAGGGGTCCACATTTCTAGTCCATACCATGCCATTCATTGAACTTCCTGAAATATTTATCTTGAATGGATATTAGTTCAATGAGCTATATGTTGTTATGAATTAACAAAACCACCCGGGGATTAGTTGCACTTTCAAGATATTACTCATATAAATAGAACAACCATTATTCTCTGAGTTAAATGAATAACCGTCTCGCAATAAACAAGATCCAGATATAAAGTTCATGCTCAACGCTCGCACCAAATAACAATTATTGAGGTCTAAAACTAATCCCGAAGGTAGATGTAGAGGTAGCGTGCCGACGGCGATCACATCAACCTTGGAACCGTTCCCGACGCGCATCGTCACCTCATCCTTAGCCAATCTTTGTTTATTCTGCAGCTTTTGTTTCGAGTTACAAATATGAGCAACCGAACCAGTATCAAATACCCAGGCGCTACTACGAGCATTAGTAAGGAACACATCAATAACATGTACATCATATATACCTTTGTTCACTTTGCCATCCTTCTTATCCGCCAAGTATTTGGGAAAGTTCCGCTTCCAGTGACCATTTCCTTTGCAGTAGAAGCACTCAGTTTCAGGCTTGGGTCCAGATTGGGCTTCTTCACGGGAGCGGAAACTTGATTGCCATTCTTCTTGAAGTTCCCTTTCTTTCCCTTGCACTTTTTCATCAACACTTGATGCTCCTTCTTGATTTCTACCTCCGCCGATTTCAGCATCGCGAAGAGCTCGGGAATCGTTTTCGTTATCCCTTGCGTATTATAGTTCATCACGAAGCCTTTGTAGCTTGGTGGCAGTGACTGAAGAACTCTGTCAATAACATTCTCAACTGGAAGATCAATTCCCAGCTGAGTCAAGTGGTTATGATACCCAGACATTTTGAGTATGTGTTCACTGACAGAACTGTTCTCCTCCATCTTACAGCTATAGAACTTGTTGGAGACTTCATATCTCTCAACCCGGGCATTAGCTTGAAATATCAACTTTAGCTCTTGGAACATCTCATATGCTCCGTGGAGTTCAAAACGTCTTTGAAGTCCCGGTTCTAAGCCGTAAAGCATGGCACACTGAACTATTGAGTAGTCATAAGATCGAGCCTGCCAGACGTTCATAACATCTGCATTAGCTCCTACAGCAGGTCTGTCACCTAGCGGTGCATCAAGGACATAATTCTTCTGTGCAGCAATGAGGATAATCCTCAAGTTACGGACCCAGTCCGTGTAGTTGCTACCATCATCTTTCAACTTAGCTTTCTCTAGGAACGCATTAAAATTCATGTGAACGGTAGCACGGGCCATTGATCTACAACATAGATATGCAAAAACTATTAAGACTAAGTTCATGATAAATTTTAGTTCAAATAATCAAATTACTATTGAACTCCCACTTAAATCAACATCCCTCAAGTTGTCTAAGTGATACGTGATCCAAATCAACTAACCCATGTCCGATAATTACGTGAGATGGGGTAGTCTTCAATGGTGAACATCTCTATGTTGATCACATGTACTATATGACTCACGTTCGACCTTTCGGTCTCCAGTGTTCCGAGACCATGTCTGTACATGCTAGGCTCGTCAAGGTTAACCCAAGTATTCTGCATGTGCAAAACTGGCTTACACCCGTTGTATGTGAACGTAGAGTCTATCACACCCGATCATCACGAGGTGCTTCGAAACGACGAACTTTGGCAATGGTGCATACTCGGGGAGAACACTTTTATCTTGAAATTAAGTGAAGGGATCATCTTATAATGCTACCGTCATTCTAAGCAAAATAAGATGCATAAAGGATAAACATTACATGCAATCAAAAATATGTGACATGATATGGCCATCATCATCTTGTGCTTTTGATCTCCATCTCCAAAGCATCGGCATGATCTCCATCGTCACTGGCACGACACCTTGATCTCCATCGTAGCGTCGGGGTCGTCTCGCCAACTATTGCTTCTACAACTATTGCTAACGCATAGCGATAAAGTAAAGCAATTACATGGCGCTTAGTGATTGACACGCAGGTCATACAATAATTAAAGACAACCCTAAGGCTCCTGCCGGTTGTCGTACTCATCGACATGCAAGTCGTGAACTTATTACAAAACATGATCATCTCATACATCAACATATATCACATCATATCTTGACCATATCACATCACAACATGCCCTGCAAAAACAAGTTAGACGTCCTCTACTTTGTTGTTGCAAGTTTTACGTGGCTGCTACGGGCAACTAGCAAGAACCGTTCTTACCTACGCAAAACCACAATGGTGATTATCAAGTTTGTTGTTTTAACCTTCTGCAAGGACCGGCCGTAGTCAAATTCGATTCAACTAAAGTAGGAGAAACAAACACCCGCCAGCCACCTTTATGCAAAACAAGTTGCATGTAAGTCGGTGGAACCGGTCTCATGTGCGTGGACATGTAAGGTTGGTCCGGGCCACTTCATCCCACAATGCCACCAAATCAAAATAAGACGTTGGTGGTAAGCAGTATGAACATCACCACCCACAACTCCTTTGTGTTCTACTCGTGCATATCATCTACGCATAGACCTGGCTCATGATGCCATTGTTGGGGAACGTTGCATGGAAAACCAAAAAAAATCTACGCACACGCAAGATCTATCCATGGAGATGCATAGCTATGAGAGGGGGAGAGCATCTACATACCCTTGTATATCGCTAAGCGGAAGCGTTTATCAACGCGGTTGATGTAGTCATACACCTTGACGATCCGTCCCGATCAAGTACCGAACGTACGGTACCTCCATGTTCAGCACACGTTCAGCTCGATGACGTCCTCGCCTTACCGATCCAGCAAGAGAGGCGAAGTAGTAGATGAGTTCCGGCAGCACGACGGCGTGGTGACGGTGGTGGTGAAACTATCCACAGGGCTTCGCCAAGCACAACGGACGTGGATGGAGGAGGAACTAGAACTAGAGGTAGACGGGGCGCCGCACAAGGCTTGGGGATCGTGGTGTGTGCTGCCTCTCTCCCTCCTCTCATATATATAGGTGGGGGGAGGAGGGGAGGCAGCCTAGGGCACCCCTGGCCACGCCCCCCTCCTTCTTTGGCGCCTGGGGAGAAGACAGGAGGGGAGGCGCCCCCCCTTTCCTTTCTCTAATGTGGAGGGGAAGGCAGGAGGGGCTAGCCCTTCCCCTTTTCCTTCCCTAAGGCCGGCGGCCTAGAGGTGGGGCACACTAGCTCCTTGTGGGCTGGTGTGCTTTCCTCGTTGGCCCAATAAGCCCAATAACTCCCAGTGGCCTTCTCGAAACCCCTTCCGGTGATCCGATAAATACCCGGTGCATTCTGAAACCTTTCCGGAGACCAAATAGTATCATCCTATATATGAATCTTTACCTCCGGACCATTCCGGAGCTCCTCGTCATGTCCGTCATCTCATCCGGGACTCCGAACAACATTCAATCACTATTTCACATAACTCATATAATACTATATCGTCAACGAATGTTAAGCGTGCGGACCCTACGGGTTCGAGAATGATGTAGACATGACCGAGATGCTTCTCTGGTCAATAACCAATAGCGGGACCTGGATGCCCATATTGGTTCCTACATATTCTACAAAGATCTTTATCGGTCGAACCTTTATGACAACATACGTAGTTCCCTTTGTCTGTCGGTATGTTACTTGCCCGAGATTCGATCGTCGGTATCACCATACCTAGTTCAATCTCGTTACTGGCAAGTCTCTTTACTCGTTCCGTAATACATCATCTCGTAACTAACTCCTTAGTCACTTTGCTTGCAAGCTTCTTGTGATGCTGCATTACCGAGAGGGCCCAGAGATACCTCTCCGATACACGTAGTGACAAATCCCAATCTCGATCTCGATCCATGTCAACTCAACAGACACCTTCGAAGATACCTGTAGAGCATCTTTATGATCACCCAGTTACATTGTGACGTTTGATAGCACACAAGGTATTCCTCAGGTATCCGGGAGTTGCATGATCTCATGGTCGAAGGAATATGTATTTGACATTAAGAAAGCAGTAGCAATAAACTGAACGATCATATGCTAAGCTAACGGATGGGTCTTATCCATCACATCATTCTCCTAATGATGTGATCTCGTTAGCAAGTGACAACACATGTCTATGGTTAGGAAACCTTAACCATCTTTTGATCAACGAGCTAGTCTAGTAGAGGCTTACTAGGGACACGATATTTGTTTATGTATCCACACATGTATTTAAGTTTCTGGTCAATACAATTCTAGCATGAATAATAAACCTTTATCATGATGAAGGAAATATAATAATAACCACTTTATTATTGCCTCTAGGGCATATTTCCAACAGCTCCTAGAAAGGAACAGAGAGGAAATACTGTCGACTGACTACTCTGCACTTCTTCATGACCATGGAAATAATGTGACATGTAATCTGACTCTTCCTCGGGGTGGCTAACATCCATAGGTTGTGACCAATGGATCCATCTCATTAGCCACTTGACTGACTTGGCTGGGTTCATACCCCCCTCGACTTCTACAGAATTCTCCTCCTTCGCCACAGGGAGCACTTACACATATGGGTGAATCGTTCATTCTTTGAAACACCTTAACCCGGACCACCACTTCTGGCTCCCATTATCAGGGTCAGTTCCACAAATGCCTTTTTACATGATTTGGTCCACAATGCATGAATGCTGATGGAACACATATTAGGATCCAGACCAAAACTTGTTGTCAACCAATACTTCAACTGCCTAATGTTCACTCTTTTAGGGTCTGGAAGTGTCAACTAGCAACATTTGTACTCACTAAGATCAACCCCCAACTCATCATATTGAACATTACCAAGGCCATAGTACACGGTGAAATTCACAAATTCTGACATTTCACCTGCCTAACATTTTCATATTGCCATCAATCACAATGAACCAATAATATATGTACTCTACGCTCCAATTTATCGCATCTATTGCATACTGCACACTTAATTTAACAAGTGACTAACATATACACTAATCTGACCATAACTACTAACCGGTGACGGATAACATACTAGCAATACACACACAAGACCAACACTAACTACTATCAGGATGTTAAACTATGCAATCACTCCTTTTGGGAGTAATTACTCTATGTTAGCACTCTCTTTGTAATTCTAGTCCCCCGCTGTTGATCCTACTCTAGATCCTTATCTGCATTACACTACTTCTTTTGGTTTCTGGGATTTGATCCTGCACTATGCTCTGGTCCTTGAGGACTCACCTCAAGACTTGTAAAACTATGTAACTTTATTGTTACTACCTCCGTCCGGGTTTAAAGGGCCCTTTAGCCAACCTGCCCTGTCCGGATTTACTAGGCTGATCCATGTGCATGCAAGCTACTACCTCCGTCCGGGTTTATTAGGCCTCTTTGTATTTTGGGCCCAAGTTTGACCATTTATTTAAAATAATTATAAGATATATATATATAGATACTTTCTCTAATGTATATTATATATAGATATAAGATAATATATATATAGATAGATAATATTATATGCTGCCCAAAGTATATTGTTGGATTTGTATTTGAAAGAGGTTTCCTATGGTATAGTTTTCGTGACATATACTTTATATTTTATCAGTTAAATTCATGATCAAACTTTGGCTCAAAATAAAAGGGGGCCTAATAAACCCAGAGGGAGTAGAAAAAGATACAGGCTGCCGCATGCATGCAATCCATTGGCGCATGCACGGTGGTGAGAGAAGGACATACAGGGAGGTCAGAGAAAGAGGCTGCGGGAGCCTTGCATGTGTGCTATTCATTGGGGGAGGCTGGGAGGTGAGAGAAAGAATGGAAGCTTTTGGGCTAATCAAAGCATTACTTAATTAGAAAGACAAATGCCTTGGTACAAGAGATCTGGTCGCTGGGACTTATAAACTCGGACGGAGGTAGTATTTAATATAACATAATAGGAGCCTTTCCTACTGTCTTAAGCTAAAAAACTAACATGATGTATACCCTAACCCGGCGACACATACTAATCAAACCATAACTACTAAACCCTAATTAATGGATAATATCAAAGAGTTAATGGTATACCCTTGATGCATGCATTGCGGCTTCGATCCGTTGTCTCCCCCTACCAAGCTCCTCCTCCTCGGAAATAGAGCTTGCCTCGACAACCTCCGCCCCCCCCCCCAACATTTATGAGTCGAAGAGTCGTCCATTCGTTCCAAGGTTGAGACTCATAGACTAATCGTGACTAGTCTAGACTAATGAGAGACTAGTCGACATGGTACTGTAGCACTGAACTTACAGTACATAACTAGTACTCCCTCCTTCCCAAAATATAAGGCGCTGACTACTCCCTCCTTCCCAAATATAAGGCGTTGATTGATTTTTCTGGTCTTCACTACACAACTTTGACTATGATTTCATGTATTATATGTCTACGAAATTAATATATAGACATATGAAATAAAATTGTTTTGAAAGAAAGATACGATAATGCCATTTATACATGTTTAATCCATGTACTTTGGTATATATTAGTGGTCAAAGTCGTGCATCAAAGACCGTGCAAAGTCAAACATGCCTTATATTTTGGGAAGGAGGGAGTAACACTTGGTAGTAGTATGTAGTATTACACTATATAAGTATACACGTACAGTATACAATACAATTGAATGCATGGGAAGTGGATGAAGAACCTGAGGTTGTGCCAAAAGATAAAACCAATCAAATATGCACTATCAAACAACAGTCCAGCACAGCAACACTAGCATAAAAAACAAGTTCAACACTCCATAATCCATATGCTTGCAAACATAGCAGAACACCTTAGTGCCACAACTTCACAAGACCAACATAAGGTTCAACATGTAGTCCAACATCAAGGTCTGAATTACAAAAGAAAGTAGTTCATGATGGAGATGGAAATAGAAAGGTTCAACAACACCACAAGCAACAAGTCCAGTCTAGAAAAAGAAATCTTGTAGCCTCAGCCCTCAAATCAATCCAGATCTATATCCAGCTGAAAATCAGGGTCTATATCATTCGCTCGTGTAGGGCCATCATTATATTCACCATTGGTCTCCATGTCACTATCAATATCTTCAGCTTCCAATTCAGCCCTCAAGTCTTCATCATGGACAACCAGATTTGACCTTAGAGTGTAAAAGATATTAGAGCCAGTGGGACGACTAGACTCATTGAAATCACCACGAACCCTCCTTGGAAGATGGCGTCCACTTAGACCATCTGTCGGGCCAATGACCTGAACAACATGGAACCAAAGTAGTGGATTGTCATCGTCCATAGCGTCATTCTGATGAACCAATTCAGCACTAACATCAACCCATTCATTATCCCATTGAAATTCTTCTGGGATAAGTGCATTAGCCCTCTTTCCTTTGGAACCTTGCTCGCGTAACTTTTGAACCTAGTTGTCATTTGTCGGTCGTATGAGACATATGCTAGCTTGTTCAATCTCTTATACTCCAAACGATTTCTTCCTTTGGTATGGATCTACAAGCAAAACATTTTGCGAGAGTTCCAGAGGAGTGGGCCGGATCCACCGGAGGAGCAGAAGCAGCGGAGGGCGGGTGTCGCGATTCTCCTTGCCACCGCCAATGGCGGTGATGGGTGGCGGCGGCGGCGGGTCAGTGGGTGCTGGTGGCGCCGTGTCCCAACGGAGGCAGCTCTCTTTGGAGCGAAACTGAAACCTAGCCACGAAATTTCCCTCCCATGGGCTCGTGGGCCGAGCGCCTCTCTTATCCCCTTCAATTTTAAGTCACTCACCTCTAAAAAAATTGAGTCGTTCGACTTAATGTACACGACTAGTCCAGACTAGTCTACGACTAGTCTCTCGACCGCTCGACTCGTCCAACTAATCTACACGAGATTTGCAGTCGACACCACAGTTGTGACTCATAGACTAGTCCATCGACTAGTCCTTCGACTCATAATCAGTGGGATGCAGCAAAGAGGGCCGGCCCCAACTTTTCCCAGCCAAGCTCCCCCCCCAACCAATCGACCTAACCCCACCAACCGACCTCCTTCCCTGCTCCCCACCGGACATCCCCCCATGCCCCCACCCTCACCCATGGATAGATCAAGGACTTGGTTGCCGGGAATAGGTCTCCTCTAGGTGGCAATGTTTAGGGGACAAAACGAGGTTGATCAAGAGAAAATGGCGAAGAAAAGAAAGAGACAGAGAATGAGGAGCTAGGAGGAAGAAAACGGCCGTGGTAGCCTTATCCCGAACTCTTCGGTCGTGTGTTGGCGAAGATCACTCTTCGGTCTACGCGCAGCCGAAGTTAATCTCTTCAGCCTACTGGCCACTGAAGAAAAGAGGCGGCGGAAAGGTGAGGATCATGAGAGATCGGGTTGCTGAGATGGAAGGGAAGGTGAAGGGAAAGAGTGCCGAATCCAGGAAGGGCATCGAGCATGTTGCGAGGAGGAAGCACGCCAAGTCGTTATCGGAGATCAAGTCCGCGACGAAGAAGGTTGCCGCTGAGCTCAACCCCTTGCTCGATGTTCTCCGCAGGTAGTCTGGAAGGCGGGCGGGAGCTACGGATAAGATGTACGACGAGGTGACGGAATGGCTGAACACAATGGGGATCCAGACTACCGAGGTGAGGGAATGGCTGAAGAAGAGGGGGATCCAGACAAGGTCGAGTCATCAACGGACACTCAGGAACTGTAGTTCGACTTCGATAGCGGACTCCGTTCGGTCTTTTTTAAGATCCAGCTACTCGGTTCCGTCTCGGAATCCAAACCAATCCCGAGCTGCTCAAGGAGTCGCAGGAAAACCTCGCAAGAATAAAGCTGGAGATCAGAATCAATTTGGATGAAATAGAGGAAAACATCGCAAGAATAAATCTGGAGACCAAAATCGAATCGGATGAAATAGAGCAAGCCAGAGAGACGAACGAGGCACCACTGAGGATCTCCATGGAGGCTGTGAAGGGAGCTATGGGGAGCGACGAGTTGCCGGAGAGGATTTCCACTTCAGCAGACACAAAACTAGAGATTGAGCAAGCCAAGGAGATGGGAGAGGAAGGCGAGGAGAGGGATGAGGTGGCAAAATTGGAGATTGAACAAGCTGAGGGGATGGAGGAGAAGATGCAGACTGGGCACTTCTTTGATATGTACTGTGGCGGCTTGAAAGCGTCTTGGTCCTGGTTCTTCAGCAGTCCCTGCAAAGATACTAGTGAGTAAACATGCATCCATGCTACTCGTACTTATACTTATGTGCTCATTGTACATTAGGTTGCTTTTCTTCCTTCCTGCTGCATCTCTCAATCAAGCAGATTGCTTCATTCTACCAAGGAAGGGATTTACCTTACTTGTAGTGACCGAATGAATTATCTAAATCTTCCTTTTTTTCGGTGGCTGCAGCGTCGTTCAGTCCTATGCACTTCACACACATTACACCAGGAAGCCCCTCTGATGCTGCTGTCGTCGCCAGCACCCTGCAGATTTTCTCTGTCAAAGTCGCAGAAATAAAAGAAGCTCTTGAGTTTAATTGGCCACAGCATGTGTACGGCATGGTTGCGGCCCGAGATACCGTCGATCACAGTCGCAACATTCTCTTCCTCCGTGAAAGGCGTGACTGCCAAATACTGACTCAAAAGGTTTTATTTAATTTTATCCTAAAAAAATCGCCCAGTTTCTCTTTACTTCCTTTTGCTTGCATCTTTTGTTGTTTTGTTGATTGTAGTTGTTGGGAAATGCAGGATCCTTGTTTGCAGTTGACTGGCCCGTCTCGTGCAGTTGTTTCTATAGATCCTGTTGACTTTGAAATCAAGCTGAAAGTGAAGGGCAGAAGCAGGTCAGAAGATAGAGTGCTGATCCATCAGACCTTCAACTACAGTGGTAATGAGACCACTCTGTCGAATGACTTCTGCAAAATTATGTTACGGTGTGCGAAATTGGAAAATACAGTCCAAGCAACTATAGTGAGTGTCCGTGTTACTAATTGGAGGAAGAGGAAATGGCCTTTTAAACATGATGGTAGAGTTAGTTGCATTGCCAAGGGAACTTCTAAGCCCGTTAAACCCGAGCAACCTGAAGAAGAGCTTGTACTTCAAGATCAAGTGACGGCTAACAGTTCAGATGGTTACCTTGATCTGTCAAGGCATGTTGTTTCTGTAGAGTTAAACGGAAGGCTGGAAGTTATCATCAGTGCCGACAAATCACGTGGCCCCAAATCATGTGGTCGTGTCTTCTTTCCAGCCCAGGAAAGCAAAGTAAGTCGGCGCACATGTAATCTTGGCTCCCATACGGTGGAGGTTACTGTTGCTTGGTCCTTGCTTATTGGAGACAAGCGGTATATCTCGAGGGAGGGATGTGTTGATGGCCAGATGTTCGAGCATACTGCGAAGATCCGGGCGAGGAAGCATCTGGTGACAACATCGGAGACTCATTCAGCCACAAAGATCGTTCAGGCTAAGATCTACTCCTTACTCAATCTTATCTCTGAGAACGCTGTGAATCTGAAACCCGAACCGAAACTGAGGATTAGCGACTATAGCATTAGTGAGATCCAAATCCACATGGATAACATGTACACCGACGTGACGAGTTTGCTCCAGATGATGGGCAAAGTGCAGAACAGGGAGATTCTGGGCAAAGAGCCAGTCACGGAAAAGATGGGTGTGAAGGGGATCCAGATTAGGACCGAAGACAGCGGCGAATCAGCAACGGAGATGCAGGCGTCGAGGACCTACTACAACTACGGATTGAATGCGATCTTCAATGGGTTGCATCAGCTCTGCACCCAGTTGGATCAGATGGGACATCTTAGCTACAAGGGTACCTCGAAATCCCCATCGTTCTCCGAGCTGTTCAAGGAGCCACTGGACGAGGTGTCGCCGATGAGTTCCTCTTCCATGGAGACAAAATTGGAGACAGAGGAAGTCGAGGAGATGGGAGAGGATGCCAACATGGACAAGGGGCAGACTGATGAGGAGTTCTTTGCAAGGTACCGCAGCGGCTGGGTATCGAATTGGTCTAGATTCCATGGTTCCTTCACAGAGACGAGTGAGTAAACATCCATTCATGCTACTTATGTGCTCATTGTTCGTTGCGTTTCTTCTTACCTACTGCATGTATCAAGCAAGCAGGCTCCTTCATTCTTTAGTAAGGGAAGCCGATTGAATTCTCTAAATAGTCTTATTTTTTTATTGCTGCAGCGTCATTGAGTCCTATGCACTATACACACATTACACCGGGACAACGCCCATTGGCTGCTCTCGTCAATAGCACTTTGCAGATCTACTCCCTCAAAGTCGCAGAAATAGAAGATGGTTCTGGCTTGAAGTGGCCACTGGAAGTGTACGGTGTGGTTGCTGCAAGAGACAGCGTGGATCACAATCGCAACATTCTCTTCTCCCGTCGAAGGAGTAACTGCCAAATACTTAATCAAGAGGTCCGTATAGTATCTTCCTATTTTCTGTTTCCTAGTCCGCTGATTAGTTATGAATAGATGCATCTCGAAATATGCATGTAGTTAAGAACCCGTATCAAGTAATTGCCCACTAAAGTGCTACCTTAGCAAAACTGATTAATGAATGGTGAATGCAGGATCCTTTTTTGCGCCTGGCTGGCCCGTCGTGCAATTGTGAGTTGGGAACCTCTTAATGTGGAAATCGAGCTGAAAGTGAAGGGCAGAACCAAGACTGAAGATAAACCATTGATGAGTTTTTTCTGTTATTACAGCGGTAGTCATTGTGGGATATGTACTCTATATATCCCTCTCGAAGGAGACTTTTGCACAATGGCGTTAAGCTCAGAGGAAGTTTATGAATCAACTGTCGTGGGTATCCGTGTCTGTGTTCCTGAAGAGACACCAAGTCTTTTTAAAAATGGTGGCCGAGTTGTTTGCTCCTCTCTGCCTCGGAGAAGAGCCAAATTGCCTGATTCTGAACACAGGACTGGCCCCTCGTTTCGGCAAGTTGTGCTTCAAGATGGAGCAATTACAAGTTGTTCACAGGGTTACCTTGATCTGTCAAGGCATGTTGTCTCTGTAGAATTGTGCGGAACGCTTGAAGTTCTCAGAGGCCAACTCGCGATCTGGGGCTATGGCTGCTCAGGTATCCATACAGGCCAGAGAATGCAATATAACTCAGAATGAGTGTCAACTTGGCGACTCTAAGCTGGAGGTCACTGTTGCTTGGTCCCGTCTTGTTCGGGACAAGCTGTGGATCACGAGGGGGGCAAATGAGGAACTTTGATGATGCCCAGGCGACATGATAGCCGTCAGACTAACTCATTTAGCTAGTGTTTCCAGTACTGTATCGATCTAAAAATATGCAACTATTTGTGTATTGTCGTATCATGTAATGTCAGCAAATCTCTATATCGACTGATATCACTAGGTATCTGATTATTTGTGTATCCGCCTAGTTCTCGTTTCTTTCTCCTGTATGCCAACGCTTGTTTCTGGCAGCATTGTTCTTACTAAAACGATTCATTCAGCAAATCACTAGGTATGCGGCTGTTGTTGTATGTCTTCTTTTACCTCCGTTTCAAAATATATGAGCCTACCAAAACATCATATATTTTGGAATGGAGGTAGTAGTTACACATCGGATAACAAGTCAGCAATGACAACATGGAAGACCGAACTTAACTTTTCCACAGGTTTATTGACCGCTCTGCTCCTCTAGGTCAGGACCTGCCGTTGCTGCTGAACGCCGTCTTGGCCTGCAACTCGCCGCGCAAGAGATGGGAGATGCGTAGGCGGTTGCGGACTAGGACGCCGGTTGCCGTGCGGTGCATCGTCTCCAAAGAGAAGCAGCAGGGCTTTTTTTTTTTTGGCAAACATGAGCCCTCAAGGAGGGCTAAATTTTATTATTTAGCAACCAAGGCAGTGAACAGACAGTAATTTCCCCTTGGGGAAGGAAATGGCCTCCAAGGCCAATCTGGAATTACATTCAGAGACTTTGCTGCATAGAAAGTTGCATCTAGAAGAGGATCGACAGCAGAAAGCTCTCTTAGCAAGTGAATGAGCTATAAGATTTTTGATGCGAGGAATGTGCTCCACTGTGTATTGAGAGAGATCAGAAGTAAGGTTGAAAAAATCTGCTAGCGTCGGTCTGATCTTTCAATGACCTGGTTTTTGAATTAAATCTTTGGCTTCAGCTGCAATCACCAAGTTCCTGCAATCAGATAGAAAAGAAACTTTGTTCCACTTCAGCGCCTTGACGACTGTAGCCGCCAGTAGTAATCCAAGTGCTTCCGCCTGCAAAACAGAATGAACGTTTGTGGCTGTAGCTTGAATGAACAATGAATGCCCCTTTTGCGCATTCCTAAGGAATACTCCAAGAGCTGCTTCATCGGCCGCCACCATCGGGTTGTATGCTGCATCAACATAGGCTAGAGAACCTGCATTTTGGATAGGCAAAATTGTACTTCGAGCAATATTAGAGTTGTCATCCAGAGTTTTATTTTCTTCCTCCTTTTCCTCCATTAAACCTGCAGTAAGCATAGCCTTTGTGGCATGGATGATTTGCATATTGCTCCATTTTTTCTTATTAAAGAGAAGATCATTTCTTGCTTTCCATAAGTTCCATAGAATAGAGAAAATAGTTTCTAACTTAAGATCTGAGTGTTGGGTATTCAGGATCATTTGAATGATATTAACCGGATAAGAAAAGGTGTTCAGTATATCAGTTCTTAAGCCATATATATACCAAACAGATCTTGGAAAGTCACATCGAAAGAAGAGATGTAAATCTGATTCTATTTGACCACATCTACAGCATTCTTTTTTAATATGTTTAGAATATCTGGAAGCTCTTAAGCCTGATGCTACAGCTCTCCTAATTAATCTCCAAGCAAAAGTTTTAACTCTGGGAGCTATGTTTTTACATTTCCAAACCTGGTTGAGGATATGAACTTCCTGATCCAAAGTAAAAGCTCTTCTCCCTATAGAACCATCTTGGATTTCCTGCATAAGAGCTTTGTATGCACTTTTTGTTGTACAATCAGCATTGAGCGTGTGAGTCCAACACATAGTATCCTCAAGGTTAGCATTGATAACAGGAATATTCAAAATATTATTCTTAAAGGAATCATCAAAGTAAGCACTTATCTTCTCTTCATCCCAACCTTTGGAATTGGGCTTCCAAAGGTCCCTAATAATACTAGGACAAGGGCCTTCCACATTAGACTTGAGGTGATCATGAATATTCTCCCAATCCTTACACCAAGGACTAGTCCAGATACAAGAGTTACCATTGGCAATTTGAATTTGACTGTTCTTAAGCATGAAAGGAAGAATCTTAATAATAGAAGCCCAAAAAGCTGATTTAGGAGCATTATGGTTGGGCTTCCATATAGAGGAATTGTGAAAATATTTGGCTTTGAGAATTTTTGCTATCAACGAATCAGGATTCTTAATAATTCTCCAAGCCATCATTGCCACCATAGATTTATTCATAATATGCAGATCCCTAATTCCTAGCCCACCTTTATGCATAGGTTTACAAATGTCATCCCAAGCTCTGAAGCAAATAGGCTTAGAATCATTGTCTTTGCTAATCCCAGTCCACCAGAATTTTCTAACTATGGAAGTAAGCTTACTAATTGTGGTTTTACTTAAGAGAATGTTGGACATGTAGTAAACAGGAAGAGAAGCAAACACAGACTTAATTAAAGTAAGCCTACCTGCATGTGAAAGTCTATTAGCCTTGTAGCAATTGAGTTTAGCTTTGAACCTATCGATGATGAAGTTGTAAGCGGCTGCTCTGTTCCTACCTGGTAATATAAGAGGGTGACCAAGATGAGTGGTATTGAGATCCATATGCGGGGCAGGGAAAATATTCTTGATAGCGTTCCTGAGATGATTATCAGTATGCTTACTAAATAAAATTGCAGATTTATTCCAATTAGGAGTTTGACCAGAGGCAGCACAAAATTGGTTCA
This sequence comes from Thinopyrum elongatum, assembly GCA_011799875.1. Taxonomy (NCBI): domain Eukaryota; kingdom Viridiplantae; phylum Streptophyta; class Magnoliopsida; order Poales; family Poaceae; genus Thinopyrum; species Thinopyrum elongatum. The sequence goes on along the minus strand of CM022298.1, from coordinate 565,805,335 downwards.
TAATATAAGCAATAGTGTTAGCATCACCATTATCAGCCCTACCACACACAATAAGATCATCTGCAAACATTAAAGAGTGGATAGGGGGACAAGAGGGGCCCAACTGAATGCTACTCAAATGATTGGCATTTAAAGCTTCCTGCATAGATAGTGATAGTTTGTTAACAGCTAGAATAAAAAGATATGGCGACAGGGGACAACCTTGTCGAATACCTCGGGACCCTTTAAAGCTGCCAAATGGTTGCCCATTGATGTTAACTGAAAAAGTGGCAGAAGAAATGCATTCTAATATTAAGTCTATGAAATGATCATGCAACCCTTTACGAAGCAAAGCTCTCTTGATGAAGCTCCATTCTATCTTGTCGAAAGCCTTAGCAAGATCTATTTTAAGCATAAAAGCTTTATGTTTCCAGGAGGCAAGCTGAAAGGAGTGAGTAATTTCTTGAGCAACAACAATATTATTAGTAATTCTTCTACCTTGTATAAAAGCTTGCTGCGATTCATGAATATAATCAGGAAGGAGATCCTTAAGTCTATTAGCCAAGGTTTTAGTAATGATTTTGTAAACAACATTACAAAGGCTAATAGGTCTAAAATCTTGAGGATTCTTAGCATTAACTTTCTTTGGAATTAAGGTAATATAGGTTTTATTGAGTTGAGGATGGAGTTTACCTCTGATATAGAAGTCTTGAACCAATTTGGTGACATCATCTCCAATCCACCTCCAAGCTGAAACGTAGAAAGCCACATTGAGCCCATCTGGTCCAGGAGAAGCATTCTTTTTCATCCCTTTAAGAACCTGCAAAATTTCGTCTTTGTCTGGCATTGCTGGACACTCTATCATATTTTCCAAATTGTTGTGTAATGGAGGAAAGATATCTGGATTAGGATTGCTTGAGGAGAAAAGATTTGAGAAGTAGTTAATAAAACAGGAAGCAATATCTTCAGGAGTATGAACCATATTATTATTGTGATCCAAGATAGCACCAATCCTATTTTTCCTCCTCCGTTTAAGAACTGAATTATGAAAGTAATTAGTATTTCTATCTCCTTTAGTAGCCCAGTTTTTCTTGGCCCTTTGCCTGTAGAACTCAGTTAGTTTTGTCATAGTTTTATCATATTGCTCCATAAGACTAGCTTCTAAGTTGTGGTCCTGAAGATGAGGGGAAGCCGATTGCACCATCTCTAGCTCTTTGTGTATGGTATCAAGCTGCTGCTTAAGAGGCTTCTTACTTCTGCTCCATTTCTTAAGGGAACCTGCAAGCAAAGCAGTTCTAACATGGTATGGTTTATCAGTAGTAGTAATCCAATTGTTTTTGGCCATCTCATGGTAATCATCTTCAAACAGCCACCAGTTTTCAAACTTGAATGTTCTTTTGGTTTTAATAGTCATAGGCTTAGAGATAGTGAGAATAGGGGCATGATCACTGTACAAGATAGGTAAATTGTAGACAGTAGTATTGGGAAATTTATTGCACCATTCAGCATTAGCAAAACAGCGATCTAGTCTCTCATAAGTAGGTAATGAAGTAAAGCGCTTATTGCACCAAGTAAAAGCAGGACCATTATAACCCATATCTATTAAACCACATCGTTTTACATAAATAGAGAAGTTGGCCATACGATGCTGGTTGGAAACAACATTACTATTCTTTTCTAAAGGATCAAGGATATCATTAAAGTCACCCATACAGTAGACCGGTTTCCCAGGAGAAGAAGACACAAAATCATCAATTAACCTCCATATATCCCTAGTCTTACGATGATGTGGATCGCCATAAACACACACTAAAGAGAAACTAAAAAAGGTACTAGTGTCAACAACCGACGCTAACACTACATGTTGACTAGAGTAGTTGATATCTAGCTCGATGTCATCCGCCCACATGAGCCAAAGACCTCCCATTCTGCCTTCTGCAGGAACAACAAAACTATCGTGGATAGGAAAACGATTGGCTAAATCCTGTGAATTAATCTTCGATGAAAGTGTTTCTGAAATAAAAGTTACCTTAGCGTTCGTCGATGATATCAAGTTGGCGAGATACTGCATTTTGTTACTGCCAAGGGTCCTACCCACCCCTCTACAGTTCCAGCATATTAGATTTATGTCGACGGTGGCTTCTTGAATAGCGCCGGTGCCAGTTTCAGAACATCCTCCTTGCTGTCTGACCGGAATATCCAATTCCACTCCAGGATCAAATGGGATATTACCAGAATCCCTTGGAGAAGTGTGGACGAAGGTTCCATTTCCATTGCTGGCACGGATGTACGAGCAACAGGTTTTCCCTCCATGACCATGGAACTGAGAAGATTGGGGTCGGCTTTGGAAAACAGTCAGTCCTCCACCACCCTGGATGGATTGATCATTTTCAGATCGGGAGTCATGGCGATTGGATTGGCTAGCGCTAGATTGAGAGCCATGGACAGCGAATTTTGACGGGATCGAGCACATCAGCAAGGCGCTATCCAGAGGGATCCGCAAAAAGATACTGGAAATTGTAGGCAAAAACAGTGGAATAGGGCTGCTTGCCTTGTGTCGTGAAGAAAGCAGCAGCAGATCCGCGATTAGGCTTGATGCAAGGACCTGGGCCACCGACTAAGCAGGGAGACTAGCAGCGAATCAAATCCCACAGCGCTGCGGCAAGAAGTGGACTTGGGAGATGTTTGACAGTAGAATCAAAGGAGGAAGAAGAGGAGAGAAGGACAGAAGAGGGATTGGATGGAGGATAAAGAAAGGAAGGAGGAAGAAGCTGAGAGCAGGGGGGATATGGAATCCAATGGAGGCGGAAAGGATCGGGAGGAAGAGAGAATCGCTGCCTTAGATCGAGTACTGTAGCAGGGGAAAGTAAACAGATCTTCAGCAAACTTTAATGGAAGAGAGAAGAGATAAAGGAATTTTGAGAAGCTGAGAAGCTTAGGGAAATCGAGCTGGGAAAACGAAGATAGAACCAAGAAGGATTGGAGGAGGGAAGCAGAAAGAATCAGGGAAGAAAGGGAAATCGGCATATCGCCAGTCTCGGCATGTCGCCAGCTACAGGAACTCTCCCGAAGGCTCCAAGCTGCAGGGCTTGGAGAAGCGAAAACATATAATAGAGCACCTTCACCCAGGCCCTTCCTATCTAGTCATCCATTTCCCGCATCGCGATTCATGCAAATACATTTCTCTTTTTCGTTTCTCTCACATAGAATATGTCTAGAAGTTCAAACCTTTGCAGCGTGGCAAAACTTTCTAACTAGAATTTAGAATAAATCTTTCAGAATTTTTTGTCAAACATAAATATACAAAATAAGTTTTGTTTGATTAAAAAAAATATCATATTTTTAGTATTTATGTCGGAAAAAATTTTCTGAAAGATTTATCCTAGATACTAGTTAGAAAGCTTTGCCACACTACAAAGGTATGAACTTCAAGACATGTTCTATACGAGAGAAACAAAAAAAGAGAAAAAATTATACAGAAAGTTAGTTGTGTCGCACGGATCTTAAAGAGATATTGGAGAGTCAGGATAGTAGGGCCGGGGTGCAGGTGCTCTAAAAATCCATGTCCCTCGGTGAAGGAAGGGCTTGGAGAAGAAGACCGTTGCTGAGCTCGATGCCCCTAGCTCTCGCGGATCAGGAGCATGGTCACCCACTTAACCACTTTCTCTGGCTGCCATCCGCTCCTCTAGCTACTGGCTGCTACCGCTTTCTCTTCCGTCAAGGCACCGCAAGAGGGGGCTACTCCCTCCATAGTCCGTCCCGTGAGGTGACGGTTCGCGTCTAGTCTGACGATTGCGGAGGCGATCACGGCCTAGGGTTCCTTCATTACAGTTCCCTTGCCGACACGATCCCATTTGTGATCTCGTGTTAGTCTGGAGTGCTTGGTTGATCGTCTCGCGACCGTAGTTTCTTCCTTGTTCATGCTCCTTTCCCTTCCACCAAAGGCCTTCCGTGTGATCTAGGGCGCACGGTCGTAAAACACCAACCCTAGGTGGAGGTGGGCATGGGGAGGTAGAAGGAGATGGAGAGGGTGGCTGGGATGTTGAAGGGATTGAAGCTGTCGGAGGAGGAGAAGAAAAGGGTCAAGATCATAATCACGGCGAAGGACAAGGGCTGACGAAGACTATACCACATCACATGCAACCTGCAAGACCAAGTTAGGCGTCCTCTAATCGGTTTAGCAAAATTTTAATTTACGTGGCTTCTAGGGCTTCAGAGAACACTAACTACCTACGTCCATCATCAAGTATGATTATTCTTGTTGCTAGATCTTTGTGAGGTGTGTGAGAAAATAGGCTTAATTAAAAATCTCTATCCCCACACTAAACTCAATACGCGTGACCCCCCGTGTAGATCATAATCTACATGTCCTCTCGTGTTTGCGACGATTCAAAGAACTGTTAGCAAATCGTTGATAGCCAGAATTGTCAGTTGTCAGAACTTTGTAACAAAGCTACACCATGCCGTCAATGAACTGAAATGAAGTAACACTTGAGGGAAGTAAACAAGAACATCGAGTAAAAGATTGCATCTAACACAATTGATCTTATCTTCTACTCGCACAATTTTATTAAGCTCAAGAACTCATCTAGTTCTTAATTCTTATTAGCAATAGATCACATTACTAAAAAAATTGTGCAATATTCTCACAATCACATGTGATCTAGATTGAAACATGCATCTACTCACAGAACCGCTCATGGTGCCATTGTTGGGAAACGTAGTAGAAAACAAAAAAATTGTCGTACGATCATGTTCCCAGGAACACTATGATGATGCATCCAAGGTTAGATCGGATCGTTGCCAACTTCGAGTTGCAGCGGAAGAAGACTTGGTGTAGATCATTCTTGAAGTCCCTCAAACCGTCCATGACGACCCCTCGAACAAAAGACTAGAAGCACAACCTCTCTACGGATTGCATGCTTACGGGCTTCACGATCCGGCAGCGCTTCGCCGTCCAGTGCTTTGCGTCGCCGTAGAACTAGAGGAGGGATAAGAGAAACTCACGGGGCTTCTCTATTATATGAGGAACTAGAGAACTAGATCAAGTCTACATCAAGATTAGAACTAGAACGGGGTAAACTTGTGTGTCTCAAAGGGGGCGCCCCGCTCACATATATAGGTGGAGGAGGGGCTAGTCCGACTTGAAGGAGGGGAAACCCTCCCTTTGGGTCATGGCCAGGGAGGAGGAGTCCTCCTCCAACTCTCCAACGCCCCCTTAGCATGTCCAATAAGCTAAAGGGGGTGCTATCCCTATTAGCTCTCCACTAATAGGGCAATTGATATTTCCCTTAGCCCATCACTACAAAAAAAATACACTTCCATGATGATACGTGTTTGTCACAGTAGGTCACGTTTTCTGTCATGCATGTACATCCATGATGATTTTATGACAGAATGAAGATAGTCATACCTGTGTTGTCGTAGAAGTGTTCCATGACAATACCAAAATTATCATCACGGAAGTGTCCACTTCCATGACGATAAATGGCGCGTGATGGAAGTGTTTTCGTCAAGGGTAACCGACACGTGGCATCCACCGTAACGGGTCGCCGTTAAGCTATCGGGTTCCGGTTTGGATCCGATAACCCGTTAACAGCCCAGACCAATGGGGATTTTCCACGTGTAAAATTCTGATTCGCCGGAGTTTCCACGTGTCTGCTCAGGGTTGGGACAGATGTCATCCACTCATTGGACGGCAGGCGCCTATGATACGTAGACATGTGGCACGGCCCAACAGTGGCCCATTCAGGTGAAAAGGCCAGCCCGTTTGACTTGGTCAAAAGGTAGCGGGCCGGCCCATGGAAAGCCTGTTAACGGCCTGTTCGCATATAGCCCATTTATAGCCCGCTAACTCACGACCCGTTATGGCCTATCCGAATTAGGCCCAGTATCGGCATCTGGGCTGTCCAATATGATTCCAGCCCGTTGTGACTTCCGGCCCATGTATGGCCCATGACGTCTTTCGGCCCATATGAGGCCATATGTAACTCTTGGCCCATTAACGACCCATGGTGACACTGGCCCATAATGAACAGTGTACCGCTTTATACCCATTAACGGCCCATTATTCCATTGGGCCCTTTCCAGCCCGTATCATCTTTCGGCCTTCTAAGGGCCCATTTATTCTTGGGCTCATTTCCAGCATTCGATTACTTCCGGTCCGTTACTGGCCTATTCCGCTTGCGGGCCAAATTCAGCCCATGGTTAAAGTCGGCCCGTTAATCCGTTGGGCTGTTTTCTTAGCATCATCAAATACGGCCCGTTTAAGCCCGTTATACATATCGGCTATTAACGGCCCGTTATGATCGGGCCATAAACAGACAATTTCCACTCTAGCCCGTTTACAGCCCATATTGCGGTCCTTTATTGGTCCATGAATAGTATGGCCCGTAGAAGGCCCATTAATTCTAACGCCCGCACAAGGCCCATTGATCCTACGGCTGTAGGAGGCCCATAGATCCTACGGCCCGTAGGAGGCCCATGGTCACTACATAACGGTCCGTGGTTATTACGGCCTAGTTTAAAAAATATTTTATTGTTGCCACTAGCAAACCGCGGAAAAAGAACTGCAGTGACTACAACCAAACAAATAAACAAGACAATAAGGAAATAAATAAGCAAGCAACTTACGCTAGGCTATTACCGCTATTACACATATTACATCCACTGGGCATCAAAGTTCGCCACCAGTGCAAATATAGGGAACAAAGCAGCATATTACATACACTGGGCGTCTAAATTGGCCACCAGTGCAAATAAACGAGCGGCATCAAAACAAGTCCATAACTGAAACAACTTCACAAGAGCTCAAGAAACGTTATCCTGGGTATCCACCATGCTGGCAATAAGCTTAGCAAGCTTATTAGCTTTCTCATGTTTGGCGCTAAAATCCTCCAACGCTTGCTGTTGCACCAGAAAGTATGCATCTGAATTCTCCAGGGACTTCCGCAGTCCTTCGGCTTCTTGTCGCAGCACAGCTAATCGATGTCTTTCAGCTTGTAGTTGAGACTCAAGAAACCGAACTGATTCAGACAGTGAGTTCGAATAGCTTGTGCCAGCGGTAGTGGCCAGTAACTCGAACACTACACCAAGACAGGACTTTGGCGTTGTCTCACTGTCTTCAAGATAGTTTTCCTTAGCTGTTTTATCAGCTTTGTTGGAGACCAACAAGGATGTCTCACTATCCTGAACCTTATCTGCATTACTTCCTTTACCATTGCTTAATAAGGCACTCTTCCCCAATATTCTGTCAGCATTCTAAAAGAAGAAACAAGCAGACACATAACAGGTTTAGCATGTAGTATATGAAACTCATTTCGGTGAACCAGTTCAGTAGTAAGGTGGACAGGATTAAACTACCAAGTCTTCTATTGCCAACTAGTACATAATAAAAGCATCAAACAAACATATATCTGTCCTATGGTCACTGCATTGTCTTGCCAAATCAAAATAGAGACACGGTTCAAATCATATCAGTTCAAGACAAAGCAGCATTGAAAGAATACAAAGCGTGGGAAACTACATGGCACAACAAGATTTCAGATGGGTACCACGGGTCTACATGTACAACAACACTATTGGCTCTGTTGTGATGCTAGTAATGTGCATGATATGAGAAGTCAACTGTATACACAATTGAAATTGAAATCAACAGAGCTATTTATAAGCGCAAACCTGTTAAAGAAACATGCTTAAACATACCTATTGTGCCATTGGAGTTTCGATTGGATCCTTTAATTTAAAAATAAGTTTGTATGAGTAAATGCAGTGATACAAGAGCAAAGCAGTATGCACGATAGCAATGGAATCTTAAATGAGAACAATTGTTCTTCAGGTCTAAGCACTTGTTCTACACGAACAAAGTACAGTAAGACGCAGGCATATAGTACTTAAAAAATGAGCTCATAGATCTTACCACATTCTTGGTTCGGGACCAGTACAGAACAAGGCGTTCCCAGTCATCGTCCCGTAAATGTGTCTCAGGAGAACGTAAGGGAATTTGATGAGTTTATTTGCCAGTGAAGTATGTTTTCTTCAGGTAATTTCAATACTGCCATCAAGCATTCTTGAAGATAGCAGAGGTATTAGCACAGGTTACCTCATCCTGAATTTCTAAATCGGTCCTTCTCTATAGAGAAAAATGGGAAAATTTGTTGTATTATAACCATCATGGAGGTAGAATGTATGGGAAAAAGCAAAGTAATTGCCATGAATAACATTACTTACACATAACTCCTGGACGAATACCTGCAACTGGCATTTTCCTTCATCTTCAGTATAATATTTCCATGATGGGAAGATACGCACATAGGATTTAACAACATCAAATGCGATAGATGCTAAACTACGAATGGCTGGTTGTGCTCTCTCCATAGGAATAGGTGTACTAACTGGTGGAGTTGGGGTTCGCCGTGGTAGTACTGGCGCTTTGGGCACTGGAGCTGCCTTACTAACTGCTCTTATTTGGGAGCTCTGTGGTGGAGATGGTGCTGTGTCAACAGGAACTGGGTTACTATCTTCTGGGGTTGGGGTTAGATTGGGTGAAGCTGGTTCTCTGTCCATCGCAGTAGGGGTATAATCTGCGAGTGTCTGGGTTATGTGTGGTAGGACTGGTTCTCGTGCATGTACAACCGGGGTGCTATCTCCACCAAGAGGTAGCACTATTTTATTTGAAGACCGTGTTTTTACTCTGCTAGATACTGCCATCACCTGCTCCAATTCAAATGGCTGATAAACAGGAAACATAGTTGAATGTACATACCTTGTATGAGAGACAGATGCAATAGATAGTGTGGAAAAAAGAGGGCATGAAATAGTTGACATGTATATTGTTTAACTAAAAAGGATAGCATGACATAATTTCACATATATGATGTCTATCTAAACTGGATAGCATAGCATGACATAATTCAAAGATATGATGACTAACTAAACAGGATGGCATGAGATAATTATATAATGTCTTTAGTAAACAGGTTCGCATGACATAATTCACATACATGTTATCTAAGTAATCAGGATCGCATGATTTAATTCACATATGTGATTTATATACTAAGCAGAGGGCATTCACATATATGATGTCTGAACTAAGAACATGGTGTTGAATATTGTGTATATGATGTCTAAACTATGCAATGCAAGACACCATATGCATGATATGAGCAGTATAACCGTGCCAAGTTAGAGCATACACCTCGGTGGGGGAATAGGACTGGTCACCTGTCTCTGAATCCATCTCTGAGGAGCTATCGGGACCCAGCAAGAGATCTGCTTCGACAGGTAGCAATGTCTGCTCTGAAGACCTTGTTTTCACTCTAGATTTTTCCATCACCCACTCAAATGGCTGATTCACAGGAAGAGTAGTTTAATGTACAAACATTGTCGACAAATGGAAATGTAGTGAAGAAAAGGATTGGCAAGATATCATTCAAATATATGATGTCTGGTTAAACAGGATGGCATTGCACATTTCACATATATTATGGCTGGCTAAAAGAGATGAGACTGCATAATTCTCATATATGATATAGAAACTAAACAGGTGGCATTACAGAACATGTCTAAACTAAGCAGATGACATATATGATGTCGAAAGTAGGCACTGCAAGGCAACATATGCATGATATGACCAACATCATCATGCCAAGTTAGAGCAAACACCTTGGGGGGTAAATAGGAGTGGTCAGCTGCGTCTGAATCCGCCTCAGAACAGATATCTTCCTCTGGATTACAATCTGGAGAGGGGGGAGGGTTTGCCATTGAACCTACCATGGAGCGATGTCTGCATGACATTGTATTGCCGCGCAAAACTCTTCTCTTTTTCTCTACATGTTCAGCATGACTGTGTACAATATCTGACATGCATACGAAAAAAATATAGTGAGATTATGTAAGGAGAGCATGCAGAAATCTAGAGTGATGGTAACAACCAGTGGATGGATCCAAAAATAATGATAGCAGGCTGATGATAGCTTTAATTTAATAAAAAGACAGATGATGATTGCTTTACTATTTGTTTCCCACCCAAGATGAACAACATAGGCATACCCTAGGTGAACCAGATAATAGACAGAGATACTGTTCATTGCTGCATCGATATGTGCCCCACAAGTAATTTTAAAACTCAAGTTTGAACATTAATTTGGACCTGACTTGGAGTCTAAGAGGTGAACATGACGATAAAGTAGCAGGTAATATTAAGCAATGCATAACATAAGCAGAAACAAAAGAGTGCGACCTCTCTTGTGGACCCGTGTACTCCTCAGGTTCATCTGCTGAGTCGATGATGGTGATGCAGTTGCGGTGGGTGCCGGCGGCAGGGAAGGAGATCTGAGGCGGCGAAAGACGGTCAGGAGTCGTGATGTCTGGTTTGGTGGATGCTTATGTCGATGGAGCAGCTCAGGTGAGGTGGACAATGTCGCGGCAGGAGCAGGACAAACCACACAAAGTTTTCTTCGACACCTATCTGTAACTGAAGTAATTCTGTAAGGGCTCCTTTGGCTTGCAGGATTCTAAAAACGCAGGGATAGGAAAAACACCGGAATAGGATAGGAATGCGCGTGGGAAACAGAGCATTTGTAAACATAGGATTTCTGTCAACTTGGGTGTTTGGTTCACAGGAATTGGAAGAGCAGAGGAATGCAAAGAAACATGGCCAAATTAAAGTGAAACCATATGAAAGCGTGTGCAGTTAGAATGTTATTCTGCCACTAATGCACTTGGTCTTGTTTTCATGCATAGGATTTTGAAAAGTAGGTCCAGGTGGATGTTTTGCTCCATTCCTTTCAACGAAATGCATGAATAATTGAATAGTAGAGTGCCATAGGAAAATTTCCTATTGCTATGTTTTTCCTTCACTTTTTTCCTTCGAACCAAAATAGCCCTAATGGATCGACATGAATGTAGAGTAATAAGTGATGCGACAAATGTACAACCTCTTTGCCGTAGCCTTGTCGACCTCAGCATCATTGGGTTGGTCGCTGAAGAAGTTGCGGCAGAGGTGGCTGTCAGAGGTGTGGAGGAAGATCTAAGGTGTCTGTAGACGGCGTCCAGGGCACGGCTCTGTTGTGATGGATGGTTCCATCGTTGGAGCAGCTCCGGCAAGCAGTAAGACGTCGAGGCTGAAGCAGTACAAGACAGACATCGTTAATCTCAAGTGGGATTCTAATAGCATCTCCAATAGATGATGTAAATACAAAAAAGTGATAGATGTAAAATTTACATCACCAAAAAACACCTGACTACAACAGATGAGGTAAAAACTGTTGACTCTGAACTTAACTACCGAAACTAAAATTTACTGTGGAATCTGAATCTTACTGTCGAAACTGAACGCACTGGTAGCAGAGAGGCACTTCACATGTAGTTTAGGCCACTCGAGCACTAGAGGTAGAGAAACAGTGATCTAAATCAGCAGGCGATCGATGGGGAACACAGTAGCAGATAGCAGCCGGAGCAGCAGCGCCTGGAGGAGCAGCGTGAACTAGAGCCAGAGCAGCAACTCGTGTAACTGCAGCAGCCCGTGTACCAGCATCAGCAGCGTGAGCGAGAGCAAGAGTAGAGCAGCAGCACGAGCGAGGGGGAGAGCAGAGCAGCAGCGCGAACGAGCGAGAGCCGGAGCAGCAGCAGCAGCAGCGTGAGCGAGTGAGCGAGAGCCGGAGCAGCAGCAGTAGATCCGGCTGGTATGGCCGCCGCCGAAGGAGCCTCGCACTGGGGGAGAGCCGCCGTGGAGATGTGAAAGTGCGTTATATCGACTAGAGGGGGGGTGAATAGGCGATTTTTACAAATTCGTCACTGAGGAATTTCAAGGTGAGGAAATTCCTAAGCAACGAACTACTTAGCAGCGGAATAAGTACTCAGATGCAAACATAACATGGCATAAGCACAGTCATCATGATGAAATGAAATAGGCACAAAGTACAGGTAGCGTGAAACACAGGATAAGCAGGCTGAAGACTAAGTGACTGAAGAAATAGGATTTAGGAAATTGAGAAAGTCTTCAGTCAAAGTCTTCACACAGTAACGATCAAGTAAACAGCAAGTATGCGAGGAAATGAAAGGGTTGAGGAAATAGAACCAGTAGCTCGGTGAAGACAATGATTTGGTAGACCAATTCCAACTGCTGTGACAGTTGTACGTCTGGTTGGAGCGGCTAGGTATTTAAACCTGAGGACACACAGTCCTCACCGTATTCTCCTTGAGCTAAGGTCACACAGACCTCGCCCAATTACTCGTGGTAAGTCTTCACAGGTGACTTCCAAACCTTCACAGACTCGGTCACTCGGCGATCCACAATTCCTCTTGGATGCTCTAGATCATGACGCCTAACCGTCTGGAGGATGCACAGTCCTCAAAGGTAACAAGCGTCGGTTCCACACAGGAACAATCTCTTCAGTGATGCTCAATCACTTTGGGTTTGTAGGTGTTTGGGTTTTTGGGTTTTTCCTCACTTGATGATTTTTGCTCAAAGTCCTTGGAGGATGGGATGCTCTAAATGACAAGTGTCAGTTTCTCTCGGAGCAGCCAACCAGCTAGTGGTTGTAGGGGGCGGCTATTTATAGCCTAGGGAGCAGCCCGACATGGTAAGACATAAATGTCCTTCAATGATATGACCGTTAGGTGGGTAGGATATTTGGACAGCTGGCGCGTAGCACAGCAACGGTCGGAAATTTGAGCTCTCAAATTCCTCAGGGCTATCATGCTCCTCACTTGTAGGCAATCCGCACTGGCGAATTCCTAACTCCTCAGTCAGAACAAATTTCTCAGAGAACAGAAGAACTTCATCTCTGTCACTGAAGAAATTGACTGAACTGTATGAGATTTCCAATGGCTTCACTCGAAAGGATTGGGTAGGTGTAGGATTTTGAGATGAGTATCACTTGGAAACTTTTCCTTAGTTTTACCTCGACCCCCTTTAACAGTACGGTGTTTCCTATGACTCAAGAAGAAGAAAATGAAACTACGAAAACAAAAGTCTTCACGCTTCATAATCCTCGCATGAATATCAAGTCTTCAAGGTCACACCAATTTCCTCACTTTCAAAGTCTTCAAGAAAACCAAAGTCTTCAACTGAAGACATTCATTTTTAGGGGTCGACTTTCATCGTAAATAACAAACTCCTCATAGACTTATAGACCTGTGTACACTCATAAACACATTAGTCCCTTAACCTATAAGTCTTCAATACACCAAAATCACTAAGGGGCACTAGATGCACTTACAATCTCCTCCTTTTTGGTGATTGATAACAAATAGGTTAAGTTTTCAACGGGGATAAACCATATGAAGTGTAAATACTGATATTGAGGAATTTGATTGCAAGATATAGAAGAACTCCCCCTGAAGATGTGCATATTTGAGGAATTTTCTTTGAATAGCAAATGCACATTGTAGAGTAATATCATGGAGATCTCCTCCTATATCTTGTAATTCATACACGCATTTAACATATGATATGAAGAATTTGAAATGCATGATGAAATATGGTGTCTGATGAAATTCAGCATGCGTGCATTAAGGTACTTGAGGAAATAAGCATGCAGAAAGCAGTTCAAAAGTATCAGACCACCATAGGACTTAAGTTTACAACTCATCAGAGCAAACACCTCAGAAAAGCAAGAGTTGTAACTTAACAGAAATATAGCCCATATATAAGACCCGCTTGAAGACTAACTCAAATTTCTCCCCCTTTGTCATCGAATGACCAAAAGGGACGAAAAATGAGGACTAACGCCCCTGAAGAATATCATCATGATGTCGATGGAGGAGCGCCAGCGTTGTTGGGGTCGTCCGTTGGAGTAGGGCCTGCCGCGGTGTAACACCCCTGTGTAATAGCCACTGTGACACTCTGCTAAGTATGCCAAGTCATCTCAATTTGCAGTGCCTAATCACTTTGGTTAAGTATTCAATTCAAATTCTACTCTGAAAATCAACTCAAATTCAAAAGTGAAATATGAAATTGCTCAAGTCCTTTTGGAAAAATGTTCACAATATTTCAAATAATCCAGAAGCAACTGTAAAAATATAATCAACACTAACTGAATTCCTAAGATGACCCTAACCTCCAAAAACAGTACCCAAATCAGCTATTTCAAGCCAATTCTATTTAATTAAAATTCAAATGAATTGAAGTTACTCCCAAACTTTTTGAGGCAGTAAGGGATATTGCCTAATGATTTTTGGAACAAGTTGCACATTTTGCAAACAGTGCTTGGTGCCACAGGAAAAATAAAACAGAAAACAAAACAAAAGAAAAATAGAAACAGAAAGATAAAAAGAAAAGAGGCACTGTGCACTGGGCCTAAGTGCACAGTGCCCCTGTTCCGGCCCACCTGGCCCATCTCCTTCTCTCTCCCTCGCCGAGTCATCCCCTCCATGGCTGCGCCGGCGCATGCCGGTCGAACGACGACACGCCGACGCCCACCGACGCCACCGACAGGGAGGAGGATAAGGACGAGCCCCATGCCTCCCCCTGGACCTCCTCGTCACTTCTCCCCTCTCCCCTCGCTCCCTCTCCTTTGTTCCCCATCGCCACCGAGCGCGGTCGCCGCCGTGCCTCGCCCGTCACCGCGGCCACAGCCACCAGATCGTCCCGCTAACCTGTCCGTCGTATCCGCTGGCCTCGACTACCTCTTCCTCTACCACGAGCACGAGCAGGAGGGCTCTGCATCACCGGGATCAAGTTCTTTCCTGTCCTCGGACGCTGGTGATCCCCTTCCTCTCCGGCGAGTCCTGCAGCTACTAAACCACCCGGGCCCTCGTGCGTGCCGCGCGGTGAGCTTCTCCGTCACCTGCTCCCCTCCTTTTGCTTCTCCTCGCGCCGTAGCTAGCTGCCGTCACATCCGTGCTCTGCCCGCCGTCGACGAGCTTGTGGCCATTGTTGTGGTCCTTGTCACCACCGCCTGAGGCCACGGTTGTGCTCCTGGTGCTCCCAGGAGCCCAACGAGCTCGAGCACGAGCTTCCCCGTGCCCCATATCGCCGTGGCCACCCGCACCCGAGCTCCGGCGCCACTTCGGTCCTCGCCACCATTGTTTTAGGCCATCTCAGCTCACGAGACCGCCGGCGTTGGATGCGCACGGCTTCCCTTGTTCGAACGCGACTAGTCCCGTGTGTTTTGATGCTCTGTAGCGGATTTCCGACGCCGGTCGCGCCGCTCCGCCGCGTCTGGAGGTTGCCGGCGTCGAGCCGCCGACGGCCGCCACGCTGGTAGGCCTGGGGCCACCCCCCCAGTGACACTGCCCGTGGGTCCAGGGGCCCCCGTTGACTGGTTTGACCAGTCAACGTGCTGACTAGGCGCCCACTGACCCACTGACATGCGGGCCCCACCTCATAATTAGTTTAGTTAAAACATTTTTATAAATAAACTTAATTACATAATTAATCAGTCACTGACAGGTGGGCCAGCCACTAATTAACTCTCTGGATTAGTTTTAATTAACTCTGTTAAGCCTCTGTCACTGACATGTGGGTCCCACTGGACCCACAGGTCAGGTTTGACCTGGTCAGACGACCAGTTGACCTGCTGACATCATCCACACCTAATGCTGACGTCATATTTCCTTTTCTGTTAAATAAATAAATTCCTGAAAATGCAAAAATCTTTGAAAATTCATAGAAAATAAACCGTAGCTCAGATTGAAAAACTTAAAACATGAAAGTTGCTCAGAACGACGAGACGAATCTGATCGTGTCGTCTGTTTCTATGTCGGAACCCCCTACATAGGAAAACCCATAACTTTCCGTCCGTATCCGGTAGATGAATAGTACTTATACACCGGTTAATAAATCCAACTCTAATCTTATAATAACTAAAATGACCTAGATGCATCTTTAGGCAACCCTGCACTGCATCCTAGGCATGGCATGCTTGTGTTGCATTGATTGCTGTCTATTTACCTGCTTCTTCCCCCTCTTCTCTCTCGGTAGACCCCGACGTCGACGTAGCTCCCGAGGCCGACGCCGCTCAGGAGCCCGACGACGCAGTTGACGATCTTGCCCTTGCCACCGAGCAAACAGGCAAGCACCCCCATTTTGAGCATTCCGATATCACCTACTCTTCTCTCTCTTATGCTTGCATTAGAAGTTGCTGCTGCTACTGTTGTCCTATATCTACTGCATAGCCTGTTTAATTGTAACCTGCTATTGATACCTACCTGTTATCCTAAATTGTTTAGTATAGTTTGGGTAGAGACCCAGCAGAGACCCCACTATATCCCGACTGCCCCGCTGGATTAACAGAAGACCCGAGCAACGGGATCGAAGACCAGGCCCCGGCACCGCACGTCACTTCCCCTTAGTTGCTCGACACTACTGGGTTACTATCGAGTGCTGAGGGTGATACCTCGACAGCACTTCTGCTGATAACCTTGTGGGATAGTTAATCGGGCGTGGTCAGCGAGGGTGATTCCTCCTACACCACCCCCGATAACGACATCGTCGAGCAACTGCTCAAGTGTGGACCTCGAGGGTGATACCTCTTTAGTTCACCTTGATGTTTACGTCAGGTGGGAATCCAACGAGGGTGATGCCTCGGATTCCTTCTTGATATGGTAGCCACACGGATGCCTTTACATTATTGTTGACACTGTTTATTCTGGATAAAGATGGGTCGGCCCTGAGGGGTACCCGCATGAGATTATGATGAGAGTGATATGGAGTCGAGTGGACCTGGACGGTGCCTGAGTAATGAATACGAGGCGTGGTCGGGCATTCTTAGCCCTTGCCGCAAGTCCTCGAGACGGGGCGACGGGGTCACATCTTTCGTGAGTCTCTGATCATTACCGCACTACCAACACACTAACGGTTTGGATATTTGATCCGAGGGGCCTCTGGCCTGATAGCACTAACCATCACGTGGGCATAGTATGGGCGTTCTACGTCGTATACTTCAGCCGAAGCATAATAGACATCAGCAACTGAGCGGCACACGCTGGGTTTGACTGGTAACGCAACCACGCTTGTATTAAGGGGTTGCTAGGTCTGCTCACCGGCAGTGTACGCAACATGCAGGAACGTCCGGGGCGATGGCCCAAGACCCCTGGGGGCATAGGTTAGTCCAGCGTGCTGACCTCTCTGTTAAGTATTTGGTCGGGTTGCGGCGTATTATTTGGCCGAGGCCGGGCATGACCCAGAAAAGTGTGTCTGGCCGGAGTTAATCGAGCATGGTGGGTAAGTTGGTGCACCCCTGCAGGGAAGAAACAATCTATCGATAGCCTGTCCTACGGTAACGGACACTCGGAGTTGTATCCCGATCGGTACAACTAGAACTGGTGACTTGAGATGATACTGGATAGTATGGCTCTGGGATTGCTTTCTCCCAGGGAGTCGAGGAAGAATCTCTGGGCGAGGTTGATACACTACTACTACTTTACATTATGTTAATCTGCACTCTTCTAATGCTGCAAGACCGATGAAGATGCTAGTCTTCGATAGGACTAGGCTCTCCCATCTATTCTGGCATTTCTGCAGCCCAGTCCACATATACAGCCTCCGTTGAAAATGTTGCATATGTAGTGTAGATCCTTGCTTGCTGAGTACTTTGGATGAGTACTCACGTTTGCTTTACTTTCTTTTTCTCCCCATATCCATATGTCGCCGCCAGATGACGGAGCCCCTGAGATAGCTTCCCTTGTCGACGACTACGGCTACTACTACTACCCTCCCGGCGAGTACTACTACGAGGAGCCGACCGACGACCAGGAGTAGATTCGGAGGGTCCTAGGCAGGAGGCCTACGCCTTTCGATCGTAGTGTTTTATTTTGCCCCGCCTTTCTAAAGGCTTATCTCTATTTCTGTAATATATCTGTACCCAGATATCTGATGCTTCCGCTGACACTTGTATGCCATCGAGCTATGTATTCGAGCCCTCGAGGCCCTGGCTTGTAATATAAAGCTTGTATGACTTTATTTATGTTTTAGAGTTGTGTTGTGATATCTTCAAGTGAGTTCTTAGGCTTGATCATGTGCATTTGCGTGTATGGTTAGTGCATGATTAAGCCGGGGTCGTCACGGGTTGGTATCAGAGCCGACTGCCTCTAGGAACCCCCCTTTCCAACTCCTTGACCGAAGTTGAGTCTAGTAACCGAAAACTGTTTTACTAACTTGGCTGTGTGGCTTACGGGCCCACGTCGCCAATTGGGTGGTATTAGGATCTTTTATTCCTCGTCTATACTCTGGGACTCTGATCTCTCATCTATTCGGGTTAAATAAATTTACTAACGCCGACACTTAGGATCTCGTAAATTCCGTCCTCCCGGAGAGTTGGATATCTGTGCGATTTCCCTGTCATTGATCTGATTAGTCTGATAATCATTTTACTTTCCATTGTTTTGTTTAACCTTTCTCTTCGAGATCTGTTATGCTTCTTCTTGTCAAATGACAATCCTGAATTTCATTTATTTCAGATGGATCGTCTGTTTTCTCCGCGCCCTACGACGCAGCTTGTGCTTCGCACTTGGGCTCGTGATGCCCCTGGGTTTCCAGCTGTTCTGATCGCTCTCTTGACCAGACTGGGTTACCGCTGGTACCCCGAGTACATGGTCTACGAGGTTTACCGCGAGTTCAACCAGGAGCAGTACTATGTTGATGTTCGCATCTATGATCAGTAGGATGACTCAGACACTGAGCTGTACCTTTTCCACGGTATCGGCGTGACGATTGAGATGGCAGTCCATGATGCCGCCTACTCTGCTGTCACACGTCTCTGAGGAGAGCACAACGCTAGCTTGGATGACTCCGAGTTTCGATACATTCCGCATGCCCCTGCTGGAGATGCTACTGGATACTACACAGCTATCTGTGCCCCGTACGAGCCTCGTCGCTACGATCCACGAGTTCTGATTCAGTGTACTCAGGCTCTGGATCGCACTGTTCGGGCTCTTGCCGTCGAGTTATTTGCCACTCGAGCACGACTCTACGAGGCTATGACGCAGTTGCTACCAGCTGTTCGTGCAGGGATACATCCGAAACATATCCTTTACCCGCGCAGGACCGAGATGCCACCAGGGATCGATTGGCCTGCTGTGGGAGGTCACACACCTGCACGTGGACCTCTTCTTTCAGCTCGAGACCGGGTTCTGCATCAGAGTGCACATGGAGCACAGGATCCTTCTGCGACGAACATCCATCGTCCGCACTTGCAGCTACCCCGTTTCAGTGGTTTTCTCCGATGTTGATGTAGCCTTTGCTATGTCTCGTTGTGTACTTCCTTACCACGTGCCTGCGTACCGCCTAGCATGTCTAGCTTTTGGATTTGCGTTGTTATGCTGCCCGATTGTAACCGACTCTGTATAGATCTGTATGACTTAAATGACTGCTGTTAAGTATCTGTTGCACTACTTAAATTCCATCGTGTTACTTCATGCTTGTTGCTAAGCACTCGCAATGGCTTCTGCTAAACTACCCCTGTTGAATTTAGCAGGATAGGTGATAACAATCCACCACCGCCGCCACCGCCAGACTATATGGCTGCTATGATGCAACAGTTTGAACTCAACCGTCAGTTTATGACTAAGATTATGAATCAGTTTCCCCGTCCCAATGCCAACCAGCAGCCACCTTCAATTACGCTGCCAGAGTTCGTGCGTCTCAACCCATCGATATTCCGCAACACTGTTAATCCGCTGGATGCCGATGATTGGCTGCATGACATCTTATATGAGATGGAGTCAGCTGATGTTCCCCTGTCAGCTATGTCACATTCGCGACATACTTCTTGAAGGGACCCACATCACAATGGTGGGCGACTCACCGACAGACCCTACCTCCTGGAACTGTCGTTACCTGGGTGGAGTTCAAGATTGCTTTTCGCGCCCGCTATATTCCTCAAGCAGTTATAGCACACAAGAAGGCTGAGTTTCGCAACCTTGTTCAAGGCAACAAGACTGTAGAAGTCTATCAGCGAGAGTTCCTTGACTTGTCTCGCTATGCTGAAGAAGACATCCCCACTGATGCTCGTAGGCAGGAGAAGTTCCGTGAAGGGCTACACCATGACATTCAGTTAGCCCTGCTCGTCCAAGACTTTCCTGACTTCGCCACCTTGGTGAACAAGGCTATCATGGTCAAGACTGGTCTGAAGAAGCATAAGGAAGCGACCAGGCGCACTCGTGAAGCGGGATCATCTTCGGGCTCGTCTTCCCAGAAGCACCGCATATGGATTCCACAGAGCATGTACCGTCCAACAGCTCCAGTGTATAGGCCTGCTTATGCTGCACCTCGCCTGCCTCCTCCACCACCGAGGCAGCCACTTCGAGCTACACCACCTCGAGCTCCTGCACCACGTCCAGACAGTGGACTCTGCTTCAAGTGTGGCCAGCCAGGTCACCGTGCCAGAGACTGTACTCAGAATCAGAATCAGTTAGCACTTCCTTCTACTGGCCGTGGTAATGGCCGTGGAATTCCTCAGCAGCGTAGCAACAATGCCAGACCTTCTTATGGTCGTGGACAGAACTACCATGTGAACATGGCTGAAGCTCAGGATCAACCTGAAACCGTGATGGGTACACTACTTGTTAACTCAGTACCTACATCTGTTTTATTTGATTCAGGAGCATCGCATTCATTCATGTCAGAACATTTTGCACTCTTGCATGACGTTAAATGTGAAATGCTACACCATCCGTTAGTAGTAAACACTCCCGCGGGTCGGTGCCAAGCCACCATATTCAGCCCCGAAGTCACTGTTGTGATTGAAGAGAGAAAGTTTCAAGCCTTCCCCATAATTCTGAATAATTCCAACATTGATCTTATTCTGGGAATGGATTGGTTGAAGGCTCACTACGCATCAATCAACTGTGCCACTAAAGTTGTTCATCTTCTTCATCCATCAAATGAGTTGGTGAATTACCAAGCTCATATCACTCAGAACGCCGAGGCTCAGATTTATGCCTTGAATGCGTTGAACGCTTCTCCGCTTGAGGGGATCGAAAACGTTCCAGTTGTCTGCGAATTCCAGGATGTTTTTCCAGAAGAACTTCCAGGAATACCCCCTGCTAGAGCTGTCGAGTTTGTTATTGATTTGAAGCCTGGCACCACTCCTATTGCGAAGCGTCCTTACAAGATGCCTCCGCACCACCTTCTTGAGCTTAAGGAAGAAATCGATAAATCACTTAAGAAGGGTTTCATCCATCCCAGTTCCTTTGCTTGGGGAGCATCGTCTCTCTTTGTCAAGAAGAAAGATGGTACGAATAGGTTGGTCCAAGATTACCGTCCTATCAACCAGGCAACCATTCAGAATAAATATCCGCTTCCCCGGATCAATGACTTATATGATCAACTTGATGGATCTTCGGTGTTCTCTAAACTTGACTTGAGGTTGGGTTATCACCAAATCCGTGTCCGTGAAGAGGATATTTCGAAGACCGCTTTCGTTACTCGTTATGGCTCCTATGAATACACCGTCATGTCATTTGGCCTAACGAATGCTCCAGCTACGTTCTCCCGCCTGATGAATTATATATTCATGGATTACCTTGACAAGTTCGTCGTGGTATATCTGGATGATATTCTGGTATATTCGAAGAATAAGGAAGAACATGCCGAACATCTTCGCCTTGTTCTAGAGAGGCTTCGAGAGCACAAGTTGTATGCCAAGTACTCCAAATGCGAATTCTGGCTTTCTGAAGTAACCTACCTTGGACATGTGATTTCCAAGGACGGTATTGCCGTTAACCCGGAGCGTGTTCAGGCTATTCTTGACTGGACTCCTCCGAAGAATGCCAAGCAAGTCAGAAGTTTTCTCGGTCTTGCCAGTTATTGCCGCCGATTCGTCGAGAACTTTTCCAAGATAGCCAAGCCCCTGACTAATCTGCTCCACAAAGGCGTTAAGTTTGAGTGGATAGACAAATGTCAGGAGAGTTTCCAGACCCTCAAGGACAAGCTTACTTCTGCTCCAGTGCTTGCTCCTCCCGATTCTTGCAAGGACTTTGTGATATATTGTGACGCTTCTCGTCAGGGATTAGGCTGTGTCCTAATGCAAGAGCGTAAAGTGATTGCATATGCCTCGCGACAATTGCGTCCGCATGAAGAAAACTATCCAGTGTATAATCTCAAACTCGCTGCTGTGATCTATGCTTTGAAGCAGTGGCGACACTACCTCCTTGGTAATCGGTGTGAGATTTATACCGATCATCAGAGTCTGAAGTATTTGTTCACTCAACCGGATCTCAATCTCCGTCAACAGCGATGGTTGGAAACAATCACGGACTATGACTGTGGTATTTCTTATACCCCTGGCAAGGCTAATGTTATGGCGGATGCCTTGAGCCGTAAGTCCTATTGCAATAACCTCATGGTTAAGCAAACTCAACCCCAGCTATATGAAGAATTGCGCAAGTTGAACGTCTGTATCATTCTGCAGGGTTCTCTTAATAACCTTGTGGTACAGCCAGATCTTGAGAAGGCTGTAAAGATTGCTCAAGCTAAGGATGCCGAAGTAGATCTAATGAAGAAAGAACTTCACCTTGATAAGTACAGAGATTTCTCGATTGCTGAAGATGGAACCTTATATTTCAGAGACCGCATTGTGGTACCTCGCTTCGAACTTATGACTGACAAGGTCATGAAGGAGGCTCATGATACCCCGCTGTCCATCCATCCGGGTAGCACTAAGATGTATCGCGATCTTTGACAGAGGTACTGGTGGTCCAGAATGAAGCAGGACATTGCTCGATATGTTGCTGAATGTGATGTTTGCCGTCACGTGAAAGTAGAACATCAGAAGCCTGCTGGAATTCTTCAACCACTCCCTATTCCTCTATGGAAATGGGATAAAGTGCAGATGGATTTCATTACTGGTCTTCCCAAGTCTCAGAATGGTCACGATGCTATTCTTGTCCTCGTCGACCAACTCTCCAAAGTTGCACATTTTCTGCCTATCAAGGAGACTATCACTGCTAGCCAGTTAGCAGAGCTGTATATCTCCAGAATTGTTTCACTCCACGGTATTCCGAAGGAGATCAGTTCGGACCGTGGCGGTCTTTTCACTTCCAAATTCTGGGAAAGTTTCCAAGAAGCTATGGGAACTCACATTACCTAGAGTTCAGCATATCATCCTCAATCCCAAGGCCAAGTTGAGCGAGTTAATCAAGTGCTTGAAGATATGCTTCGGGCTTGTGTTATATCGTTCCGTAAGAAGTGGGAAGAATCTCTCCCGTTCGCCGAATTCTCTTATAATAACAGTTATCAAGCCAGCTTGAAAATGGCCCCCTTCGAAGTGCTTTATGGTCGTAAGTGTCGAACCCCTCTGAATTGGTCAGAAACTGGGGAACAACCTCTCGTGGGACCGGACATTATTCAGCACGCCGAAGAACAAGTCAGAATTATCCGAGAAAATCTCAAGGCGGCTCAGGACCGCCAGAAGAGCAATTATGATCGCAAGCGATGGGGCTTGACCTATCAACCAGGTGATCAAGCTTATCTTCGTGTCACTCCTATGAAGGGCACTCGTCATTTCAGAATCAAGGGCAAGCTAGCTCCACGCTATATCGGCCCCTTTCGCATTGTTGCCAGATGTGGACAGGTGGCATATGAATTGGAGTTGCCACCGCAATTCTCTCATATCCACGACGTCTTCCATGTGTCGCAACTTCGTAAATGCTTCAAGGAGTCTCCTCACCGAGCAGTAGATCATGAAATGCTCGAATGCAAGATGATCTTTCTTATAAGGAGCATCCGATCTGCATTCTCGATGAAGCTGAACGTCGAACCCGTCAGAAGACGACCAAATTCCTGAAAGTGCAGTGGTCGGATCACACTGAAGTTGAAGCCACTTGGGAACGCGAGGATCACCTTCGGGAAGAATATCCCGACCTCTTCCCTTCCACCTCCTAAATTCTCGGGACGAGAATTTCTTTTAGAGGAGGAGAATTTGTAACACCCCTGTGTAATAGCCACTGTGACACTCTGCTAAGTATGCCAAGTCATCTCAATTTGCAGTGCCTAATCACTTTGGTTAAGTATTCAATTCAAATTCTACTATGAAAATCAACTCAAATTCAAAAGTGAAATATGAAATTGCTCAAATCCTGTTGGAAGAATGTTCACAATATTTCAAATAATCCAGAAGCAACTGTAAAAATATAATCAACACTAACTGAATTCCTAAGATGACCCTAACGTCCAAAAACAGTACCCAAATCAGCTATTTCAAGCCAATTCTATTTAATTAAAATTAAAATGAATTGAAGTTACTCCCAAACTTTTTGAGGCAATAAGGGATATTGCCTAATGATTTATGGAACAAGTTGCACATTTTGCAAACAGTGCTTGGTGCCACAGGAAAAATAAAACAGAAAACAAAAGAAAAGAAAAATAGAAACAGAAAGATAAAAAGAAAAGAGGCACTGTGCACTGGGCCTAAGTGCACAGTGCCCCTGTTCCGGCCCACCTGGCCCATCTCCTTCTCTCTCCCACGCCATGTCATCCCCTCCATGGCTGCGCCGGCGCGCGCCGATCGAACGACGACACGCCGACGCCCACCGACGCCACCGACAGGGAGGAGGATAAGGACGAGCCCCATGCCTCCCCCCTGGACCTCCTCGTCACTTCTCCCCTCTCCCCTCGCTCCCTCTCCTTCGTTCCCCATCGCCACCGAGCACGGTCACCGCCGTGCCTCGCCCGTCACTGCAACCACAGCCACCAGATCGTCCCGCTGACCTGTCCGTCATCTCCGCTGGCCTCGACTACCTCTTCCTCTACCACGAGCACGAGCAGGAGGGCTCCGCATCGCCGGGATCGAGTTCCTTCCCGTCCTCGGACGCCGGTGATCCCCTTCCTCTCCGGCAAGTCCTGCAGCTACTAAATCACCACGGACCCTCGTGCGTGCCACGCGATGAGCTTCTCCGTCACCTGCTCCCCTCCTTTTGCTTCTCCTCGCGCCGTAGCTAGCTGCCGCAGCGTCCGTGCTCTGCCCGCCGACGACGAGCTCGTGGCCGTCATTGTGGTCCTTGTCACCACCGCCTGAGGCCACAGTTGTGCTCCTGGTGCTCCCAGGAGCCCAACGAGCTCGAGCACGAGCTTCCCCGTGCCCCATATCGCCGTGGCCACCCGCACCCGAGCTCCGGCGCCGCTCTGGTCCTCGCCGCCGTCGTTTTAGGCCATCTCAGCTCGCGAGACCGCCGGTGTTGGATGCGCACGGCTTCCCTCGTTCGAACGCGACCAGTCCCGTGCGTTTTGATGCTCTGTAGCGGATTTCCGACGCCGGTCGCGCCCCTCTGCCGCGTCTGGAGGTTGCCAGCGTCGAGCCGCCACGCTGGCAGGCCTGGGGCCACCCCCAGTGACACTGCCCGTGGGTCCAGGGGCCCCCGTTGACCAGTCAACGTGCTGACTGGGCGCCCACTGACCCACTGACATGCGGGCCCCACCTTGTAATTAGTTTAGTTAAAACATTTTTATAAATAAACTTAATTAGATAATTAATCAGTCGCTGACAGGTGGGCCAGCCACTAATTAACTCTCTGGATTAGTTTTAATTAACTATGTTAAGCCTCTGTCACTGACATGTGGGTCCCACTGGACCCACATGTCAGGTTTGACCTGGTCAGACGACCAGTTGACCTGCTGACATCATCCACACCTAATGCTGATGTCATATTTCCTTTTCTGTTAAATAAATAAATTCCTGAAAATGAAAAAATCTTTGAAAATTCATAGAAAATAAACCATAGCTCAGATTGAAAAACTTAAAACATGAAAGTTGCTCAGAACGACGAGACGAATCTGATCGTGTTGTCTGTTTCTATGTCGGAACCCCCTACGTAGGAGAACCCATAACTTTTTGTCCGTATCCGGTAGATGAATAGTACTTATACACCGGTTAATAAATCCAACTCTAATCCTATAATAACTAAAATGACCTAGATGCATCTTTAGGCAACCCTGCACTGCATCCTAGGCATGGCATGCTTGTGTTGCATCGATTGCTGTCTATTTACCTGTTTCTTCCCCCTCTTCTCTCTCGGTAGACCTCGACGTCGACGTAGCTCCCGAGGCCAACGCCGCTCAGGAGCCCGACGACACAGTTGACGATCTTGCCCTTGCCACCGAGCAAACAGGCAAGCACCCCCATTTTGAGCATTTCGATATCACCTACTCTTCTCTCTCTTATGCTTGCATTAGAAGTTGCTGCTGCTACTGTTGTCCTATATCTGCTGCATAGCCTGTTTAATTGTAACCTGCTATTGATACCTACCTGTTATCCTAAACTATTTAGTATAGTTTGGGTAGAGACCCAGCAGAGACCCCACTATATCCCGACTGCCCCACTGGATTAACAGAAGACCCGAGCAACGGGATCGAAGACCAGGCCCCGGCACCGCACGTCACTTCCCCTTAGTTGCTCGACACTACTGGGTTACTATCGAGTGCTGAGGGTGATACCTCGACAGCACTTCTGCTGATAACCTTGTGGGATAGTTAATCGGGCGTGGTCAGCGAGGGTGATTCCTCCTACACCACCCCCGATAATGACATCATCGAGCAACTGCTCAAGTGTGGACCTCGAGGGTGATACCTCTTTAGTTCACCTTGATGTTTACGTCAGGTGGGAATCCAACGAGGGTGATGCCTCGGGTTCCTTCTTGATATGGTAGCCACACGGATGCCTTTACATTATTGTTGACACTGTTTATTCTGGATAAAGACGGGTCGGCCCTGAGGGGTACCCACATGAGATTATGATGAGAGTGATATGGAGTCGGGTGGACCTGGACGGTACCCGAGTAATGAATACGAGGCGTGGCCGGGCATTCTTAGCCCTTGCCGCAAGTACTTGAGATGCGGCGACGGGGTCACATCTTTCGTGAGTCTCTGATCGTTACCGCACTACCAACACACTAACGGTTTGGATATTTGATCCGAGGGGCCTCTGGCCTGATAGCACTAACCATCACGTGGGCATAGTATGGGCGTTCTGCGTCGTATACTTCAGCCGAAGCTTAATAGACGTCAGCAACTAAGCGGCACACGCTGGGTTGGACTGGTAACGCAACCGCGCTTGTATTAAGGGGTTGCTAGGTCTGCTCATCGGCGGTGTACGCAACGTGCAGGAGCGTCCGGGGTGATGTCCCAAGACCCCTGGGGGCATAGGTTAGTCCGGCGTGCTGACCTCTCTGTTAAGTATTTGGTCGGGTTGCGGCGTATCGTTTGGCCGAGGCCGGGCATGACCCAGAAAAGTGTGTCCGGCCGGAGTTAATCGAGCGTGGTGGGTAAGTTGGTGCACCCCTGCAGGGAAGAAACAATCTATCGATAGCCTGTCCTACGGTAACGGACACTCGGAGTTGTATCCCGATCGGTACAACTAGAACTGGTGACTTGAGATGATACTGGATAGTATGGCTCTGGGATTTCTTTCTCGCAGGGAGTCGAGGAAGAATCTCTGGGCGAGGTTGATACACTACTACTACTTTACATTATGTTAATCTGCACTCTTCTAATGTTGCAAGACCGATGAAGATGCTAGTCTTCGATAGGACTAGGCTCTCCCATCTATTCTGGCATTTCTGCAGCCCAGTCCACATATACAGCCTCCGTTGAAAATGTTGCATATGTAGTGTAGATCCTTGCTTGCTGAGTACTTTGGATGAGTACTCCCGCTTGCTTTACTTTCTTTCTCTCCCCATATCCATATGTCGCTGCCAGATGACGAAGCCCCTGAGATAGCTGCCCCTGTCGACGACTACGGCTACTACTACTACCCTCCCGGCGAGTACTACTACGAGGAGCCGACCGACGACCAGGAGTAGATTCGGAGGGTCCTAGGCAGGAGGCCTACGCCTTTCGATCATAGTGTTTTATTTTGCCTCGCCTTTCTAAAGGCTTATCTCTATTTCTGTAATATATCTGTACCCAGATATCTGATGCTTCCGCTGACACTTGTATGCCATCGAGCTATGTATTCGAGCCCTCGAGGCCCTGGCTTGTAATATAAAGCTTGTATGACTTTATTTATGTTTTAGAGTTGTGTTGTGATATCTTCAAGTGAGTCCTTAGGCTTGATCGTGTGCATTTGTGTGTATGGTTAGTGCACGATTAAGCCGGGGTCGTCACACGCGGTGTCGTTCAAGTCTTCAGCTTCATCCGTCTCGCGCGATGAAGAATATGAACTGGCGACGGGCTGAGGAACTTTGACCTTCTTGAACTTCTTCGAAGGTGGCTGAGACCAGTCAAAGTCCTGTTGGAAGCCCATCTCCTTGAGATCTTCAGCACTATAAAGATTCGACAGAATAGCCCAAGTGCGGTCAAAGACTTCATGCAAGTAGTAGTGATTCTTCTTCACTGTATTTTGAGTGACTGTCATGTTCTGAAGAATTGCACCAAACTGACGCTTGACCCACTTGTGATTTCGATCAACTTTCTGATGAAGACTAAGGAGAAGTTCACGATCAGTCATCACACGCGGAGCTGTGGCTTGAGGATTTTGTTCTGAAGCTTTGGTGGCAGAATCTTGTGTTGCAGAGTCATCATTGGTGGAATAGGATGCAGCTTTGCGAAACTGTCCATCCAGTGGACGAGTGCCTTCATCAATAACTACAGCATTGCCCTTCTCATCAGCTGAGGAAATAGTCCGTTTGAGGACTTCAATAGGGGGCAAATAGTTGAGATGATTTTGAAAGTCAGCCTTATAATGAATTGAAGACCTTGATCTGATGAACCTCATGATCCAGGGAGCATAAGGCTTCAACTCAAAAGGTGACAGAGCAGCATTGGCCAAAGTCCTCATGAAGAAATCGTGGTAGTTGATAGGAATACCATGAATGATATTGAACAACAGATTCTTCATAATGCCAACAATCTCTTCGTCATCAGAGTTGTGGCCCTTGATTGGACTGAGGGTTTTGGTCAATATGCGATAAACTGTCCTTGGCACATAAAGCAATTCCTTGACGAGGAATGTGGTCCTTGGAATTTGGCCAGCCTTCAAAGGCTTCATCAGTACTTGCATCAAATGATTTGAGAGTTCAGGTTCCTCATAGATGAGCCTAGCACCTTCAGTGGGAGGACTGACTGGGACGGCGTGAAGCAATTCAGAGGCCGGTGCTTTCATTTTCTTCAACAGTCTAATTTTCATCAGCTGTGCCTGCATGTTCTTCAGTAGGCTGAGCAGATGTTTTAGTCTGAGGAATTTTGGGTTGCGATGAAGCTGCAACATTTGGAGTGAATCCCTTTGCCATTCTGACGAATCTGACTTTGGCACCTAGCCAATCTGCACGGTATGCGTTAAATTCATCACTGAGTGCTTTGATCTCAGCCTACATAGTCACAAGTTCTTCAGGAGGCATTTTCACAACAATTTTCTTCAGAAAACGCTCCTTCTTGTAATGAGCCTTCTTGACTTGCCTGGCCTTCTCAAATTTCCATTTTTCTTCGGCTATGAAGGCCGTCAACATGTGGCTCTGGCCAGGAGTGAGGTTTAATTCAGGCAAAGGTGTGTTAGGGTTCTTGTGCCATAGATCAATGAAATCAAGGATCTTCCTTGGATCCAGCATGAGGGGCACAGCACTGCCTTTGGCACTAGCGGCCCTCTGTTGTCGATCTCTGATGATCTCAGCTAATTCTTCATCATCAGCTTCATCTTCGCTTGACGGAACCTGAAAGGCGACCTGCTTCTTGTGAGGACTTGGCCTTGTGCCTCGTCCAGCAGTGGCCTTTTTCTTCAGCAAGGTCAGAGCCGTTGAAGACTGAGGTGGAGCTGAGGAACTTGCATAGACTCCTGAAGCAATTGAGATTCCAGTAGTCCTTTGGCACGTGGCAAGATGCACAGGTGCTGAGGACTTTGCAGGAGTAGCTGAGGATTTTGCAACTGAGGGAGTTGGAGCTGCTTTTAAAGAAGTTGCTTGAGGATCAGGCCATGAGGGCTTTGAAGAGCTTGGCCGTGAGGGCATTGCAGCTGAGGAACTTGTCTTGACAGCTGGTTTCTTTGACATAGCCTTCTTAGGCTTGCTAGCAGAGGCCTCAGCAGCGGCAGCAGCAGAATCTTCGTTGAATTTCTTCACTGCCTCTTTAGCCATTTTGGCCAGCTTGGCTTGATGCTTAGCCCACTCCTTGGGAAATTCCTCACCTCTGCTGATGCTTGTGGGATCAGCTTCTTGGCCTGGAGCCAAAGGAAGTCTTGGACATGGAGGGTTAACAACGAATTTCTTCATGTACTTTGGAGTAACATAACGATATTCCCTCCATTCTCTTGCCCATCTCCTCTCAATCTTCTGAATGCGCACTTTGCACTGATTTTTGTTCTCCTTGCCATGAGTTGCTTCATCAGGAGTACAATATTCATCATAGATGTCTTCAGGGATCTCAAAAGCAGTATTTGTCTCTGGCCTCTTTCCTCCCTTCTGAGGTCTTTTACCATCAGCCATCTTCTTTACTTGAGGATTTTGAACAATCAAATTTTCTGACGAGGTATGCAATTTTTCTTCAAGGAACGCTGCAAATGAGTTAAGTTGATGAGAACCTAGTGATTCAGTAGTGGACATGTGTACCTGTGAACGGAATATAGGTGCGAAGAATTTGGAGAGGTCATATGCGTTCTCAGAAGTTTTTCAAAAGTATCAAGTTTGAGGAATTTGACCAGGGGTGTCTTGAGGAATTTCACTAAGCATTCTTTGACTTAGGTTCCAGAGTTGTATAGATTGAAAATCCACACAATTGAGGAATCTTGAAGAAAAATGTTGCTTAGAGAAACAAATCAAGAACAGAAGCAAGTTGGTGTTTAAGAACATGAAAGTTGAAGAATAAACACCTTTTGAAGATTTTGTGGAAATCATCAGAATCAACAAGGGCAGTAAAAATAGATTTTATTTACCCTTGACGAAGAACATGACGAACTGAGAGTAGCAGTGGAGAAGCTCGTCCGTTCAGATCTTCCACGCCCTAACTTGGCGATGGAAAACAGCTACAGCGGCGGCGGAGTGAAGATTTCCGTGGCTGGCGTGAGTACGACAGCGACGAGGTCGAGGCAGTGAAGCTCTTCCTCACCAGCGATGATGGAGTGTAGCGGCGGCGCTAGGTCTGAGAGCTCGAGCGAGGGGAGTGAGATCGAGCGGAGTAAATGAGATCTTGAGGAGGGCGAGGGGTATTTATAGCCGAGGTGAAAAACCGTTCGTCCAAAGAAAATGGACGAACCTGCCGCTGACCCTTCTCATCCTAGCGGCATGTGTCACCCACGCAGGGACGGAGCCAGGATTTGACCATAGGGGGGGCGAAGACAATGATGCAAGAGATTTTTTTTCCTTAGGTTAACCTGCTTTTCACTAAGTTCTTAACAGAATTAACCTGCCTATTACGGTGATAAGAGGAAACAGAGATAATAAATCTGAGTACTGATAGAAAGACAACGACACTAGATTCATGAAATTTTATTTGTGGCATAGATAAGTTATTGATTAGGAGCTTGCATATCAACTAAATTAATTATGGTCAGGCTATTACCTTGGTTCTTGGAATAATTATCAGATATCACGTATTAAGAAATATTAAATTTCTGAAATTAAATAATTCTTGGTTACCTCATGGCATCAATGGAAGTCTTTAGCCTTAGTTAGGATTAGGCTTGTTCTCTTTACTAGATTGCACAGTAGCGTCATTTTCCGATGGCTGGGAACTTGAACCAACTGGTTTGAAAAAATAATGAATCGATTCATCTCTCTTCATCTTCTTCATGTGTACACAAGCACAAATAAATAACTGAGATGTTATAATTGTTGATTAATGCCTATAGTTTGTATGATTATATTTCTATATATAGTTTTAAAAGGCACAAACTAATCTGATGTGAAAACAAATTACCTTTTTCCCTTTTGTGTTGTTGCCGGTTGCCGCTCAATCGCCGTGTGTCCGGGCTGCGGGCATGTATTCCGCGGATCCAGTCCATCGACGATTGCATGTCCCGGCATCCGCTTCCCTTCTTCTCTTCTCGATGGCGGCGCGATGGAGAGATCTGATCTGAGCGGCCAGCGGGTATCGTATCAGTCTTTATCGCAGCAGCGGGCAGCGGTTTGGAAACGAACAGACTAGCGTCTAGCGATATGTGGCTTCGTGTTGTGACTAACAGGGCCTTTTTTTTCCATGATGGCCTGCTTGGCATTTTTGTGCTTCATATCTAATGGGTTGTACCAGTACATGGGCTGAGGCGTGAGGGTTCACGTTAATTACGAAGGCCGAAGGGGATAGGGGGGGCGAAGCAGGTTACGTACATGTACGCAAGCAGAAATATTACGGAATAGTGATCGCTCACGAGGGACGACTCGATCGTTGGGGGGGGGGGTCTCGCCCCCCCTCGTCCCCCCTTGAATCCGTCCCTGCACCCACGTACTATGAAGTGGAGATCATGTTAGATCATGGGTGAATAGATAAATCTTATCGAGGGATATGGAACGGTTTGAGCAGCAAAAGCCGAAAATTCAGATAAGAATATTTTAATGTTTCGTTCGCAAATTCTTCAGCTGTCAAGGACACAGTGAAGACTTTGAACGGGTTTCAAATAGAATGCACATGAAGAATTTGTGAACAGACTGGGTTGAGTTTAGCATAGAGGGGGAACGGGTCCGATCACATTCACTTAGAAGAAAATCAACTTGAAGAATTAGCAATAAGTGAATGCTGTTGAGGACATGAAAAACTCAATTATATATATATAGTCAATACAGAACACAGTCGGAAAGAGTGAAGACTTTGCAAAGTTGAAGAATTTGAACAACTGAAGAATTTCAATCAAAAGAAAAACTCAAATTGAAGATTTTCAACTTTTGTTGGTGGCGTGACCCACCGTGTAAGAATGGTGATTTCAGACGCCGTGTACAATTGTCGTAGGGCTCTGAGAATCAAATTCTTCGTTAATTTCTTCACACTTAGAGAGTTAGTCTTCATTGATTGAAGAAAAAATGTTACTTCGTGTGTTGCACATCTAAGTCATCAATTTTGCATAAGTGTTAGGATGTGTGTCCTTTTCAAAGAACATTCGAAGATTCTAAGATATTTAGCTCACACCGCAACTTGCTAAATCTCTTCTCATCCAAGGGCTTTGTGAAGATATCGGCTAGCTGTTCTTCAGTCTTCATGTGCTCGATTGAGATGTCGCCCTTCAACACATGATCACGAAGAAAGTGATGATGAATCTGAACATGCTTTGTCTTTGAGTGCTGAACTGGGTTATGAGCAATCTTGATGGCACTCTCATTGTCGCAGTAGAGTGGCACATTCTTCATGTTGATGCCATAGTCCTTGAGGGTTTGCTTCATCCACAGCAATTGAGCACAACAAGAACCAGCAGCAATGTACTCAGCTTCAGCAGTAGAGAGTGATACGCAGTTCTGCTTCTTCGAGGACCAATATACTAAGGATCATCCGAGGAAATGGCATGTGCCTGATGTTGACTTGCGGTCCACATGATCACCAGCATAGTCAGAGTCAGAATATCCAATGAGATCAAAAGCCGAGCCCTTGGGATACCATAATCCAAGTGTTGGAGTGTGAGCTAGATATCGAAGAATATGTTTCACAGCCTTATGGTGTGATTCCTTCGGTGTAGCTTGAAAACGGGCACACATGCAAACACTAAGCATAATATCTGGCCTAGATGCACATAGATACAGTAAAGAGCCAATCATGGAGCGGTATACCTTTTGATCGAAGTCTATACCATTTTCATCAGTGCATAGATGGCCATTTGTGGGCATAGGGATTTTGACGCCTTTGCATTCTTGCATACCGAATTTCCTCAGAACGTCCTTGAGGTATTTCTCTTGAGAAATGAAGATGCCATTGCGTTGTTGATGAATTTGAAGACCTAAGAAGAATTTCAATTCTCCCATCATGGACATTTGATATTCCTCACTCATCATATAAGCAAATTCGTCACTGTAACGTTGATTAGTACAGCCAAAGATAATATCATCAACATATATTTGGCACACGAATAATTCATCATCATATGTTTTGGTGAAAAGAGTTGGGTCGAGTGAACCGGGTTTGAAGCCTTTCTTCATGAGGAATTCCTTCAGAGTATCATACCACGCCCGAGGGGCCTGCTTGAGGACATAGAGGGCCTTATTGAGTCTGAAGACTTGATCAGGATGCTTGGGATCTTCAAAACCTGGGGGTTGAGCAACATATACTTCTTCCTCAAGCTTACCATTGAGGAATGCACTTTTCACACCCATTTGATATAAGATGATATTATGATGGTTAGCATAAGCAAGCAATATGCGAATAGCCTCAAGTCTAGCAACAAGTGCAAAAGTTTCATCGAAATCAATTCCTTCAACCTGTGTGTAGCCTTGAGCTACAAGACGAGCCTTGTTCCTCACCACTAGGCCATTTTCATCTTGTTTGTTGCGGTAGATCCATTTGGTGCCGATGATATTGTGCTTGCCTGGGTCTGGTCGCTTGACAAGCTCCCACACCTTGTTCAGCTCGAATTGATGTAATTCCTCTTGCATCACTTGAATCCATTCAGGCTCCAGAAATGCCTCATCAACTTTGGTGGGCTCTGTGATAGAGACGAAAACAAAATACCCACAAAAGTTAGACAAATGTGAAGCTTTTGAGTGAGTAAGAGGACCTGGTGCGTTGATGTCGTTGATGATTCTCTCAATCTGTACTTCATTTGCAACGCGAGGATGAGCAGGTTGGCGACTTTGATTTGGCTCAGCATTTTCTTCAGAGCCATTTTCTTCAGATGCACCAGCATGATTTTCTTCATGATCTGGAATGACTTCTTCAGCAGATTCTTCAGTAGGTATGACATCCTCAGTAGCCTTTAGCTTGATGGATTCCTCAGGAGTCATTTCATCTAGCACAGGAGGTAGGTGCTCTCTTTGCGAGCCATTAGTTTCATCGAACCGCACATCTACAGTTTCAACAACCTTGTGGTGTTAGGTGTTGAAGACTCTGTAGGTATGCGAGTCCTTTCCGTAACCAAGCATAAAACCTTCATGTGCTTTCGGTGCAAATTTAGAATTGTGATGGGGATCTCTAATCCAACATTTAGCACCGAAGACTTTGAATAACTCACATTGGGTTTCTTGTCAGTGAGGAGTTCATATGAAGTTTTCTTGAAGAATTTGTGAAGATATACCCTGTTGATGATGTGGCATGCAGTATCAATTGCCTCAGGCCAGAAGCGACGAGGTGTCTTGTATTCATCAAGCATGGTGCGAGCCATCTCAACAAGAGTCCTGTTCTTGCGCTCCACAACGCCATTCTGCTGAGGAGTGTATGGGGCAGATAACTCATGAGTAATACCAAGTTCATCAAGATAGTCATCAAGACCAGTATTCTTGAACTCGGTCCCATTGTCACTCTGAATATGCTTGATCTTCACACCGAAATTCATCGAAGCCCTTGAAGAAAATCATCTGAAGACTTCCTGCACTTCAGTTTTGTAAGTAATGACATGCACCCATGTGTAACGAGAATAATCATCAACAATGACAAAGCCATATAGAGATGCTGCATTTGTTAGTGTGGCATAATGAGTAGGGCCAAAGAGGTCCATATGAAGCAATTCAAAAGGACGAGAGGTGGTCATGATAGTCTTCGAGGGGTGCTTGGCTCTGGTCATCTTTCCAGCCTCACAAGCCCCACAAAGATGATCTTTGAGGAATTTGACACCCTCAATGCCAATGACGTGCTTTTTCTTTACGAGCGTGTGTAAGTTCCTCATGCCAGCATGACCCAGTCGTCGATGCCATAGCCAGCCTTCTGAAGCTTTTGCAAGTAGACAAGTGGCAGGCTGTGGTCCTGTAGAGAAATCAACAATATACAAGTCTCCTCTCCTAAAGCCTTCGAAGACTTTGGAATTGTCAGATTCCATGAGCACTAAGTAGCGATATTTGCCAAAGACAACAACCAAAGCGCTTGAGACAGACATGAGGTTGAATCTGAGGGACTCGACAAGCATGACTTTGTCCATGTGTCGATCCTTTGAGATTGCAACCCTACCTAGACCCAATACCTTGCTTTTGCCTTTGTCTGTGTAGGTGATATGCTTCAAATGTGATGGAGATAAAGGAGTGTTCATCAGTAAGCTCTTGTCACCGGTCATGTGATTAGTACAACCACTGTCGAGGACCCACTTAGTAGCTTTGGGTAAATCATCCTGCAGATGAATTTGTGCATCTTACGAACACATATCTTCAGAGTGAAGAATATGACATCAATTTCATCAGACATAATTTCATCAATTAATACAACATATGTATATATATAGTAGTATGAGGACGTGAGAAATGAATGAATCATTTCTTCATGATTAGCTTGCGTCCTTTCAAGCATTTCAGGTCTCCAGAAAATTCTTCAGACGATTTAGTTCGTCTGGAGACCTGACCCTGCATAAGAGGTTAGTTCTTTTTCTTCACCACCCACATCTGGAGGGGTGGCAAAGAGTTCATCATTCTGCGAGCTCCATAAGAGAAAGGTGGCATTGAAGCCAAAGCGCTTCGTTTCACACGAGAGGGATTAGTATAGGCATATGAGTATGCAGAGAAATTCTTCGAGGACTTATGAACATAATGATTTGAAGAATAATGCACATAATCAGAACTCTTAGATTTTCCATGCGAAACAGAAGCGTTAGCATGATGATGATCATATGAGGACTTAGATCCACGTGAGGAATTTGATCCATAAGAGGACTTGGATCCATATGAAGACTTCGGTCCATATGAAGAATCTGATCTGGGGTTCTTATTCTTCACAAGTGGTGTCATGAGGACATTCACCTGAAGACTTTCAAGGCACCTTTTGGGAACGCAGATTTTCTTCATAGGGGGACCATTCCTGCAATTAGTTCCAACATATCTAGCAAATACTTCACCATTCTGATTTTTGAACAATTTATAGCTGGAGTCAAATGACTCATCAGATGAATATGAGGATTCACAAGTAAAGCCAGATAAAGTGGATGGATATACGGGAGGTCCCTTCACAGCAACCCATGAGGTTTTGGGATACTGCTCAGGTTTCCAGTAGGTTCCATCAGCATTGAGTTTCCTCTCAAAGGCAATACCCTCTTTCCTAGGGTTTCTGTTCAAGATCTGCTTTTTGAGCACATCACAAAGAGTCTGATGCCCTTTGAGGCTTTTGTACATGCCTGTCAAATACAATTCCTTCAACCCTGCATTTTCGTCAGTGATACTAGTGGCATCCTCAGATGAGGAATTTGTGACCATAGAGATAGTTGAAGAATTTGCAGCAATAGAAGCATTTGAACTTTCAGGTGAAGAATTGGCAGTTTCACATTCAATGCATTTCAAGCATGGTGGAATAAATTCTTCCTGAGCGGAACTGATCTGTTGAGCAAGCAATGAATCATTTTCCTTCTGAAGATCTTCATGACTCACCCTTAGCTTCTCAAGATCTTGCTTTCTTTGAAGAAATTCATAAGAAAGCTTCTCATGATCGGCTAAGAGAGTTTCATGACGACTTTGAAGGTTGTCAAACTTAGACTGTAGTTGCTGAAGATTATCAGTCAGTGTTTGAGTTCGATCCATTTCCTCACCTAACAGGTCATCACTTTTGTCTAGCATATTTTGAACCCTTTCCAAAGCCTTTTGTTGTTTAACAGCAATATTAGCAAGTTTGGAATAGCTGGGTTTGAGGTTATCATCAGATTCATCCTCACTTGATGCAGAGGAGGGATATTTGAATACCTTGGCACCTTTTGCCATGAAGCAATAGGTGGGAGCACAGTCATCATTGCCGTCATCAGCAGTGTTGGGAAAGCCATTTTCCTCAGTGTTGAAGATGGACTTGCTGACATAAGCAGTAGCGAGGGCTAGGCTCGCCACACCAGAGTCTGACTCCTCAGATGCCTCCTCTTCCTCATGTTCCTCAGATTCAGCTTCAGAGTCCATTTCCTTGCCAATGAATGCCCGAGCCTTCTTGGAACTGCTCTTCTTGTGAGATGAAGACTTTGAAGATTTTGATGATGAGGACTTTGAAGATTTCTTCTTCTTCTTAGAGTCATCTGAACTATCATCCTTGTATTTCTTCTTCTTTGATTCCTTTGCCCACTGAGGACAATTAGTTATGTAGTGACCAGGTTTCTTGCATTTGTGGCAAGTCCTCTTCTTGTAATCACGGGATGAGGAATCTGATCTTGTGTCATCACCTTTTGAAGATTTTACAAAGTGACCACGCCTTGAGAACTTTTGGAATTTCTTCACGAGCATTGCTAGCTCCTGGCTTAGTTCTTCAGGGTGACCAAGCCTACTATCCGAATCTTCTCCTTCAGATGAGGAAACTGCCTTGGCCTTCAGTGCACGTGATCTTCCATAGCTTGGCCCGTAGAGATCTCTCTTCTCAGCTTGTTGGAATTCATGAGTGTTCAGCCTCTCAAGGATATCAGCAGGATCTAGTGACTTGTAGTCTCCACGTTCTTGAATCATCAGTGTTAGTGTATCGAATAAAGAATCGAGTGACCTCAGTAATTTCTTCACCACCTCATGGTCAGTGATGTCAGTGGCACCCAGTGCTTGAAGCTCGTTTGAAATGTCAGTGAGGCGATCAAAGGTTTGCTGGACATTCTCATTGTCGAGTATTTTGAAGTGGTTGAAGAGATTGCGAAGAACGTCAACTCGAGAATCACGTTGAGTTGAGATTCCTTCGTTGACCTTGGACAACCTGTCCCAGATAAGCTTTGCAGACTCCAAAGCACTCACTCTGCCGTACTGTCCTTTGCTCAGATGGCCACATATGCTATTCTTCGCTTGAGAGTCGAGTTGCTTGAATCTCTTCACATCAGCAGTGTTCACGGAAGGAGTGGCAGAGGGAACACCATTTTCCACAACGTACCAGAGATCGTTGTCAATTGCCTCAAGATGCATGCGCATCTTATTCTTCCAGTAGGGGTAGTCCGTCCCATCAAAGGTAGGACACCCAGCCGAGACCTTGATCATGCCTGCAATCGACATAACTAAAACTCCAGGTGGTTAAACCAAAATCACACAGAACAAGGGAGTACCTTGCTCTGATACCAATTGAAAGTGCATTATATCGACTAGAGGGGGGGTGAATAGGCGATTTTTACAAATTCGTCACTGAGGAATTTCAAGGTGAGGAAATTCCTAAGCAACGAACTACTTAGCAGCAGAATAAGTACTCAGATGCAAACATAACATGGCATAAGCACAGTCATCATGATGAAATGAAATAGGCACAGAGTACAGGTAGCATGAAACACAGGATAAGTAGGCTGAAGACTAAGTGACTGAAGAAATAGGATTGAGGAAATTGAGAAAGTCTTCAGTCAAAGTCTTCACACAGTAACGATCAAGTACACAGCAAGTATGCGAGGAAATGAAAGGGTTGAGGAAATAGAACCAGTAGCTCGGTGAGGACAATGATTTGGTAGACTAGTTCCAACTGTTGTGACAGTTGTACGTCTGGTTGGAGCAGCTAGGTATTTAAACCTGAGGACACACAGTCCTCACCGTATTCTCCTTGAGCTAAGGTCACACAGACCTCGCCCAATCACTCGTGGTAAGTCTTCACAGGTGACTTCCAAACCTTCACAGACTCGGTCACTCGGCGATCCACAATTCCTCTTGGATGGATCAGCTGCGATAGACAAGGCAATCATCGGAGCAACTCCTTGGAGGTGGAGGACGGGGCGGCTGAACCGGCGGGACGACGAGATCGATGACGGATCCTCATCCGGGGAGGTGGATGAGGGACGTCGAGCTGTTGTGGTGGACGACGTCATCGGGGAAGAGGCTCTAGCTGGGCAGCGGTGGGGTGGCAAACGAAGAGCAGAGAGGTTATGGCGGCCTGGGATTTCGAATGGCGAAAAGGAGGTGATGGGAGGGGGGAACCATGACTTAGGGACGCGCTTGTCCAAAATGTAGGTTATGTTACAAAAGTACCCCCACCGATTTGAACTAGCGGCCCTTTCGGCTCAGGATTAGAAGGGGTATTTTGCGTGTCGGGATTTGGCAGCTGGAGGGAGTTTTCGCGCGCGTTGTAATTTCGGGATAGCAAGGCGCGGGTTGTGAAGGTGCGAGTTTTGGGAGCACGATACCTGAATTTTCGGGATCAAGGCGTAGGTTGAATTTTAGGGACAAGCCTAACGTGTAATTATGTACGTACCAAATCAATTCGCACTTCCCTCAACGAAAAAAATGAAAAAATAAAACTATTCGCACCACACAAAGAGAGAGTCTTGTCCCGTTTTACTGTACAAATGCTATTCAAAGCTATGAATCCATGTTATGTCCAATTAAAAAATTTCGCTGGCTGTATAATGCATGTAACCTACTCATATGAACATTTTAGTGCATTCCAAATGTCTATACTACCGCTGCAATTCGAACTAAATTTGAATTCGTTTCTCTATTTGAATACGAATCTACAATCAT
This sequence comes from Thinopyrum elongatum, assembly GCA_011799875.1. NCBI lineage: Eukaryota > Viridiplantae > Streptophyta > Magnoliopsida > Poales > Poaceae > Thinopyrum > Thinopyrum elongatum. The sequence continues at coordinate 565,765,000 of CM022298.1, read as the reverse complement.
GATTGTTGCCAACTTAAACCATCATTCATATATTATCTTAACAACACACCACATGATTACTACAGAGATAGATATGAACTATGTGTACTATATGAACTCAAATTCAAAACTTTGAATACACTTGATGTTGATTCCAAATAATAGTACATTTGATGTACTAACTAGATCTTCATAATCTAAACCATGTTTCATACGTACATTGTGTTTATCACACAAAGTATAGTGCCCTGCCCCCTACATTATGACAAGTATTTATCCCTGAGCTGCAAAAGCCACACATTATCACAAATTCAAATAAATGTTCTATATATTATATGTAGTATAACATGTTCATAACCACACCATGCGTATCACCATTATATATATTCATGCATGCGTCGGTTTAAAACACTATGATATCTTCTTCAAATATCCGAATCCACTTTTTTATAATGAATTATGATCTCTGTTCGTCTTTTACACCCACACAATCCTCTTCTCTTTGTAGCTAGCGCTAACTTTCTCTCGTGCATGCACACGCCTGCCCCCCTCTCACCCTCCCTCAGCGTCCCCTCCATCGCGCACATTCGTTATTTCTCTTTAGGTCGTTCACCCATGGTGTGTGTAGGCCCCCCGGCTCCTTCTTTCCGGCACACACCGGTCGATATACCTCTCTAGCCAAGTGTGCCTACCACAAACACACACTTTCCCTCTTCTCTTCTCACCGTCCATGCCCCCTATGTCCAATACGGTTCCACGCACGTGCACACTCCCGCCCCTCTTTTCATCGATCTCATACTCGCACACTCCTCCCCCTCGATATAGTAGGCCTCTTGCACCACCTCCTAGCCACATCCCTCTCCCCCTGTCCGTCTCTCCGGACCTTATTTGCTTCTAACACATGCATGCATGTATACCTACCGATCTCCCTACATATAGCTAGGTCGACTATAATTATTTTTCCCCACGCACCGATCGACGTACCTCACTAGTTATGTCTCTCCCTTTCTCCGACACACGACGATTGATCTTCCTATGTAGTTACGTCTGCTTACCACAACCATATTGTCCCCCCTCATCATCCTTGCATACCTCCCGACCCGTCTCTCACACGCACGTGCATAGACAGGCAGGCATCCCCTCTCTTATTGATATTGCACTCGTACCCTCCGTTTGTGTAGCAGGCCTCTCCCACCATTTGTGAGAAGCAACTCCACCACCAACCCTCCGACACTCTACCTTTGTCTCTCTCCCAACCTTATTCCTCTGCTACACATATGCATGGATGCCGATTGATCTCCCTCAATACATAGCTAGGTCTCTCTCCTTCTCCACACATATACCAGTCGATCTACCTCTATAGTTAGGTCTCTGCCCCCCCCCCCCCCCCACACACACACCGATAGTCGAACGTTGTAGGTAGGTATCCATGCCACAGAGACAAACTGCACCTCTACCCTCTCACATTCCAGTAGGGCAGCCGCCCTGTATCTTTGACGTGGGCAAACACAAATTCGATGGAACTCTTTATTGATCGCGCACCCACACACTTCATCCCTATTTTTGATTCTATCGATATCTCATGCCGATGATCCCTTCACTTTCTTCTCGTGGATCGCTCCCTCTATATATGATATATCCATGACTCTGTTTCACACACATTGCATATGTTACATTTTTTTGTTTGACATATCATCGACACATTGCCTCTGTTTCGCACAAACCATCTCTCTCACACCCACCCACATACGTACTAACTAGATCAGAGAGGAGGTGCATGCACGACGCACGTACTCACGTCTCGTTCCTGGCCACACCCGCGTGGGTACACGGTGGAGTTCATTTCTGTACGAAAAGGCAGCCCACGTGATAATTTGACGCGTGTAGCAGTTGTTTACTCGAAGGAGGGTCATGTACCATGCGTACACGGAACAAAGTTCAACTTGACGTGTTAGTATTAAATAAAGTTATATTCCTCGATGGCACATACAGTATATAAAACGATTGTCATCGGGAAAAAAGAAATCCGCTCCACTATATACAATGGAGCCTGCCTGCCGGGGTTTCTCTCTCGTCACACTATCTCACACAAGGCGGTGGTGGCCTCTCTCTCTCACCGTTGGTTACTGATCCGGCCGCATCCCGTCCGCTGGTGGAAAGGGTGGATGTGCATCGTTTCTCCATTCAACGGCGTCGAGGCAGCACGTCCCGATCTGCGGTACCCGCTGTTCTCTCTAACCAAGCTCCGACGCGGTAGGGCCTTTGCCACTTGCTCGCTGCCGCAGTATGGGCAGATCCCGCCCGCCGCCGCCCTCCTAGTTACATCCCGACGACCCCCAGGTACAACTTCCTCCCCTCTGGCCTTGCTCCACTACCCATCTTCCCACATCGCTGCATGTGGAAAATCTTGCATGTGGATCTTCCCTAGTTCTTTGCCCAGAACGTAGCTCGTCCGGCGTACTTTCCATATTGCAATCTCATTCTCACACCGTTTTAGATAAACAACTGTGCTGTTATCTTCCCTTAGGACAAGGAATATACTTCTTTTTTTCATCGTTTGTGTTATCAACTATTATTGGCCAGTAATTGTTTCCTTTTTACCTCTTTTTTGCAAACAGGGCTATCCATTTCACCTCGTTGCTATTGCGACCTTTTGGTGAACTGCACAAATCACTTTTTTCTTAAGAGTGTTTTGTGCAGTTCTACTAAAATGTCACACGGGCAACGTCTCTACATTTCAGTGCGACTGCACAAAGGGAGATTGGTTTTACTCTATCCTCCTCATCCAACTTCGAGCCTAATCTTCTCCAACTATTTGCTTAATCTTCTCCAACTAGTTAGTCTTAAGAGAGACTACAAAGGTGACCAGCTTCTATTTGTGTGTTTATTGTTTCATCAACAGTCCTCTATTATTGTAATCACACTTAATATCTCTGGAACAGGGACGCTCAGCTCTATTTTAGTGGAACTGCGCAAAATGATCGGAATGTTGCATGCTCCTGACAGCTACTTTTTTCCCAACATGCCTTGTTGATTTAGACAGAGCTGGGGGGAAGTTGCTGCCAATGAAAGCATGGAACAATTTTAATTTAACACCTTCTCACAACTTTGTCTTCAGTTGTGATGTAAATATTAGCTCTGATCTGCTAATCATTGAGATGCATTAGCAAGGAAGTTAGTTTCCTTTCTAGTATTTTGATTGATGTTGTAACGAGACAACCTTCCAGCTGGCAAGACACACAAAACAAAAGCTGAAGCTTCAGAGCATTGTACAATTTCATGTTGCTGGAAAATTATTTGTATATGTTAATTATGTAAACAAATGCTGGAAGCTTGATAGCATTGCCAGAAGCCATTCAGCATCCGGGTCCATGTGCCATGCACCAAATTATAGTGCACAACCGCATGGGAGACTCAGCCCGGTCGTTGCGCCGCATAATTGTGAGTAATGAGCAGTCAAATCATAAGCCCCACCTTTCCCACTGTAAGTTGCTCGGAAGAAGCAACCATCAATACGCTCTTCTTTGAATCCGCTCATACTAGTATGAAGGTGCAAAGCCAAGTCCGCGTATGGCCTATCGGTCAACGCGCTTCCTCTTGGCATATCACTGACATGTGGGACCGGAGTGTGAGCAAACCGATCTCAATTGAGGAGGATGGCAAAATGGCCAACCCCGCCGCTCCTTGAGAGAGACGAGGAGCGAGAACACACAGGCGGGCTCGCATGGAGGCCAAGATATATTCGAGCATGGTTGATCGATATTATCATTACATGTTCGATGTTTTTTTAGTTGTACTATTGGGCTGCCGTTTTCCGCACTTCTCCCGAATAAATGTGTACTTCATCAGAGATTAAAATAAAATAAGAGTACAGACGCTCCACCATGCGGTTCCTAGTACCTGTATACTAGTAGTACTACTAAACCTTACGCTTGGCACTTCGCCTCTTCGGGAAGTCAAACAATGATGGTACTACAGTGTATGCCTCTGGCAATCTGACACCGAATGAACTGCTGCACATCCACCGCCTGGGCGAGGGTAGGTTGCATTAGTCAAAAGCTTCTCCTCGTCCTGCGAGCCACCACGCTTGAGGTAGACGGAGAGGGCGTAAGCAAGCTTCACCTTGTCCTGCAAGCTTCTCCTTGTTCTGCGAGTTGACGGGACACACCAAAGTAGTGCTAGTCCATACTCCCTCCTTTCCGGTTATTATGGCTTAATCTTTTTTGCGGGTAAATGAGTGAGCTTTATTCATATATATAAGCATTCTTAGGACAATCAGTCAAGAGACTGGTCACTAGGAAGCAAGGTACCCTGCGAAAAAAAAGGAAGCGAGGTGTTTCATCAAGCCATCTCTCGGTCACAATCAAAGTGCAGCAAGCACGGTTCGCACAAAGATGCGCCGCAAGGTTTGCTAACCTGTTTACATGCTGAATAACAAAAAAAGAGAAAATATTACTGAGCGCTCCTATTTCTAAGAGGATAGGAGCCAGAATTAAGCGAGAATTGTGGCGAGTGTTCCATGCAATCAACTTCCATTATCACCTGCGAGAACCCTCGAAGAGAAGCAAATGTGTTGAGGATTGCTTTATCACAGATTAAAATAAAATAAGAGTGCTGACGCTCCACCATGTGGTTCCTAGTAGTACTACCTGTACAGTACTAGTAGTATGTAATACTACTCGGAGTACTCTACTACCGTAGTAAACTTTGCGCTTGGCTGTTCGCCTCTTTGGGAAGTCGAACAATGATGGTACTAGTACAGTGTATGCATGCTTCTGGCAATCTGACACCGAATTAACTGTTGCACGTCCACCGCCTGAGCGAGGGAGAGCTTGCATAGTCAAAAGTTTCTCCTTGTCCTGCGAGCCACCATGTGCAAGCTTCTCCCGTCCTACAATCTTCTCCTCGTTCTGCAAGTTGACGGGACACAACAAAGTAATGCTAGTCCATACTGCCTCATTTCCGGTTAATATGGCTTGATTTGAAACGAGATAAATACACTAGCTGTCACTATATATTTGTAAAAATACCGTCAGTGGACTTCATAATACGCTCATTGCGGTCAATATATACATTTTCCGGTGTTTATACGGTCACTAGCTCACCCTGGCTGAGTATGTGGGTGCATGCACGTGTAGTTTGAGCACTTGAGCATGACCGTGTGTGTTCCATCATGTGCTCGGACATGCAAGCATTAGGGTGTCGTGCGCGTTTTTGCGTGCATGTGTATGTGTGACTGTTGCACGAGGTTGTAGTCCCTCACATTCACATGTTCATATGTCAATGCTTTGTCAAAACGTTGCATGCAAGGTTTAATCATTCGTTGTTCACGCATGCATTCCCGATATTAATACGTTGGTAAAGACAATTTCTTGAGGAAAACAAGCCCATGAATTGAGTACAAAGGGGACCAATAAACCAGGACAGAGGGAGTACTAGTAGTGAACCGGAAGGAGGGAGTAGGTACTACGTAAACAACGTACAGTAAAAAAATTCCTCTATGCGCATCCAGTCTATGTGTCATGCAAGAAAATAGAGATAAGTACAAGTGAGACTCAGGAACGGTCATACACATAGGGGGAGTACGTGCAGGGGCCACTCAGGAGCAGTCAAATCACACAGTAAGTTAGTCGGACGAAGCAACCATTAAAAGGTTGATATGGAGAGAAAAAGAAAACCGCTCCACTATATATACACTAGCACGAGCCTAAGCTATAAGCCTGCTTGCTTGGGTTGCTCTCTTCACAAGCATAGAACAACGGTGGCCACACCGCTGGTCACAGATCCGGCTTGATCCCACCGCCAGGGGAAGCGGACGATGTTCTGCGTAGACGTGGTCGACAGCGGCGAGGAAGAAAACCCATTGTCGGTGCGTCCCGATCGGGGGTCCCCGCGGTATGGGCCGATGCCGCCTCCCACCGCCCTTCTAGCTACACCCCGACATCCCAGGTACAACTTCCTTTTGGAGCCGGCTTTCTCCACTGCCGCAGCTCCCCTCTCTTATTGATATTGCACTCGTACCCTCCGTTTGTCTAGCAGGCCTCTCCCACCATTTGTGAGAAGCAACTCCACCACCAACCCTCCGACACTCTACCTTTGTCTCTCTCCCAACCTTATTCCTCTGCTACACATATGCATGGATGCCGATCGATCTCCCTCAATATGTAGCTAGGTATCTCTCCTTCTCCACACATATACCAGTCGATCTACCTCTATAGTTTCATAATCTAACCATGTTTCATACGTACATTGGTTTTCACACAAGTATAGTGCCCTGCCCCTACATTTGACAAGTATTTATCCCTGAGCTGCAAAAGCCACCACATTATCACAAATTCAAATAAATGTTCTATATATTATAGTAGTATAACATGTTCATAACCACACCATGCTGTATCACCATTTATATATATTCATATGCTGCGTCGGTTTAAACCACTATTTATCTTCTTCATTACCAATCCACTTTTTATAGAATTATGACTCTGTTCGTCTTTTACACCCACACAATCCTCTTCTCTTTGTAGCTAGCGCTAACTTTCTCTCGTCATGCACACGCCTGCCCCCCTCTCACCCTCCCTCACGTCCCCTCCATCGCGCACATTTCGTTATTTCTCTTTAGGTCGTTCACCCATGGTGTGTGTAGGCCCCCGGCTCCTTCTTTCCCGCACACACCGGTCGATATACCTCTCTAGCCAAGTGTGCCTACCACAAACAACACCTTTCCCTCTTCTCTCTCTCACCGTCCATGCCCCCTATGTCCAATACGGTTCCACGCACGTGCACACTCCCGCCCCTCTTTTCATCGATCTCATACTCGCACACTCCTCCCCCTCGATATAGTAGGCCTCTTGCACCACCTCCTAGCCACATCCCCTCTCCCCTGTCCGTCTCTCCGGACCTTATTTTCTTCTAACACATGCTTGCATGTATACCTACCGATCTCCCTACATTAGCTAGGTCGACTATAATTATTTTTTCCCCACGCACCGATCGACGTACCTCACTATTATGTCTCTCCTTTCTCCCTCTCCGACACACGCGATTGATCTTCCTATGTAGTTACGTCTGCTTACCACACCATATTGTCCCCCCTCATCCTCTGCATACCTCCCGACCCGTCTCTCACACGCACTTGCATAGACAGGCAGGCATCCCCTCTCTTATTGATATTGCACTCGTACCCTCCGTTTGTGTAGCAGGCCTCTCCCACCATTTGTGAGAAGCAACTCCACCACCAACCCTCCGACACTCTACCTTTGTCTCTCTCCCAACCTTATTCCTCTGCTACACATATGCATGGATGCCGATTGATCTCCCTCAATACATAGCTAGGTCTCTCTCCTTCTCCACACATATACCTCGATCTCCCTCTATAGTTAGGTCTCTGCCCCCCCCCCCCCCCACACACACACCGATAGTCGAACGTTGTAGGTAGGTATCCATGCCACAGAGACAAACTGCACCTCTACCCTCTCACATTCCAGTAGGGCAGCCGCCCTGTATCTTTGACGTGGGCAAACACAAATTCGATGAACTCTTTATTGATCGCGCACCCACACACTTCATCCTCCTATTTTTGATTCTATCGATATCTCATGCCGATGATCCCTTCACTTTCTTCTCGTGGATCGCTCCCTCTATAATAGATATATCCATGACTCTGTTTCACACACATTGCTATGTTAACTTTTTTGTTTGACATATCATCGACACTTGCCTCTGTTTCGCACAAACCATCTCTCTCACACCCACCCACATACGTACTAACTAGATCAGAGAGAGGTGGCATGCACGACGCACGTACCTCACGTCTCGTTCCTGCCCCACACCCGCGTGGGTACACGGTGGAGTCATTTCTGTACGAAAAGGCAGCCCACGTGATAATTTGACGCGTGTAGCAGTTGTTTACTCGAAGGAGGGTCATGTACCATCGTACACGGAACAAAGTTCAACTTGACGTGTTAGTATTAAATAAGTTATATTCCTCGATGGCACATACAGTATATAAAACGATTGTCATCGGGAAAAAAGAAATCCGCTCCACTATATACAATGGAGCCTGCCTGCCGGGGTTCTCTCTCTCGTCACACTATCTCACACAAGGCGGTGGTGGCCTCTCTCTCTCACCGTTGGTTACTGATCCGGCCGCATCCCGTCCGCTGGTGAAAAGGGTGGATGTGCATCGTTTCTCCTCATTCAACGGCGTCGAGGCAGCACGTCCCGATCTGCGGTACCCGCTGTTCTCTCTAACACCAAGCTCCGACGCGGTAGGGCCTTTGCCACTTGCTCGCTGCGCCGCAGTATGGGCAGATCCCGCCCGCCGCCGCCCTCCTAGTTTACATCCCGACCCCCCCAGGTACAACTTCCCCCCCTTGGCCTTGCTCCACTACCCATCTTCCCACATCGCTGCATGTGGAAAATCTTGCATGTGGATCTTCCCTAGTTCTTTGCCCAGAACGTAGCTCGTCCGGCGTACTTTCCATATTGCAATCTCATTCTCACATCCACCGTTTAGATAAACAACTGTGCTGTTATCTTCCCTTAGGACAAGGAATATACTTCTTTTTTTCATTCTGTTTGTGTTATCAACTATTATTGGCCAGTAATTGTTTCCTTTTTACCTCTTTTTTGCAAACAGGGCTATCCATTTCACCTCGTTGCTATTGCGACCTTTTGGTGAACTGCACAAATCACTTTTTTCTTAAGAGTGTTTTGTGCAGTTCTACTAAAATGTCCACGGGCAACGTCCTCTACATTTCAGTGCGACTGCACAAAGGGAGATTGGTTTTACTCTATCCTCCTCATCCAACTTCGAGCCTAATCTTCTCCAATATTTGCTTAATCTTCTCCAACTAGTTAGTCTTAAGAGAGACTACAAGGTGACCAGCTTCTATTTGTGTGTTTATTGTTTCATCAACAGTCCTCTATTATTGTAATCACACTTAATATCTCTGGAACAGGGACGCTCAGCTCTATTTTAGTGGAACTGCGCAAAATGATCGGAATGTTGCATGCTCCTGACAGCTACTTTTTTTCCAACATGCCTTGTTGATTTAGACAGAGCTGGGGGAAGTTGCTGCCATGAAAGCATGGAACAATTTTAATTAACACCTTCTCACAACTTTGTCTTCAGTTGTGATGTAAATATTAGCTCTGATCTGCTAATCATTGAGATGCATTAGCAAGAAAGTTAGTTTCCTTTCTAGTATTTGATTGATGTTGTAACGAGACACCCTTCCAGCTGGCAAACACACAAAACAAAAGCTGAAGCTTCAGAGCATTGTACAATTTCATGTTGCTGGAAAATTATTTTGTATATGTTAATTATGTAAACAAATGCTGGAAGCTGATAGCATTGCCAGAAGCCATTCAGCATCCGGTCCATGTGCCATGCACCAAATTATAGTGCACAACCGCATGGGAGACTCAGCCCGGTCGTTGCGCCGCATAATGTGAGTAATGAGCAGTCAAATCATAAGCCCCACCTTTCCCACTGTAAGTTGCTCGGAAGAAGCAACCATCAATACCTCTTCTTTGAATCCCTCATACTAGTATGAAGGTGCAAAGCCAAGTCCGCGTATGGCCTATCGGTCAACGCGCTTCTCTTGGCATATCACTGACATGTGGGACCGGAGTGTGAGCAAACCGATCTCAATTGAGGAGGATGGCAAAATGGCCAACCCCGCCGCTCTCCTGAGAGAGACGAGGAGCGAGAACACACAGGCGGGCTCGCATGGAGGCCAAGATATATTCGGCATGGTTGATCGATATTATCATTACATGTTCGATGTTTTTTTAGTTGTACTATTGGGCTGGCCGTTTCCGCACTTCTCCTCCCGAATAAATGTGTACTTCATCAGAGATTAAAAATAAATAAGAGTACAGACGCTCCACCATGCGTTTCCTAGTACCTGTATACAGTAGTACTACTAAACCTTACGCTTGGCACTTCGCCTCTTCGGGAAGTCAAACATGATGGTACTACGTGTATGCCTCTGGCAATCTGACACCGATTGAACTGCTGCACATCCACCGCCTGGGCGAGGTAGGTTGCATTAGTCAAAAGCTTCTCCTCGTCCTGCGAGCCACCACGCTTGAGGTAGACGGAGAGGGCGTAAGCAAGCTTCACCTTGTCCTGCAAGCTTCTCCTTGTTCTGGAGTTGACGGGACACACCAAAGTAGTGCTAGTCCATACTCCCTCCTTTCCGGTTATATGGCTTAATCTTTTTTGCGGGTAAATGAGTGAGCTTTTATTCATATATATAAGCATTCTTAGGACAATCTTCAAGAGACTGGTCACTAGGAAGCAAGGTACCCTGCGAAAAAAAGGAAGCGAGGTGTTTCATCAAGCCATCTCTCGTCACACAAATGCAGCAAGCACGGTTCGCACAAAGATGCGCCGCAAGTTTGCTAACCTGTTTACATGCTGAATAACAAAAAAGAGAAAATATTACTGAGCGCTCCTATTTCTAGAGGATAGGAGCCAGAATTAAGCAGAATTGTGGCGAGTGTTCCATGCAATCAACTCCATTATCACCTGCGAGAACCCTCGAAGAGAAGCAATTGGTTGAGGATTGCTTTATCACAGATTAAAATAAAATAAGAGTGCTGACGCTCCACCATGTGGTTCCTTAGTACTACCTGTACAGTACAGTAGTATGTAATACTACTCGAGTACTCTACTACCGTAGTAAAACTTTGCGCTTGGCTGTTCGCCTCTTTGGGAAGTCGAACAATGATGGTACTAGTACAGTGTATGCATCTTCTGGCAATCTGACACCGAATTAACTGTTCACACGTCCCACCGCCTGAGCGAGGGAGAGCTTGCATAGTCAAAAGTTTCTCCTTGTCCTGCGAGCCACCATGTGCAAGCTTCTCCCGTCCTACATCATCTCTCCTCGTTCTGCAAGTTGACGGGACACAACAAAGTAATGCTAGTCCATACTGCCTCATTTCCGGTTAATATGGCTTGATTTGAAACGAATAATACACTAGCTGTCACTATAATTGTGAAAAAATACCGTCAGTGGACTTCATAATACGCTCATTGCGGTCAATATATACATTTTCCGGTGTTTATACGGTCACTAGCTCACCCTGGCTGAGTATGTGGGTGCATGCACGTGTGTTTGAGCACTTGAGCATGACCGTGTGTGTTCCATCATGTGCTCGGACATGCAAGCATTAGGGTTCGTGCGCGTTTTTGCGTGCATGTGTATGTGTGACTGTTGCACGGGTTGAGTCCCTCACATTCCACTGTTCATATGTCAATGCTTTGTCAAACGTTGCATGCAAGGTTTAATCATTCGTTGTTCACGCATGCATTCCCGATATTAATACGTTGGTAAAGACAATTTTCTGGAGAAACAAGCCCATGAATTGAGTACAAAGGGGACCAATACACCAGGACAGGGGAGTACTAGTAGTGAACCGGAAGGAGGGAGTAGGTACTACTACGTAACAACGTAAAGTAAAAAAATTCCTCTATGCGCATCCAGTCTATGTGTCATGCAAGAAAATAGAGATAAGTACAAGTGAGACTCAGGAACGGTCATACACATAGGGGGAGTACGTGCAGGGGCACTCAGGAGCAGTCAAATCACACGTAAGTTAGTCGGACGAAGCAACCATTAAAAGGTTGATATGGAGAGAAAAGAAACCGCTCCACTATATATACACTAGCACGAGCCTAAGCTATAAGCCTGCTTGCTTGGGTTGCTCTCTTCACAAGCATAGAACAACGGTGGCCACCCGCTGGTCACAGATCCGGCTTGATCCCACCGCCAGGGGAAGCGGACGATGTTCTGCGTAGACGTGGTCGACAGCGGCGAGGAAGAAAACCCATTGTCGGTGCGTCCCTCGGGGGTCCCGCGGTATGGGCCGATGCCGCCTCCCACCGCCCTTCTAGCTACACCCCCGACTCCCGTACAACTTCCTTTTGGAGCCGGCTTTCTCCACTGCCCGCAGCTCCCCTCTCTTATTGATATTGCACTCGTACCTCCGTTTGTCTAGCAGCCTCTCCCACCATTTGTGAGAAGCAACTCCACCACCAACCCTCCGACACTCTACCTTTGTCTCTCTCCCAACCTTATTCCTCTGCTACACATATGCATGGATGCCGATAAGGTAGGTATTCCTGCCACAGAGACAAACTGCACCTCTACCTCTCACATCCAGTAGGGCAGCCGCCCGGTATCTTTGACGTGGGCAAACACAAATTCGATGAACTCTTTATTGATCGCGCACCCACACACACTTCATCCCTATTTTTGATTCTATCGATATCTCATGCCGATGATCCCTTCACTTTCTTCTCGTGATCTCCCTCTATTATGATATATCCATGACTCTGTTTCACCCACATTGCATATGTTACATTTTTTTGTTTGACATATCATCGACACATTGCCTCGTTTCGCACAAACCTCTCTCTCACACCCACCCCATACGTACACACTAGATCAGAGAGGAGGCATGCACGACGCACGTACTCACGTCTCGTTCCTGGCCACACCCGCGTGGGTACACGGTGGAGTTCATTTCTGTACGAAAAGCAGCCCACGTTAATATTTGACGCGTGTAGCAGTTGTTTACTCGAAGAGGGTCATGTACCATGCGTACACGGAACAAAGTTCAACTTGACGTGTTAGTATTAAAAAAGTTATATTCCTCGATGGCACATACAGTATATAAAACGATTGTCATCGGGAAAAAAGAAATCCGCTCCACTATATACAATGGAGCCTGCCTGCCGGGTTTCTCTCTCGTCACACTATCTCACACAAGGCGTGGTGGCCTCTCTCTCTCACCGTTGGTTACTGATCGGCCGCACCCGTCCGCTGGTGGAAAGGGTGGATGTGCATCGTTTCTCTCATTCAACGGCGTCGAGGCAGCACGTCCCGATCTGCGGTACCGCTGTTCTCTCTACACCAAGCTCCGACGCGGTAGGGCCTTTGCCACTTGCTCGCTGCCGCAGTATGGGCAATCCCCCGCCGCGCCTCCTACCCTTCCCTCCCGCCCCCCAGGTACAACTTCCTCCCCTCTGGCCTTGCTCCACTACCCATCTTCCCACATCGCTGCATGTGGAAAATCTTGCATGTGGATCTTCCCTAGTTCTTTGCCCAGAACGTAGCTCGTCCGGCGTACTTTCCATATTGCAATCTCATTCTCACACCGTTTAGATAAACAACTGTGCTGTTTCTTCCCTTAGGACAAGGAATATACTTCTTTTTTTCATCGTTTGTGTTATCAACTATTATTGGCCAGTAATTGTTTCCTTTTACCTCTTTTTTGCAAACAGGGCTATCCATTTCACCTCGTTGCTATTGCGACCTTTTGGTGAACTGCACAAATCACTTTTTCTTAAGAGTGTTTTGTGCAGTTCTACTAAAATGTCACACGGGCAACGTCTCTACATTTCAGTGCGACTGCACAAAGGGAGATGTTTTACTCTATCCTCCTCATCCAACTTCGAGCCTAATCTTCTCCAACTATTTGCTTAATCTTCTCCAACTAGTTAGTCTTAAGAGAGACTACAAGGTGACCAGCTTCTATTTTGTGTTTTATTGTTTCATCAACAGTCCTCTATTATTGTAATCACACTAATATCTCTGGAACAGGGACGCTCAGCTCTTTTTAGTGGAACTGCGCAAATGATCGGAATTTTGCATGCTCTGACAGCTACTTTTTTTTCCCAACATGCCTTGTTGATTTAGACAGAGCTGGGGGGAAGTTGCTGCCAATGAAAGCATGGAACAATTTTAATTACACCTTCTCACAACTTTGTCTTCAGTTGTGATGTAATATTGCTCTGATCTGCTAATCATTGAGATGCATTAGCAAGGAAGTTAGTTTCCTTTCTAGTATTTGATTGATGTTGTAACGAGACAACCTTCCAGCTGGCAAGACACACAAAACAAAAGCTGAAGCTTCAGAGCATTGTACATTTTCATGTTGCTGAAAAATTATTTGTATATGTTAATTATGTAACAAATGCTGAAGCTTGATAGCATTGCCAGAAGCCATTCAGCATCCGGGTCCATGTGCCATGCACCAATTTATAGTGCACAACCGCATGGAGAGACTCGCCCGGTCGTTGCGCCGCATAATTGTGAGTATGAGCAGTCAATCATAAGCCCCACCTTTCCCACTGTAAGTTGCTCGGAAGAAGCAACCATCAATACGCTCTTCTTTGAATCCGCTCATACTAGTATGAAGGTGCAAAGCCAAGTCCGCGTATGGCCTATCGGTCAACGCGCTTCCTCTGGCATATCACTGACATGTGGGACCGGAGTGTGAGCAAAACCGATCTCAATTGAGGAGGATGGCAAATGGCCAACCCCGCCGCTCCTTGAGAGAGACGAGGAGCGAGAACACACAGGCGGCTCGCATGGAGGCCAAGATATATTCGAGCATGGTTGATCGATATTATCATTACATGTTCGATGTTTTTTTAGTTGTACTATTGGGCTGCCGTTTTCCGCACTCTCTCCCGAATAAATGTGTACTTCATCAGAGATTAAATAAAATAAGAGTACAGACGCTCCACCATGCGTTTCCTAGTACCTGTATACTAGTAGTACTACTAAACCTTACGCTTGGCACTTCGCCTCTTCGGGAAGTCAAACAATGATGGTACTACGTGTATGCCTCTGGCAATCTGACACCGAATGAACTGCTGCAACATCCACCGCCTGGGCGAGGTAGGTTGCATTATTCAAAGCTTCTCCTCGTCCTGCGAGCCACCACGCTTGAGGTAGAACGGAGAGGGCGTAAGCAAGCTTCACCTTGTCCTGCAAGCTTCTCCTTGTTCTGCGAGTTGACGGACACACCAAAGTAGTGCTAGTCCATACTCCCTCCTTCCCGGTTATTATGGCTTAATCTTTTTTGCGGGTAAATGAGTGAGCTTTTATTCATATATATAAGCATTCTTAGGACAATCAGTCAAGAGACTGGTCACTAGGAAGCAAGGTACCCTGCGAAAAAAAAAGCAGGTGTTTCATCAAGCCATCTCTCGTCACAACAAGTGCAGCAAGCACGGTTCGCACAAAGATGCGCCGCAAGGTTTGCTAACCTGTTTACATGCTGAATAACAAAAAAGAGAAAATATTACTGAGCGCTCCTATTTTCTAAGAGGATAGGACCAGAATTAAGCGAGAATTGTGGCGAGTGTTCCATGCAATCAACTTCCATTATCACCTGCGAGAACCCTCGAAGAGAAGCAATGTGTTGAGGATTGCTTTATCACAGATTAAAATAAAATAAGGTGCTGACGCTCCACCATGTGGTTCCTAGTAGTACTACCTGTACAGTACTAGTAGTATGTAATACTACTCGGAGTACTCTACTACCGTAGTAAACTTTGCGCTTGGCTGTTCGCCTCTTTGGAAGTCGAACAATGATGGTACTAGTACAGTGTATGCATGCTTCTGGCAATCTGACACCGATTAACTGTTGCACGTCCACCGCCTGAGCGAGGGAGAGCTTGCATAGTCAAAAGTTTCTCCTTGTCCTGCGAGCCACCATGTGCAAGCTTCTCCCGTCCTCACCTTCTCCTCGTTCTGCAAGTTGACGGGACACAACAAAGTAATGCTATTCCATACTGCCTCATTTCCGGTTAATATGGCTTGATTTGAAACGAGATAAATACACTAGCTGTCACTATATTTGTAAAAATACCGTCGTGGACTTCATAATACGCTCATTGCGGTCAATATACATTTTCCGGTGTTTATACGGTCACTAGCTCACCCTGGCTGAGTATGTGGGTGCATGCACGTGTAGTTTGAGCACTTGAGCATGACCGTGTGTGTTCCACATGTGCTCGGACATGCAAGCATTAGGGTGTCGTGCGCGTTTTTGCGTGCATGTTTATGTGTGACTGTTGCACGAGGTTGTAATCCTCACATTCACAGTTCATATGTCAATGCTTTGTCAAAACGTTGCATGCAAGGTTTAATCATTCGTTGTTCACGCATGCATTCCCGATATTAATACGTTGTTAAAGACAATTTTTGAGGAAAACAAGCCCATGAATTGAGTACAAAGGGACCAATAAACCAGGACAGAGGGAGTACTAGTAGTGAACCGGAAGGGGAGTAGGTACTACGTAAACAACGTAACAGTAAAAAAATTCCTTATGCGCATCCAGTCTATGTGTCATGCAAGAAATAGAGATAAGTACAAGTGAGACTCAGGAACGGTCATACACATAGGGGAGTACGTGCAGGGGCCACTCAGGAGCAGTCAAATCACACAGTAAGTTAGCGGACGAAGCAACCATTAAAAGGTTATATGGAGAGAAAAAGAAAACCGCTCCACTATATATACACTAGCACGAGCCTAAGCTATAAGCCTGCTTGCTTGGGTTGCTCTCTTCACAAGCATAGACACACGTTGGCCACACCCGCTGGTCACAGATCCGGCTTGATCCCACCGCCAGGGGAAGCGGACGATGTTCTGCGTAGACGTGGTCGACAGCGGCGAGGAAGAAAACCCATTGTCGGTGCGTCCCGATCGGGGGTCCCCGCGGTATGGGCCGATGCCGCCTCCCACCGCCCTTCTAGCTCAACCCCGACATCCCAGGTACACTTCCTTTTGGAGCCGGCTTTCTCCACTGCCGCAGCTCCCCTCTCTTATTGATATTGCACTCGTACCCTCGTTTGTCTAGCAGGCCTCTCCACCATTTGTGAGAAGCAACTCCACCACCAACCCTCCGACACTCTACCTTTGTCCTCTCTCCAACCTTATTCCTCTGCTACACATATGCATGATGCCGTATCTCCCTCAATATGTAGCTAGGTATCTCTCCTTCTCCACACATATACCAGTCGATCTACCTCTATAGTTTAGGTCTCTGCCCCCCCCCCCCCCCCACACACACAACACCGATAGTCGAACGTTGTAGGTTAGGTATCCATGCCACAGAGACAAACTGCACTCTAGCCTCTTCAC